>CAWUHX010000033.1:0-600000 GCA_963922205.1 Romanomermis culicivorax
GGCTCTTATGACCACGGACCTGATAAATCGTATTTACGACGAAGCGGGAGTCGAAATCGAAACAATACGTTACTATGAACTGCAATTTCACGTATTGCAGGCCAATTTACCAGAAAAATTGTGGAACATATTCGAGAATCAGTTGACAGAATGGGCCACAACTCGGGCTCCAGAGAAAGCCTATGAAGCCGCAGTGTGGGCTTGCGCATGTCTATTTATGAAACTGTCGCGATTGGGCAGGATTCCACAGAATTTCGCTGGATTCCATTACCAGGCTCATGCTTACGTTGCCATGAAACTGCGCCGCGAATTTAATGCGAGGCAAGAAGGACCAGCTAGTAATTTTCATACGTTATACACCTCTTGCCAGTCCAAGGCGTCAGGGTTAGCGTATACAATTGCTAAAGCCGTACTACAGGATAAAAGGGACCCGGAACCAAATTATACGAATATTCAAGTTTGGAAGAAGGAGACTGATAATACGGATCCTCGAATACGCTTTTGGGAAGTTATCGATAAAAAGAAGGCTCATGATCTACTGGAAGTCGAGAAAAAGTTGAAAAAGAAAATCGGGTACCGAGTTAAGCACCCCTACAGCAGGCCTGCGGCAGGTAAGGTATCCAGACATTGGACGAGGAAAGACGATGATAAGCAGAAAAAAGAAAAATCGGCGACGCCAGAAAAGGAACGGAAAAGGAGATATGAAAGTCGGCACCGGGACGAAAGTCGTCATGAAAAATCGATGTCAAGAGAAAAAAGACGAAGAGAAAATGAGGAAGAAAGCTGGCGTAAAGAAATTGAGGAATACGAAGAAAAATTCGAGCGAAAAGAGAAAGAGAAAAGAGAGATGGAGGAGAGGAAAGAGAATCGAAAAATCGCGAAGCCGAAAAAGGACACCGGGATACTATCAACATGATGATTGATTGGACGTGTCCTATTCCAGTCGAACGGCTTCACTGGATAGGCCTAGGGCCAATGAAGCAAGTCAACAGGGAGTTTCGATGGCTGACCCGAATGCAATGATGATAGCGCAACATCAACAATTACCGTATATGCCGCCGAATTATCCGGGATTGCCCATGGTAGGAGTTGACTGTATGAATCGCCCTCTCTTTTCAGGTCAAGTACTGCCCAACACAATGATACCTCCGCCACAGCAATTTCAAGTATCGCAATTCCTGGTCTTACAATTCCAGCCCGGGCAACAGCAATATTATCACCAATTCCTGGTTCCGCCCGGACTACAAATGCCGCCGCCGTCAGTAATTCCGCCGATACGTAGCGTACAAGGCGAAGAAAGGATGGAAATTCCGGGGACGTCGACGGGAATGCAACTGCCGCAAGGACCGCCGCCGATAGGAAACCCCGAATATATATCGCCGCTAAAGAGGGATCAAGGTATCGGTCAGCCGGGGCGGGACCACAGCGGTCATCGACAAAAGTAAATTATTTGTTAACAATGACCCCGCTCTTTGTGAGGTCATTACAAGCATAATCATTTCACGTTGTAAACTTTTCGGATATTGCATAGGTCACTTATTTTTTTTTTTCCCGAGCGTTAGCATTACAAAATTAAAAACCGGTTGTGCCACTTTAAAAATTGCCTTAAAATTGCCTTTTGTACTAATCTCAGTAGTTTGTTTCGTTTATTTTTCTTTTCGTCTGTGTTTTATTTTATTCGAACCTGCACAAGCGTATTTTGTACCTCATTTTCGGTGAATTTGTAAATGATAATCCAAATCTCGTCTGCGTAAATTTTGGCCATTCTTTTCCTTCCAATGCAGTTGCCAACTAGCATCGTGCAGTGTGTAAGCAGCTTTCGCGTAACCATTTTTACATTTTTCTTCACCTTTTTCCAAAACATATTTTCACTTCAAATTCTTTTTTTTTTGTGGCACAGACCGTGTTACTGGTTTGAGTTTACCCTTTAATAAGGCAAAATCACTTTAACAACAAATATCATAAATATTTTCGACCCAAAATCTAGACAGCCAAAGGGCCAGAGGATTTGGTTTTCGGGCATCCTTTCTCCCTGGGGGCAGATAATACCAAAGGCGTTGGGGGGGCCAGTGTCCGGCCAAGGGACCAGAGGAACAACGGCGGCAGAAATCGTGAAAGTCTTGCGGGCTCTCCACAGTCAATAACCCCCCCCTCCGGAGAGGACGGAGACGAACGCCAAAATCGATGAAGGAGGAGCCGCCGATAACATACACATCGACGGCAGTGGGGAGTGGCCCACAACTTAACCCGGGCACCGCGGGGGTCGCCGCCGGTCAAACGATTTTATTTTTTATTTGATCAAATTCGGCCCGAGTGCCGCGAACACTATTCGTTCGAACATTTTATTCTTTGTTTTATTATTCGGGGACAATCGGCCCACAGGGCATTTTTATTCGTGAACTTTTTTAGCGTCGGGGTAGCACTCGGCGCCATTGGCCCCATCGTGTAGCGATACCGTTCGATACGGACATTTTATTTTTTATTGTATACAATTGCGTCAACGGCGCATAGCGTCGTCTTTTTGGAACGATTGGAGGCGTCGGTCGTCGGCGTCGAGGGTCTGGGGCCCTTGGGGACCTCCTGACTTTCCCCTTCGCTGGCGGGAAAAGTCTTGCCTTTGGGGGGGTGGGATGTCAGAGGGTCAATTCCTCTGACCTTTGGTCCTCTAACTACCTCACTTTTATTCTCTAAAGCCTCTTTGTTGTTAAAGTGATTTCATTTATTCTTGGGCAAACAAACCAGTAAAACGGTTTGTGTCATATACATTTTGGTTCAAAAATACATAAATGGTGACGTGAATGTTTTGCATGCATCTGGCAAGTCGATGTTAGACGCGTTGCAGTTTGTTTCATTATTATTATTATTACGTCTTATTGTGAACCGGTCGCGTTTCTTTTGCGTCTTCGAAGAAGACCCGTGGCGACTGTGGAAGGGTAGCGGACGCATTTTATTGTTCGTATTGTTGTGTGTTTTTCGATTTCGCGTCGCGGACTCGTCTAGAGGAACTCCCGCGACCTGAGAAGATTTTCGACGTTCAAGCTCGATCGAGGAGAGGAGTGAGTGGTTGTTCAGCAGGTAGATAGACTATTTTGTCAGGCTTTCAGCTTAGGTCGTGGATTAAGGTACCCGAAGGTCCCTGGGACTCTGTGTACAGGGACAGACAGAAGGGTCAACGACTTAGGGAGGAAATCAGTGTTGTGTTCGCGTTTTGGCACCTAGTATTCCGTTTATTACTTGCTCACCGTTGTATTCTCACTTTTGTCATTTCCAAAATAAATATCATTATTTCTCAAGTCTCTGTGACCTGCAGTAGGACAGTATCTAGCACCGGGTTAGCGTCAGGGGCCGTACTAGATTGGATCTCCCGAGAACCGCAGCTAGGTTGCCGAGGGCATACGAGCACTTAATACGACAATAGCTTACATACATGGAAAAATATAGTATCGATTCAAACGTAAATTCTGTGGTAATTGAGCTACGTTCATTGTTAAACTGAACTTGTCTTGTTCAGCGAAAGCGTCTTCGTTCAATTTCTGGAAGTGAAGGGAAAAATCAAAATTCTCACACAAAAAATGGAGAAATTCAATAACTTTACATCGAAAATCTCTTGCCATTTTTCATCCTTGTCCGCTATTTTGAGGAAAACTCCCACGGCGCCCGACATTTTTAGTAGTAAAGGAAGCGAAAACTGATATAATGAGTATTGATTTGACTTAAACAATAGCGTGTAAACTTGAACGAAAAAAAATTATTTAACTTAATTTTGTAGCGCATTTTACCTGGGAAAATGACTGAAAAATATTTAAATTTCCACCAAATAATTGTTCTCTATTTTTCAATGCGCCTCAAAAATCTGAGAAAATCATCAAAAAATTTATCTTAGAAATTCATACCAAAAATTTTCGATACGACTATATTTTTCTGGTCCGATTTTGTTGTGAAAAGTTATCAGTCTTACTGTAACTGTCATCACAAGTGATTTGTATTAACTAAACTGAACAAGTTGGTATAGCGAAGTCAGCAATGCTACGGTGGACGAGACCGGCAAAATCAAGCAAAAAAAATAGAGAAAAAAATAATGTTCACAGCGAAAAAAATATTTTATGCTAGAAAATTTTTATTTGGCAGCAGAAAAAAAATTTGGAACAGAAAACATAATTTTTGCCGAAAAATTTTTTTTCCGGACAAGAAAAAGTTTTGTTTTGCGATGAAAAATTGAAATTTTCATTTTGCCGGTCTCGGGACCTGCATCAGCCGAGGTCGGCAGGCCGAGAGCGACAATAATCGGTCTATTCGGATGAATTATTGACAGCTTTTATCTAGTTCATCATGCTAAGCCCGAAAAAGCTGCAACTTTTACGATAGAAATTGCCACAGTATCCACATATTTTTCAAAAAAATTTCATTAACGGGCCAATAAATGACCAATTTTTATCATAATTCAGTCTGAATACAAAATTTTCGGGGCTTTGCGTCAACTAAGCATTTTACGGCTCTTTGGGACATGCAGAATTTCCCAGGGGAGGGATCTTAAGCTTTTTACCCCTGGGTAAGGTGGGCGAGCAAAAAACAAAAAAAAGTACTGCAAGCTTGTTTTTCATACAAAATATGCACAAAAATCATCAAAAAAGCTGTCTTGGAAAAAGCTCAGGGGGGGTGTTTGACGATTTTTTTGGGCTAGGGGGGTGGCCAGGGTTTTAGGTAAAGGAGTTTACCCCCTTACCACCGCCTATGTGCGTGTTTGTTTGGCACGAAAGAGCGACTCTTTTGACAATTTTTCTTATTTTTGAGCAAAAGTAGCAGAAACATTTACCTGGAGACCCCACCCGGACTTCGGGTGCTTAAGGGCCGGGGCCGTATTCATAAAGGACTGTGACGATGCGCGACCTTCGCGCATTTTCCTCTGAACCCGTAGACTTGATGTTTCTCAGCCAAGTCACGGGCCCAGACCTGATCTTCCGAGACGGGCACTGCTGCTGTCGCAACAGGCGATGCGGGGCTGTGCAGCCGGTGGTCGAGAAGCTACCACCCAGTGTGCGAGAACCGTTACTGGACGCTAAGTCTATAGACCGACGTAAGACCGCTCTACATTCAGACTGGGTTAGTTTAAAAAAAGTTTTTTGTGCTGTCTATAAACTAGTAGAAAGTGTTATACTACTAACAGAATCAAACATTAGTAGCCATAACCCTATAAAAAATTAAGACGAACTTTTTGAAAGATGTTTTTGGGTCGGTCTCAGGGAGATCTACAGATCGATGCCCAGTTCTGAAAATTATTCAAATGCTCAGGGAAAAGGTGTCCCAAACAGTAAATTTAGATAATTGGTCATTTATAGACCTCTGAATAGCATTTTTTATAATGTGTGGCTTCTGCGGCAATTCTTATCCTTTAAAAATTGCAGCCTTTCCAGGTTTAGCACGGCGAACTAGACCAAAACTGCCAATAATCCATGCGAATTAGGCACTCTTTCTTCTTCTCTTGTTTTTCGCGCTATAATAAGCAGATGAAAAGAAACAGAACATGCTCATCAATTATTGCCGCTCTCGGCTGTTGCCGATCTCGGCTGATGCAGGTGCCCGAGAGCGGCAAAATGAAAATTTCCATTTTTCATCGTAGAAAATAAATTTTTTTCGGTCAAAATTTTTTTCCCTATTTCAAAATATTTTTTTCTGCTGTCAAGTAGAAATTTTCTAGGATGAAATTTTTTATCTCGGCGAAGAAAAAATTTTCTCTGCGAACATTTTTTTCCTTAATTTTGCCGGTCTCGGCCGACGCATGTGCCCCAGAGCACCGACGCAGGTGCCCGAGAGCGGCAAGTGCTATTACTGTAACTTGTTGCCGGCCTCGTCCAGTTGCCGGTCTCGGCCGATGCAGGTGCGCTGCGCCAGACCGGCAAAATGAAAGTTTCAATTTTTCATCGCGGAAAAATTTTTTTTTTCGGTCAAAAAATTTTTTTTCTGTCGCCAAATGGAAATTTTCTGGCGCAAAATCTTTTTTCTTGGTGAATTTTTTTTTCTTGATGAAAATTTTTTTTCTTGGTGAAAATTTTTTTTTCTTGGTGAAAAATTTTTTTCTTGGTGAAAATTTTATTTTCTTGATTTTGCCGGTCTCGTCCACCGTAGTCAGTATGATAGAAAGCGTACTATACTTGATTATTTTCTATTATTCGAAACGAAAATAAAATACTTATTTGCTAATCTCAAACTGCATTCGAAAAGCAAGTTTTGGCTTCTACGCAAGCTACAGTAAAAGGAACGCAAATAAGAAGTATGAATAGCAGCGCGCGCACGCATGAGCTCTGGAAAAGTTTTTTATATTTTCTGTCAGCATACATACCTGTACTTGGGGGGGGGGGGCGGGTTGGGGGGGGACCCCCCCAACTTGGCCAACCTAGTACCCAAAATCATTTTCCCCCCAACCCCCCCAGTTTGGAAGAAATTAAAAAAATTTTCAAAAAAGTGTATGTTTTTTGGCCTTTTTTGGGAAAAATTTCGACTTTTTTTCTACCCCCCGCCCCCCTTAAAAATTTCGGATTTACCCCCCCCCCCCAACTGGTCAGAGGTCTTACAGGTATGGTCAGCAACCAACTTTAGGGCTGTGCAACAAACATGCACGGCAAGAATTTTACAGGTAGGAGGGTCCATGGAATTTTTTTCCAGGAGGGTAGGGGGCGTGGGTGAGCAAAAAAACGGGAAAAAGTTCTGAAAGCCTCATGCCAAATATGCACGAAAATCATCAAAAAACCTGTCTTGGAAAAAGTTCTGGAGG
Organism: Romanomermis culicivorax; assembly: GCA_963922205.1. Lineage (NCBI taxonomy): Eukaryota > Metazoa > Nematoda > Enoplea > Mermithida > Mermithidae > Romanomermis > Romanomermis culicivorax. The sequence goes on from CAWUHX010000033.1 coordinate 6,770, forward strand.
GTGTTTGACGATTTTTTTGGCCAGGGGTGGGGGGGGGTTGGCCAGGGTCTCAGGTATGGAGGTTTACCCCCCCCCTACCCCCTATATGCATGTATGCTGTGCAACCAAATTCTTCCTGCGAAGTTGCACAATTCAACCTGGAGCCTGGCGGCTCTCAAGGTTATAGAGTTTAATGTTCGAGAATGCATTTTTATGCGTTTCAAAAGGAGAAACATGATGATGATGATGATGATGATGATTTTATTTGCAACGGCACTAAGCAATATTAGGAGAATATAATAAAATAAACGAATAAGTTAATTAAATACCAAATAAATATGCAGTACATTTACGAATATGCTGTGCTTGGTCAAAAAGGCATATAGCTCTTACAGTTGACCAAAATTGAGCTTATCCAGTTTAGAGCGAAAAATTTTACTATTTCTAGATGTTATTATCGATTCAGGAAGTTTATTCCAAATAGGAATAACTCTATTAGTAAAGAAGTATTTCTTGATATCAGTCCTTGGAATATCTGTTTTTAACTTCCAATTGTGGTTGGATCGGGTCTGAGAATGTGTAATGGTGCAGAAATCACTCAATTTTACGTCTACTTCATGGTTTATTATCTTATATAACATAACCAAATCATTCAAACGTCTTCTGCTTTCAAGTGTCTCTAACTTTAATATAGTCAAACGATCATTATAAGAAACCTCAGGATAGTTGAGAACCCTTTTTGTGAAGTATTTCTGTACTTTTTCAATGGCTCTGATGTTCTTAATTGAGTGGGGTGACCAGATGGTAGTTGCATATTCTAGAATAGGTCTGACGTATGTTTTGTATGCATTAGTCAGTAAAAATTTATCTTTGCTTACAAATCGACGAAATATAAGATGTAGTCTGTAGTAAGCATTCTTTATAATATGGCCTATATGTTCATCAAATTTAAAATTTTTGGTTAAAAAAATACCAAGATCTTTAACATAATTGTCAGTATCCTCAATTATTCTATTGTCAATTTTGTATTTCTTCATTTTGTTATCAAATCCAAAATGCATTACCTTACTTTTGGAAGTAGAGAGAGTTAGTTGAGAAATTTCAGACCATCTGACAATGGATTCTAGAAATTTTTGAAGGTCCCCACTGTTTTCAGTACAGCTAAAGATTTTTATATCATCAGCGAACAAAAACAGGCTTACTTCAGGTGATCGTGGTAGGTTATCTATATCATTGACATATAAAAGGAATAGTAAAGGACCCAAAACACTGCCCTGCGGGACACCACTTGTTACATTTTGAGAAGTAGATAAGGTGTTTTTTAACTTAACTCTTTGTTGTCTATTATGAAGAAAATCGGTAATCCATGACAATAAATTTCCCTTGAGACCATATTTTTCCACTTTTGCAATGAGCTTTGAATGTGGTACTGTGTCAAAGGCTTTAGAAAAATCCAAATATATTACATCAACTGCCCTTTTTTTGTCAATGTTATCAATTAAGTATTTAGAGAACAGTAAGAGCTGGGTTTCGCAGGATCTTTTCTTCACAAAACCAAACTGATGATCAGAAATACAATTATTTACAGTAAGAAAGTTGGTCACTTGAGCTTTTATGATTTTTTCAAGAATCCTACAACAAACGCAAGTTAAAGATACAGGCCGATAGTTGGAACTTTCACTCGTGATCCCTTTCTTCAAAACTGGAGTCACATGAGCCATTTTCCAGATGCTCGGAAGGCGCCCAGTCAGTACAGAAATATTGAAAATTTTTTTTAATGGATGGACTAAATAATTGGCTAATCTTTTAAATATTATTATTGGTAAGCCATCAGGTCCCACCGAATTTGAATTTTTAAATCTTCTAATTTGGAGCAAAATATCATCATCTGAAATTCTTATTTCTGCTAACCTATTTTTATCTGAATTAAAATTTAAACCAGTCTCAATTTTATTATCTTTTGTGAAGACTGAGGAGAAAAAATTATTAAAAGCTTCTAGGATATCTTCAGTTTCTGTTAATAATTTATCATTTTGTCTTAGGACTGAGATTTCTTGCCTATTATTTAGACCCTGGTTAACGTAGTTATAAAATAATTTCAGGTTTTCATGTCTAACAAGCTTAGTCTCTCTTTCAATATGAAAGTGTTTTATTGCTTGCTCAAGTTTTTTTGAAATATCTGAGAAATGATTCTTTGATACTAGGTTTTTATTTTCCTTGTATATCTTCCATGATTTCAATTTCTTGTTCTGAAGGTGTCTTATACATCTGGGATATTTTTTCTGTCCTTTCCTCTTGTATGGAACAAAAGAAGAAATTCCAGTTTGCATAATTGCCAGAAACTTATCATAAAAATCATCTATAGTTATACATGTTGAAAATAAAATGTCCCATTCTAGAGTACTCAAATAGGCAGCAAATAAATCAAAATTTGTGGACTTAAAATGTAGAATTTTTTCATTCTTGGGTTTTTGCTTGGGTCCTAATATGTCAAAAGCAACACTATTATGGTCGCATGAATGTGATAAGGGTAGTTGAACTTCAACATTTCTACATAGACCTTCCTGATTTGTTAGAATAAGATCTAAAATATTTGAGCCACGAGTAGGTTGAATGACTAATTGGGAGAAACCACATCTATTAAGATAATTCCAATACATCAAACTCACATCATCATTTGGTATACTTTCAGATGTCCAATCTATTTTAGGTAAATTAAAATCTCCAAGTACGATTGTCGGTTTATTATTCAGACTAGACCTTTCAATAAATTGACACAACTTTACATCAGTTTCATAATCAGTTGAAGGAGTTCTGTATACTAAAATACATTGAATCCCAAGATTTAGAACATCAATTACAATAGTTTCCAAGCAGTTGAAACACTGAGGTATATTTACCACTCTTATTAAATGAGATTTTCGCACCAGTACACATATGCCACCTCCATGACGGTTTCTATCTTTCCTAAAAATCTGGAAGGACAAATCAGAGACAATAATACCATTTGTTATGCTCTCATCTAGCCATGTTTCTGTGAGAAATATAAAATCATAATTATTGAGTATTGAATTCAGATAAATTATCTTATTTTTTATACTACGAACATTTATGAGAATAGATTTAATTAGGATTTCCTTTACATTTTCAGGTGCAACTTTTTTACCAGCACAGCTTCCATCTCAAACATGCAGACTATGATTACGATGTGGCATTTTCTTCACTATTTTACTGAGACTATAATTTATAAAGAAATTGTCCTTATCTTCCAATTTTTCAAATTCTGCACGTAGTTTTCGACCCATTTCTCTTTGTAGATATGACAAGTCTGGTCTGGCTCTCATACCTTCCCCTTTCAAATTCGTGTTTACCATTTTAATGAACAGTTTTTTCGACGTACTGTCTGCGAAAACAACTTTGTTAAATTTTGGTTTGTCGGAAATTTGTGGACCATTGCGAAATGTACGTACGAATGACTCGACATCGATTTTTAAATCTGCTCCGTAATGGTCAATAATTTGTTTGATTTGATTGGAGTCCGAAATATTTTCTTTTATCGGTAGGCCAAACAAGACGACGTTATTTTTTTTCCTTTCGATTTCGAGGGCATCTTTTATTAATGCCTGCATCGATGGGCCATTGCTCATTGGACTGATGACTGATTTTTGATAAACTGAAGTCGTCGATTGCAAGTCAAATAAACCAGCTGGTAATTCGGTCAATGTTGGTGGTTTAACTAGCGATTCAATTTTGGCTGTTAACTCCGCGATTTTCGACAATAAATCTACATTAATATTGTTTATCAATTGCTCGAGGGCATCAAATTTTCGGTGTAAATTCAATATCGACTTGACATTCGGCATACAGAAGGGGCAATAAAACAGCTGGTTATATGCGGGATTGGAAATCGTATCATATTGGTCGTCATTAACGAGCACACATTTCGCGTGGGACCAAATAGAACAATAGTCGCAACAAATTGCTTTGTCAGTGTCGCAAACATTCTTGCTACAAATTGTGCAAATCGTAATGTTGTTGGTGTCAATTTTTGAATTCTTTGACCTGATGTTCGTATTTGTCGATGTGGGTGTAGAGGTAGATGAGTTACGACTGGCGTTCGACTTTACTTTTGATTGTTGTGTAGGCTTCGTTGACATTTTGAATATTGATAAATCCAATTTCGCTGGAGAATGAATTAATGCTGAGCTGGTAATGGCGACAATAAGCAAATATGATGTTGCCGGAAAATAAATCGATAAAGTCAATTTTGCCGAAGAATAGATAATGATGAGCGATGGCAACAATAATAGAATATGTTGCAGGGAACTAAGTGACATTGCCACGAAAATAATTGATCAAGCTAATGTCGTCGAATAATAAGATAATCCTCTTGAAAGTACCTTAATATTTTAGGGTAAAAACCATAGACAGCTTTCCAGCGCTGCACCCCGAATCATGGGGCTAGTGACATACATACCTGTACTTGGGGGCGGGGGTTGGGGGGGGGACCCCCCAACTTGGCCAACCGTGTACCCAAAATCATTTTCCCCCCAACCCCCCCCCACTTTGGAAAAAAAAATTTTCAACAAAGTGTATGTTTTTTGGCCTTTTTTGGGAAAAATTTCGACTTTTTCCTACCCCCCCCAAAATTTCGGATTTACCCCCCCCCCAACTGGTTGGAGGTCTTACAGGTATGGTGACATATGAGATGCAGTGGTGAAATTGCACCCCATAGGCTGAATGAAAGGTTTGAACAAATTTTGCTATGCTACAAAGTCACCATTGCAACGCCTAAGGGCATACCTGTAATTGGTGGTAGGTTGGAGGGGGGACCCCCACCCCCAATTTGGTCGAATCCTATACCTAAGGTGGGGACCCCCACCCCAGTATTTTTTTGTGCCAAAACATGGTTTTTGGCTCAAAAAAATTTGGAATGGCATAAAAAATTATGAGCATTTGTGCCAATTGGCACAAATTTTTTAGCTGGTCAAACATTAAATTTCCTTGATTTTTAGACGTTTTAGAGGCTGAAAATGCAAAAAATTTTCGGCGCTTCACGCCGAATCAATGAATATAATATTTCCTATTCGTATATTTGACCCGAACGCAAACAATTTCTTTTCGAACAGTGTATTAGTATCGTTGCAGCAAATTTTATAGGCTGTGAAAACTGATGAGTGAAAAAAAATTCTGAATATTCTCTCTTCATTCAGTCAGATTCGGACTTAAAACTGAAATTCTTATTTTTTGTGTTTGATTGATTCAAATAGAAAAATCGATATCGTTGATAATGGTACAATGTTTCGATCGAAAATTAACACTATTTGCAACTTTTTTTCTCTATTCTTTACATGGTTGTTAAATATACATAACATAGATATTCGTTCTTAGTCGAAAATTGAATCAATTTGAACTTCCTAAACAATTCTAGAGCTATTTAAATTGTCTCAGCATTCCATTTCTTTTTGGGATTTCATGAACTATTTTGTTGCACAGTTTTTTCTTTTCCCACTGACATGGTTAGCTGAAAAATATGTTGGGCACGATTTTTACAAAAAATTAATGCATTAAACGTTAACTCTTTATCAAACTTTTGGCTTATAACTTTTCCGCAGTTTTCAGTAATGTCTCTAGTAAAAAAAATTTTTTTGTGCCACTGGCACAAATTTTTTTGGCCACTTGTGCCAATTGGCACAAATGTCCGTGCACAAAAAAAAAAACGCTGCCCCACCCCAAACTTGGTCAACCCTACCCAACCCCCCCCCCCAAACTCGGAAAAATTGGAAAAAATTAGGAAAAAGTGATTTTTTGGCCTATTTTGGGAGAATTTTTGAAATTTTTCTGATTTTTTTGGGGGTTTTTCGACCCCCCTCCCCAAAAGTTTGAAAATGTTGGGAACCGGACAAAAATTTCGAGTTTACCCTCCCCCCAACTGGTCAGACCTTTTACACGTATGCCTAAGGGAACTTTCACTATGCTATCGCTGACTCAGCCTCGGATCTTTTGTTAAAAAACAACATAGCGGGTGTCGGAATTAGCTGTTATTCCAAACTATTTCAAGGAAGCCAGTAAGATTGACTCTTCTGATATATTAAACATTTTTTGCAGAAGTGTCTCGTCGCATTAAACTGTAAGGTAAAGTGGGGTGACTTTGATCAGAGGCGACTTTGATCAGAGCATATCATTTGATAACTATTTGAGATCAGCAGGTCATTTTTTCTGTGTAGACAATCCCTGCTGTGAGGTTGTGTACACATCAAAAATAATCTGCTGATCTCAGTCATCAAATGCCATACTCTGATCAAAGTCACCCCACTTTACCTTAATAAAACATTGTAAATTACAATCTGACAACAGCTTAATCGCTGCCTAATTTACTTGAGGGTCTGTTGCAACATTGCCACTATATGTAGTGAGTAAAAATTTTCCAGTGCACCCCATAAGAAAAAATCCTGGCTATGCCTACGCCCCGAAGAATTTTATCATTTTTAGTGCGCGGTTAGAAAATGTCGTTCTAATTTATGCTCAAAACATTTAAACTTTTCTGGATATGTTTGATTCCGCACTGTTTTTTGACTTATTTGACGGGAAAATCTAGAGTTTTTCCGACTATTTTCTCAAAACGTTTCTGCCGTCCTTAACAAGTTTGGCTTTCATAAACATACATAAACTGGCTAAATTTTATAAGTGGATTCCCGGTCTTCAGCCTAATTACTGTATATGAGTTGTTTGTTAATTTTGTGCATAGATTTCTGTGACTAGTGAGTTGGATTGGTATGCCCCAAACTTTGGATTGGTATGCCCCATGTAAAGAATAGTGCTTTTTTCGGCAGAGATTTCGAGTTGCCATGTTTTGGACCAATTGAAAATTTCATCAAGATCATTTTCAAGAATTTTGCAGTGTGTGGAGGTGTTGAAAATTTTGACATCATCAGCAAAAAGGTAAACATCAGATTTTAGTGTATCTAGAAGGTCATTTATAAACAAAAGGAAAAGAGTTCAGCCTAAAACACTCCCCTGTGGGACACCGCTGCTTACATCTGATGCTAGGGAAAGATTGTTGTTAATGCAAACCCTTTGAGTGTGATTTGAAAGAAAGGAGATGATCCATTTTTCAAGAAAACCAGAGATGCCATAATTTTTTAACTGTAGGACAAGCTTACTATGGGACAGTGTTTTTTTTTGCCGGAGGCAAATAAAAATTTTCTGGGGCCAACAAAATTGAGGTAGTCATTTGTACATGTACAAATGGCTCTTCCCCGTTTAGGGAAGAAAATTTTGGGGATAAGGTACAGAAAATATGTATTTTGGTGGATTTTAGAAGTTCATAATCTCAAAATTTTCCAGCGCTGCGCGCTGGTTATAACTTCAATAATCATTATTATGCATTACCTAGCTCAGACGCGGCTTTCAGAATGTGTACCTTCACCTATCATGTAATGTATAATAGTTTTCATCATCTCAAACGTATTATCTCATGTTTTAAGTGGTATTGTTTCAAGTGGTCTTCAATATTTTATCATGTTTTAAGTGGTCTTCAATATTTTATCTTGATATTTAGTTTTTCAGTGGAACATTTCTTGAGAAAGTCTGTAAACTTCTTGAAGCGATTATTCCTTTCTCAATATAAAATCAATTCGGAGGCTTCATGGAAGTAGTTTTCAGAAATTTCTACTCTTCTACTCATATCTTTTCAGCCAAGTTCATGAGAGATAACAAAGGAATTACTGGTTTAAAAATTTTTCAAATAATAAAATTCTAAAAATTACGACCTTTGAACACTAAACTCAGATCTAATTCTTGAAATAAATGTTTGGAAAATTGATTTTCCAGCATCGCCAAATGTCAATATACAAATATTTTTTCTGGTGCTTCGCGCCGGAAAGATCAACATCTTTTTTGTGCTTTCACTAGTCATCATGGAGGACTTAACCATCGATTTATTGTATAATGAAAATTAATCATGCTATTGAATAGTTTTCTAGACAAATTGTTCCACAATGCTTGCAAATTAGACTCGAAAATTTCAATTTTTTGCTTAATTTTAATGAATTTTTTTTATAAATAAAATTTGAAAATTACACTAATTTGGTTATTAGTCTTTGGCCATGACATAGAGGAACACAGGTTATTTATTTATACCTATTTTTGCTATGTACATATTGTACAAATGAAATATTGGCTGTCATTACATGTGTAAATGGGTCATGTTCAAAAAAAGCCTGCTATAGGGGATGGAATCAAAAGCTTTTTTTAAATCGATGTGGACCAAATCAATAGGAGAACCTGAATGAATAAGTTGGATCCAAGTATTTTTGCATTTGAGCAACTGTGTTTCATGGGACTTTTTTGGCAAAAACCCAACCTGGGAGGGTGTTAATAAAGAGTTTCTTTTGAGGCTTTCCATGATTTTTCAAACTACACAGCAAATAGAAATTGGTTCGTAATTTGAAGTTGATGAAGAGTCACCTTTTTTGTATGCTGGGATTACATTAGCAGTTTTCCATGTGACATCTGCGCAGACTTTATGCAAATGAGTTCCTGAATGCCATGGGCCCCTGGATTTTTGAGCTGATCTAGATAGCTGGCATCTTAAGGAGTCCGAAAATGCCAGTTTGGACCATAATTGGGAAGGGAACCGACTTGTAAAAGAGTTCCCATACACTTTCTTTAGTTGAGAAAATGATTAAAACATTATCAGCCCAGAAGAGGACCAAAGCTCTTGCTGGTTTAAGAATGAAGAATCCAAATTCTTGATTGTCAGCCCAACTTTTGAATTTCAGTTTGCCACAGGACTAAAAACCCATTGAATCACTGAAAAAGCAGATCTTTTATAAAAGAGTAAATTTCGGAAAGATTCATTCCTCAATGTACGACAATATCTAAGTACAAATTTTTTTCTGGCTCCTGGGTGCCCGTATTACTGATATCGGAATACGAGATAAAATGCCGCGTTTTTTATCTTTTATATCATTTAAGAACAATGTCTTTTGATTTTTAATATGATTAGATTCTTTGCTGAATGATGAAAAGACCACGATTAATCATCAATAGATGCGGAAGAATGATATGAAAAAATTAATTTTCCGACATTTTAGAAGCATACCTCTAAGAGGTCTGACCAGTTGGGGGGTGAGGGGGGATAAACGGAAAATTTTGGTTTAGGGGTCCCGAAATTTCCAAAATTTTGGGGATGCAGGGGGGGGCGAAAAGACCCCGAAAAGTCGTAAAAATTCCAAAAAATTTCCCAAAAAAGGCAAAAAACACTTTTTTTCCTAATTTTTCCCAATTTTTTCTAGTTTGGGGGAAGTTGAGGTTGCAGGGCCCTGCGCACAATTTTTTCATGGGGGGGCGGACTAGATTTTTTCACTGAATAGCCCCAGAAAATGTCAATCTTACGCAGATATACTGTGTGCATCACCATTTTTTTTCCTTGAAGATTTTTCCCACATAAGAACCGGACCCAAAATTTTTTTCCTCATTTTTCAAAAATTTTCCACATTTTAAAAAATGCTTATAATGTGGCTACAGATGCTTTTTTATGCATTTTAGGAGCATACCCAAGCATTTTGTTGTATTTGTAGTCAGAAACCTGCAAAAATGAGGAAAAAAACTGAGAAAATGCTGGTTATGTTAGTCAAAATGAGCTCATGAAGAATATATTGGTGTTCTACAGAATGGTCCGGTGTGGAGCGCCGGAAAAATTTTTTGATTTTCACTTTCTAAAACGCTGGAAAATGAACTTTGATAACGTTGGGAAATAAATTAAAATCAGACTGATGAAGCGTAATTTGCCTCCCCCCAATTTGATTATCAAAGTTTGGAAGTTTAATTTTTTCTTTGAAACTGTGCAAACTGAGAGAATTAACGATATAAAAAGATAAAGAGTTCCAGACATTAATATAATGGTTAAAAAATCAAACTGGCAAGCAGTAGTATGAACTGACTTTATCGTCAATCTTAGATCATGATTCTGATGCATATTGTTGTTGTTTATACAGAAAAAGTCATCAGGATTTAGAATTGTTTTTTTGTGGATTATGTTGTACATGGTACAGAGGGCAGATTCTAATCTACGAATATCAAGCTTGCATAGACCTAGCATTTGAAGTCTTATCTTCATAGGACAAACCTGATTTATGACCAAAAATCTTTCTGGTAAATCTACATTGAACATTTTCAATGTAGCTTATGTCTGCTGAAAAATGTGGATTCCATACTGAACTACAGCATTCTAATATTGGACGTACATAAGTAACGAAAGCCTTTGCTAGAGTATTTTTCTCACGGGAGACGAAAGACTTGAGAATTAATGTAGACCTATTATAGGCATTTTTTACAATGTATCTATAGTGTTCTTCAAACTTCATATTAGGAGATATAAGAATTCCCAAATCTTTAACATAACTTGCCTTTGATGGGAGATGTTGGTAACAAAGTGTATATTGACACGATGGGTTTTTTGCACCTAAATACAAGACATAACTCTTTGTAGTAGATATAGGTAATTGCCAAGCAGTAGACCAATTTGAAAGAGTATCAAGGTCTTGTTGAAGAATCATAAAATTTGTTGATACATTGAAAATTTTTAGATCATCTGCAAAAAGAAAAATTTCACTTTTGATATTGTCAATAATGTCATTTATGTACAAAAGAAACAAGGTTGGACCTAATACACTACCTTGGGGCACACCACTAGACACTTTGAGCTGAGATGATAGGGAGTTTCCAATTTTGACCCTTTGAAATCTATTCTTGAGAAAATTTGATATCCAGCTTAAAAGGGAACCAGAGAGACCATATTTAGAAAGTTTGAGAAGGAGCTTAAAATGGGAAACTGAGTCAAAGGCCTTGGCAAAGTCAATGTACACTATATCTAAGAAGTGTCCTTTGTCCAATTGATTTAGCCATGAGTTTTTACACTTGAGTAACTGTAGTTCCCAGGATCTATGTTTTAGGAAACCAAACTGTTGATCTGATAAAAGGTTATGCTGATGAAGGAAACTTAAAATTTTATTATTAATAATTTTTTCCATAATTTTGCATGGGACTGAACATAGGGAAACAGGACGATAATTTTCAACCAGGGCTGGGTCACCTTTTTTGAAAATAGGAACAACAGTTGCAGAATTCCATAACTTAGGAAGGTGGCTTGTCTGGAAAGAAACTTCAAAAATTGATGAAAGTGGTTGGGCCAAACGTGTAGCAAGTTTTTTGATCAAAAAAGCACAAAGATTGTCAGGTCCCAGTGCAGTGGATGGCTTGATGCTTTTTATGGCTGCTAAAACGATTGGAATGGTGAAAGATACTGATGACAGAACAACATTTGATCGGTTTTTGAAGTCGGGCGAAGTGTCATTATCCAGTGTAAAAACAGATGCAAAATAATCATAAAAGAGTTCACATTTCACATTATTATCTATGATATCAGAATCTCGATATACTAGAGGGGGCAGGTCTCTAGTAGGGCGCAGGCGTGAGTTTACAAAGGTATAAAAGGCCTTTGGGTCATTTTTTGCAATAATTTGATTTTCTTCAGCAAGTTGTTGTTTAAACACTTCTGAACAAATTTTTTTACATAGAAAAAGATAAACTTGCTTTTTAGTAATGTTTTTGCATCTTCGATATTTTTTCCATAATCTAAGCTTTTTGGATAGCAAGTTTTGAATATTTTTATTATATTTAGATCTGACAGGTTTTTGCTTGACTAATGGAATATATTTATCAATCAGAGGAGTTGAAACATCAAGAAGAACTTGATACATTTCTTCAGAATTAATACATGGAGAAAAAAGGTCAGGCCAAGAAACTGGTGATAACTCAGCTTCAATAGACTCGTAACTTCCTTTGTTTAAATTTCTAAACTTAAGCATTTTATGATTTGTATTAAAACATACTTTAAAACTTATGGTGTTGTGATCACTGTTTGAAAATGGTGGACAGACTCTAACATTTGAGATACATTTACCACCAAAAAGAAGGTCGATAATATTATTTTCATGTGTTGGAGTTGTGACCAGTTGTGATAAGCCTATTGATGAAAAGGCATCAAAATATCCTGTGTAAAGTTCTGAATCTGGAAATGAAAAGGTTTTCCAATCAAATTTTGGAAGATTGAAATCACCAAGAATTATATTTTCATGATGTTGATTTGAAATCCAAGTGATAAGGTTACAAAGCTTTAAATCATAGTCAGGATTAGAATTTGGTGGACAGTAAACTAACAGTAACTTCAAGGTGGACTTGTCTGAAAGATTTACCAAAAGTATTTCTGGTAAAAACAAGTCTGTGGGTAGTGGGAATACATGTAAATTTCAATGTTTTTTAGCGAAAATTGCTACACCACCCCCAATTCTACCTTCTCAATCACTACCAAAAACATTGTAAGCATTGAGGTTACACAAAAGTCCGTCAGTTATACAACTGTTTAACCATGTTTCTGTACAGAAAACAATATCGAAATCTTGGGTATCAAGTAATACTTTAAGTTCACCAAGTTTGCACACAATACTTCTAGAGTTGAAGAGAATACAGTTAAGAATTTTTGAATCTGAAATTACTTTGGGGGCTGCTACCTAGGCATAAATGGACGAATCTAATTTTGAAACAATACAATCATGACAATGATCAATTTTCAAATTTTTTTCACCTTGACTGGTGCGTTTTTTTCAATTCTGATACGAGTTCACAACGTCGCTTTCCCTGTAAATACGATAAATGGGGCCTAGCAAACAAATTTTTAAAAAACGATTGATCATGGACCCGCTTTACAACATGGTTTATTAATTTAATAAATTGTGCTTTAGCAGCAGAGTTCGAACAGCAAATTTTTAAAAAGCGCGGTTTGCCGGATATGTGGGGGCCATCACAGAAAACTTAGATGATATCAGAATCGTCCATGTTGTTATCTGATTCGTCCTTATAGGTCGATACTAGCTTTTGTACTTCGGTTAAGTTATCTTTCGAATCAGGTAGGCCGAAAAGTACTGCATTGTATTTTTTACTTTCTATTATATATTAATAATTATTATTATTATATTTATTATTTTTATTTTTTTTCCCATTCGATCCCATCCTGAATTAAAGTTTGGAGATATGATATGTCAAAATTTTGGTTTAAATTTGAATTTATGTTGCCAGGATGAATAGGGTTGACGATTGCATTTTTATCATTATTTTCGAGGGCATCTAAGCGCGAATTTATAAGTTTAATTTGACGTGGAAATGATCGGAAAGTTGGTTTACAATTGGTACAAATAAACAGAAGGATGAATCCAGCATTTATATAGGCGTCGCTATGGAAAAATTTTGAAACAGCAGCGGGTAATTTTAGACATTTGGCATTGCAACATCCGGCACAAAAATCACAATTGAGGGCATCACTGTGTTGATTTGTAACTAATTTCGAACATATTAAACATGGGGAATCATCGGAATTTTCTTTAATTCGGTGCAAATCATTTTCGAATTGAATATCCATTTGGGAATTAGGTGGATTTGGTGCATTTCGTGAATTTTGTAATTTGGCGTTGTAGTTGGGCGTCCATTTAAAGATGGATTGGAGTTTGATCGGCTAACACATTTGGAATCCATATCTTGAGTTTTTAAATAAGTCGATTGATATTTCGAGTAAATTTCTTCAGCCAAATATGAGCAGGCAACGCTCCTTTAATATTTTAGGGTAAAAATGTCTTCAATTTCCACCTTCAATAAACGCAAAAGTTCAGATTTCAAACGTTTAAAAAATTCCAATCATCGAGAGAAAAAATTGAGAGACTTGATGAAAAATCTCTATTTTCGGCGACTTAATTGACTGTAAACAATTAGAAAATGAAACGAGCTAACTTGATTGATAGAAACTGTTGAGCATTAATTAGTAAGTCAAAGTAAATATGCTAACAGCCGCGCCTTATAGAATATAATTATAATTATACCCATGACCGGCGCGAAGCACCGGAAAATTTTGAGATTTTGACCTTTTAAAGTCCACCAAAACGCATCTTTTCAGTTTAGTTACTGCCTCAATGGGGGGGGGGCGGCCGCCCCCCGCCCCCCCTTGTGCACAGCCCTGTGAGGTTGGGTATAGGGTTGACCAAGTTGGGGGTGGGGGTACCCCCCCTAACCCCCCAATTGCAGGTATGTTTAGAAGTCTCAAACTATTTTCAGCACTCCGCATAAACAAGTTACGTTGCCTGCCTCTTCATTTTTCTCTAAAACTTATGAAATTCAGTTTTAAAAGTTTAAAATTAGCACAAATTGAATGCAATACAAAAAACTAGCTTTTTATCGTTTTTAAGATAAAATTTGATGAATTTATCAAATATAGTGTAAGCAACCAAAACCATGCCCCAAGTTGCGCATTGAAACAACATTTATACTTTTTGTCCTTTCCCTTCCCTCCATCCCTCGATGTAATTATGATTTTATGGAGCCACCAACAGCCCTCAACGTAGCTACTGAACCCAAAAACGTTGTACCCGGTGGCTCGGGTGGCCCGATTTTGCTCAGGTATGTTTTCGACCTGCTCTGCCAAGCAGCTAAAAAATCAGCTTGAAGTCAACGATATTTTATAAATTTGGGCAAAACAACAAAATTGGTAAACAGACTTCCGGCGCGAAGCGATGTTTTGGAGTTTTGATACTGGAACGCTGAAAAATGAATCTTTTCGGCATTCATTTTCTTGATAACTGATCTAATTTTTCGCTCAATTCAATCATTTTTCATAGTTGCGTGAAATGCAAAATATTGTATTGAAAGCATACCACTTTATGTGTAAAATCAGAAAGGCAATCAGTTATTTGAATTATTCAACCAGCAATATCTGTCATTACCCTAAACTAATGGTGTTTCAATCATTTGCTGAATGCAAAAAAATTATGTTCACAAAATTCAAGAATTTGTTAAGACCGCAGAAAAATTTTGGGAAAAAAATCGAAAAAACATTCATTTTTGTCAAAAATCAATGACTAAACCACGAGATAAGATATTCTAGGTGGAAACAACTATTGAATGCTAACAAGTAAGTAAAGTGGATATTCTCACGGTCGCCCTCAAGCTGGATTATAGTAAGCAATGATCAAAATAATCATTACCGGTGCGAAGCGCCTGAAAATTTTGGGGTTTTGACGTTCTAAAATGCATCAGAACGCACCTTTCCGACTGTAGATAAATATCCCAACAAATTTTTCGCTATTTGGTAAAGGGCCCAAAATTTTTTCGCATTTCCAGATTTCTTTCGCTAAAAACACCATTTGGCGAAAAACAGTGCCCCCAACTGGTCGAACTTCTTACAGGTATGCGACTGTTATTTTTGTATACTCTGTCTATAACATCGAGTTGCATGTCCTCACGAAAGAATTAAATTCAAAATTTTAAACCTTAATTAAAAATTCTTTAAAGGTATTTATTAAAGATTATGAAAGCCTTTGAACCTAAATCAGCACTTTGTCAACAACTGCTCATCAGTTCAATGTTACACAAATTTTTTAACATTGAAAATGATCGTAAAAGTGTCTTTACAGAATATCATTTGTTGCCACGAAAACAGGAATTGTTCGAAAGCGCAGGTGATCCTGTTAGTTTTTGGTTTAGTATGCTTAATCAAAAAGATTTTCAAGAAACCAGTCATTCTGGAAACACTTGCAATTTTTTCAAATTTTCGGTTTTTTCAGGTATGGCATGAAATTAAAAGAAAATCAAAAAAATTTCAGGAATTGACGATATCCGAATATAGAATGAAATTTTTTGAAATTTTTAAAAAAAATCTCTCATGTATTAATATAATTATGTGGTTTAAAACTTAAGCAATTAAAATTTTCTTAGTTTTTCGTAAACTACTAGATCCGAGTGTGTAAGAATGCTTAAGCGGGCTCCAAAAAGCATAAATAAAAGATCTGTCGACATTTTGACCGAAAAAAGTGACTTCGGGAAATGGCGAAAAAATTTATTATCTCTTCCGCGATATATCATCGATGTCTGCAGAAGAATAAGCTGAAAAATGCACTTTCCGACGTCTTAAAAGCGTTAAAATGAAAAAATTTTCGGCGCTCGGCGCCAAATAAGGTAGTCTAGTCTTGTCAGCTTTTTCATTATTTTTTCCCAAATTCATGAAATCCAGTTTTAAAAGTCTAGGACTGACGTTAATTTAAAAGTCTACGACTGACGATAGCAAGAAAACTAGACTTTAATAATTTTTTCTGGTAAAAGTAAGCAAATTTTGAGGAATCAAATTTTTCGGGTTGCACATTGCAAGCTGGCCTGTGAAAAAACCTAGTTCCCGGTGTTTTTTCGTACTAAGACATGGTTTTTGGCTCGACAAAATTTGGAATGGCACAAAAAGCTTTGGGCGTTTGTGCCAAATGTTATAGTTGTTTGGAGCGATGGAAGGCCTGACATCCGTTATTTTTGGTTATTTTAGGCACTGAAAACGCAAAAATTTCCCGACGCTTCGCGTTGAATCAATGATTATCATTAACTATTCCTATCTTACTCGAACCATACCTGCAATTGGGAAACCCGGTCGAGTCTGGTCCGGTTCCCAAATTGTCGGATACTCCTAAGCTTTCGGTAACTGTCAAGCCCCAAACTCGAAAAATTGGGCAAAAATGTATGTTTTGGTCTTTTTCGGAAGACCGCCCAGGATTTTGGAAAAGTGGATACTCCCAGCCACGAATTTTAGGTTTACCATTCCCCCAACCGATCTGATGTCTTACAGGCAGATTTTAAGGTAGGGGTATATTTAAAAAACTGTGTGGGTAGTGTGGCAAGATTTCCACTATACACTTCATTTTTTCCAAAAATCAGGCAATCATTGATCAATTTTTGCGCCTTTAGGTTGTGATCGGCCGGGACGCTATAAATAAATTGAATCGATTCTGCAAATTAGTCAAGACCAGGGTTGGCAAGGCTTCGCTTTTTGGTTCATTTGAAAAACCAAAAAATCGAGAAATCCTTGGCTTTTTGTTTTGGTTTTTTCCAAAATAGCCGGCCGATCTTTTAGACACGTATTGCTGTCTACCTAAGTCACCAAAACAAGTATTTTAGTTGAACTGACTTCACTACAAAGTAAAAAAAAATATTTTATGATACATTTTGTACACTAAAGACATAAATCAATCGATATTCTATGTATTCAACATGCAAGCACACATTTAGTATATGAGTCGAATTTCCTGCAGTTTGGTCACAAACAAAAAAGTTGGACACCGATCCTTTTGTAGTGTGTAATGTGTATTCCGAGCATACGGCGTCGTGACATCCAAATTATCAACGGAATTTTATAAAATATGATTGAGTTTAATATTCTGAATTTATTGTCACAGTAGGGTTTTTAACTTAGCTCTACATTTAAAAATTCAACTGAGACAGATAGGAGAAAATTTTATACAGACCAGTTAAGTTTAATTGAACCCTATATGTTCAATATGTTAGATGACTGCATACTGTAGGTTAACAGAGAAAAGAGCTTTTGATCGGCTCGTTTTTATGTGAATTGACTTCGCTACGAAGCAGAAAAAAATCGTACGAAAAATTTATGTAGATCAATCGATAGTCTATATATATATGTCATGCAAGCAAGACTAGTATTTAATGATTCGAATTTGCTGTAGTTAGCTCACGGACTGGTTTGAAAAGCAAAGATTTGGACACATGTCAGATGTCTATGTGTGATTTTTAACTGTAGTTTATTTGTATGCTGTGTAATAATCTATGAATTTAAAACTCTCTTATCAAAAACGGTATAGTTTAAAGTTGTCTATCATTTCGGTTTCTTCTGCGCATATATATTGATTCCTTATGAGTTTTGACTACGTACATTACGTATTGTATATTTCTCTTTATTTGTCATTATTCTTCTTTCCTTGAATTTCCTCTTTACATATCGCATGCTCTGCTACCTTTTTACTTTTCTTATTTTCTTCACCCAACGTTCCATTCTTATGTGCCCACTATTATTGCATTTCTGTTGTTATAATAGGATTCCCTACAGCAAAAAGTGATGACCATTTCGATCAGATTAATACTTCTAGCTGTCATTTTTAGACTTCCTAACTAGTCTAAGATGATAGAGGGAGCTTCCCGTAGTTTTTTACATAGTCATTGTGATGTACCAAACATTCTAAAGAACTAAACCAGATAAAAACCATAGAAAAACCAAGAAAACCATAAAAAATAAAAAAACCATAAAGTCGAAATTTCAAAGGTTTGGTTTTTGCCAACTCTGGCCAAGACTCAAGAGCGTTTCATAAAAAAATCGCAGGATAAATTGCGTTGCCAGCCTCATCACTGAAAATCGATAGGTACCTGATAAAAAAGACACGAATTATGAGTCAAAACATGTCAATATTACGTTTCACTTATTTATGAACGGAACATTTTTATTTCAAATGATGATCAAAAAATGCCTTGGCCCAGACCACTGCGGAGGGGTATGAGGGATGTATTACTCCTATCTAAAGCTCTGAAGATTGATCACTGGTTGCCTGATTTTGATGAAACTGACGTGTTTAGTGTACATTTTGCCACACTATACCAGCAAACGTTTGTATTTACCCCTGCCTGAAAATCTGAGCTTGGGGACGTCTGCCTGGCCCCGGCTTTTTTGGAAAATTCCCCCGACCAGGCCGGGGATTTAAATTTGCCGGGGCCGGGGACCGACCGATCCCTACTTTCAGGTGGGGGAAATACCCCCTTTATATTGTAAATTTATGTCTTGGGTTTGTATATGCATTTTTTGTGTTTTGTTATTATAACCTGCAGGACGGTACTCCACTCGCATCAACGTTCTACTTATCATATAATTAAACAAAATATAAAAAAAATTCATTCGAAGATATGAAAACTAACATCCGTATTTCAACATGTTCACTTATTAATGCATGCAAGACGCGTCGACTGCTTCAGTACCTTCTGTTTCGTCGTCCGGCAAACTGAAAATCTCATATTCTTCCGTTATTTAAACACCAGCTTCTTGAAAGTTTCTGAACCCAATGAATTCCGAAGCTTCGCGTGTACAAAACTTCGTGTAGGTGAAGTTCTTTCCGAAGATGCACTGGAGGGCGAGGCAGCCATCGAATAACACGGATTGTGCCGAAGAGCTGAAACTTTCTGATAGATTTTGGCTTCAAAAAACATTTTTGCAAATTGATTTTGGTATCTTTTTCCCAAAAGCATGGAATTTCAATACTCTATCGGCGAAAGTAAGTTCTGGTTGAAGATTAATTGTTTGATGTATTAGTGTGTGCTAGAACTTCTTTGTTCCTTCCTAAGAGTAATCGTGCTAATTAGATCTGGGAATATGCTGATATTTCGATTCCAATCAGCTAGATAGCTCCGTCAAACAGCTGAAAAGCAAAGATGATGACTTTTAAATCGATTGTTTAATTTTGATATATCCGTTCAGGACACAGCTTTCATCATTTATATTTTGTTGACAGTTACGCGATCAATATTGTTGTCTTAGTTGCATTTGGGAAATGAGCGCTACCGTAAGTTATCACTATTTTTATTGATTCGATTATTTTTACTGGTTGCATTGTTTCAGACTCACACATTTAACGTTGCCATGACCTGCGACGGTTGCGCGAATCAAGTTAAAAGAGTCGTTGGAAAACTGGGTGGTAAAATCCGTTTTATATTAAATTCTTACGAGTGTAAGGTGGTCCATGGAAACATTGATATCATTTTACTAAGTATAAAGGGATCTTGTCGACAAGACCTGGTCAGAAAATGCTTCTCCAGGCTCTAAAATCAGAAAACACTCAACAATTTTCAAGCGCTTGTCGCCGGATTCCATTTTATGATTCTTCGGATTGGGCCATCCACAGTTTTTCACCAAATCGTGCTTATTAGGGAAACAATCTTTCGAAAGAGAAGAAATATTGGGAGTTCGACATGAAAAAGGTGAATTTTTGTGAATGTTAGAAATTAAAAATCTCATTTTTTCTAACTTTTTTGTAACTTTACCTTTAAACTCGAAGCCGAATTTAAATCCAGGTGCATCATGGGAGTAATTTTCAGAAATTTCAACTTTAATTTGAATTTTTCAAACGTTTGCAAGTTTGAGTATATTTTTTGTAAAATTTGTAAAATTATCAAGCCATGTTTTTGCGCGGGAAAAATGATCCTTACGTTTCTGGAATAAGTTGATTGTTCAGCAGTTTAGAATATCAGAACAGAACCTGAAATTTTTTTCGGTGATATTAAAGAACAGAAGCTGCATTGCTTTTGTGCTGTGTATGGAGGACATGAATTCAAGTTCTATCTGGAAGAAGGTTTGTGCAAAAATACACGCAATATCGTGATTTTTTAGTGAACAAAAAAAACTATCCGTACAAAATTTTTATGGCAGATCTTCAAGAGGCTCATACACAAAAAACACTGCCTATTATTCCTATGCACACAGAATTTCGTTCGAATACTAGATCAATTGTTATGTGCTTTTCACTTTTCATTATTGTGACGATGAAGCAATCGCCTATCGAACGCTGCAAATTTTACAGAATGCACCTCCATTTAGAACAGTTGCTCAATCTATTTTCTAAGCATACGTTCCGCGTCCTCCTCTTGGGAGTTTTGTTGAGAATAAGGATTTGGCCCAAAAAAGTAATGTTTTTTTATAGCTACATAGGTAAGTTTTTTCTTTAAAAGAATTATGCATAAAATCAGTCTTCTAAAAAAACCGCTTAGAGAAAGGCACTGCACTCATGCCAAGCAGAGTTGGAAAATTATTTTTTTTCGAAAATTTATTCACATGGAAAGATTCTACCCAAAGCTATTTTAAAACTTTGTGTTTCATAAGCATAGTATCGTATCACTCTATTGAGAAAAAATGAATTCACTAAAATTTGGTAGCAAAAATCAATACACTTGAACAGAATTGTTAAACAAAATCTATCGGGGATAATTTCTGGACCGCCCTGTCGATTTACATGGCCGCTTTCATCTATTTCTCCACGGAAACTTCTCTTCTACACACGACGAATAACAAGTAAAATTGTAGACTAATTTTGACTTCTACATCCTGTTGAGTTATTTACGTATTGCGAGATTCCGTTTCAGATAAAGTTGTCGCGTTAGACATAGATGTAGCGAATCGTACGGTCAAAATTACTTCAACTCTATCGAGAGACGAACTTTTAGAAACGTTGAAGAAAACAGGAATAGTGTGTTCATAATTTATTTGGGAGTTCGTACTACTAATTATACCACTTATTTCACTGAACGGCCAATATGTTATGCGAAAATAAACTTTCACTCCTCTTTATTGTCTTGCTTGATTATTTATTTAATCAGTCTTGCTTTATTTACTTTTTGCTCTGTTACCGTCTCGTTTGTCGCGATAACCTTCCTTGCTGCATGTTAGAATTCTCACTCGAAAAATATAGACTTCCCATTAATAATTTTTTGAAAAAACTGCTCGTAGCAGACGAATACAGCTGTCGCTGAAATTCCGTCAGAAAATTCTACATAGAGCATCACGTGAATGTCCTTCACAATTCGTTGGAACATTCTTGAGGAATCAATATTTAAGATGCCCTGTTTTTGGCTGCTTTCTCTTCTAATTAGAGTTGGTGATTGTAGTATTATCCGAGAGGATTCGAAAACATCTACGGTACGGTACATGAAGTTTCTTTGCTTTCGTGTTTGAGGTTTCTTTGAATGATTTTTTATTGATAACTGAATCTTGTTAACGAAGCAGCATAGCTTTAGAATCAGATAGATCTTAATATAAGCATATCCAATCTGCGCCATCTCAACAGCTCAGTAATCTTAGACATAAAATAAGTTTGTTAAAATTTTCAAAACATTTGCTTTTCTTAGAGCATCGCATATGGTATGTTCTTTATAAAATGTTTGTAAATCGAAAAATGACAAGAATTACCACTATCTTCAGAATCGTTTACACAATGCTTTTACCGTAGTTTACACGAAAAATTGACAAAAGCTAGTCGGGTATGCTCACAAATTTGCAGTCTTATATGACATATGGTGTTTGGCATGAAATCCTATGAAATAGTACGTGCTTTCGACTCTTTTTATGTTGAAACTTTGCAAGGACAGACTATAGGCTGTACAATACAACGTCTGAAAATGATTGATTTTGGAATGTGATCAAACTTTGACTAAGGGGAATCGAATTCAGTCGATCATAGCTGAAAATTTATTCGGAATGTTGGAGTCATTCCAAGGACTACTGTAGTCTGCTTTATTCAAGGATGACTGAAGATTACATAAAGCTGTTAATGTAAAATTTTTCGCGCAAAAAGTTTTTTAAAGCTCTATTCGTTGGCTATAAAAGGCACAAAAATGAAACGGTACTTTCCGCTCATAAGAGCATTTCAAGGAAGATGTACAACAGAAAACTGATTTCAATTAATGTTTCTGAAAAACACGTCAGTAAAGGACTCTATTACCAACACATCGGGGGAAATTATAAGCTTCGAATTCTTGCTGAGCTCATTTCCAAATCAAAATATTATAGAAATAGAAGTCATAGATATCGGTAGACAAACAATAAACCTGCATCGTAGACCGAAATCTTTTTTTCTCCATTTCTTCGAATAAACTTATCAGTTAACTCGAGGGTCAGTATGCGCAGGTTATCGTAGGTGGCGCGAAAGCGTCAACCTATAATATACTTTGTCCCCAAAATTCATGTCCCCCATAGAGCTATAATGATGAGAGCTAGAACCTTGGGGCGGGCATATGGACAAACCAAAGGGGTGCCTGTTGTCATTTCGCCTCTATCTGCAAGTGGTGCTCGGTGGGGCCCCAAAAGCATGCAAAAAACGCACTTTCAAGGGCCCCCAGTCCAGTGTTTTTTTTGTACTCGGTCCATTTGTACTGGTACAAACGACCTCTCAAAAACCGTTTGTACTCCAAAATTTGCAAAAAATTGCTGAAAAAAGGATTCATTGTTATAAAATGCAACAAACATGCTGTCAAATATGAATAGGTTGGCTATTTCCACGAGACACATAAGAAGGCTACAAATTCAGACACATAAAACACTTGATCATGAGGCACATAACATGCAGTAGTGAAATAACTCCACAAAAAGCTTTTATTATTATGCCACAGCTGCCAGTTTGTCGTTTTCAATGTGAACGCTTAACGAACAAGTCCTACAAAGTCCATTGATACTGAATACTGACAGCTGTTGAGTAACAAAAAATTTTTTTGTCCAAAAATTTTCGTTTGTACCGGTACAAACTAAGCCCAAATTTTCGTTTGTACTCTGGACCATTTTGTTTGTAAAGTACAAAAAAAACACTGCCCCAGTCCCACCATGCCCACAATAGGTGTATGTGTGTGCCATATCGAAGCTCCATATTTCGGCCTAAACATCTTGAGGGTGTGATCTCAACTGTGTTTTATTTTTTTTAAATATGGCCCCAATTCAATCATACTATGGTCCAAAGTCCCCGGAACCGCGGAATCCGGGAATTTTCTTATATAATACTTATTGTTTCAAAAAAATAATTTCAGAATTTTTTGCGGTTTTAATTGAACCAGTAGTGCTTTTGGGATTTTCGGAATTCAATGGTTTTCGATCATGGGGAATTCAACGAACGCGGTCACTTTAAACAAAAAATATCATGAGTGTAAACAAACGAATTAGCGCGATTTTTTGGAGGGAGGGGTTTTCTATAGCGGGTAATTTGATGAATGCGGTCACTTTGCGCAAAAAAATTATCCTGAATGTAAACAAACTTATTGCCACGATCTTTTTGGGGAAGGGACTTTCGACCGCGGGGAATTCAATCGATGCGGTCACTACACAAAAATTTATCCCGAGTGTAAATACGCGTACTTTCGTGATTTTTGGTGGAAGGGTTTTTGACCACAGAAAATTCAATATACGCAATAACTTCACACAAAAAATTAGCTTTAGTAAACAAATGTATTTCTGCGATTTTTTGTGACCAGGGTTTTCGGCTATGGAGAATTCGATGGATGCAGTCAAGTCACAAAAAATTATCCCGGGTGTAAACTAACGTGTTTCTGTGAATTTTGGGGAAAGAGGTTTCTGACCATGGGAAATTCAATGGACACGGTACTTTAGACAAAAAATTGTCCTGTGTGTAAACAAAGGTATTTTTGTGATTTTTTAGGTTGAGGGGTTCTTGACCACGGGAAATTCGATAGATATGCTCATTTTACACTCTGTTAACAACGTGTTCTATTTACTATGCAGTTAACACATATTTTACTTCTATCGAAAGTGAGAATGCGTAGCTTCAAGATTGTTTTTCATGTCTCTTTGATGTGAAGATGGCCAAATTTAAAACTTCAGTGTGATTCTATGAAGGTTTTCATGCGTGGGTGAGGCCCACTAAAAAAAGGTGGACTAGCTTATTAGAAAATGTCCCGATGGGGCAGAAAAAAGACGAATATACTTGTTTGGATAGTTGCCAAGCTAGAAAAAGGAGTGGACTAGATTTTTAAGAACTTGGGTTAAAGTTGGAGAAAATTTACTTTTGTAATATTGGATTTTCGTTCTTCCTCACTAAAAAATTTTCCATCTTTGTGAAAAGTATATTCTGCAGCTGACTGCATTAACACACTCTCCAAGTGTACATGTGAATCTCAGAAATTTTGAGGAGAGTACAGGGGTGAACTCCGGTTTTTTGGCTTTTTTAGTGAACAAATTCAAGAAAAGTTGGCTAAAAATTTTTTGTCATAAAAAATTTTCCAGTCTCAAACTCTGGGTTGTACCGCCCCCCCATGTCCCCCTGTGTGCTTCCAATTCCATTGAACTTTTTTACTAAATTTATTTTAGTGTAAATAGAACAGGAATAAAATGTGGGAAAGTGACACTAAAATCCCACGCAATTTTTTCGAAAAAAGCTATAGCACAAAGCCTTCTTAGAACCAGATCGATTGTGCAGGATATATTTAATTCAGTCATTTTTTATAACGTATATCGTATAGAATTCACTCCGGTTTTACTGATTACAATCTATAAACAAATCCATTCTCTCAATAGAGGTACTACTCGAAATCAAATTACCACAAGTTTTTGTTGAAATTATTCAACAAAATAGCATCTTTCACAGTTTTGGATTTTAACTGAAATTTGCAGAAAGAGCGCTTTTTAGGGTATTGCGGAAGCAATTTTACCCATCTCGATTGCTCCCGTCCTGTTTTCAATAATGTTGTAACCTACTGTTGCCATAAGAGTGTGAGTAGAGTGGGGGAGAAGCGGGAACCGGATTTCGCGCACATCTCTTATATAGGCATGGTTGAATCATGAGCTTTTTAATGACATTTTTGTATGCTTTACCCTTTTGTCACATTTTCTGATGATGCCCAAATACTGTAAGCAGGGCCTGGTTGCACTAAAAGGGTCTAAGCTCGGGCTCAAAGTAATCTCGAACAAAAAGGCGACTCGGTTTTATCTCAAGTTTGGTATAATCTCAATGTCATCATCAATGTCACGAGCTGAATGTCGAGATTATCCCTAGCTTGAGCTGTCGGGTTGCTCTAACATGTTCGCATAATTTCCTTATCTCTAAAGCAAATAAATAGTATAAAAATGTCTGCAATTACCTAACTCGAACTTAAACCTCAGTTGTAGTTAGTCCTGAAGTGTGTATTGTTTGTGCACTGGAAGAAAATAATCTCGACATTGCGATTAGCTCAAATTCAGGATCAGCAATTAAATCCCGATGTTGAGATTATCCTCATGTTGGGTTAGTGCAGCCAACCTCAGGTTCCTTTATAGTCTTGAAAATGAGTGTAATGTGCCTCCCTCACTATTTTCAGTTAGAGTGAGAGGCAAGAGTTTTATATCGGTTGGAAGTTAGAATGCTATTGGTTTGCCATTTCTATACATTCGAGTGAAGTCAGCCATCGGCATCATTGCATATAATTTTCATATAGAAAAATTTTACTGTAGTTGATGTCAGGAGAGGGACAAAACGCACGAGGCTGCAGGATATACTTTTTTGCAAACATAGAAAATTTTTTGGTGAGGAAGAACGAAAGTCCACTCCTTTTTCTAGCTTGGCAACTATCCAAGCAAGTATATTTGTCTTTTTTCTGCCCCATCGGGCATTTTCTAATAAACTCGTTTATTTGTGTGAACACTTTTCTGCGCGCCAAGGCTCTAGGTTATAGTTAATCAGTAGGATGTTTGTTGTGATGCAGGAATTAATTTGATAACTGCTCTGAAATATTGATGATGGATAGCAAATTCAAAGTTGATTATCAAAATTTTACTTTGAAGGTATGGATATTGTTTTTCTTTGCATTGTTAGTTTCATACAAGATATGCCTTAGGTTACTGAATATAATGAAAAATTCACTTTTGTAGTGAATTATAATAATCCTAGTTGTAATTTGGGGAAATGGTTTGAATAGTATACCAATCTTTCAGCGTGCTAAGCGGCCTAAACGGCTGGCTCCGCCCCGCCTAGTCAAAATATGTAAAAATAGAATCAAAAAATACTAACCTATTTTTTGATTCTAAAAAAACTTATTGAAAAGCTGGTGCTTTTCATCGAATTTTTATACGTACGATAACTATCCTGATAAGTTGAATTTTACAGAATTTCTAAATGTGCGAGTGGTAACTATCTCGGCAAGATCTATTCATTAATATCATGCATGATTTTGTCTTATTTTAAAATTTGTGAGATCACTTAACTAAGTCTCAAAAATTCTCTTAGTAAAAAATTTTACAGTAGATGTTTTTTGTTAACGGAGCCCTTCATAGAAATAGAAAATAGCATCTAATAGTGTTCAACATTTTTAGAATGTAACCAGTGCCCCAACTCCCAAGTTCGATTATTTACAAGAGACTCGAAAAATTTTGCACCTGTTGTCGACTGGATATTTTGAAAAGCATGTGGATTATGCCAGATTTGTTGAGCATAACGCTTCATTATTCGTACACGATCGCTTGTACTATTACGATCCTGGAAGGCACACTCTAGATAATCGAGGTTCACATGTAATGAAGAATCTTCGCTGTTTTCAGTTATTTGTATTTTTCATTTTATTTTAGTTGAAAAGGAAGAGAAGAAAATGCATTTACGAAGTAAAACAAGCCGACGAAGATTGGAAGGTTTATTACACCGATCAGTCTGGCGGTTATAAGTTGGAATTGGTGTCAAACATATCCTTCGAATGTGATAAAACTACAGAATTTTGTTGCGGA
This sequence comes from Romanomermis culicivorax, assembly GCA_963922205.1. Classification (NCBI taxonomy): domain Eukaryota; kingdom Metazoa; phylum Nematoda; class Enoplea; order Mermithida; family Mermithidae; genus Romanomermis; species Romanomermis culicivorax. The sequence continues at coordinate 33,915 of CAWUHX010000033.1, forward strand.
TTGGAGTGCTGCACGAATGTCCTGCTTGACTGTTACATCGTGTAAGTTTTTCATCTACAATTTTTATTTCCATTTACTTAGCTCACTTGGACTCTGCGGTCGAAAATTTCAGATATCTGCTTTGATCATGAGATGCTTTCCATTGTAAATGAATTGTGACTTCATGACCGAAAAATAACACATACAATACCAGGCGAAATTAACCCTCAAAAACTCGCGTCCCAGATGCGTTCAGGACGCGTCTTTTTTGGCAGCACAAAGGAAACTCTGATCATTCTTAAAAACTAATTTATTGGAAATATTATTGGAAAGGCAGAAAAAGGAGAATATTTTTGCTCAGATAGATTCCAAACTAGAAAAAGGGATGGACTAGATTTTTAAGAACGTGTCTTGTAATATCAGGTTTTCACTCCTTATCATGAAAAAGTTTTCTATGTCCGTGGAAAAGTATATTCCGCAGCTTCGTGCATTTTTTCATTCCCCTAGCATTGTCAACTACAATAAAATTTTTCCGAATGACAATTATATGCAATGATGTTAATGACCGACTTCATTTAAATGTATGAAATTGTGAACCAATAGCACTAATAGCACTCTAATTCCTGACTCATTCGATACTGTGCCTCTTCCTCTTATCTGATAAATAGTGAGGGATGGGCACATTATAGTCATTTTGTTTTCTAAAACTTATGCCCGTGATTTAAAGGGCATCTTTAAGCACTATAAAAAGTTGAGGTTGGTTGCACTAACCCAGCCTGAAAATAATCTCAACGTCGGGATTAAATTGCTAATCCTCAGTTTCAGCTAATCCTAATGTCGAGATTATTTTCTTTCAATTGCTTCAACAGTCCTCATTTCAGGATTACAGGATTACTCAGGTTAAGGCTCCAGTTCGAGATTTTATATTTTTTGCGGACATTTTTATATTTATTTGCTTTAGACATAGAAAATTATGAGAAAATATTAGTGCAACCCGACAGCTCAAGCTGGGGATTTTCCACATCGAGAGCAGGATAATCCTGAAGACGTTGATACTATAATGAACTTGAGATCATCGACATGTTAATGCAACCGCTGTAACTGAGCTGGTCGCTTTTTTGTTCGTGATTATCTTGAGCTCGAGCTAAGACACCTTTAGTGCAACTGAGCTCTATTTACAGTCATTGGGTACCATTTGAAAAAAGGACAACAGGGTAAAGCCTACAAAAATGCCTTTAAAAAGCTCCTGATTCAGTCATGCCCATAATATAATATATAGACCCTATATTACTTTGACACAATTGCAGATTTTTTCTCATTTGCACAATTTTAATGCTTGAAATTTATTCACACAATAGATTTAGTTCTAAGAAGACTTTGTAATGTGAATTTTTCTCTAAAAAAACTGACTTGAATTTTGTGTTTGTACTCCCCACAGTTGATTCCTGTTTTATGGACAATAAATTTAGTAAAATGGTTCAATGCTGTTGGAAGCACACATGTGCGAGGGGGGATATGTGGGTACATACCCCGCTGAGTTTTGAAATAAGAAAATTTTTCAGATGAAAAAAAAAATTCCAACTTTATTGGATTTTTGTTTCAAAGAACGTCAAAAACCCGGGGTCCACTCGATATATCCTCCTCAAAATTTAGGAGCTGCACATGTATCATTAGAAGGTGTGTCAATGCACTCAGCTGCATAATAATTTCACAGACTGGAAATCCACTCCTTTTTCTAGCTTGGCAACTATCCAATCAAGTATATTCTCCTTTTTCTGCCTCACCGGAGCATATTTCAATATAGTCCACCCCCTTTTAGTGGGCCCTGACCATGCATGAAAACCTTCGTTGAAGCACATTGATGTTTCAAATTCGGTTATCTTCAGTAAAAAATGCGAAACCTGCATAGTACTTAAAGCACGTTGCAATCAAAGTCAACTACAGTCGAAAACCGAAAGGGACAGTTCGGTGCCGGGCCGTTTCGGCGCCAGCTATTTCGGCGCCGGCCATTTCGGCGCCAAACTTTTTTTTTGTTTATTTTTTTCCTTTCCTTTACTTTCTTTCTTTATTCATCTCACTCCGTCTCTATATTATTATTTTTCTTTATATTTTTCGCTGTCGGAAAACGTGAGCAAAAACTTTAAAATGAGTCCAGGACTATAATCAGTTTCGCCTGATATTTTTTCTGTATGGAAATGAAACTGCTTTACCTATACCCCGTTTTTTATGAAATGCTTCTAAAGTGAAAATTGACAAAAATAAGCACTGTCGTTGAAGGCTCACACAAACTTTTGACTATATGAAATTTTATTTATAAAAATAGCTAAAAGTTAGTTGAATATGCTCGCAGGTTTTCGGCCCTGTGTGACATACGGTTTAGCCGAAAATCTTGAAAGTCAGAAACAGAGTTTTTTTGTACATTACAAATAAAACGGTCAACGAAAATTTTAGCGTAAAAAAATTTTCGTCACTCAACAGCCGTCAGTATTCAGTATCAATGGACTTGTTAAGACTTGTTTGTTATGCGTCCGCATCGATAACGACAAACTAGCAGCTATAACATAATAAAAGCTTTTTGCGGTGTATTTTACTAGTGCATGTTCTGTGTATCCTGATCAACTGTTTTATGTGTGTGCATTCGTAGTCTTCTTATGTGTCTCGTGAAAATGGCCAACATATTCATATTTCACATTATGCTTGTTGCATTTTATTACAATGAATGTTTCTCAGCAAATTTCAGCAAATTTTTGCAAATTTTGGAGTACAAACGGTTTTTGAGAGGTCGTTTGTACCAGTTCAAATGGACCGAGTACAAAAAAAACACTGATCTCAAATAATACTTGCTTTCCACTATAATTTTCAAGCATTTCAAGAAAAAAAGGCCATGAATAGCTATTTTATTATTTGTTGCACTTTATGGATATGAGAAAGCATTGCGGAGCAAGAACTGTAATCAATTTGATTGATCGAAAAAATTATCGATTTTTATAGTTTTATTCTGGCAAATTTTCGGGCACAGGCTTAGACTTGAACTTAGCTTAGGCTAAGGCTTAGGTTTAGGTTTAGACCAGGCTTAGACTCAGGCACAGACTTACGGTTAGGATGCAGTAAACTAAATTTTTTTCGGCCAATCAAAACCGAGGAAGTAATACAGATTTTTTATTATTTTGTTTTTGCATCTGGAATTACATAACGTAATGCGCCGAAATGGCTGGCGCCGAATTCATGGGGCCGAAGCGGCCTGGCGCCGGAATGGCGACAGTCGACTGTCCTAGGCCGGGTCGAAAACTACTTTTAGTTTTCATTTCACTATCTATTGAATTTTTGTTTTGTTCATTTTACTCCGACCAGACCGCCCCATAGGGAGGGGTATGAGGGGGTGATTGCCTGATTTTGAGGCTAAATGAACTGTTTAGCGGATATTTAGCTACACTATTCGCACAAATTTTCAACTTTACCCCTACCTGAAAAGTCTGACCTTGGATACCTCGGCCTCCGACCAGTTGGAATTCGATAATTTGACTAAGTTCTAATAGATTGTCATCATGCCTGCAGACAGTTGCGTCCCACTTGAGGACGGCTGCATCTCGCATGCGGACGGTTGCGTCTTACTTGCGCACTACTGTATCTCACTTGTGAATAATTGCGTCCTGCTGCGTCTCATTTGCAGACTGCAGCTGCTCACTTGTGGATGGCTGCGTCTCGCTGTTTCTCACTTGCAGACAACTGCACCTCAATTACAGACAGCTGCGTCTCACTCGCGGACGCCTCTTTCTTACTCGCGGCCGCCTGCGTCTCGCCTGCGGCTGGCTGCATCTCGCTCGTGGATAGCTGCATCTCAATTTCAGACGGCTGTGTCTTGCCTCTGGGCGCTTTGCGTTGCTTGCGGATGACCGCGTCTCATTTGTGGAGGCTGCGCTGCCGGCAGATGGCTTCGTCTCGCATGCAAACGGCTGCATCTCGATTGCTGATGGCTGCGTTTCACTTGCAGACGGTTGCGTCTCGCATGCGGAAGACAAGTTTCACTTGCTCTCGACGCTTGCACAGTCTAACCAAGCGGAGCTCTGATAGTTCATCTAGGTGGAGGTAGGCGGATGAACTACCACGCCCCCTATGATTTTATTTAAGTTCACACGCGATAGCACAGTGGCTGAAATGACCCAGTGACGGAAGTGACCCAGGCGAAAATTATCCGGTGGCGAAAGTGACCCAGTGGCTTCTCGTTCCATCCACCAGAACGCCGTCGTGGTCATGCGACCATGTACTTGAGGACAACTTCTACCTATCCTTTGTCTCTCCTTAACCACTGTGGGCCAGGGTGGTAAAATGACCACGTGCACCCCATATTGCTATTGAGTCCATCTACGACTTTATGCATGCAGGATGTGGGCATACATAAATGCATCATGCTTAGTAAACATACAGCAAAAAATTTAATGCAAAAAATAATTTTTTTTGAAGCCATAAATTTCATATAACAAAATTTTTGAATTTTGCGGCTTCCCGTGACTTTGGGCCATGTTATAATTGGATTTGAGTCATATTTTCAAAAAAGAAAACGTATCATCTAAGGACACTATTTAGAAGCACGTGGCGAGGTATCGAGCTCGGGGAAGCTACACCCAATGTGGGGCATGCTGGAACTGGAGGCCTTAAAAAAGCCGTTTTTACATGTTTTTGGGGGTCCCACCGGGCACCATTAGTTTGTCCCTGGGCCCGAAATTATAAAAAAACCCAAGATTTTTTCATACTGTTTGGGCTCTAGATGGGTATGCCAATTTTGGGGTCCGTTTTATTTTTTACTTTAACTTATACACCATTCGTTACGTCTGTGTGTAGCCTATTTTTGAAAAACCATCAGATTAGGGGACAGCAACTCATGACATGTGTTGTTTATTTACGTAAATTGTTTCATTTTCAGCTTCTCGATATCGGTGTTTCTTCTAATTTTCGTCGTAACGTGTGTGATTTATTTCAAGTTTCAAGACGAAGTTGTCATGCTGTGGGCTACCTGGAAGTGTAAACATCAAAACACATGAAATTTTTCTTTGTTTTTGTAAGTTCAATAAAGTGTTTCTTCTATCCTAATTATAGGCCGAGGAATTGAGGAACCTTTTGTTTTGTTGGCGACATCTATCTATCAGGTGAAGAAGTTTGTCCTCGAACTGTAAAACTTACGCAGGAGATATCGTTTACTGTATAGGAACTTGTGGATCACACAGAAAGCAACTAAGCATTAGGGACAGTGTTTTTTTGTGCCAAAACATGGTTTTTGGCACAAAAAAATTTGGAATGGCACAAAAAATTTTGGGCGTTTGTGCCAATTGGCACAAAATTTTTGACTAGTCGAATGCCGAATTTCTTTGATTTTTAGTCATTTTAGGGGCTGAAAACGCAAAATTTTCTCGGCGCTCCGCGCCGAGTCAATTACTTAAGTGTAATATTAGTCAAGTGTCAGGAATCTGAAAGAATTGTATTCGAATAATAGATTTGTATGATCGCAACAAACTTTGAGATTGTCAATGATTGAAAAATGAATTAGTTAACTTCCACTGTTCATTCACTGTGATTGGATTGGAAACCGAAATTTTTATCTGTTTGATTCGAACAGAAAAATTTACCCTGTTGGCACAATTTTTCAACCAAAAATTTACGCGACGTGATTTCCGTTCTAGTTTTTCTCAGGAAAAATCATTATGGACATCCTTAATTTATTTACATCGGTGTTACGAAGAAATCCGTAGCCGAAAATTAAAGAAAAATATAAAATGCCTTAAAAATTGTATAAAAATATCTGAATTCTCACAGCATCTGATTTCTTTCTGAATCGTATAAACTACTTTCTTCATCAGTTTTTCTTATCGCACTGACGTTCTTAAGATAAAATAGAAATGGCACGATTTTTTATGCAAATTAGTGCGGCAAAACTAACCTTTAGTTATGTATCAAACTTTTGGCATAAAACTTTTTTAAAGTTTTCAGTATGTTTTTAGAATGGAAAAAATTTTTTGTGCCATTGGCACAAATTTTTTTGGCCCTTTGTGCCAATTGGCACAAATGTCCGTGCAAAAAAAACGCTGATTAGGGATGATGATGAAGCATACCTGTAAGAAAACCTCTGACCAGTTGGGGGGAAGGGTGGAAAAAAGCCGAAATTTTTCCCAAAAAAAGGCCAAAAAACATACACTTTTTTGCAAATTTTTTTAATTTTTTCCAAACTGGGGGTGGGGGGGGGGTTGGATGATGTTGGGTACAGGCGTGGCCAAGTTGGGGGGGGGGTCCCCCCAACCCCCCAAGTACAGGTATGGGATTAAGTGTTTAGCCCTCTTCTGATTGGCCGAAATTACCGACCCCCCAGACGGTTTTTCGCCTAATTACATTTTTCATTAATATTTCCTTTAAAATTTTCCTTAGGCTTAGGCTTAGGGTACAGTGCTGTTGATTCTCTTCCAAATGAAGTTGTTAGTTAAAAGTATTTAAAACGACATTTTCGACATCTCAAAAATTTGGACCAATCAACAAGGGGGCGGTAATTTCGGCCAATCAAAAGAGGGCTAACATCGTCCCTAATCAGGGTTGGCAAAAACCTAAGGTTTGAAATTTCGACTTTTTGTTGGTTTTTTATGGTTTTTCTATGGTTTTTTAGTGGTTTTTTCTGGTTTAATTCTTCAAAATGTTTGGTACATCAAAATAACTACGTAAAAAACTGCTAGAAGCTCCCTGTATCATCTAAGACTAGTTAGGTAGCCTTAAAATGGCAGCTTGAAGTATCAATCTTATCGAAAGTGTCATTATTTTATGCTATTAGGAAATCCCTATTATAACAATAGAAATACAGTAATAGCGGGCACATAAGAAAGGAACGATGAGTGAAGAACATGAGAAAAGTAAAAATGGAACAGAACATGTGATATGTAAGAGGCAATGTCAAGGAAAAGAAGAAAAATTACAAATAAAGGGAAATAAAATACGCAATGTACGTAATCAAAACTCATAAGAAATCAACCACAGAATTGTATTAATGCATCACTATGCACAGGGAAGCTTGAATGACACAATTTTTAAGTATACCGTTTTCGATAAAAGGGTTTCAAATTGATGAATTGTTACATATATGTTATTAATATTACAAACTGCAGTTGAAAGTCACACATAGACATTTCAGATGTCTCCAAATTCTTGCTTTTCAAACCTGTCTGCGAGCTATAACTACAGCAAATGGGTCTTATTATATATACTATTCTCGCTTGCATGATTACATATTTTTGTACAATTTTTTTCTACTTAGTAGCGACGTCAAGTCACATAAAAATGAGCCACTCAAAAGCTCTTCTCTTTGTTAACCTACAGTATGCTTAACTGATCTGTATAAAATTTTATTATTATTGTCTCATTTATATTCTGAAATTTCAAGCTGAGAGAATTAAAAAGCTTATGTGTGCTTGTAAGATGGATACAAAGGATATCGATTGATTTATATCACATCTTTTGTGTACGAAATGTATCATAAAAATACGACTTTTTTATACTTTGAAGTGAAGCCAATCCAACTAAATTAATTGTTTTGTTGATTTAGATAGACACCAATACATGCCTAGAAGATATACTAATGTGAAAAAATAGTTTCCCAATGATATTGGAAAAAAACCAAAAAAACCAAAAAACCAGAGATTTTCAAATTTTTTGGTTTTTTCAAAAAACCAAAGCCTTGCCAACCCTGTCCCTAATGCTTAGTCACAAATCATTGCGCAGCACTGTTTTTTTCCACATTTGCACTATAATGTGGAAAAAAAATCTGGGATGTGGAAAAAATTTTCGAGGTTTTTCCACAAATGTGGAAGAAAAATTTGGGGTTTCCATATTGAAAAGATGCATTTTGGTGCAGGAGGTCCAAATCTTGAAATTTTCCGGCGCTTCGCGCCGGTTATTACATTATTAATCATTATTATTTATTACCAAGCTCAGGCGCGGCTTTCAGCATCTATACCTTCACTTACCATTTAATCTTTTATAGTTTTCATCATCTCAAACGTATTATTTCAAGTTTATTGTGCAATTTTGCATATGTATTATATCTTTAAATTCAATAAAGATGCACAATTTTTCCTTCATAGATTTTTTTGAGAAAGATCAACACGGCACTGTTTTTTTTCCACGAACTTCTTTCCACAAATGTGGAAAGGGGTCAAATTTTTTTTCCACATACGGAAAAAAAATTTTTTTGTGTTAAAATCCCCGTTTTTTCGCTTAAAATGCTCTCAGACGCTTAATCGCACTGTTTTTAAGCTTTTTCAAGCCTTCCGGTGTTTTTAGAGAAGTTAATTCATTAAAATTAGAGAAAAAATTGAAATGTTCGACTTAAAAGCCTAATCTACAAGCGTTGTTGAACAAATTTTCTAGCAAACAATCCAAGAGCATAATTGACTTGAATTACACTAGAAATCAATGGTCAAGTCCTCTATGATGACAAGTGAAAGCCCAAAAAAGATGGTACTTTCCGGCACAAAGCGCCGGAAACTTTTTGGGTATATTGATATTCTGCGACGCTGGAAAATCATTTTTCCGAACATTTATTTCAAGAATTAGATTCCAATTTAGTGTTCAAGAGTCGTAATTTCTAGAATTTTACTTGAAAAATTTTAAAATCTGTATAATTTCTTTGTAAACTCTCATGAGCTTGGTCGAAAAATATGAGTAAAAAGAGTATAAATTTCCGAAAGATATTTCCAAGAAGCTTTCGAATTGATTTTACGTTAGCAAAGAAATAATCGCATCATAAATCATAGAGACTTGACGTGTATTCATCTTTCTCAAAAGGAAAAAATGTGAATCTTCATTAAATATTATGATAAAATATTGAAGATTACCAATTAAAACATGAAATAATACGTTTAAGATGATGAAAACTATTATAGATTAAGTGATAAAAGAAAGTAGACATGATAAAAGCCGCGCCTGAGCTTACTTAATAAATAATGATGATTATTAAAGTTATAACCGGCGCGAAGCGCCGAAAAATTTTGAGATTTGGACCTCCTAAAAAGCACCAAAATGCATCTTTTCAAGATGAAAACCCCAAATTTTTCTTCCACATTTGTGGAACGACCTCAAAAATTTTTTCCACACTCCAGATTTTTTTCCACATTACAGTGCTAATGTGGAAAAAACAGTGCAACACGGCAACTTTCTCAAATTTTCGAAGCGTTTGTTCTTTTCTTAACGTAAATTGAATTCAAAAACTTTATGGAAGTATTTTTGGAAAATTTCTACGCTTCTGAATCATAGCTTTTCGGCCAAATTCATGAAAAGTTGCGAACAAATTGATGGTTTTAAAATTTTTCGAATGATAAATTTCTAGAAATTAGGATTTATGAACACTAAATTAAATCTAATTTTAGAGATATATGATCAGAATGATTATCAAAATGCTTTAAAAAGCTCAAGAACACTTAAATAAGGTGTTTATGAGCATTTTCAAGCGAAAAAACGAGGATTTTAAGACGAAAAAATTTTTTTTTGCACATTTGGAAAGAAAATTGACCCTTTTCCACATTTGTGGAAAAGGGTCCGTGGAAAAAAACAGTGTTGCGCAGCGGGATCTGTCATCAATTTGATTACTCGAAAAAATTTAGATTTTTTTAGTTGTTCTGGCAAATTTTCTGGCTTAGGCTTAGGCTTAGGTCTACACTTAGACTTAGGTTTAGGCGTAGGCTTAGGCTTGAGCTCACGGTGAAGAACAAGTAGACTACCATTTTCCGACCAATCAAATTGAAGGTATAAAATTTTTCGACCAATCAAATTGATGACAGATCTCGCTCCGTAATGCTTCGTGTGGATTCTTCTGCTCGTGCAAAAAAAGCCCTTTGGGTCTTTTGAGGGAAAAAATTTAGGTCATGTTTCTCATTGTGGAAACACATTTTACGAATTCAAACCCGAAAATATGTATTTCGGTGTAAGGTTATTAATTGGCGGGAGTGATTGGGGAGGGGGGGACCTCCCTCAACTTGGTCAACCATATACCCAATCCCCCCAAACTTGAAAAAATTGGCAAAAAGTGCCTTTTTTGGGGAAAATTTCGACTTTTTTGGCAGGCATTGGGTTTTTGGGTTGATGGGTTTTTTGGGTTGGAAAATTGGACATTTCTGGGTTTTTGGGTTTTTTTTTTAAAAATTCATTTTTTCCATTTTGTTCTCAGGAATAAAGTTTCTTCCTGATTTAATAATCAAAATGAGAGTTGAGCCAACTTTAATAACTGCAATGCAGTCTTTTCTGACACTGACATGACAACAAAGTTGAGATGAGATCACACAAAAAACAAATTAAATGCTATCGTAAATTTTCAATTCAGGAGACTTCTTTGCTTTATTCGATTCGGTTCCTATGACTGTTCTGTTGAGTTGCCTTATTCTAATCGAAAAGCTAAAGATTCATATTCAATAAATTTAACTTATGTTTGATTTGTCTTTTGGCTGAAGTTGATTTGATTCGGTAGTTTATCTGAATATTAGGCAGATTTTACTGCTCATGAGTGATGAGCACTTATGAGCAGTGCTAGTGAGCAATACACAGCATTACTTGTGACTGATAAAGTCTGCTCACAGCCATCAGCATTTGGTGAGCTGACTTGAGCAGCCCTAAAATTTTGAGGGAGACAGCAGACCCACTGGAGAAAGAGGCAGCTGACGGCTTTTTGGGTTAAAAAATGGGTTAAAAATAGACCACCAACCATTAACCAAGTATTCTGGTTGAATGGCTGTAAGCAGTATGAATGTTGAAGAAAGAAACATCAAACTTTTTTTAAGCCTGCAAAAACATAATTTACAAGCAACTCAATGAATAAATGATCTCGGCAAGTGAAGATGATGAAAGAAATACATTATGTTACAAAATGCTGGAGAGCGGTCAAAAATCTGCTATGCAATATTGGTTGACGGATGGCAAAACGTGGCCTTCGTTCCAAAAAATTGTTTTGAGAGTACGTTTTTTAAGACTATTAATGACGAGCAAGCGAAATTTATTTTGTCATGTTAGAATCACGTATTTTCCATTTTGGTGTCCACTGCGTCATCAGAGCGTAATTTTTTAACATTTGGCTTTGTTCACAGCAAGTTGCATAATCGATTGCCATCTGCATCAGTCGAAAAGCTAGTCTTCATTAAATTCAATGCCAAAAATTTTTTGACGGTGCATTAGTATATGATTTTATTTTTTGTGATAAGGGATCTGTATTTTTGCTTAAAATCAGGAAAAATGATATGAAAATGTTTTGCATCATGAGGAATAAAACTTTAGATATGTTGCATTTGCTTTTCTTTCAAACTTAATTCAGACCCACAATTGTGAAATAAAAAAAACCCTGATTAAACCCAGAAAAACCCATAAAAAACCCATAAAAACCAAAAAGTTCTTGAAAAACCCAAATTCGAAATTTTGAAAATAGGTTTTTCCCAACCCGACCCCCGCAAAAAAATTTCGGGTTTACTCCCCCCCCCCCAACTGGTCGGACCTCTTACAGGTATGAAGATAAAGTGGGGTGACTTTGATCAAGAAAGAGGATATCCACTTTGACATGCCGTATTGTCTTCAAAAATAATTTTTGTTAGGTGATATGAGTATATTTGGAAATGTCAATCATTTTCTAATGAAACTGCATCTCCTTTCTTTCAAATCGTACTCAAAGGGTTTGCATTAACAAACTTTCCCTAGCATCAGACGTAAGCAGTGGTGTCCCACAGGGGAGTGTTTTAGGCCCAACTCTTTTCCTTTTATTTATAAATGACCTTCCAGATACACTAAAATCTGATGTTTACCTTTTTGCCGATGATGTCAAAATTTTCAACACCTCCACACACTGCAAAATTCTTGAAAATGATCTTGATCAAATTTTCAATTAGTCCAAAACATGGCAACTCGAAATCTCTGCCGAAAAAAAGCACTGTTCTTTATATGGGACATACCAATCGAAAGTTTCCTTACAATTTAGGATTGTCCGCCATTCCTGGTGATAATCCATATGTCAGAGACTTGGGCATATTTATATCCCAAAACTTGAGTTTTAGAAATCACTTAATTTCAATTACTAAGAAAGGTCACAGCTTAAGTTCCTTGATAAGTAGAGCATTCACATCCCATGATACATCTAACCTGGTGCGTGCTTTTACGGTTTATGTCTGACCTTTATTGGAATATTGTTTAACCGTTTGGAATCCTTTCTATGCCTCAGACATAAATCTCATTGAAAGGGTTCAGAGAAGGTTTACCAAAAGAATATGTGGTTTTGGGTCCATCCTTTCATATGGAGAGCGTTTGGTGAAGTTATGCTTGGATAGCTTGGAAATACGTCGACTGCGTGCTGCATTATGTATGATTTATCAAATTATTAACGGACAATCCTGTCTCCAAAAATCGAACTTTTTTATCAGCAACAATTTTGAGTACCTGTCGTAAAAATGACTACAAACTTCAGACTGGTAAAGCAAAAACAAATATTGGGTTATATGATTTCTCTTATAGGTACATATATTAATATCTGGAATCAACTTCCAAATGAAATTCTCAGTTCTTCCAATACACACACATTCAAAATTAAAATTGCCAAAATTGATTTCTGAGATTATCTTGGGGGAGCGCGTCAGCCTGTTACAGAAATGTAACCTGCGCTTCCTATTACTTGTCACTAAATATCCCTATTTTGGATTTCTAATTAGTCGTTCGAATCTTCTCAAATTTATCTTTCACATTTATTCACCATTTCCTCGTTCTCGACTAATTATATTTTGTATTTATTCACCATTTCCTCGTTCTCGACTAATTATATTTTGTATTGAAATTTTGCATTCTTTTCGACAAGTAATAAAATCTTTCATTCATTCAAAACTGCACTAATATTTTTCTGTTCCAGCTGTATTTGTTAAAAAATTTCAAGTTTCAAGAACCCTTACTTTGTGATCAAAGTAATCCACACCGTGGGAGACTATGATCATCATAGTAACATGATATCATAGGTCCGTTTGTTGACACTTTTTTGTGATTCACAAGAGAACTAAAAAATTTGGTAAGGAACTGTCTTGACACAAGGTTATACAACCATTGATCAAATTGTGAGAGCAAAAACATAAAAAAATTTATTCGTGCAACCATTTATATGCTACAAATATGTGTGTTACTTTGATCAACAACACAAAATCATTAATTAACATCTTTGGTAATGTCTAGAATCGTAGGCTAACGTATTTTCACAACAATAATATTTAAAAATCAAATATATCTATCACTTCTGGATGGGTATTGATTTTTTTAAAATTTGTGGTTGATCGAAGTCAGTTACCCTAAAGTGAGTAACTTTGATCAACATGCAAATTTTTGAACATGTGATGATTCAAGTTGAAACAAATATAAGGGGTTTAAACGAACATAAGGTGATGGTAAATCACTAAATCGACATTTAGAGCATTGAAGCTTCAAAATTCAACAAATCTCTTACTGAATGAGCAGATATTCAGAGAATGATATTATCATACCTTTATAACTTTATTTATGTCGATCAAATGTTTTTAGGGTATAAAAAAACAATAAAATTATAAGAATGATAGAAAAAGGATGTGTACCAATTTAATCATCTCTTTGAGCAAGGCAAATTTAGCAGATTAAATCAGCTTCATCATCAAGATCGTCCATCAAGCAATTTCTCCACAAATCCATCCATCGCACTCATCACATTGAGACCAGTCGGCATTAAACTTCTTGTATTTCTACCAGGCAATAAAAAATATGACACTTATTGGCACTTGACGCCTTTTTGGTTTTCTTGGCTTCTTTCAGCAGCTCCATGACCTCAGGAGCTGTCAACAACTGATCAAAAACATGATTAAGCCACTTTGGGTGATTTTTGGGGTCATTTTTTGACATGAACTGCTTTCAAGAAGTCAATGACACTCGTTATTTGTTTTGCTGGACTTAGTCCCCCTGCTCTCCAACCTGAAACTGTCGAATGCATATGCTATGAAAATACGAGAGTTAATTTAGGTTATTGTACTAGCAACTCTTGCCTCCTCTAAATTATTCTCCGTTGCCGCTGATGTATTTAAACCGTCATGAGCAGTACTGTGGCGTTCTGATAAAGAACTATGATGATGCTTCAAACATTTTGGGAATCATTCTGATCCAACTGTCTATGATTTTCTCAAAATTTTGGGTTTGTTTTCACCAATATAATCATCAACTATTGCCGAAAGGTAGTCTTTTGATAGTGGTATTCCAACAAATGTCAAGGAATAGATCAACTCGACCGACAAATGCTCTTCCTTGTTGGAAAAATATTGACAAAGTTTTGGGGGCTACTTTGATTGCACTATAATATATAATAAATTATAGTGCGATCGAAGTAACCCAGTCTGATCAAAGTAACCCACATGTTGATCAAAGTCCTCCACAAACCCTAGTTTTATTGCGGCTCTTAGGTACATTTTTGTGCAGAACCACTATGTTTGCCGTTTTCCTCACTATGGGAAACCCGTGTAGGCTGAAAAATGTAATTCTATGATGAGTGGAACCCGAATTTTTTTCGGCACAAAAAAACAGCTTTTCGAAATTCGACACTTTGAAAATTAATAGCGGCAGTAATTTTTTTTGATAAATGATTAAATTTTCTACATTATGATAGCTCACAGCAGTGGTTATCTACAAAGCAAATATAACCTGCTGATCTCAAATAGTAATTAAATGTCATTCATATAGCAAACTCTGATCAGAGTCGCCCCTGATCAAAGTCACCCCACTTTACCTTACTTTAGAAACTTAAAATCACAGCATTTTCCGACACTTCGCCGCTCCAGTCATGCTGGATTTTTTCGCAGGCCAGGCTCATTGTGGGTTTTTTGCACACAGCAACCAAATTTTCGTCTGTGCAACCAAATTTTTCCGTCAAATTGCACAGTGCAACTTGTAGCCTGACTGCCCTTTTGATTAGGTTATAGGGTTTCCTGTCCGCAGATGCATTTTTATGCGTTAAAAAATGAAAATTTGTGTAAATTTTCCGCGCCGGATTTTAATTATTTAATAACTTTTCTATATTATTCTAGTGCGGGGTTCGAAAATGTCATTCTAGCTAGTGCTTATAACTTTAAATTATCAACATATTATAGATAAATGTTTGATCCTGTTTTGTTTTTTGGCGAAGCAAAATTTTTGTCCATTATTTTTCCAAAATTTTTTGCGATCTTTAAAAACATTTTGATATTCGTGTGATTAGAACATTTTGAGTCCAAGTAAAAATTCTTGCCGGTTGAAGAATCGAAGTTCTTGTTTGCTTTCCCCTAGTTTTTGAATTGTAGTCTTCACGACTGAAAAATCATTGTATTCCCTGAAAAATTATACCTTCTGTCTTGGACAAGATTCATTTTCCAGCAATCTAGGATATAAAAATCCCAGAACAATTATTGGCGCTGTGCGCCGAACAACTTACTCATACCAACGTTTTTATTTTCTCTTCAAAACTCAGAAAATTGGGTTCTAGAAGCCTAAAACCGACGCGATTAGAATTAAATACACGAAAATAACGTTTGGTGGTTTTTCTGATTAAATTGGTTGGGGATACTAAATTGGTAGAAAAGGTTCAACAAAGGTTTACAAAAAGACTTTTTGGTTATAAAGATTTAGGCTATAAGGAGCGCCTCGACAAATCTGGCCTTGATAACCTTGCATTTAGACGTACGTGTATCGACTTATCGTACATGTTCTTAATTCTAACATTTAAAGTTATTACACCTGATTTATTTTTCACCCTGAGTCTGTTCAATTATCGCACGTCCAACTTATTTAAATTGCATAAATCAAAATATAACCCTAATGCTTCAAAACATGATTTCTGCTCCGATGATATCATTCGTTCAAACAATATGCCCTGTTTTCAATCTAAATGGAGTCATTTTTTAAAGCTCAATTCGCACGTGCTTTTGTCACGTCCATGAGCTTTTCTGTATTATTTGTATTTAGTCGTGTATTTCCTCGCATTTAATAAATTCTTTCTTTCTTTCTTTCTTTCTTTCTTTCTTTCTTTCTTTCTTTCTTTCTTTCTTTCTTTCTTTCTTTCTTTCTTTCTTTCTTTCTTTCTTTCTTTCTTTCTTTCTTTCTTTCTTTCTTTCTTTCTTTCTTTCTTTCTTTCTTTCTTTCTTTCTTTCTTTCTTTCTTTCTTTCTTTCTTTCTTTCTTTCTTTCTTTCTTATTGATTTTAGAGTGAGCAACCAAAATTTTTCCCCAAGTTGCACGATGCAACCTGGTCTTTGCAAAAAAAACCTTGCGTTCATATCTGAATGGGGTGCGTTTTTTTCCTCGAAGATTTTTTCCACATGAGAAGGGGACCCAAAATTTTTTCCTCATTTTCCAAAAATTCTCCACATTTTAAAAAACGTTTATAATGTGCCTACGGTTGATTTTTTATGGATTTTAGGGGCATACACCCAAGCATATTGTTGTTTTTGGGATCAGAAACCTGCAAAAATGAGGAAAAAATTGAGAAAATTGTGGTTATATTAGTCAAATGAGTTGATGAAGAATATATTGGTGTTCTACAGAAGCAGATAAAGCATGTAAACGATAGAGTTATCACGAATTTAACATCAAGGTTCATACACAACCTGAAAAACCTGGAAAACACAGGGAATTTTGTGGAGAAATAAATATGTTGTGTTGAAAAGTAGAGGATAATCGTCAAATTTTATACCAGTGTTTTTTTTGCACTGTGCTAAACTTTTTCCGCTCGTGCAAAACTTTTTTTTCAGATTTTTTGCACCTTACAAAAAAATATTTATCAAATGTGAAAAATCTCAAAATTTTCCGGCGCTTCGCGCCGATTAGAACTTTAATAAGCATTATTATTTATTTCCTAGCTGAGGTGCAGTTTCTAGCATGTCTACCTTCACTTATCACTTTATCTATTTTCATCATCCTAAACGTATTATCTCATGTTTTAATTGGCAATCTTCAATATTTTATCTTGCTACATAATGAAGATTCACATTTTTTTCCTTGACACATTTTTTGAGAAGAATCAATACGTCAAGTCTGTAAAATTTTTGAAGCGATTGATCCTTTCTTAATGTAAAATCAATTCGAAAGCTGTATGGAAGTAGTTTTCGGACATTTCTACTCTTCTTACTCATATCATTTCAGCCAAGTTCATGAGAGTTTACAAATAAATTAGTGGTTTTAAAATTTTTCAAATAAAAAATTTCTAGAAAGTAAGAATTTCGAAAAGAAAATTCGAATGTAATTCTTGAAATAAATGTTCGAAAAATTGATTTTCTAGTATCGCTGAATGTCAATACCTAAAAAATTTTTCCGGCGCCGAGCGCCGGAAACATTACTATCTTTTTTGGGCTCTCACTTGTCATCAAGAGGACCTAACCGTCGCTTTCTCATGTAATCCAAAGTGATTATGCTCTCATATAGTTTGTTGGAAGTTTCGTTCCACAATGCTTATAGATTTGGCTTCAATCAAACTCAAAAATGTCAAATGTTTCCTCAATTTTAATGAATTAAGTCTAAAAAACAGCAGAAGGTTTGAAAAACATCAAAAATACACAAATAAAGCGTCTATGGGCATTTTTGAGCGAAAAAACAGTAGTAACAGGAGAAAACCGCAGTGCAGAAACTTTTTTTATGGCTTTTCTGCACTATTCAGAAGGCTCAGTGACGAAAAAAACACTGATGTGTGGAAAAAAATTTGACTTCTTTATTTGTGGAAGAAAAGTTTGTGGAAAAATGTGACTTTTTATTTAGCATACAAAAAATTTTTTGGCGGGCAAAACTTTTTTGGTGATTTTTTTGCACCGTTCTCCTGCAAAAAAACACTGGTTTATGCGTTGGTTTATATATATCATAAATAATTATGATTAGTAAATTACTGGCTCTTGTTATACGAAAATGTTAGAAAAATGTTTTAACGCTTCCACTAATCAAATGGTGAAAAGATCACGATTGATCATCGGTAGCTGCATAAGAATGTGCTGAAAAATTAATTGTCCGACGTTTTAGAGGCCTCGGAATCAAAGTTTTTCGGCGCTAGGTTGCGCAATAATTTGAAATAATTTTTTTGATTTAGTACTCTATTTTTGATGATACTTTAGCTCACACATGTTTCTATTATTCAGTATTTTTCTTCAGGGGAAATATTTTTTGTCCAACTTTGTATGAACCCTGGTAGCTCGGAATTTACAGTATACAATGATGTCTTCAATTTTTATCGTCCATAAATGCAAAAGTATAGTTGAAAACGTTTGAGAAAAGCTCTGATAGAAAAATTGCGAGAATTGATAAAAAATCTCAATTTTGGGCGAAATACTGACTGTTCACGATCACAAAATGTGACAAGCTAATTCAATGGATAAAAACTAGAGGGTTAATTCGTAAGTGGAAGTATAGATATGTACGATAACGGCCGCGCCCGAGAAAATAATGATTATTATACTACCCATGACCGGCGCCAAGCGCCGGAAAATTTTGAAATTTTGACCTTTTAAAGTTTTGAAGTTTGTTTTTTTGAAGTTGTTTTGAAGTTTGAAGTTTTAAAGTTTGAATGCATCTTTCCGGTTTTTAATTCCCCAAAACTTTTTCCACAATGAAAACCATGTCCAAAATTTTTTCCCTCATTTCCAGTTTTTTTTGTCAAAAAAGGTGTATCTGTAGGAGGTCCGACCAGTTCGGTCACTTTTTTTTTCGCGGAGATCCTTCTGCAATTGGGCAAAAGAAGTCAAAATTTTTTCACTATTTTCTCCATGTCGCTTTTTTCGCTTAAAAGTGCTACCACATGCTTTTTTACGCATGTTTGAGCCTTTCACAACATATTTATGCTTCTGCAGTCAATACTATGAAGAAGAAACAAATATTGTTGACTTTTGGGTTAGATTATAAGGATATATCGAAATTAACAGTAACCAAAAGTCAAAGCAAGCAAAACGTAAATTTCGTAGAAATTCAACTGCTGAAATAATCTGTGTTTAGCCAAAATTACCTTCCAGCACGAAGCGCCGGAAAACTTTTCGAATCCCGATACTCTAGAACTTTGAAAGATGAATCTTCTCAACACTTATCCAACATAATTCCAACCTAATGGATTTTTCCTTATAGATCATTAGGATGGATTTTTCCAACCTAGTGATGCTCAGGCTTGAATAATGTGCGGATGTTTTCGATCAGCTAACCAGCTAAAAAAACAACTTGAAGTCAACGATGTTTCATAAATTTGGGCGAAACAGCATAATGTATAAATGGACATCCGGCACAGAGCGCCGAATTTTTTTTCATTTTTGATGCTCTAAAATCCTGAAAAATGAATCTTTTCAACATTTGTTTCCTGGATATTGTTCCAATTTTGTAGTCAATTCAATCATTTTTCATGGTCGGACACAAAATTTAAAAAACCATATTGAAAGTGTGCGACTAAAATCAAAAAAAAATTTGAATTTTTCAACCAGCATGAACATTTGTTCCAAACTGTTGACGTTTGAATCATTTGCCAAATGCAAAAAGAATTATTATCACAAGGAAAGTTTTTGTGAAAAATATCAACAAAATTTTAATTTTCGTCAAATATTGAGACGCAATATCGAAGATAAACTGATTAAACCACGAGATGAGACCAGGGTTTTTTTTCCGTACCGGTCGATTCATACCGTACGGAATTCTATTGAAAAAATTTCTGTACCATCATACCCATTTCCGTACAATTATTATTTCCGACTTGCTTCATATCTTGTATGTAATGTTTATAACATTAGCCCAAGTACCTATACGTCGTAAAAGTACGAACATGGCTGCTCACTCTAAAATTGTTAAGTTTACTTACTTTATCAGAAAATCGACTAATCGCTAATTTTCTTGAACTTCAGTCTAATCGCATCAGTTCCATACCTGTAATTGGGGGGAGGTTGGGGGGGGACCCCACTACCAACTTGGTCAACCCTATACCCAACCCCCCAAACTCGGAAAAATTGGAAAAAATGAGGAAAAAAGTGGCTTTTTTGGGCCTTTTTTTGGAGAGTTTTCGACATTTTTTCGACTTTTTTGGGGATTTTCCGACCCCCTACTCAAAATTTTTGAAATGTTGGGACCCCCACCCCAAGATTTTAGGTTTACCCTCCCCTCAACTGGTCAGACCTCTTACAGGTATGATCAGTTTTAAAATTTTGCAACTAGATTTCATGAGTTTTGGAAGAAAATAATGAAAAGTCTGGCAAGACTACCGATAAATTTTTATTTCAAGGCTTCTAAAATGTTGGAAAATGCATTTTTCAGCCTATTCTCCTACAGCTATAAGCTATCGATCGTAATCACTGTTTTTAGCATATATAATCATAATAATGCATCAAAAGAATGTTTTCAGATGAATGAAACCACGAGAATGAAGGTTGCTAAAAATGCAGCTTCAGATATCCCGTCCTTTAGTCGAAGATCGTTAATGCCAACGCGTGGCGCCGGAAAATTTTCTAGATGTCAATATTTAAGAAAGCAGGAAAATGAGTCTTTTTTCAACATTTATTCAATACAAATAATAGGCACGCAGCAGATAGTGAATTCCTCAAGCAGGAAGAACATCTGTCATTTTTCTGCGCTGATGTTTGAATCATATTCCAAATGTGACGTTTATGTTCAAAATACACAAACACTACGAAAAAGTTTCAGAAAATTATCAAGAAAGATCTTGATTTTTTTCAATTACATATGTCAAAAAACAAATGATGTGTTGATGTTTAAAAGATATAGCAGAAGATAGGACGACATTTTTCAACCGTGACCCCACAAATAACATGCAGAATTTGAAATCCGGCGTGAAGCGCTGGAATGATTTTCCGTTTTAAAACGCATGAAAATGAATTTCTTGACAGGAAATCCTATAACTTAGTCAAAAGAGTCGTAAGGCTTTAGGTTGCACTGTGCATGAAAGCCTTCTTGATTTGCTGGTCAATTTCCTGATTGGTTGGTTCACCATTCTTTTTATGTAGATGATTCTCTGATTTGTTGGTTGGTTGATAACCTGTTTGCTTGGTTGGTTCATATATTGCTCCATGATAAGTCGGTTGGTCTACCTGGACACTGGATGCAACTTGGTACCAGATGAAGCGACTTCGGTACCATATGACTTGATTCTCAGCGCCAGATTATGTTTTGTGTGTGAACCGATTTTAACCCTGAGAACAGGATTGAGGACCTGGGAACAATCCGTCAATCAAAAAAGCAATCAGGAAATCAACCAACTAATCAGGAATTCAATGAAGCAATCAACGAACTTACCATTGAATCAAAGAATTAACCTACCAAATTAGGGAATCAACTGATCTGGAACAAATAAATCGGGGAATCCAAGAGGAACCAACCAATCAAGAAAACATCCAATGATTCAATCCAACCAGGAAGCCAACTATCCGATCGGAAATCGTGCAATCAATCAGGAAATCAACCAACCGATCATGGAATCAATCAACTAATCCACAAATTAATGAATGTGATGCACCAGAAAATTTTGAGATTTTGATCTTCAAAAATGCACCACAATGCACTTTTTCAAATTTCCCGACTTTTCCACGTTTTCCATGTTCGTTAGATACACTGGGTATGTGTCTTAAACATATTGCAAACTCTGAAATAAGCTTTAAAATCAACTCTGATTGCATTTTGTTTATTTTCCGTAAGATAAATGTGCTGCACATATCATTTCCTACCCCTGTCCGGCTTGGCAACCACCAAAACGATTTGCGAACCAACCAACTTTTTGGCCTGACTGTTACCAGTCAGGCTTTTTTTTTTGGTTTGAAAACCAGGAGCCAAATGGCTCCTAGGCCTAAATTTTTAGGGGCCAAATTAAAATTTTGGGAGTCAAAAATTTTTAATTGAAGATTATTGAAAAACCTGCTTGTAACACACTGTAGAACGTACTATATAATTAAATTATGTAGATATTCAATCAGTTGATACGAGTTTTAAAAAATCAATGTTCAAAATTTGATTTCCACCCAGCGTTTTCAGTTACAGGCATCTTTCCACACGTACAAACATCGGCCGAGAAATCTTTGTGCAAAGAAAATTTTTCATGCAAAAAACGCGATATTTCGTTTAATTTTGCACAAATCTTCATCCAAGATTGCACTTGAGTTCATTTCCTTCCGACTCAAAAGTATAGGGTTTTGAAATTGCAGCTCCTGTTCTCATTGTTCTGTTGTTTCCTATATCTTTCCGGCGCTATGCAACGATTTTTTTCAGATTTTGACACTCTGAATGCTGGAAAATCAATTTAAGGATAACTTTTTCGATAAACATACAAGGTTCGAAAACATGTATTATATCATTTTACAAACTAAAAAATATGTTCATACTTTCATAAGTTTGACAAGCTCAAATTAAACTTGAAATTTATGAAAATCACCTCCATTATAATCATGAATTCAAACTGGGCTCCATATTTAAAATAATAGTAACAAAAATGGAAAAATTGAGATTTTGATCACCAGAATTCTATTGCACCAAATGCACCAAAATTCATCTTTTCCATGTCGAACCCCCATGTTTTTTCCCTTCGTCGAGAATTTTTTTTTCAGAAAGTTTGATTTGTAGAGAAACAGTGAATAGACTAATTAAAAAAATTATATAATAAGATCCGGCGCGAAGCGCCGGAAAATTTTCGATGTTTTATGATTTTAGAGTCTGTAAAATACTTACTTCAAATCTAAAATTGAATGAACACAGCTACAATTCACTATAATATAAATGAATATTTCAAAATTTTAGGAGCCAATATGGCTCCTAGACCTAAAATTTTAGGAGCCATTTCCAAACTCTAGGGGCCCAGGCCCCTAAAATGACTAAAAAAAAGCCTGTTACCAGTTGAACCGATAGGGTTTGTCCAGGTATATCGGTTGGTTGGTTTATTTTCTACTTAATTGATCTCCTAGTCATCTACCCCCTTTTATCTGTTAAAATCGGTTCACACACAAAGCATGATCTGGTGCTGAGAATTACTCGTAAGTCATCTGGTCCCGAAATCGCCTCATGTGATACCGAGTTGTATCCAGTTGAACGTATTGTCCAGGTATACCATTGGCACAATTTTTTTGGCGTCTTGTCTCAATCGGCAGAAATATCCATGCACAAAGAAGATTTGTACCCCGTTTCCCAAAATGTTGGGGGTCCGAGACATCCCCAAGGTCGGAAATCTAGGTTGGGGTAAAATTATGTATGGTAAGGGACAAGGGTAGTATTTACTCCCTTGTCACACCTGCGACCTTTTTTTGCTCGGTGTGTTTAGTCAGAGGGCTTGTATATTGTGGTCCTGATAACAACTGTTGTACAGCTATGTTAAGGTACAATACACCAAAATTCTTTTTTGCCCTTTTCTGAACATTTTTTTCAAAATAAGCACGATTTCGAAATAAATACTGAGTTGCACAATCAAACCAAAATACACTCCGGTGCGATGCGCCTTTTCGGTCTTCTCTAGTTTTAAAGCCTGGAGAACCGTTTTCTGGCCATGTAATCTCCACAAAATGTCTTTCTACCTTGTACACACATACCAAAAAATCTCACGGTGTCAAAACCGTTTGTGTCGTACAAAAAGCCAGTGGTGCTGTTATCTGTAAATTTTTCTAATTTCATCACACCAAAACCAACTATGCAGTATACACATTTTGAACACTGTGGATACCGTAAACTTATTTTCCTCGAACTGACCACACATTCTCGAAAAACCCAATAGCAATCCTTCTAAATGTACCCTCTCACTCACTTCCTTCAAATTGGTTTACCCATTAGGACACTTTGTGTACCAGTAAGTCTTTTTTTCCCACTTTAGTCGACCTGTGAGTCATTTTTCCGGGGGTGGTAAATGAATTTCTATACCTAAGATCGGGTAATAATACCCCATACCCCCTATGGAGTGGCCTGGGGGTCCCCTTGAAGTCGAAAATAGCCGAAAATTTCAAAAAAGGTTCTTTGAGCAACTTCTCCGGGGGAAAAATTGTTGCTAGTTGAAAAATCCAAATTTTGAGCTGCTTGTCTGATTTTTGAGCTCTATAGTTGCATACTTTTGATATGATTTTTCGCATTTTGTCCGAGTATGGAAAATGGTTGACTTGATTGCAAAATTAGGACGCTTATCGAGGAAATAAATGTTGAAAAGATTCATTTTCCAGCGTTCTAGAATATATCAAAAATGGAAAAAAGGTTTATTTATAAAATTTACTGTTTCGCCCGAATTTGTGAAACATCGTTGAGTTCAAGTTGAGTTCAAAAATTTGTTTCCCTATTGGGCTGTTTATTGGGCTGTATTTGGGTAAAAAATTTGCTCGAGGTATACAAAACGGTTGTAACAGAAATTTGCTGCTGCATAGGTTCTCCAAAATTTAGTGATGATCTTTAATTTCATTGTTTAGGCTTAGGTATGCCTAGGCTGTGCTTAGGTTAACGTAAAGACAGTGGCAAGACTTTAGTTCAATTGTTTAGGCTTAGATTAATTTCATTTACCACCATAATGTATACATTGTCCTAAAGTTTAGAAAGTTATACATTGAAAAGATGCTCTCTAAAGCATTCAAATACCAAAATTTTCCTGCGCGAAACTTTGATAGTCATTATTGGTTATTATTTAGCTCAAGCGCGGCCTTCAGCAGTCCACCTTTACTTATAAATTAATCCTTAATGTTTCTCATCATCTAAAATGTATTATTTCCTGTTTTAATTAGTAATTTTCACTATCTTCTCTTGATATTTGATGGGAATTCGTATTTTTCCTTCAACAGATTATTCGAGGTAGGTGAACACGTCAAGCTTTCCAACTGTTTGAAATTATACTTCTTTTTTGACGTGTAATGAATTCAGAAACATCATGAATGTAATTTTCAAAAATGTTTGCTCCTCTCGACTCACAACTTTTCAACCACACTCATGAAAATACGTGAATAAAATTTTTAAATTTTGGGAAATGTTAGTATCACGATTTCCAATGAGAAAATTTGGTTTCCAGCATTCCAGAATATCAAAACTTAAAAAATTTTCTCGCAGCTTCGAGCCGGAAAGATAGATCTATATTTTAAGCTTACTACTTGTGATCACAGAGACTTTAACGGTCGATTTCTTATGTAATTTAAAGACATTATGCTCTTAAATCGTTTGTGTAAAAGCTATTCCACTGTTTTGGGAAAAGTTGGGCTTTAAACTCTTTTAAGATTTTTATTTTGTCCTCAATTTTGATGTATTAACGACTCTAAAAATATCAGGATGTTTGAATAAGCTCAAAAAACTTAAATTTACATCCATGAACATTTTTATGTGAAAAGAACGACTTGGAAAAAATGAGGAAAATTTTTTTCATCCCCTTCGCCGTTTGGGGAAAAAGGTACAGTGAGAAGGCTGAAATCCCTAAATTTTCCGCCGGTAATAATTGTAATAATCGCGACCGTTAGCACGTTTAAGTCACCAACCGTCAACATTCAACAATGATTGTCAACATCTAGAATCTTTCCATTCCATTGTTTAATCTATTATCTTTGATATTGTGTCTGGGTTTTTGACGAAAATCAAGGTTTTTTCCAATATTTTCACAAAATGTTTTTATTCAAAAAATTTTAATTTCATGAATATAATATTTTGCATTTGGCGAATGATTAAAATATAATCTTTGTAAGTCAGTGATACAAGTTCTTTCTGGTTGAAGAATCCACATTCTTGGCCGCTTATCTGATCTTTGATTTGTAGTTTTACTGCATGCTTTCAATTCGATTTTCGCATTCTGTCCGAGCATGGAAAATAATGACATAATTGAATGAATAATCAAATTTTATATCCAGGAAATAAATTCTGAAAAGACTACTTTCCCAGTGTTTTAGAAAGGAAAGACAAAGCAAATGCAGTGCACAATTCTTCACTTCTAGCTGTCGGATTTTTATGCCACCCAGCGTTTTTTTTGTACTTTACAAACGAAACGGTCCAGAGTACAAACGAAAATTTGGGCTTCGTTTGTACCAGTACAAATGGAAATTTTTGGACAAAAAAATTTTTTGTTACTCAACAGCTGTCAGTATTCAGTATCAATGGACTTTGTAGGACTTTTTTGTTATGCGCCCACATCGAAAACGACAAACTAGCAGCTGTGGCATAATAATAAAAGCTTTTTGTGGAGTATTTCACTAGTGCATGTTATGTGCCTCATGATCAAGTGTTTTATGTGTCTGAATTTGTAGCCTTCTTATGTGTCTCGTGGAAATAGCCAACGTATTCATATTCCACAGCATATTTGTCGCATTTTATAACAATGAATCATTTTTTCAGCAATTTTTCGCAAATTTTGGAGTACAAACGGTTTTTGAGAGGTCGTTTGTACCAGTACAAATGGACCGAGTACAAAAAAAAACACTGATGCCACCTAAGCTTCTTGTATTAGCATTTTTGCTATCATTAATTTTGATTATATTCTAACCTAAAACTTAGAAAGATTTTTCTTCATTTTTGTTAAATTACTGACTGCAAAAGCATGATAATGTTCCAACAAGTCCGAGAAAGTGTAAATAAAGTATATGTGGGAAAACGGCCTGGTGAAAACGGCGAAAAAGGTTTTGACCTCTTTTTCCAGAAAACAGTGTATCCAAACTGACCAAAATCGAACTTGTACATTTTAATTTCTTTCTCATTCCGGTGCACCTACTTGGTAAAATATTTTTATATATGTTCTAAAATGGCTGGAAAATGAGTCTTCGTGACAATTATTTGGGAATGAAAGCTGAGAATTCAAATTCTAGAATGTGTTTTCCTCTTTTTGTCAATACGAAAACCACGTTCAAAACGGTTAGAAAACTTCAAGCGCGAAAAAATAGTGGAAATCGGTGTTGATTTGTGCTAGAACAACTTTGTCGGCATTCGTTAAAAATGAGGAAAAATGAATTTGTTTCTAGTTTGACATCGAATTTTGCCAAAAGTATCAGATTTGTTGTGCAAACGACTCAAGAGCGTATTTTCCTTGAATTATTGAAGAGATCACACGTTAAGTCTCTGTGATTACCAGTAGAAATTTTCTTTTTAATTCATTAATCGTTTTCTCCGATAGTTCTTCTTATCCGAATGTCATGAATAGATGAACAATAGGGTGGGCTCAATTTTTACATATACTCAATGCGGTAGAAATTACAATATCGAATTTTGGCCAAAAAGCCTTTCTCAGTTTTCAATGAGAAAAAATTTCTTTGTGCCGTCCCACAAATTTTTTTGGCTTCTTATGCCCATTGGCACAAATGTCCGATATCCGCACACAAAAAATACTGGTGTAGATTAATGAAAAATATCTTAATCATCGGTCAAATTCTGATTGTTAACGATTAAAAAGGGAGATGAGCTGCTTCATTTGATAGAACCTGATGTTGAAGGTTAATAGGTGAACGGAATTAGGTATGCTAATGGCACTGGTTTTGACTTTTTAAATTTAGACCTGCTGAACTTTATCTTTTTGATCTTAGTGTTCCAAATTTTTTTCTCCGAACTACCCGATTTAAGAAAAAAACAGTAAGCCGGATTCGCCCTCTCCACCCTAACAAATCTTGTATTACATGTCTGCTCATCTTATTACGCTTTCGACCAAAAAATTTACTTTTCTCTTCGATATCTGGCTTTTGGATAGATGCCGACAACTCACAAGTTGGCGGAAAGATCATAACGTCGACAACTGCCTATACGATTGAACTTTTTGGGGGGTTCCTCCCAATCCTGTCCAACTAAAGACTTTTTACTCCCAGATAGGTTGATTGTTTGATTCGCAAATTACATGAGTTGGTTAATATTTGCTTGATTCGCTCATCCTCTCCTATTCTGGGTTTCTTCTCTTCGTGTTTATTTACAACATTGCTCAATTTGAAAAAGTATATTCCCATAAGTGTTAATTCTACCGAGCCACCAGAGCAACCAACGTATAACTCCCTGATCCCAAAACGTATAGCTACAATGCAGCTCGGTTGGCTCTTCGCTGCCGAGGCCTCTTCTATCCGGACAACATTATTTTGAAATTATTAAAAAAAGACTTGACACTAAATAACCATGAGTAATTTTAGGAACGTAAACATGACCAAAATTGGTAATCAAGAAGAATGTGAAGTGTTGAAATGAGACTTGGAGTTGATGTTGAGAAATATAATAAAGGATTTGATACCAAAATTAGACCTAATCAGTCACTCGCTAATTCATCTAATCAGGCCGAAACCGTAGGTAGAATCAGTTTGCAACAGTTCGGTCAGTCTCAAAATCAACAAAGATCTCCTGCTTTCGTCCCGAAGAACTGCAGAAGATAAGATAACACCCTGAGCTCAAGTAACTTCAAACCAGGGGCAAATTCAGAAGTCAGGCCGAGAACTGAGTTGTAAATGTAGACTTGCACGCTGGATGGCTCTCCAGAAGTCCGGGGTCTAACCTGCGTTCCCTCCTCTGCGAGTAATCCAAATGATGTCCGGCCGCGGGTCGTTGTATTTGGGGCGGAAATGCTCCACCAAAAATATTATAACAAATAATATAAATAATGCCCTACTGGGCCGCCGATTTCTTCTTTATTAAAAATAAAATAAACAATCATAGAATGACCAAAAACATAGACGACCGGCATATTTATGCGCGGTGTCTATGCAAATCGGCGTCGACGCGTTTTGCGTCGACTTTGGCTATTTCTTCGCAACCTGGAGATAGACTATGTCCATCCCCGACAGAAGCACGGTAATATGCATTCAGTGGTTCCACATTTACACTATTGAAGTAAGTGACTGCGACCTTGAATGCCAGAAATGTGCCTTCATTTTCCGCTTGGGATGCAGAAATGGGGACCTGCCTGACGTTTTTAACCAATTGCAGATGGAGCCACAAAATCAGGTTACCGACGAAATCAGCGTTGGACATGATGCGTCTTCTTGCGGTTTCTACGATTTGTCCGAAGACGTCGTCGAATATATCTTCTTGCATTTGTCGCCTTACGGCGATTTACAAAATTGCCGTCTCGTTAGCAAACAGTGGAAACGGTTGGCTGAAGGTGCAATAGGGCAAATGAACAAATTGTTGTTACGTTGTTTGTCGTTCGATTGGTTTATGTTGCAAGTCCCGGAATCGAATGTCCGGACTATCAAGAATTTTTGTACAGTTACCGAACGTTGTTCGCATTCGGCTTGTTTTGATCCCACTAATGGTAGCATAACCTTTCGCGAAATGTTCGCGAAAAATGCTAAAATTATATTCCTTAAGGTTGCATTTTCGTCTTTGGTGGATGTACGGCGGCTTACACGACTTTCAACGATCTTTGGAAATTCGATCTGTCTCAAAGGGTGTGGTCGCGTCCAATGCCTAGTGGATATTATCCAACGCCAAAAGCTTGCTCGACAATGGTGGAGTATAAAGGTGCGCTTGTACTGCTGTGTTAAACAAGGTGATCGGCCGAACGTCAGAGTTGACCTGCGGTCGGAGGTCAGACGGAGCGTTTCATATGATAATGAGTGTGATATGCAGCTTGGATAAACGTTGAATGATTCTACTCACGAACAATGATGTCATAAGAAAATATAAATGATTTTGAGCTCATTCACATCCGAAATAGTGCTAGAATATTTTTGAATATGCTGCAATTGTGTTGTTAATCCACTCGTCAATTAGAATCGAAATTTGCCTCGAATTTTTTTCTGACTATCCTTTGCCAGAAAAAATTCTCATTTTTTAACTAGGTGCGGTTGGAAGAAAACCAGTCATAAATGATCTTGTGCTATTTTAATTACTATCAAATGTGTACAATAATTTGGAATTGAATGATATGGGTGAAATTGCTATTAACAGATTTTTAAGCAAAACCATGTCCAGCGAAATTTAGAAGTTTCATCTTGCCATTTTTATTCTATTCATTGAACTCAGTGAAGAACTGAAATCCTTGCTGATTTCAAGATCCTCTACTAGCTAAGTAACGGTGAGTTAATACAGCCACCAATAAAGGTTCACATTAAAGCCAATCTTAACGATCAAGGCACTTTCATTAAGTTTCAAGTCGAACAACTGGGCAAAAAGTATTCTTGAGTTAAGAATTTTGGATTCTTGAGCCACGTTAATTAATATCTCATACAGATTCAATAGTCGGTATTTTGATCAACTTCTTTATTTTTATTTAACTGCATTTTATAATGTTGGAATAAGAGCTGATTTAAAAAGACTAAAATTGTGATGCGTCATGTCAAGTATCAAATCACTGAGAATCTCTCATCGACTCTAATTGATTGGAATATAAAGATTGTATGTATGTTTTGCTGGACTGTCGAGGAAAAACATGAACTTCGTGCAAGAGATGTCTCTGATTCAGAGAACGTAATTGTCATTTGCAGAATTTCACCTAAAGGCCTGCTGTTTCGGTTAGTTTTTAGAGCTTTTCTGACCCGAAGAAAGCCAACAAGTAATTGCAAGGCCACGATTTTTAAAGTTCGGTTATTTCAATATATTTTTCCGCGAGTAGACTTTTTTCTAAAGTTAGTCTCCTGTAGGACAACTTTTGCTTTACGGCGGTTGGTCGAAATCCTCGCCAAACCCTATCCATCAGACGGCCATGTTCTACAACGAACTGCACGCCTACAATTTGCGCGCCAACTGCTGGACGTTATTGAGCGCAGATAATCAAGCGCCCCATTTAGCTGGTCATTCTTGTTCCATCGTCGAAAATTGTATGGTCGTTTTCGGCGGGAGTAACGGTTCAGGCAGCAGTAACCGCATTTGGATATACAATATCGAACACACTCGATGGTTTTCACCCGAAACTAACTTGCCGAAACCGGCGCCGCGTTACGGGCAGTCACAGGTAGTGCTTCACACTTCAAAATTTTATTACTCGGGTACCCGGTCTTGAGGGTACCCGGGTATACCCGGGTACCCGAAATACTCGGGTACCCGGTGTGAAGCACTAGTCACAGGTGAGTATTTTCAGACATGAAACCACAGATATTTACCCAAAAGAGCTTCAACCAATGGGATACGATGGTAAAAGCCAGTCTAAAGGGTAGAACGTAAATTCACGCCCGACAGTTACGTCATGCTGAAACCAAGCAAGAGTATCAAAATTAATTCAGGTCTCGTTAAGGTTCAAATAGAAGAATCCTGGAAACAGTACTGAAAAATGATAAGTTTCGAGAGCGAAACTCGAATCTCGTTTAAACACTTCCTGATGATTTTCTCGAAGAACGAATTAAGGCTAAAAATTTTTGACAGTAAGCATCACATCTGTGCATTAGGGTGATATGGTAAGGGTATTACCCCTGCCAGGCCTGGCGGATGCTCGTTTAGTTCCCACGGATTTTGGGCAGATAAGGATTTACTGCCTGGATTGTTTCAACCATATGTGAGTTGCTACCGGTCTTTTTAATCCAAAAGTTGCTCTACTTGCATTTTTTGACAGGATCCGAGTTACTACCAAAAGCTTTTGGCCGTTTAAGCTTTCTCTGTTTAGATTTTTTAGACAAAACCAGTTTATATGTTTACGACGAGCTTGAAAAAATACCAGTTTACTCCCATCAGGCTGGCTGACCATGCACAGGTATGGTAGTCGCGCTTTCAATTATTCCGTTCTTCAGGAAAAATGGATTCCCGAGCTCTGTTTTGCTCACTTATTCAACTTTCAAAATCTTTTTTTCCGATATAGCTGAAGGTTTCACCAGGTCCAGGTTTTTTATTTATGTTTTTTGATTGTCCAAAAATATTGTTTTGATTTAAGATTTTGATCGATGATAGGCATATTTTGATAATTGGCGGTTGCGGCGGTCCTAATCTTATAATCAGCGATGTCTGGCTGCTAACGATGAATTGGACGTCAAACGAATGGCTGTGGGAGGAAATTACCGTCCTAAATCCGCATTTAAGCGCCCCGCAGCTCTGGTCTCACCCGGCTTGCAAAGTTGGTTCTAAAGTTTTGGTGCTGAGTAAAAGTCCGCGCGTCAACAAACGGCGCGGTTCATACCGGTCGATGAGCATTTCTTCGCCTCGTTTGAGTACCGGATGTCCGACTACTACGCGAAATAGGCCAAATTGGTTGCCGCCACAGGGTAAGAAATGAAATAAACGAGTATAGTCGATAGTCGTTGAGGATAAAAAAATTTAATTTCATGGAAACTGTCCTGTGGAAGCGAATTTATAACTTGAAAGTTAATGAGATTTGACAACTTTTTTACTCTGATTTTGTAAAGTAAAAATGGCGTAAGTATTAATCGCACTGTAGCTTCGAGCTTTCCAGGAATCATTTAATTTATTCTTTTTCTTTGCAAAATATTTCTTTTTTAGTCGTCCCAAGGCTCAAAATTCTTACACCAGTCTCGTTACATTTCTGTGCCGTATACTTCTCTGCTGTGAAGAACATAAAGTCAAGTGCAAGAAAAGTTTGTGGAAAAAATGATTTTTTAATGTATACAAAGTTTTTTCGTAGTACCAAAATTTTCTGACTGATCTTTATACATGTTACAAAAAACATTGGCTATCATTTCCTGTTATCCAACTCAGGCGTG
Organism: Romanomermis culicivorax; assembly: GCA_963922205.1. NCBI lineage: Eukaryota > Metazoa > Nematoda > Enoplea > Mermithida > Mermithidae > Romanomermis > Romanomermis culicivorax. The sequence continues at coordinate 66,421 of CAWUHX010000033.1, forward strand.
GGCTTTAGCATATCCACTTTCGACTTTTGAAGTTTTCATTATGTGTGAAATGTTTCATTTCACTTTAATAATAATGTTCGCTATTTTGTTTTAATATTTACTGAAAATTTTGTTTCGACTTGAATTTATCGAAAACATGCAACTCTGAGACCAGTATAAACTATGACGAGCATAGAAGGATTCATTCCCAGCGTTCTAGAATATCAAAGTGTCAAAATTCCTGGTCTGCGCCAGAAATAAGATAAACCGGCATCATTAGAAATATCAGTTGCCAAATATAAAAAATTAAAAATATGGAAAAACCAGTTGGAAAAATTGAGTAATTTTTTGACCTCCCTACCATTTAACGAAAAGGTCAAGTCGGAGAAACGGTATCCATCATGGACATCTAAAAATATAAACAAATTTTTTCGTAATGACCACCAATCTAGAAAAATTCGGTTCGAGTAGGTATGTAAAAATGAGTGTTGCTCAGGTATGCGTATGATCACCAGCAGGCCCGTACCCATGAATTTTTTCGGGGCATAATTCTAAAATTTTTTAACATAGAAGAAACTTGGCCTCCTGAGGTCGCGTAGCTACCAAATGTTAGGCTAGGAGGTTCAGAATGGCTCGCCTAAGCGTGTCCTGGTGGGCTTTGGGGCGAAGCTCCAGAAAAAATCGATTTATAGCTATTTAAGGCGCGAAAAATCTCTGAAAATGGATAGGTAAAACAGATAATTTAGACTACTCATCAGAATTTTTTGTACAGGCCATGTTGCAATGTGCAACTTGGGCCAAAAATCTGATTGCGCAGCACTGTTTTTTTCTGCACAGTGCAGACTTTTTAGGCTTCGTGCAGAATTTTTTTTGGTGATTTCTGCACTGGCGCAGAATTTTTTGCAGAATTCGTGTGTTTGATCACATCGGATACAGAAAAGATGCATTTTGGTGCATTTTAGAAGGTCATAATCTCAAAATTTTCCGGCGCTTTGCGCCGGTTATGACTTTAATAAGCATTATTATTTATTTTTTAGCTCAGGTGCAGCTCCTAGCATGTCTATCTTCACTTATCATTTAATCTACAGCATCATCTTAAACGTATTATCTAATGTTTTAATTGGTAATGTTCAACATTTTATCTTGATATTTAATGAAGATTCGCATTTTTTCCTTGACATTTTTTTTGAGAAAGATCAATACGTCAAGTCTGTAAACTTTTTTAAACGATTTTTCCTTTCTTAACGTATAATTAATCGAACAACTTCATGGAAGTAGTTTTCGGAAATTTCTACTCTTCTTACTCATACCTTTTCCGCCAAGTTTGTGAGTTTGCGAATAAATTACTGGTTTTAAAAGTTTTTCAAATATAAATTCTAGAAATTACGACTTTTAAACACAAAACTCGAATCTAATTTTGAAATAAATGTTTGGAAAATTGGTTTTCCAGCGTCGCAGAAAACCCCAAAAAATTTTCTGGCGCCAGGCGCCAGAAACATCAATATCTTTTTCGGGCTTTCACATGTCATCATAGAGGACTTGACCGTCGATTTCTCATGTAATTCAAAGTCATTATGCTCTTCGATAGTTTGCTGGAAAATTTGTTCCACAATGCTTGTAGATTGGACATCGATCAAACTTAAAAATTTCACACGTTTCCTCAACTTTAATGAATTAAAGGCTCTAAAAACGCCATGTGGTTTGAAAAAGCTCAAAAATACATAAATAAAACGTTTAAGAGCATTTTTAAGCGAAAAACGACTTCTGGAAAATGGGGAAACAAACTTTGACCCTTTCCTCCATTTGGGGAAAAGGCCCGGGGGAAAAAACAATGGTAACAGGAGAAATCCGCAGTGCAGAAAATTTTGTTTGACTTTTCTGTACTGAGCTGATAGCCCGGCGCAGAAAAAAAACACTGTTGCACAGACAAATTTTTGGTTGCCCACTCTAAAATTGATAAATTTTCTTACTTTTATCGGTAAAGCAATTATAAGAATTTTCTCCAACTCCATTCAAATTGCGTCAGTTGTAAACTTTTGCAACTGAGTTTCATTTTTGGAGGAAATTAATAAAAAGTCAATGGAAAAAAGTCAGAATTTTCATTTCAAGGCTTCTAAAATGTCGAAAAATGCGTTTTTTAGCTTATTCTTTTCGCTTACCGATCGTAATCGATGTTTTTGCTGCTGGTTGCAAAGAATGCATAGGCAGACATCCCATCTTTTAGTCGAAGCTCGTTGATTGTGACGCGTAGAGCCGGAAAATTTTCTGAATTTCAATATTTCAGAATGCGGGAAAACGAATCTTTTCAACATTTATTTCCTGAACAGAAGTGTTACTTTTCCAGCGAATTCAATGATTTTTCAGTTGCGCAAAATACGAAAATTAGGTACGCAGCCTATAGTTTGGATTCCTCAAGCTGAAAGAACATTTGTCATTTTCCTGTACTGATGAAGCTTGAATCGTATTCCAAATGAGAAAAGTTTATGTTCACAATACGCAGAAATATTTTAACGCTGCAAAAAGATTTCCTTGTAATAATTCAGGAAAATCTTAATTTTTTCCAATTATGTCAAGAAAAAATACTAGATCAAACATACATTAATGGTGTATTGATGTTTAAAAGCTATGAGCATAAGAAAGGACGGAATTTTTCAACCGTGAACTAGAAATAACATGAACAATCACAAATCATTTGAAATCCAGCGCGAAGCGCCGGAAAATTTTCAGGATTCTTCGTTTTAAAACGCATGGAAATGAATTTCCGGACAGGAAATCCTATAACCTAATCAAAAGGGATATCAAGCTTCGGATTGCACTGTGCAACTTGGCAGAAAAATATACTTGCACGGTCCGTAATTTAGTTGCTGTATGCAAAAGAAACCCTACTACTCATGATCAAAATTTATTTTTAAATTGATACTAAACTATGAATAAAATCATCTATTCTAATATAACGAAGCGCCATATATACGTCTGTCCCCTACCATTACATTCGATAATGATGCTGCATTATCAGATAGGCTAAAATTTTTTTTCGATTTCATTTCAGGGTAATTCCGTTCATTCCCCGTATTTGCAGGCATTTATTTTGTCCACCGTGGAATTTTATATCTACACCAACAGTATACCACGAGCTGTAATGTACTCATTCACAGTATATCACTGCTTTTTTATGTAAATTTTTTCTTTATTTCTCAAAAACTAAATATAATCAACCAGGGCCGTGCGCAGGATTTTTTCATGGGTGGGGGCGGACTAGATTTTTTCACTGAATAGCCCCAGGAAATGTTGATCTTACGCGGATATACTGTGTGCATCACCGTTTTTTTTCCTCGAAGATTTTTTCCACATGAGAACCGGACCCAAATTTTTTTCCTCATTTTCCAAAAATTTTCCACATTTTTAAAAACGCGTATAATGTGGCCACGGATGCCTTTTTATGCATTTTAGGAGCATACCCAAGCATTTTGTTGTATTTGTAGTCAAAACTTGCAAAAATGAGGAAAAAAATTGAAAAAATTCTGGCTATGTTAGTTAAAATGAGCTCATGAAGAATATATTGGTGTTCTATAGAATCGTCCGGCGCGGAGCGCCGAAAAATTTTTTTGATTTTCACTTTCTAAAACGTTTCTAAAACACTTTCTTGGTCTGGCGCGGAGCGCCGGAAAAATCTTCTGATTTTCACTTTCTAAAACGCTGGAAAATGAACCTTCATAACGTTGGGAAATAAATTAAAATCAGACTGATGAAGCGTAATTTGCCTCCCATTCCGGCGCGAAGCGCCTTAAAAATTTTCGGGTTTTAGTATTCTAAAGCGCTGAAAAATAAATCTCTCCATCAGATAATTCGTGAACAAATGTTTTTAAATCGCGTTCTAGAGTAATGTCTTCAATTTCCACCTTCAATAAACGCAAAAGTTCAGATTGCAAACGTTTAAAAAATTCCAATCATCGAGAGAAAAAATTGAGAGACTTGATGAAAAATCTCTATTTTCGGCGACATAATTGACTGTAAACGATTAGAAAATGAAACGAGCTAACTTGGTTGATAGAAACTGTTGAGCATTATTTAGTAAGTCGAAGTAGATATGCTAACGGCCGGGCCTGATAGAATATAGTTATAATTATACCCATGACCGGCGCGAGGCGCCGGAAAATTTTGAGATTTTGACCTTTTAAAGTCTACCAAAACGCATCTTTTCGGTTTAGAGTTACTGCCTCAATGGCGGGGGGGGGGGGCGGCCGCCCCCCGCCCCTCCTTGTGCACGGCCCTGTAATCAACAATGTCCTAGTATAACAGTGTGACCTTGCAGTAAAAATTCTTTACCACCATCATAGTTTTTTTTAGCATTTCAAGCCATGGCTTGTTGGACTGACAAAATGGCTTGTAGAATTTTAGTCCACCAAGCCAAAATGGCTTGTTAGAATTTTTTGAGTCATGTGTTTGATCATATCGGATACGGAAAAGATGCATTTTGGTGCATTTTAGAAGGTCATAATCTCAAAATTGTCCGGCGCTTCGCGCCGGTTATAACTTAAATAAGCATTATTATTTATTTCCTAGCTCAGGCGCTGCTTCTAACATGTCTAGCTTCATTTATCATTCAATCTTTAATAGTTTAAATCATCTTAAACGTATTATCTCATGTTTTAATTGGTAATCTTCAATATTTCATCTTGATATTTAATGAAGATTCACATTTTTCCCGTGACACATTTTTTGAGAAAGATCAATACGTCAAGTCTGTAAACTTTTTGAAGTGATTATTCCTCTCTTAACGTAAAATCAATCCAAAAGCTTCATGGAAGTAGTTTTCGGAAATTTCTACTCTTCTTACTCATATCTTTTCGGCCAAGTTCATGAGAGTGTGTGAATAAATTGATGGTTTTAAAATTTTTCAAATATAAAATTCCAGAAATTACGACTTTTGAACAGAAAATTCGAAACTAATTCTCCAAACAAGTGGTTGGAAAATTGATTTTCCAGCATCGCAGAATGTCAATATCCAAAAAATTTTTCCGGTGAAAGGCAGGAAAGATTAATAGCTTGTTTGGGCTCTCACTCGTCATCATAGAAGACTTAACCGCCAATTTCTCATGTAATTCAAAGTTGATAGTTTGCTGGAAAATGTTTTTCCACAATGCTTGTAGATTAGACTTCGATCAAACTCAAAAATTTCAAATGTTTCCTGAATTTTAATGAATTAACGGCTCTAAAATGTTATTGAATAAATGTTGGATGACATCTCTTTTTTGATCGATTGCCGTGATGCTCAATATATACATTTCTTTAAAAAATAACCTAGCGTTGGAGTTTATTCACGTATACTGATATTATAAAATTGGCTTGTAAAAATTTGGAATGGCTTGTAAAATTTTATGTCAACAAGCCACTTGGCTTGTGACTTGCAGGTCAAAAAAAAAACCCTGACAACCATCACCAATGAAGACTAAACAGTGAACATGAAGCTGTTGAAGAGTACGATTTTTTTACATTTATTTAAATTATGTTTTTATATAGTTTTTCTTTCAGAACTAGCAATATTCTCCCATGAATTTAAATTTCTTTATGGGACCGATCAAAAAATATTTCATGCAAAAATTACAAAAATTAGTGTTTTGCATTAAGCTATAACGTCTAATCTGGTCTGCGAATTCCGAACAAGCGTAAAACAGACATGTAACGGCTATAAATTCATGGGGAGTAATTTATGTCCTCAAGTTGAATAATAGTAGGTATCTTAAAGATCTATGATAAAAAGAACAGTAGTCGACATTGACATCTCAGGAGCAGGAGGGTATATGAATACATTAGGTAGCTGGACCTTCAGCGCGCGCAGATATCCGCCACCGTACATGCACAGCGTAAAAATTCCGCTAGTGGTCAGCCAAAACAGGGGGTGGGATAGAAATTTATTTTTTTTCTTGATAACGAAAAGGAAGGTCTGCTAACATTCAGGTAGCATATTCTCCAATCTATATTAGAGATGTATCGAGTAGCATATTTTGAAAATATTGGGTCCAGTCCAGTTCCGGGTCCAAAATTTTAATATCGGGTTTGGATCCGGTTCCGTGTCCAAAATTTTCAGAATATCGAGTACAGATCTGGGTCCAGCAAAATGGTCGGATAATTTGTTTCGGGTCCGGGTATCTAGTACATCTTTACTATCGTGTAGCACATTTCGAAAATATTGACTTCAGGTCCGGGTACAAAATACAAAATTTTAAGAATATCGGGTCTGGATCCAGCAAAATGGTCCTATCTTGTTTCGGGTCCGGGTACCCTATAAATCTCTAGTCTATATTAGTTAAATATGTGAAACTATTTGCTCGGTCAGTACTCTTTAGTTTTGATTTTACTTCTTTGGAATCAAGTATGCTTTGTTTAGAAATCATTTTTTCTGCAGCATCATTTTCATTCTTATAACGACTTTCTCTTTTCTCTTGGTCATTTTACTATATCATCTTTTCGATCACAGCTGGGGGTAGAATCTGCGGGGGGTGAGCAAGAATCTTCTGAAGGTCAATCAAAATCTGCTAGGGGTTAATACCCCAACCCTCTACGAGCATGTGTGTCCCTCGCTACTCTCCTTGTTCGGCGTGAAATTCTGAATGTGATACTAGAGTAACATTGCTATGGAATGCAAAGGACCAGAAAATGTGCTCTGATTACTGCAAGGTACAGTGTTTTTTTCTGCACCGGGCTATCTGCTCAGTGCAGAAAAGTCAAAAAAAAATTTTGCACTGCGGTTTTCTCCTGTTACCACTGTTTTTTCCCCCCAGCCTTTTCCCCAAATGGAGGAAAGGGTCAAAGTTTGTTTCCCCATTTTCCAGAAGTCGTTTTTCGCTTAAAAATGCTCTTAGACGCTTTATTTATGTATTTTTGAGCTTTTTCAAGCCACATGGTGTTTTTAGAGCCTTTATATAATTCATTAAAGTTGAGGAAACGTGTGAAATTTTTGGGTTTGATCGAAGTCCAATCTACAAGCATTGTGGAACGAATTTCCGAGCAAACTATCCAAGAGCATAATGACTTTGAATCATAAATGCAACGGGGGCCCGTGGTCTGGGGGGAGGGGGGGTTGGGCGACTTTTCTGGGGCCGGGGGTTAGTAATTCTCAAAATTTTGGGGCGAGGGGTCTCAAGAAAGAAAAATTCGATTTTTTCACGAAAAAAGTCCGAAAAATAGTTCAAAGAATGAAATTTTTTTTCTAAAAAGACCGAAAAAATGTATTCATGGCGCAAAGCACCAAGAAAATTCACATTTTCTACCATTTTTTGTTTAAAAAAATGGATATTTTTCAGTATTTTTCCGACCAAAAGTATGGAGGCTCCTAAGGCTACCATATGGCTAGCCATTGGATTGGAAAATCCTGGGAGGGGCGGTCGCCCAATGGCTAGCCATATGGTCGACGATTTCTGGGGGGGGGGTGGGTTCCCATAGCACCCCCAATTACATGTATGCTTTGAATTAGATGAGAAATCGACGGTCAAGTCCTCTATGATGACAAGTGAGAGCCCAAAAAAGATGTTGATGTTTCTGGCGCGTGGCGCCGGAAAATTTTTTGGGGTTTTCTGCGACGCTGGAAAATAAATTTTCCAAACATTTATTTCAAAAATTAGATTCGAGTTTTGTGTTTAAAAGTCGTAATTTCTAGAATTTATATTTGAAAAATTTTAAAACCAGTAAATTATCCGCAAACTTACAAACTTGGCGGAAAAGGTAGTAGTAAGAAGAGTAGAAATTTCCGAAAACTACTTCCATGAAGCTGTTCGATTAATTATACGTTAAGAAAGGAATAACCGTTTAAAAAGGTTTACAGACTTGACGTATTGATCTTTCTAAAAAAATGTCACGGAAAAAATGTGAATCTTCATTAAATATCAAGATAAAATGTTGAAGATTACCAATTAAAACATTAGATAATATGTTTAAGATGGTGCTAACTATTAAAGATTAAGTGATAAGTGAAGATAGACATGCTAGGAGCTGCACCTCAGCTAGGAAATAAATAATAATGCATATTAAAGTTATAACCGGCGTGGAGCGCCGGAAAATTGCGAGATTATGACCTTCTAAAATGCACCAAAATGCATCTTTTCTATATCCGATGTGATCAAACACACGACTCAAAAATTCTGCACCAGTGCCGAAATCACCGAAAAAAATTCTGCACGAAGGCTAAAAAGTCTGCACTGTGCAGAAAAAAACAGTGGCATGGCGAGGTAGTTGGTCTATTTGGACCAAGATTTATAAAAATGAATTTTTTTGACATTCTTCTATTTTAAACTCCCAAAACTCATCACTGTAGCTGTTTGTACCATCCAAAATCGGAATAAGAAAGATTTCACGTGACGTTCAACATTTTTTCGCCATTCGCTCTCCCAAAATTTTCAATCGCTTAGGCTGTTGTGGACGATTTCCTCCCCCAAATTTCAGTTGTCGGTAGCTGTCCCACAACTGGTCGGAAATCAAAAAACACCTATTTTTCGGTTTAAATGGACATTTTTGAGAAAAAATCGGTCAAAAAACGAAAAATTTTCCTCGCTCAGCGTCGAAATATAGTCAGTATGGCTTTTAAAGCGAAAATTCCTGGATCAGGGTCAGGTTTTGTCCATTTTTTGGTGGAAAAAACGTCTTTTTCAAGCACTTTCTGCTCCTATCCCTAGAACTTCAGAAAGCTGGCTATTCTTTCCCCTATCTCTTATAGATGTGGTCAAAAGACGTATTTTTTGTTGGACAATGTTCTCAAAAGTTGACCAGCTTCAAGCCAGTTATAATTCTTTCACGATTAGAAATCACATCTACAAACAGGTCTTTTTCCGCACGCCTTCATCTGCACGGTGCGGAAATGATCCAAAATTTTTTTCGCACACGAAACTTTTTTCCGTTCGAAGTTTAAATCATTTGAAAAATGTGTGAAATGAGCGAAGATAAATAATGTAAGGTATCTGTTTTTCTAGCTCAAAAACATTATTTTAGCTTGATTAAGCAAAATTAATTGTTGCTGCTGTCATTTCTGTGATTAGAGCTGATGATTTATAGATTTCAATTGATTTTCCAATTGATTCAATTTCTACATTTTGATGTTCTAGAATGCTGAAAATTTCAACCTTTATCTCTAAAATAAAAGGTTCACATTTTCAGTCGAAGATCGTGTAGTTTCCCAGTGACAAAATTTGTGTTCACAAAGTTCAGAAAACTTCAAGTGAGAGAAAGAATTCATGAAGATCAGTAATAAATATTATATTCCAACAAAATTCGAATCGAATACCTACTGAAAATTATTGATTGATAAATGAGATAAGGAACTTCAGATCACGAAAACCACGCACGTTTAACTTTTGCGGTGCGTAGCACCGGAGAGTTTTTGAACACAGGAGCTATTGAAATGTTGGAAAATGTATTATAGAGATAATTTGTAATATTTTCGGTTTAGATTTTTCCTAGAAAAATGGTGGTATTAAATAAATGTGTGGAGAAATGTGGGAAAAATCAGCAAATTCGTATGAAAATTCTAATTCACACTACAAAGTGACGAGTTTTACTCACCCTAGCAAAGACATATAAGATTGATGCACACAATCAGGGACAACCGAGAAATCAAAGTAAACTTGTTTTTGGCTGTGCTTCAGCTTAGTTGTAGTTAATATTATAAATTGTTGTGATTTCCGGCTGCGGAGGGCCGTGAAAAATTTGAGATTTTGACCATCTAAATTGCACCAAAATGCACCTTTTCATCAATGCCAGCAGTAGAAACGCCCAAAAAAATTTCCGTTCTGTGCGGAAAATGCCCGAAAATTTTTCCGCACAGCCCAAAAAAAGTCCGCACTGTGCGGAAAATAACCCTGTACAAATTGGTTTTTTTCAAAGCGTGGAAGATGATGTATTTCTTTTGTGCTTGGAACATGATTCTAAGTAGTGCTGAAAGGCATCAACAGTTCAAAAAACGGTATTTATAGCCCAATTTTTCCGATTCAAGTCGAATAAGACGCCGCTTGGAATCATGTAATTTCTTTTTTTGCACGTTTTACGCACTAAACTCAATTTTTTTAGGCAACCTCATTCCTCCTCGTCAGCGTAAACTGATATCTTCTCGGTCGTTGGACGAGAAAAATCCGCCATCGAACGCTCGCGAAAACGTCAGCTGTTCGTCATCGTCGGATTTGGAGGGAGGTGTTAGTGCCAGCGGTCAACAACAAGCAAAAAACGCAAACGCACATCATAGCGCCGAGTTGCAACGTGCTCGTAGTATACCGGCAATCATAGTAGGTGAAATTCCACGATTAGTCGTCACCGAAGTGGGCGTCGCCGCAGCACAACAAGTAAAAAATAAGATAGATCACATCGTCATTTTGAAAATTTATTGAAGGCGAAGAATGTTAAAAAAATATACTTTATAACAAGGAAGTTCAGAGCATACATGTAACGGAGCCCCGAGGTCTGGAGGGGGGGGGGATTGGGCAACTTTTTTGGGGCCGGGGGTCAGAAATTCCCAAAATTTTGGAGGGAGGGGTCTCTCAAGGAAAAAAAATCGATTTTTTCACGAAAAAAGTCCGAAAAATAGTTCAAAAAATAGCAATCTTTTCCTAAAAAGACTGAAAAGTGTATCCATAGCGCGAAGCGCCCAGAAAATTCACATTTTGTACCATTTTTCGTTCGAAAAATCACATTTTTAATCAAAAAATTACATTTTTAATCAAAAAATTAACATTTTTCAGTATTTTTCCGACCAAAAGTATGGGGGTCCCTACGACTACCATATGGCTAGCCAGCCATTGGATTGGAAAATCCTGGGGGGCGATCGCCCAATGGCTAGCCATATGGTCGACGATTTCTGGGGGGGAGGGTTCCCACAGCACTTCCCCCCCCCAATTACATGTATGGTTCAGAGTGTACTCCAAACCATTCAAATTAATTTTCAAGAAAAATTTAGCAATGAAATGTTTTTTCCTTGATTATTATTATTATTATTTTATTATTATTATTATTATTATTATTATTATTATTATTATTATTATTATTATTATTATTATTATTATTATTATTATTATTATTATTATTATTATTATTATTATTATTATTATTATTATTATTATTATTATTATTACTATTATTATTATTATTATTATTATTATTATTATTATTATTATTATTATTATTATTATTATTATTATCATTATTATTATTATTATTATTATTATTATTATTATTATTATTATCATTATTATTATTATTATTATTATTATTATTATTATTATTATTATTATTATTATTATTATTATTATTATTATTATTATTATTATTATTATTATTATTATTATTATTATTCACAAAATCAGGATTCAGTAACGTTGGCTCAATATGATAAATCATTCTACATTCATATTTCATAGCATCGTTCCGGATCGACGTTTAGCCGAGCGATAGCGTTTTTTGAGTTGTAACAGAATTTAGTATAGGAAATCCAATGAGCACATCAGTTCAGTTTTCATAGGCGCCGTGGATAATTTTTTCTATAAAAATTATGTAAGCACGCGTTCATTGTCCTCAACAGTCATTTCTTTGATTTTTTCCAGATGTTGTAGCAAGCTTTTTTCACGCTAGTATTGGAAGAGTGTTCGACCATGTAAAAACGATTTAAGTCTAGGAAAATTTCGCGTTCTGAACTACATTTTTCAATCCAATCTTAGGTTTCATTTCAGATTTATTGTTTGTTTTTTCTTGTTCACGTTTCCCTATTCTATATGATTCTGACCTTTTGTTGTATGTAGTTACTTCGTTTCCACTCATACATATGCCATTTGGCTTCCGGGGCGAAATTTTCACGAACCAAAGCTGAAATTTTACAAACTAAAAAATTTCATTCAAAAATATGTGCAATATGTATGGGACGTTTCCTGAACTTAAGAAGCCAGGAAATTTGTTCTTTTTGGAAAGTTTTATCCACGAGACAGGCAATTTTCAGTCGGATATGGTACTACTCTCGAACGCCAATTCAGTTATTTGACATAACACCCATACATATTTTCAACTCATTCGTAATCATAGCTCTACATTGTCAGATCTTCAGGTAGAGGTAAAGTTCAACGTTTGTGGGAGGTGTATCTTAAATAGCCATTTAAAAATCGGTTTTTTCCAAACTTTGATATCCAGTGATCCATTTTTAACACTTTTGGTAGGCGTAATACCCCTTCAGACGCCTCCCCGTGTTGTTGTCTATTCAGAATACACCCACGCCTCGGGATGAATATTTGTATATTGTGATTAGTATTTTAAAAAAGTTTCAAAATTATGAAACTAGTGAACTTAATACTGTAGTTATTATTCATCTTTGAAACTCGTGAAAATTGAATCAAAGTCAAACGCATGAAACTAAATACATTTTCTGAAATGAATTCAGATGACGGACAAGAAACTTTTAAATGTCTGAAGCCGATACAGCAACGAAATCATATGCATGATGAAGTTAAGCTATAACTCGGAATAGTCACCAGTATCGTTCATTCGGCGCTTAGCGCCGAACAACGGGGATATTTACTGCTCTATAGAGCGTCAATATGATCTAAAATGGCGAAGAGTATCCACATTTTCACAGGTCAAATTTTTCTAAAGTCGTTGTGCCGTTTCAAAGAGCAATGTATAATAGTTTTCATCATCTCAAATGTATTATCTCATGTTTTAAGTGGTAATCTTCGATATTTTATCTTGATATTTAATGAAGATTCACAGTTATTCATTGGAAAATTTCTTGAGAAAGATCAATACGTCAAGTCTGCCAATTTTTTGAAGCGATTATTCCTTTCTTAACTTAAAATCAATTCGGAAGCCTCATGGATGTAGTTTTCGGAAACTTCTACTCTTCCACTCATATCTTTTCGGCCAAGTTCATGAGAGTTAACGAATAAATTACTGGTTTAAAAATTTTTCAAATAATAAAATTCTAAAAATTACGGCTTTTGAACACATAATTCGAATCTAATTCTTGAAAGTATATAATGTTTAGAAAATTGATTTTCCAGCGTCGCTGAATGTCAATACACAAAAATTTTTTCCGACGCCAAGCGCCGGAAACATTAACATCTTTTTTGGGCTTTCACTTGTCATCATGGAGGACTTAACCACCAGTTTCTCATCTAATGCAAATTCATTATGCTATTGGATAGTTTTGTAGATAAATTGTTCCAAAATGCTTGTAAATTAGACTTGAGACCTGGAAATTTCAATTTTTTGCTAAATTTTAATGAATATTTTTTTAGTTATTTATAAAATTTGAGAATTACACTGATTTGGTTATTAGTCTTTGGCCATGACATTAGAGGGGTTACTTATTTATACCTATTTTTATTATGTACAAATTGTACAAATGAAATATTGGCTGTCGTTTGTACATGTGCAAATGGGTCATGTACAAAAAAACCCGGTTACATGTTGGTTCGTTTTCCTTGCCGTTTGCAATAGAGTATTATTTCCATTTCTGTACGGATTGTTTTCTTTGAATTTCTCTCCACTTATCTCTCAATTGTGCACATTTTTTAGGTCTACTTGATTTAGTTACCTAATGTTGGTTTTTTCTCTTCGCTACGAAATAATTTCTGCGCCCCTTAGAATTTATTGGTTCGTAAGAACTAAGGATGTTCCTTTCTCTCCAGTGGTGGTAAAAATCTTTCCAAGGGTGATAAAAATGAAAAGATCGAAGGTGGGCCCAATAGGAAAATTTGGCTTTGAAAATTAGCATAAATTTGCATTTTTTTTATCAAGTCCTTCACATTGAGTCTAATAACTTTTGATATACTAGCTCAATAATTATGATACTACTGGAGCATCATGACACCCCGGCCCTCAGTCTTCTTCTAAAAAATCAGGGCGTTAGCTACTTTTATCTTGGAGCTATAGATGGCTAAAGTTTGATTCGAATTCTCCGCCACAAATTTTGCATGGCACTTTCAATCCGTATAATACAAAGGCTGGGATTTTCCGCCCGATTCGCATAGTGTAGCTGTTTTCAGAGTTGTAAGTTCAAAAAATTTCAAATCAATTGATAAGCTGGTTATTGCACAATCACTTGTCTAAGTTGGCCAGATTTTCCACATGGAGATCTTCCAACCGAGCATGGGTCTACAAAAAGAGCCCTAGCTCCTCGAATACTTGACAAATCGAGCTGAAATTTTGCATAACATCCTAGCACATGTATATGTACACCCAAAATTTTGAACAAAATCAGAGATGGTCGAGCATGGACCATTTCTGACATCAGGACAGCTGACATGGAATTACCCTGAATGTGCCTAATGACAGCGCGCAGAAAATTTGTGAACACAGATTTTGTTTTTCTGAAACGCAACAGAAGATACCTTTTGTTCTTCACGGCCAAATTTTTCTTCCACGTTTGCGAAAAAACCTTCAAATGTAAATAAAAAAAAATGTGCCTGTGTTTGGTACGTTCAGTCGATTGTATCACAACTTGGCATCCGTCATAACTTAGCACTTAGCGCCTTGTATTTTACTATGGCGCCCATGCCATGGTAGAAAAATTAATATACAAATTTTAAAGTGCATCTCGTGGTTGGATTGATGAAAAAATATTGATTAAGGAAAGGAATATAGTTAAACAAAGCTTACTTACTAAGTAAACAGGGTAGATTATAAATGAAATTTGTATAATTCGATGGGCAAATTTGAAATCACTGAACCTTTTGTTCATCTCAATTTCTTATTGATAAATTTTAAGTACAATTGAACGATTCAAGAAACGAGACAACATAATTGAAAATTATTTAGTTTTGAACTAAATGTGCCAGCAGACTGCTTTTCGAGTTAGATTGAATAAATTCCAAAGATTCCGTAATGACAGACATTGAAAAGAATGACAAATATAAATCTTTGAGTAGTACATTTCACCTAAAATAGTACTGTTAATGCAGTCAGATGAGGGAAATCAGAATAAAAACCTAAAAAGCAAGGAGAAAATGTCAACCGCAGGAGAGGATAAACCGAAAATAAAAACAGAAAAACTGCAAATTTGTCAATAAAAGGATAACATGTTTATGATTAGTTCGACTTTTTTACTTGATCACGTCGCATTTATGTCATTTAAAAATTAGTTTAATTTGAGTTCACTATCGCCTGTTCAACGAATCTATTTAATGGTCTGATTTTCCTGTTTTTATTCGTTATTGTGTCAAAATTTTTCCATAAAATGTTCGGAAATCCGGATATCTGATTATCCAGATGTCCGACGAGCATCACAAATCATAACTTTGCGGGATCTGATCGTTTGATTTTGTGTTTTAGCAAAACGCGTCTCAGCCGGCCGCGCCGCAAGAACCGCAACCCGGCGAACATTCGACAATTACGACGCAGCAACGCGCTTCGCAATGCGTCGCTATGGCCGCTTCCAGCCTGTTGCCCAACGTAGCGACAGCCGTCGAACCACCACCGCCGTCGCCCAACGTGGAAATCGGCGGTGGAATGATGACGTCGCTGCCGCAACGGTCGTCGTTTACTCAATTTGACAATGTACCGGCGCGTTATTCCGTTTTGCCGTCGACTTCGCAACAGCAGGCGCGAACCCCGCAAACAGCGCGCAGTATCGAAAAGAAGATGGAAGCGTGGCGAAGGATGGACGAATTTTTGAGGAATAGGACGTTGCAGCAACAAAGTATGGATCTTTTACTATGTCATTTTCAGGTAGATTTGCTCAATTCTGAGTACATCCTTCGTTTTCTGGCATTTTCTCTTCTTATTATTTTCTGTTTCATTTGATGTTTTTGGATGCGCCTTGAACGTGAAAAATGGCCAAGATTAAAACTCAAGAAGTATGTCCAGCACAGTATTTATATTCAATAATGTCATAATGAGACAAATAAACTAAGCGACCGGAACTATGACAGAAAAGATGCAAATTCTGTTAAAACTACTAATCCGGCACGTTGCTGCGAATATTTTAACTTGCTAAAAGACCATAAAATGCACATTTTTATCGATTACCCCAATAAAAACACTCAAAACGTCGACAATTTCTCAGCAATAATTTCCGTTCTGTGCAGAAATTTTCCAAGTATTTCACAACTCTAGAACGTGAAGAAATATCGAAATCTGATTTAAAACAGTCAAAAAGACTCTAAAGGAAATGTGTCGTCGAGTAATGGGAATTAAAACTTTTTGTTCCAGATTTCAAAATCTGTCAAATGTCATTACTTGATATTGACTTTAAAACATAGCATTATTCCAGATAAAATATGTTTGTTGAGCGAAAAACTCAGAGTGAGGTCCGATCTGCCTCTAGTAATTCAATTTTTTCTGCCTTTTAAATTTAGCGTTTCTAATTTGACTCGGGTCTGAGGTAAAATGTCTTACTAATTTTGAAAACTTTCATCGGTAATAAAAATATACAGGATTATACTAAATTCGTTAATATAATAATTTTCAAAATTGAAAAGTTTTATAGAATAAAAAGATAGACTACTGAAAAAATTATAGTAAAGCTTGGTGACGTTCTGGATATTTTTTGACATCCGTATATCCGGCTTTTCGGAGAGATCGAATATCCGAATATCTGGTCATATATATGTCATAGCGTGACGGTACATTTTGGCGCGGGACAATAGAGTGCGGACATTAGAGCGCAGGGACATTAAAGCGCAGTACATTAGAGCGCGGATATTAGAGCGCAGGAACATTAGAGCGCAGGACAAGCGCAGGCACATTAGAGCGCATCAAATTTTAACCATTGTTCCGTGATCTGCAATGAACGCGAATTTTAAATTGTTTTTGAACATGAAAAAGGTATACTAAGCAAGGAGCTTTATTTCAAAAGCTGACCAAAAACTGCGTGTGTGATTGTGAATGCGAGTTAAAAATTCAAGATGAATTCGAAAAAAATAAAATGAAACAATTTTATTCAAAAGCTTAAAGGTCAAATATTTGCGATTTTTTGAGTCTTTCGCAAATTTCGAAAAAATACACCATGGTGGAAAAATGCTTTGACCTGAATTCTTCACAGACGCAGAAAACTTTGAAAAAAGCATTTTTGAGCGAAAATGTTATTTTTCACACAATTTTATTTTCGACTTTTTCATTTTGCTCTGATCTAATTTTTCTGTGCTCTATTGTCCTAGCTCTAATGTCTCTGTGCTCTACTGTCCATGCTCTATCGTCCTGTGCTCCAATGTCCTTGCGCTCTTTTGCGCCTATGCATTATTGTCCTGGCGCTCTATTGTCCCAGTGGCCGACGCAGGAGTTATTCTCGGGAGAGGGGCGAAATTTTTTTTCACAATTTTTATATTTTTGTCAAATTATTCGCATGGACATACAAACGATTTTTTTCTTGAAATTTTTTCTCTAAAAAACGGAAGGAAAAAAACGAAACAATGGGGTAGGGTCTGAATTTAAGCCCGAAAGCCCGGCCCGAAATACGGGCTTCGGGCCGTCTGAAAAAATTCTCGGGCTGGGCTGAGCCGACCTATTTTTCGAAGGCCCGAAAAATTTTGGTGTGCAAGTTATAGTTTTTGATTATAATCGTTGTGATTACTGCATCAAATAAATTTTGTTCGTGACACCTACTTTTTTCAGTGTACCAGAAGAAAACCAAAAGATTTTCGATTTTTGAATTTTTTTCAAAACCAAAAACCATGAATAAAGTAGACAAAGCTCGGTCCGACCCGACCAACTATGCTCTTTACTCACACTTCTCTGCTTCCGTTTTTCGCTCTACCAAATGAAATTGCATTTACACAAAATTTTAAGACATGATTTTTGAGAGGATTCAACTGAGTTGTGATAAGTAAAAAATTAACCTTACTTGAAAATCACATATTTGGTGTAACTTGATCCGCTAAAAACGATGTCTCATTTTTAAAATGTATCAAGTTTCGACCCTCTCAAAATGTAGGTCGCAATTATCATAAAATGTAATTATAAAATATAAGATAATTATAAGATATTCATACTCCAAATCCTGCGACCCACATGAATTTCCGTAATTTTTTGACAGCAGGTAGAAGACATCGTAAACTATCTATTGAATGGGGAATTTTCTGATGCTTCTGCGCTTTAGCGGTAGATATAAGGATTTTGGTGAAAAAATGACAATTTTCGCTCTCAAAATTTGATGTTTCGAGCACCACTGTATTCTTAATACATACTTTACACTAATTAATCTTACAGTAAATTGCGACTCATCGATTGGTCTAATATTGGGTAAGTTTTCAGAACGATGTCTGACGTACCTAAACTTGCAAAAGTTGAAAGAACTGTATGTCAAAAGTCGAAAAGGTCGAAAATTGTCAATTTTGATCTTACTGTATCTATGCAAGTTTTGATTTTCAGACGAAATGAATATAATTTTCGTTTTCTGGCGCATCAAGTTACTCCAAATAAGTGATTTTCAGGTTGGGCTAATTTTTCACCTATCACAACTCTCTGTATGAGAAACTGAATTTTCTCAGAAAGTGTGTCAAAATCGGACTTTCGGGTCGGGCTTCGGGCCTTGTTTTTTTAATCGGACCGGGCCGGGCCTGAAAATTAAAGCCCGATTTCGGACCGAGCCGGGTTCGGGCTCATAAAAAAAATTTCGGGCCAGGTCGGAAATTCCAGGCCCGATTCAGGCCCTACAATGGGGCAAGGCTACAGTATTTAATTGAGTTAAGCAGATTTCTAAGAATTTGCGTTTGAGCATTATTTTGATAATTTTTATTTTTAGAACATGGGTTCAGGAGGCGCGGCCGCGCCCGCCCCCTGCATCCGTCACTGTATTTTCTCAAATGTCCGCGTTCTATTGTTCCTGTGCTCTATTGTCCTGCACTCTAATGTCCCTGCGCTCTAATGTCCGCGCTCTAATGTCCCTGCGCTCTAATGTCCTGTGCTCTATTGTCCTTGCGCTCTATTGTCTTGCGCTCTATTGTCCTGTGCTCTAATGTCCTTGCGCTCTATTGTCCTGCGCTCTAATGTCCTTGCGCTCTATTATCCTGCGCTCTGATGTCCGCGCTCTATTGTCCCGCGCTCTAATGTCCCAGTACCATGTCCCAGAATTGACTTGTGTTCACTGTTTTTAAATTTTATGAAAACTAAGCTTTTAATATGTTGTCATCACTGCAATGGTTAATGAGCATTATTGATTGCGATTGTGTTAGTGACTGAAAAACGCTACTTGACTCCTTAAGAGTCGCGCTCGAACCAAATTTGAATTAATAATGATAACTATGTCATAAACCAGCGCGCAGTGCTGTAAAATTTGAAGATTTTAACTTTCTATAACGCACTAGAAAACACTTTTTTGTTCTTGATGACCGAATTTTGCTTTCACATTTGAAGAAAAAGCTCAAAGCTAAAAAACTACAAGTGTAAATAAGAAAAAATTGAGCCTGTGTTTGGTACGTCAAGTCGATTGCATCACAGCTTGACGCCCGCCGTAACGTAGGGTTTTGTTTTTTACTTTGGCGCCCATGCGATGGTAGAAAAATTAATTCATAAATTTCAAAGCACATTCTGTGGTTAGATTGATGAAAAAAATATTCATTAAAGAAGGAAAGGAATAGTTACACAAAATTTACAAAAATCTGCTAAAGTAAGCAGAATAGATTATGGATAAAATTTGTATAATGCGATGAACAAACTTGAAACCACTGATCATTTTGTTCATCGCAGTTTCTTATTGACAAATTTTAAGTACAATCCAAGAATTATACAAGACAACATGAGGAAATTATTTATTTTTTAAACTGAATGTGCTGAAAATTTATTACCTACACAGCAGATTGTTTTTTGAGTGGGATTGGATAATTTCTGTGGAGTCCGCAAAGACAGACATTGAAAAAAGTATATACTAGCATAAATAAAATGGTGCTGTTAATGCAGTCAGATGAATATGGACAGAAACATTGCAAGTTTGTCAATAAAAGCATATTTTATCATTAGTTCTCAACTTTTTTAATTGATCACTTCGCGTTAATTTCATCTTAAAATTAGTTTGATTTGATTCCACTATCGCCTGTCTAGCGACTCTATTAAGTGCTCTGACTTTCCTATTTTTATTCGTCATTTGTCTTGAAAGTTTTTCATAAAAGGTTCGAATGTCCTGGTATCCGGATATTTTCTCATATACAGATATCCCACGATTATCACTAGGATAGGAAGGATAAACAAAACAAAAAGAACAGGATAAAAAACAAAAGTAAATCTAAAATAGATAACAAGCGAAAATTTTTTCTACTCTCATAATTTCCCCGTTCGATTTCATTATTCAGCTTATAATCAATCCGTTGAAATCACGAGTAGTAGCTCAAATTTCGATTTCGATTCAAGCTTTTCGTCAACTCCATCGACTTCGATTGACGGCGTTGACGGCACCTCTAGCGGCTTGAAATTTCGTCCGTCCTCGCCGCCTCCTAAAACAAAACGTCAATCGTTGGATAATTCGTATTGTTTCTATAACCAAATCGGCGCGTCGGCGTCGATCAATAATATTCCGACGACATCTACCGATTCGTTGACGGCGGCGGCTCCGTCGTCCAATTGTTCTTCATTGACTTCTTCTGCTTCGTCGTCGCCAGCACACTCCAGTCAACGGGAGATTCCGGCGGTTGATAAATGTACGTCCGGTCATAATAGACACGATAGTCTAAGCGAAACGAATGTCGGTGGTAAGAAAAATTTTTAATATGAATTTTATTGAATTTTGTGCGCTGAGTTTTTTATACCGGAAATTTGTTGTTTCAGAACAGGGTTATTAAAAAAAATCTCAAAATTTCTATATAATATTCATTGTTATCCATCAGGCACAGCCGTCAGAATATCTACTGCTACATACTTACTAATAAACCGTCAACAATATTTATCAATTAAATTGCCTCATCTCTTTTTTTATAAGTTATAAGTTAATATATTTGACGATAATTGAGATTTTTAATTAAACTACCATTTTTTCTCGTCTCGCTCGGAGTTTTCTAATTGTTTTAAAACGTAAACCATCACATTTAAAACGATTAAAACACCATTCTAGGACCGCAAATTTAGGGATCTTATCCGGAAATAATTTTTGTGAACATTCATTTTCAGCCGCTTAGAAAACAGCAATCTCTCGGCGCTAAGTTCCGGAATAAGCAAGATGATTTCAATTCATACATGTAATTAAGGGGAAGTGCCATAGGAACTCCCACCAGAGAAACCGTAGGCTAAATGTCTAGCCATTGGGCACTTCCCCCTTGCCAACTCAATGGCTAGCCATATGTTAGTCATAGAGATCCCCATACTTTTGATCAGAAAAATACTGAAAAATGTCATTTTTTATGAAAAATGCCAATTTTTGAACAAACAATGGTCAAAAATCGAGTTTCTCGGGGCTTCGCGCCATGAATACACTTTTTACAGTTTTTAGACAAAAGTTAATATTGTTGAACCGTTTTTTGGAATTTTTTGGTAAGAAAAATCGATTTTTTTCTCTCTCAGGAACCCCTACCCAAGAATTTTGGGGAAACAGTGACCACCGGCCCCAAAAAAAGTAGCTCGTTAACTTTAAACTCATGTGTTAACTGCTATTCATCGTATAAAAACGCCATAGTAAGCAAGCACAATGCACCGTATTTCGTTTAGATTGACCAATATGCTCAGAAAGAAACTACTCAAAATTGATGAAATGTCAGGAAATTTGGATTTTTGGATTACTGCAACCGGTATGCGAGAACGAATTTTTCTGTGGAAGAAATATCACTATTTTAATCGTAATTGTAATAGAATTGTAATTTTTTCAAGTACAATTCATTATTGACTGGCGGAATCTTAGATCAAATCTGCCAGATATTGTGTCACAACTAGACGTATGAAACGTGATGACATTCAAACAATATCATATTCATGCAACCAATAAACTATGTATATAAATGGGTTCCCCGAAAAATTCAATTGCCACCAAAATGCTTTCGGGTATAGTATCCACTTTATTTAAATTTCTTCAACCAGATTTCCAATTTTCTCCAGAAAAAAGCCCGATGGCGATCTATATACTGGATACGTCGTACGTTTTGAGCGCCAAAACCGTTTCGTGGTCAGTTTTAGACGATAATTGGGGTGCGCCGGACGACACTATTCTGTATTCATTGGTCAAAGGTCGCGGTGAATTGATTCTATTCGGTGGTATGCGCAGTCAAACGTCCCATGACAGCCACGGATTGGACGTGACGCCGTTTTCACATACAATTACCAACGAAACATACATCTTAAGACCGCCTATTTCGTTTTAAGAGCACTGGCAAACTGAGCGGTGCCCCGGAGAACCGCACGCAATAAAATTCTGGTCATTTTGGTGTACATGTATGCTGCTTGTACTATATACATATGTAATAGATCCCGCCTGGAACACATTGATTGAAAGTGTGGGAAAGCAAGTATATATTTCATTTCAAAAAGTGCAGTGAACACATTGTACTCAATTCATTGTGAAATGATCGATACAGCTATCCCACGAAAGTAAACACATTATGCAAAAAACTAATGAGCTTGTTTTTGTGAAAGAATTTTTTCGTCTGTTAGCGGCAAACGAACAATGAAAATTTCCTTAAATAACCCATTTAACAGGCCCATAACTCTCGAGTTTCACTCAGGTACCGACGCAGTTCTGTCCAAATAACGGTGGATAGGCATGATATTTTCTAGATGAGTTTTTACCTTCCCATTCTCACCAGGAAGTGAGCGTTTTTCTACAATATGAAGTTTTCTACCAAGTGAAAGCTGTGTATCAAATTGAACCTACTTTTTTGATTTTCACTGCGTGAATTTAATGGGCAGATGTAGTCCTTCTCGCATTTCACTGCGTGAATTTAATGGGCAGATGTAGTCCTCGCATTTCATCAATGTGCAATGCTTAGAGATGAAGTAGATTTTTTATTTATAGTCTGTTTTTTATAAAATGCTTCCAAATAGAAAAGTGACACAAACCATTACTGTCGTCAAAATCGTACCGTAAAATTTTTCACTCGAAAAAGTTTTAAAGGTGAGTTCAGTATGTTCACAAATTTCTAGTCCGATACTATGTATTGTTTATCAGAAAATCTGAAATACTACTTGCTTTTCACTTTTATATTTTGAAGCATTTCTAGAAAAACAGACTGAGGAAAAATCTATTTTTTTATTTCCGAGGAAATCCGAAAATTTTGATTTGCATTTTTTTGAATATTGTTTCACAGCTTTTTTATTAATCTTTAGACGCACTTCTTTGCTGTGCTATACAGATTGAATTTTTGGGCACTTTCAGTACCATGATGACGAATATTTGTCGTTTTAATCGCGAGTATTTTTTGTTAAGCGTGAAACAAACGTTTTGATTGTTATTAAGATTACTGAATGAACACGGATAAAGCGATCTTTGACATCCGGGTGTTCGATGCTGTCTTATTTATCTTGTGACCATCAAGTTTTGTCAGTTAGTGAATAAGACGTTCGAGAATTCTGTCCATTGTAGAAATTTGAGTCGAGAAATCTTTAAAAAAATTCCTTGATTTCTCGTAATCAGTCAACAATACGTCTATAATTTTTAGCCATCTGAATCGCCTGCAATTAATTAAAATTTGGATTCCGCAAAAGCATGCCGGTAACAGTTCTTCTTTGATTGGGGATATTACCTTCACTTAACTGTTTTTTCCCGCTACCTGTAAGCCAGCGTTTTTTTTTGTGCACGGACATTTGTGCCAATTGGCACAAGAGGCCAAAAAAATTTGTGCCAAAGGCACAAAAAATTTTTTTTACTGAAGACATACTGAAAACTGCGGAAAAGTTTTAGGCCAAAAGTTTGATGAAAAGTTATTGTTTCACGCATTAATTTTTTGTAAAAATCGTGCCCAACTTTTCAGCTAATCATGTCAGTGAGAAGAGAAAAAACTGTGCAACAAAATAGTTCACGAAATCCCAAAAGGAAATGGAATGCTGAGACAATTTAAATAGCTCTAGAATTGTTCAGGTAGTTCAAATTGATTCAATTTTCGACTACGAACGAATATCTATGCTTTGTTTATTTAACAACCATGTAAGGACTAGAGAAAATAAAGTCGAAAATCGGGTTAATTTTTGCCATTATCAACGATATCGATTTTTCTATTTGAATCAATCAAACACAAAAAGTAACAATTTCAGTTTTAAATCCGAATCTGACTGAATGAAGAGAGAAGATTCAGAATTTCTTTTGACTCATCAGTCTTGACAGCCTATAAAGTTTGCTGCAACGATACTAATACACTGTTCAAAGAGAAATCGTTCGCGTTCGGGTCAAATGTACGAATAGGAAATATTATATTCATTGATTCGGCGCGAAGCGCCGTAAAATTTTTGCGTTTTCAGCCCCTAAAACGTCTAAAAATCAAGAAAATTTAGTGTTTGACCAGCCAAAAAATTTGTGCCAATTGGCACAAACGCTCAAAATTTTTTGTGCCATTCCAAAGTTTTTTGTGCCAAAAACCATGTTTTGGCACAAAAAAAACACTGCTGTAAGCACCAGCGTTTTTTTTGTGCACGGACATTTGTGCCAATTGGCACAAGAGGCCAAAAAAATTTGTACCAATGGCACAAAAAATTTTTTTTTACTAGAGACATACTGAAAACTGCGGAAAAGATTTAGGTCAAAAGTTTGATAAAAAGTTATTGTTTAACGCATACCTGTAAGACCTCCGACCAGTTGGGGGGGGGGGAGGGGGAGGAAAAAGTCGAAATTTTTCCCAAAAAAGGCCAAAAAACATGCACTTTTTGGCAAATTTTTTTAATTTTTCCCCAACTGGGGGGGGGGGGGGGGTAAATGATTTTGGTTACTGGGTTGGCCGAGTTGGGGGGGTCCCCCCCCCAACCCCCCCAAGTACAGGTATGGTTTAACGCATTAATATTTTGTAAAATCGTGCCCAACCTATTTTTCAGCTAACTATGTCAGTGAGAAGAGAAAAAACTGTGCAACAAATAGTTCACGAAATC
This sequence comes from Romanomermis culicivorax, assembly GCA_963922205.1. Classification (NCBI taxonomy): domain Eukaryota; kingdom Metazoa; phylum Nematoda; class Enoplea; order Mermithida; family Mermithidae; genus Romanomermis; species Romanomermis culicivorax. The sequence continues at coordinate 91,348 of CAWUHX010000033.1, forward strand.
CCAAAGAGAAATGGAATGCTGAGACAATTTAAACAGCTCTAGAATTGTTCATGAAGTTCAAATTGATTCAATTTTCGACTACCAACGAATACTTTTGTTCATACCTGTACTTGGGGGGGGGGTTGCTTGGCCAACCCAGTACCCAAAATCATTTCCCCCCCCCCCCAACCCCCTCCCCCAGCTGGGAAAAAATTAAAAAAATTTGCCAAAAAGTGTATGTTTTTTGGCCTTTTTTGGGAACCCCCCCCCCCCCAAATTTCGGAAGTACCCCCCCCCCAACTGGTCGGAGGTCTTACAGGTATGCCTTTGTTATGTATATTTAACAACCATGTAAAGAATAGAGAAAATAAAGTAGAAAATAGTGTCAATTTTCGATCGGAACATTGTGATATCGATTTTTCTATTTGAATCAATCAAGCAACGATATCGATTTTTCTATTTGAATCAATCAAACACAAAAAGTAACAATTTCAGTTTTAAATCCGAATCTGACTGAATGAAGAGAGAGTATTCAGAATTTCTTTTCACTCATTAGTCTTGACAGCCTATAAAGTTTGCTGCAACGATACTAATACACTGTTCAAAGAGAAATCGTTCGCGTTCGGGTCAAATTATACGAATAGGAAATATTATATTCATTGATTCAGCGCCTAGCGCCGAAAATTTTTTGCATTTTCAGCCCCTGAAAGGTCTAAAAATCAAGGAAATTTAATGTTTGACCAGCCAAAAAATTTGTGTCGGCTAATTTTAACAATACAGTAAGTAACCAAAATTGCCTGAAGTTGTGTTTTCCTTGTTGGTGGTTGCTCAAAAGTACAGAATTAGTTTGGTTTTTAGGGCGGTCGAAGTGGAATGGTGAATGGCGAGGTCAAAAAGAACTTGGAGGGGGGGGCTTAGGCTTAGGCTTAGGCTCAGGCTTAGGCTTAGGCTTAGGCTTAGGGCTTTGGCTTAGGCTTAGGATTTTGGTAGAAAGGTATGATTACTGTAATTTCCATGAAAAATTTTCAAATTTTTTTTTAAGTTTTTTTTTCGGAAATTACTGTTTTCCGCCATTTTTTTCCAAAATTTTTTTAAAGTTTTTGATTTGAAACATTGAAAAATGGGGGTTTTTGGTAAAAAGTCGAACTTACCGTATTGTAAATTCCTGCCTTTGTGTCAATTGGCACAAACGCTCAAAATTTTTTGTGCCATTCCAAATTTTTTTATGCCAAAAACCATGTTTTGGCACAAAAAAAAAACACTGGTAAGCACCGTTTTTTTCCTCAAATGTGGTCTTTTGAGGAAAAAAATTTCGAAATGATTAAAAAAATTTTGGGTATGGTTCTCGTTGTGGAAAAAATTTTGGGGAACTCAAACCGAAAAGATGCGTTTTGGTGGACTTTAAAAGGTCAAAATCTCAAAATTTTCCGGCGCTTCGCGCCGGTCATGGGTATAATTATAACTATATTCTATCAGGCGCGGCCGTTAGCATATCTACTTCGACTTACTAATTAATGCTCAACAGTTTCCATCAATCAAGTTAGCTCGTTTCATTTTCTAATCGTTTACAGTCAATTATGTCGCCGAAAATAGAGATTTTTCATCAAGTCTCAATTTTTTCTCTTGATGATTGGAATTTTTTATACGTTTGCAATCTGAACTTTTGCGTTTATTGAAGGTGGAAATTGAAGACATTACTCTAGAACGCGATTTAAAAACATTTGTTCACGAATTATCTGATGGAGAGATTTATTTTTCAGCGTTTTAGAATACCAAAACCCAAAAATTTTTCCGACGCTTCGCGCGGGAATGCAGTCTGATTTTAAATTATTTCCCAACGTTATGAAGGTTCATTTTTCAGCGTTTTAGAAAGTGAAAATCAAAAAATTTTTCCGGCGCTGCGCGCCGGACCAAGAACTAAATAAAATTCGATGATTCTAATCGGAATCACAGAAATGTTGATAGGAAATAGATTCATGAGAACTCTATCATTAACTTGCTTTATCCGCTCCTATAGAACACCAATATATTCCTCATGAGCTCATTTTGACTAACATAACCAGAATTTTCTCAATGTTTTTCCTCATTTTTGCAGGTTTCTGACTACAAATACAAGAAAATGCTTGGGTATGCTCCTAAAATGCATAAAAAAGCATCCGTAGCCACATTATAAGCGTTTTTAAAAATGTGGAAAATTTTTGGGAAATGAGGAAAAAAATTTAGGGTCCGGTTCTCATGTGGAAAAAATCTTCGAGGGTAAAAAACGGTGCCTGTAAGCAGCATACGTGTAAGAGGTCCCACCAGCGTTTTTTTGTGCACGGACATTTGTGCCAATTGGCACAAGAGGCCAAAAAAATTTGTGCCAATGGCACAAAAAAATTTTTTACTAGCGACATTACTGAAAACTGCGGAAAAGTTTTAGGCCAAAAGTTTGATGAAAAGTTATTGTTTAACGCATTAATTTTTTGTAAAAATCGTGCCCTTCCCATTTTTCAGCTAACCATGTCAGTGAGAAAAGAAAAAACTGTGCAACAAAATAGTCCACGAAATCCCAAAAACAAATGAAATGCTGAGACAATTTAAATAGCTCTAGAATTGTTCAGGAAGTTCAAATTGATTCAATTTTCGACTACAAACGAATATCTATGTTATGTATATTTAACAACCATGTAAAGAATAGAGAAAATAAAGTCGAAAATAGTGTTAATTTTCGATTGAAACATTGTACCATTACCAACGATATCGATTTTTCTATTTGAATCAATCAAACACAAAAAGTAAGGATTTCAGTTTTAAATCTGAATCTGACTGAATGAAGAGAGAATATTCAGAATTTTTTTTCACTCATCAGTCTTGACAGCCTGTGAAGTTTGCTGCAACGACACTAATACACTGTTCGAAAAGAAGTCATTTGTGTTCGAATCAAATATATGAATAGGAAATATTATATTCATTGATTCCGCGCGGAACGCCGAAAATTTTTTGCATTTTCAGCCTCTAAAACGTCTAAAAATCAAGCAACTTTAATGTTTGACCAGCCACAAAGATTTGTGCCAATTGGCACAAACGCTCAAATTTTTTTCGTGCCATTCCAAATTTTTTTGTGTCAAAAACCATGTTTTGGCACAAAAACACTGGGTCCGACCGTTGGATGGGGGCAGGGCTTTTTTTGCACAGGCCAGGTTGCTATGTGCAATTTGGGGAAAAATTCTAGTTGCACAGATAAATTTTTGGTTTTGCTCACTTTAAAATCGATTAAATTTAGTAATTTATCCGAAAAACCATCGCAAACTAGTTTTTTTGTATTTCATTCGATCCAGGCCGGTTTTAGGCGTTCAAAAGCCAATTTTCTGAGTTTTGGAGAGAAAATGAATAGATTAATATGACTAGACTACAGAAATTTGTTCGTCGCGTAGCGCCGAAAATGTTTTCTGGATTTTGTTGGGGATGTGCTTACGGCAGTAGCAATCCCACATCTATGCAAAATTGGTGAATCGACAAAGTTACGATTCCACCAAAAAGGAAGAAAACATTATTATTATTCTTCGTGTTTACCTTCGCAATTTTGGTGTGTTTCGGGCGAGTCGCGTCCGTTATAAATTGTATTGTACTGTTTCGCCTAGTAAAGGCAGACGCTGACAGCCCCACACCATATTTGCATAATATTATTATAATAATTATTTATTATTTATACTATTATTATTACTCGCGCATTGAGCGGTTGGAGGGAGTCGTCTTACACGGGAGCCAAGCCAAGGTGAAGCCCCAGTCCTTTTGGATATTATTGAAGTGAGTTCTGTGTATTTGTGTGAACCTTTAGGAGGCATCTGGGGAGACCCTGAGTGCCCTTCGATTGCAAGAGTTAGAGTTTCCAGTTACTTATTAGTGACTGAAGGTTGTGTTTATTTCTGCTTAAGGACTGTTGCACTGTGTTCAGTTGATTGCTAATAGGAAGCTCCTTTGAGTGACCTACAGTAGTCGATTGAGTACAAGCCGATAGGACTTGAGTTATATTGCTGACATCTTCGGATCTAAGCAGAGAAGTAAACATAACAAGTGGTGGCTTCTGACACTTGCAATACGGAAGAGCGCAGAGTCACTCGAGGTGTCACAAAACCTAAAGGTTTTTACAAAGACTTAGGGCTCAAAATGTCCAAAAATGCTGAGGATTTAGCCTCTGGTACGACTTTACCGAGGACTCCGCCTGGTGTAAGGCATGATGAGTCGGATAAATCTTTCCCACTGCCCGTGGTATCTAATACTACGAGCAAGCGGAAAGGCTCCGACTCAAGTGCCATAAGCCAGCGGGCTGAGGTAAAATTGGACCCAGTAAGCGCTCCCACTTCCGTAGCGCCTATAATGGCCAGCAATAATATCAATAATATGGCCACGGCAAAGGAACTATTGACTGCCGAAGATAGAGACGCTCAATTATTAGCGCCTATTGATAGAAGGCCGAAATTGGCCGAGGATCATATTGATCCATTTGATCAATTTAGAGAGGAACGTTTTCGACGACCTCGACAGCGATTTGATACGTATCATCGCGAATACGTCAATGAAAATTTGGATAATATTCGGGACGATTACCGTCATGATCCACTGGACGATTTACGTTTTGAAATGAGTCAAAAGGACGACGAAATTCGACGACTAAACGTCAAAATTGATAAAATGGCCGATTCGATGGTCGGAGTCCAAGGACTATTGGAAAGATTCGTCCTGGATCAAAAGGAAAGGGATATCCGAGTGAGTATGACTACAGACAGACCATTGCAAACTCAGGATATGTGTAGAACTTTGCCAACGACGTCTGCAACCTGTATTGCCAATGACCAAAGGTTACGGCAGATGGAAGCAGATAAGTCAGAGCAAAAGTTCACAGTCAAACCTGCTGTGAAATCAAAGGTTTCTACGGAAAAACGGGTAACTGAACCGCTTGCTGTTCGAGAACAAGCAAGTGATATAGTTGCTCAATTTTTCCAAGAGGCTGATGAGGAAGCAGCAGGTAGTCATAAGGAAAGCAAACATACTACGTCGAAGCACAAACGATCCAAAAAGTCCACACGAGGAAATTCATCAGATTCTGATGACTCCTCAGTGGATGGATTGGAGCCTACTGTGTCAGATATAGTGAAGGCTGTAAAGCCAAAGCTACTCCTCGATGACATGACTGAGACACAAGTTCTCAGCTTCCTAAATGATTTAGAGGCAGAATTTACTTCAGAAACTACTGATAAAATGAAGCTGGCTGCCTTACGAGCGCTTTCTAAGGGTGTACCGAAAGCTACTGCCAAAAGGTTCAAAAGTTACGAAAAAGCCCGAAGAAAGTTGCTCAAAGTGCAAGCTCCAGATTCAAATGTCGGTATGCAAACAAGGGAGCTGATGAACATAAAGCAGGAATTTGATGAAGCTCCAGTGAAATTCCTCAAGAGAATTAGTGTGCTAGTAGATAGATTATATCCTAATAAGACCGAAGAGTTCAGAGATCGTTTCATAATTGATACCTTTTTGTATAAAGCATCTGAAGAGTATCAGATGGAGTTGCTAGATCAAAGGGAGAAGTATGAAACATGGCACGATTTAGCAGAGGATGTGCACAAGATTGATAAGCGGAACACAGCTGCTTATAAAAAGAGAGGAACTCCGGAATCTCCAATTGTGATAAATGAGGTGACGATGGGTGAAGGGCAAGCTGAAGTGGCTTATGTCGGTAGAAATAAATTTGGCAATGCCCCACAAAGGCAGTTTCAAAATAAAGCTATGCGACAGCAAGCAAGGAGAGAGAAGCAAGCCCCGATCCTAGTGTCAGAAAAGAAGGATTCCGATACTTCTATAGAAGAGAATAACTCACAGGGGACTCAAATGGCTACTACTCCCCAAAAGGGAAAAGAGCCTGAGGAACCTAGCAGTGATTCTGTTCTAGCAAAGTTATCACAGGAGATTGCGAAGTTGGCTCAGTGTTATCAGGAGATAAGCCAAAAAACTGATGCTAAATTGAATGAAATTTCTGCCAAAGTTAATAAGGGCAAACCCCAAAAACCTGGTGGAAACGAGTTCAGGAAACCATATTGTCGATACCATAGAAATAATTCTCATGACACGTCCGAATGTAAAACCCTTCAATGGAAAAATGCACAAGGACGTAATTGGGATAATCGATATGGTGGAAACAGAGGTTTCAGGCAACAGTTTGGAGGCTTTAGAGGAGGATATGTTGGCGGGAGCAGTAGAGGTGCTCATGCCGTAGGTTATTATGGTGATACTATGGATTATGATACTTATCAACGATTCATGGATTACCAGAATAGATTGCGGAATGAGCAACTCTATATGGCACCACAACTGCCAGCCCCTAGCCAACAGCTGATGATCACAGCTCCCCCTCAAGGTCAGGTTCAAATCAGTAACCCTAGCCCAAGTGTGCAAGCCATTTCCAGTAGTCAACCATCCACGTCCAGTCAGACAGAGTTGGGATCTGCTGGAGGTGTTAATAGCATTGCCACTACGGGTCAAGGTGTTAGTGAGATGAAATGGCCTGGAGTATTGAAGTGTGCCATGATGAAAGAAGATTATTCAAAAGTTACGAAAGCGTTCAAGCATGGGATAATTCCTAATCAGGAGGAACGATTAAGGTTTTCTAAATTTCCTCGAACTCTCCCATTTCACATTAATGTGACCGTATGTAATACTAACACCAAGGCTCTAGTGGATACTGGTGCTCAGTGTTCGGTGATGTCTTCATGGTTTCTTAAGGAAGCTTTTGATGAAGAATATACCGGATATCCTGAGATACTAAAAGTCACTGTTGCTGATGGTGCAGTAGTACATGCACATGGTTACATACAATTCAAAATGCATTGTGAATTCGGAGTTTTCTTGGTGAAAGCCATAATCATTCCTAATGCGGAGGAAAATCTCATAATTGGAACGGATTTCTTAGCACATCCGGATGTTGGAGCAATGATAGATTTTGGTAAAGGTATCATGAAACTTAATGGAGTTGAGAAAGCTATAAGTGTTGTACCTAAAGATCACGCGAGTCATATACAAGCTATTGATTGTATAGGGGAAGCACCTATAGTACATTCAAGTCCTGAAGAGGATCAATACCCCAGGATCTGCCAATTAGGTATAGTGGTTCCAGTGGTATCATGTACGAAAGTATACGTACCACACGGAACTGATGTGCTTATTAAGGCAAGGTTATGGGAACGATCGTCTAAAACAGATCTCGATTGTTTGGTCATAGATGGAAATAAAGAAGAAAAGAAATTCAGAGTTGATAGCACACTGGTTGATGGTAAACGGGAAGACTTTGTTCTGATGATTTCGAATAATACGGGTTCCGGATGCCAATTGCAACCTAACCAGGTTGTAGGCTACTGTGACTCAATATTACAAGAAAATTCAGGAGTATCAGATGTACAAAGTACGAGTTGTGGGATATTTAGTGTTGAAGATAATTTTAATGCCACTCCCAGAATGTCCGTGCATGATGCATTGGCATTTAGGGAAGCGCTATATAAAATGATCTCCAAGGCTGATATCAATGAGGAATTAAAGGAAACAGCTGTAGCAAAACTGTCTAAATACAGGGATGTTTTCAGCTTACCCAATGATCCCTTAACTACAACACCGTATCTTACGTGCAAAATTGATACTGGTAATGCAATGCCAGTGGCAAAACATTATTACAGAGCTCCCATTAACCAAAGATCAGGGATTAGAGCTCAAGTCCAAGACATGTTAGATAAAGGAGTTATTGAACCCAGCCGGTCACCGTGGGCTGCTCCACTTTTCCTAGTTGGGAAAAAGGACGGTTCCACGAGACCAGTTGTGGATTTCAGAGGTATAAATGAGGTTACTAAGGACGATAGGTACCCTATACCTAGAATGGATGATTATTTGGATTGTCTAGGTAATGCCAAATTTTATACCACATTGGATCTAAAGTCTGGATATTGGCAAGTCCCACTTGAGGAGAGTAGCAAGGAGAAAACTGCATTTATATGTCAGGAAGGCCTATATCAGTTCAAAGTTATGCCTTTCGGACTTAAAAATGCACCTGCAGAGTTTCAGAGAATGATGGAGAGAGTGTTGCATGGTCTAGTCTGGAGAATCTGCCTAGTGTATATTGATGATATCATTGTGTTCTCCAAGACTTATGAGGAACATTTGGAGAATTTAGAGTTGGTCTTGCAAGCTCTTCGGAAAGCAAAGCTAACACTTAAACCGGAGAAGTGCGAATTTCTTCCAAAAAGTGTTCATTTTCTTGGACACATACTGGACGAAAATGGAATCTCACCAGATCCGAAAAAAGTGAAGGCTATTACGGAATTCGAATTTCCCAATAGCGTTAAGCGTATGCAACGATTTCTGGGGATACTGCAATGGTGTAAGAAATTTATCCCAAACCTTGCAAATCTTGCAGAACCGTTGTATAAGCTTACCGCTACGGGAAAGAAGAAGTTCCAAGCAACAGAGGAACATCGCCAAGCGTTTGAGAAACTGAAAAAAGCACTCACCTCAGTGCCATTTCTACGGTATCCTGTTTTGGATGGAACTGCGGAGTTCATTCTCCAAACAGATGCCAGTGGAACCGCACTGGGAGCAGTACTTTATCAGAAGACTAAAGATGACCAATGGGTAATAGCCTATAGCAGCCGAATCCTTAAGGAAGACGAGAGGAAGTGGTGTGCTACAGAGCGAGAATGCCTAGCGGTTGTCTATGGTCTTAAAGTTTACCGGCACTATTTGTTTGGACAAAAAGTACTGATCAAAACTGATCATAAACCTCTTTTATCTATGAAAGTAAATACTCAAACCAATGATAAATTGAAAAGATGGTATTCCATTATAAATCAATTTAATCATAGGTTGGAGTATGTGCCCGGTAGACAAAACGCAATGGCTGATTTTCTCTCAAGAAAAGATGAACCCGAAGACGCTAAGGACAAAAACCCACCAAAATGGGAATATGTCTTCAAAATTCAATTTCGTAATTTCGGAACTCAAACCAATGAAATTGAAACCCAAATATTGGTACAACAATTTCAGAGGATGAGGGACGAAGAGGTTGAAAGTAGAGACGAAAAAATTGTCCCCCAGCAGACCAAGGAATTGACGGATATCCAGGAATTGACGGTAGGAAATGACAACATTGCACCAACTACCAAAGATGTATTGCAGAGCAGAAATGAAATGCAGAAGCTTACGGTAGTTGATGCAGTCACAACTAGAAGACAAGCAAAACTTCAGGATCAGAGTGCACAAAATCAAGAACAGGGTACATCTGTACCAAATGATCCTGAAAACATTGCTTGGCTTTTCCCGAATAGAGAAAAGGAGTTTGAAGAGGTGAAGGAAGGAGAGAATGAAGAAAAGGATGATGATAAGATCGATTATCCAATTGATCTAAATGTTATCGCTCAATTGCAAAAAGAAGACACTAATCTTACCCCAATTTGGGAAAGATTAGGGGTCAAAAGCACTACGAAGTATCATAGTGGATTCTATGAGGATAACGGAGTTCTTTATAGGGAAACTGAGGGACGTGGCCATGATCAGATCGTGGTCCCGAATTCCCTCAGAGACAGCATACTTCACCAATATCACGGAGCCGTTATAATGACACACCAAGGGTTCAAAAGAACTCTGGGTATTGTCAAACAGCGGTTCTGGTGGCCTGGCATTGAAAAAGATGTCAGAAATTGGTTGAAGTTTTGTCCTGTCTGCCAAGTGGCTACTCCCGGTAAAAGCTCCATATCCCCATTGATACCCATTATACCGGAGGGTCCCTTCGATATTGTGTCTGTGGACATAGTAGGGATTGCTCCCTTGAGGGAACGTCGCCCATATGTCATTGTCTTTCAGGATTATTTCACTAAATGGGTTGAAGCTATATTGATTCCTGATCAGACGGCTGAAACCATAGTGGATGCATTCTTAGAGCATGTGATATTTAGGCACGGTACCCCAAGAAAACTTCTTAGTGATAACGGATCTGGATTTAATTCAGATCTTATGAAAGCAGTCTGTAAACTGTTAGAGTGCAGAAAAATTTTCACAACAGCATACCACCCACAGGGTAATGGTATGGTTGAGAGATTTAACCAAACTCTAATAAAGCAGCTGCGAAAAGTTGCAATTGAGGATAACAATAAATGGCCAAGGTACCTCAGTGCAGTGGTATTTGCATATAATGCCACACCTCACGCAGCAACGAAATGCTCGCCATTTTCACTGCTGCGGGGGCATGAAGCTAATTTTGGTATCAATTTCACTGCTGCTCTTAGAATAGTCATGCCTAATGACTATGAGGCTTACAAGTATGTTTTGGCTACCCATCTTACAAATTTGTACGAAAGTATTGCCGAAAACATACAAAAAGCCGCTAAGGACAGCAAGAAATATTTTGATAACAAAATTAAAACTTCTGGTTTTAAAAATCAAGATTGGGTTCTGTTGAAAGTAGACAGACAGAAAAAATTGGGGTTACCTTGGCAAGGACCATATATCATCATCGATGATAAAAGATTGAAAGACAATGTGCTCACAATAGCGCATTGGAACAACCCGCTTAAAAAGCAGGTCGTATCGGCAAGTAGGCTAAAACACTTTCGATACGAAGGTACCAGATGGTCTCGACACGAAATGTCGCAGGTCTTCCGGGATACTCCAGTTAACGCAACTGGAAATCCCGCCGAAACCGAAGATCATCCGGTCGTTATTTCGGTGTCTAAAAATTTTTAGCGGAAAATGCCGTATACGTGTATTTTATGTGAATAAAATTTTTATTTTCTGTGTTATTTAACCGATTTATATTCGTTTAATACCTTTCTTAAATTTTGGGTAGCGAAGGGTCAAATTTTCAGAATAATATTGTTAATTTGTACACCCGACGCTAAAATTTTTGGATTACATTTTGGGAGGTTTACGACCAATTTTCATTTTCAATTTCAAAAGTCGTGTTTTTCTTGTGCTCCGCGTCGCACAAAATTTTCGGAACAAATTTTTTCGTCCAGCCCAAGGACCCGATAAAATTATTTTCGGTAATTTCGTATATTGTATCGATATTGAAGTAACGATAAGTGTTCTTTAACATTTTGTTTACTTTAGAAGATACAACGCGGAATTTTAGAAAAAATTTAAAAAATTTAAAAAATTTTTTAAAATGTCGAAATTAGGCGTTGCGCCTTTCGCGCGAAATTATTGCGCACACGCCGACCACGTTAAGGCGGGCCAACCGCAAGGCCGCCAAAACAATCGTTATTTTTTGACCGACGGTAAGTTTTTATTTAATTATTTCTTGGTATGTGGGACGAATTCGCCCATTTAGGTGTCTTAGGAATGATTTCTTCACGCTCAATTTTCTGAATGGGCCAACCAAGGGGAAAACGAGTTCGAAGAAAAGTTTCTAAAAATGTTAGGATAGGTGAAAAGAAAAAACCTAATGGATTTACGGCCCTAAAAAGCCAAAGTCTAATGGTTTTTACCTTGGATCCGATTCCGAAGCATTTATTTTTGGTTTTATTAAAGCCCCTGGTTTACTAAATTTATTTCTTGGATTAATTAAAACCTTAATTGGTTATTTATTCATTACTTAATTTTGGTACCGAGGCGTGAAGTTATCGCTAGGGTAAGTGGTAAATTGACGGCGGCCGACGTCGAGAAGCGAAAAGTGGTGCAGATGTGAGGTTCCTGAAAAATTGGTGTAGCATTTGCGTTAACCACTGGGCCTGCTTACTTTATGACTTTGACACCTAACCTCACTAATTAATTTATTTTTCCCCACGCTAAATCTTTTTCCTAATTTGGTGCCGGTCAAAGTTGATTATTTATTTGGTGGTGGTGGCCTAATGCCTGATTTATAAAGGGTCAAGGGGCAAATTCTTTTTGATTTTTAGACTACAACATCAAGCGTCTGGTCCGCGTCGGAGAAATCGAACAATGGTTCGCCGGCGCGATGGGTTATTGGCCGCAACGACCAATGGAACCCGAACGGGTTCACGGCGGCAACGTCGAACCGATCCTGAAGCAATTGGCCACAAGCCAGTTTCGGGGGCTAGGCGTTGTCGGATTTGACGTCGAAAAGGTCAAGAAGACCGAGGTATGTATTATACCTTATAAGGTAGCGATCCAGAACCCGGAAGGGAAAGAGTTCGCTAGGCTGGTGTCATTTGCACACATAGATGGTTCCAGCTTTGTGATCGACCTTACAACATTGAAGCCGCAGGAATGGGATCTTTTGATTTCATTCCTGGCATCGGTGGATCGTTTCTTGGTCGGTTTCAAAGTTGTGGACGATCTGGTTGCAATTTTGAACGTCTACGGATCCGGGTCAGGGGCCTCGGCTCATGATAAGACGAAAATTATACAGGCCCGTATACTCCAAGGATTTGGAAAATATTGGGACTGTGAAATTTGCGTCAGATTGATGACGGGGCCCATGGCCAATCACGCTCGTGATTTAGGATTGTGTCCTGAAAACCTTGGGTTAAAAGGACTTTTCACCGAATTTTACTTGGCTGATGTCGGCAAATACCAATGCGACTTCGGTGACAAAAAGATTCGAGAAAAGTTCTTGGCCCCCAAGATTCAAGACACAGAAATTGTGTATGCTGGCCTGGACGCCTATTATTCAATTGCCGTATTTTTAGGGTTCTTTCACTACGGGTTTTGCGGTGAATTGAGTGGGGTTACGGCAACGTACCCCCATGATATTGTATCGCCGGCCCAAGTGAAGACCTTGGCCTTCCGCTTTTATACGGTGTACTCTCAAGACCTAACGGGGTTCGAGGATCGAAACTTCGTAGATGAGAAGGACATCGTAAAGAGGCAGTTGTTCAAGGTCTACCATATGATGCGGCAAGAGGTAATGGCCAGGTGGGCTACACAATTTCATAATGACTTGCCAGAATATTCGTGTCCTGCGGATATTAAAAATCCCGCTAAAGCTACGGACCACACTTTACTGTCTGGGGTTTATCCCAAGGCGCTAAAAGCTGGTCCAAGCAAAAAGAAAACAAATCAGTGGGAAGACGTAAGTGATCCGGAGGACATGGATACAATGGAACAACAGGTCAATAGGACAAACGAGGTGATAAACCGACTGCATACAGAAATGTTGCAAGGGGTTTCATTTTTCAAATTGACGGATCCTGTGGATGTTGTATGGTATATCACAGCCGGTCTTGCCATGAATAAGACTCCTCGACAGGACTGGTCGAAGCAGCTTCAATCGTTTCAACTCGGAACGGACTGCTACGAACCAGTGGAAATCGACACCGGTATGGCTAAGTACGACAGGGATCACTGGATGGCGGACTTGAGGAATTACGAGCATGTCATGGACTCAACAAAGTTTCCTGCGTTGGAAAAGGCATGCAACCTAATTCCTCTACCATTCTTTGTTTTCTGGCCTCATAGCCGTGCCGAGTACGATTACATACTGAGGGAATTATTGAATTATAATTTCCTCAAATCCTACTCGAAGGAGGATGCAGAGTTAATAAAGAAGATGGCATGGAAGACCGATGACAGGGTTTTACAGAATTACGACATAGTAGCATCCTTACCGCCAACGGAACCTGAACATGCTGTAAAAGGCAAAAGGGTTACGACCTGGCAAAATAGGTTTGGTTTTATGCCTATTCGGTTGCGCTTGCGCAACAAAATAGGTTCTCCAATTTCGACGGAAAAAGCAAAGGACAATATTACCCATAACAAGGATTATTGGGCCAACTGCTTTTTCTACGTCAGATTCTACTATGCGGAATTCGGTAGTAAAACCCCGTCACTGCGATATGGCCTATCACCAGACACGCCTACTCTTCAGACGGGTCAGATCAGATGTATACCGGCTGATTATCCGTTGTATACTATTGAATTTCCTGAAAAGTGTATTCACCGGAGGCCTCTGCCGTCGGAATTACCTATGGTTACCTATTCATACGGTAATCAAACCAAACAATCCGATTTCAGGACGAAATCCGATATACTAGACCCTGATAATGAACCCACAGTTCAAACGGGTCTAGTGGACGAGGACGTCACGGAATTGGAAAGTGAGGATGAGGATAATTCCGCACTCCTGGGAGAGGAAAGCTGCAAGGAGGTTGACGACGAAGACGCATTATTGTATATTTCGATCGCCGACCCCCAAGTAGCCGAATCTGCGGTGACAGCACCTTCTGTCACGCAGTTGCAACCGCAACCACAAGTTGTGACGCAGCTGCAGACGGAAATGCTGCCGCCGCCGCCTGGCTTACCTACGCTACAAGTCACACAAACATCTATGGATGCGAGTCAGTACTTGTCTAGCGTAGAAAGTCAAGCGCAATCGGAAGAAATTCCGATTACCCAGGATGAGCAGAACGTCTATGATCAGGCATATATTAATGAGTACATGGATGCCGAAGGTGGAAAGAAGAAGGAAGAAGAGCAGACAGCAGGGACACCTAGCCATACTGTGGTGGAAACACCACAAGAGCTAGCGGCCCGGCTGGCTGAAGAGGATAAGGAAATTCAAGTATTAGCCTTGACCTGGGACAAAGAAGGTGTTCCCGGATACTATACTGCTGAGGCGATAAAAAATATGAAAATAAAAGGACTAAATGATAGGCAAATTTTCGTTAACTTGAAAAAGAAACGAAAAACAAAAGCCCGTCAGGAGAAGAAAAAGGTAGAAAAGGCAATTGCGCAGCCTGCAAAGGTTACGCAGCCGAAACCTGCCAAAACTTCTGCTCCGGCTTCAGCAACGGTATCCGTGACCACCGTATCTTCAACTACTCCTGTGTCGCAGACTGTCTCTACAGGTACTTTATCGATGGCAACGAGTCAGTCCACGCAATTTGTGTCGCAGGCTACGGACACCTCTGCTTCCGGACGGCGTCAGCCTAAGGTGCAGGGAGCTCCTAGCAAGCCACAGGTTGCAGGACAAAAAGTTCAAATCTTTACACCAGGAAAGATAAAGCCGTTAACTCTGGTTACTGTTGACCCAAATCAACAAACACCAGAAATGACGGTGGAGTTATTCCGGGATGTATTGTTGGATTTTTGGCAAGTCACCAAAGATAAAAGTAGAGCCAGAGGTCCAATTTCTTTTGCTACACCGGAATTGGCTAATTATTTCTGCGACGAGCAGTTTGAAGATCCAGAGATTTGGCTGATGGTCAATAAAGCGGTCAGGACTATATACAAACTGTATCAGCCACAGTTTGATGTCCAAGGTGGATTTTTATACGACTCGCGAAATATTCCAGAGCCACTATGGGATAGGATCATTCGTGAGATTGTCCTTGAATGGCTCACGGAATATCGAGCGAGTGTCGTATTTGCAGCTGTCAGATATTTGTGTATGATGATATTCCTTATGCTTGACTATGCACCACTTACGGCTGAGCAGATCGGTAAACGATCGGTCTCAGCCAAAGTGTTTGCAAACATCATGCTGTTACAGGAATATCGGAGTGCCACTGCTTCGGATGTTTTCAAGACTGCCTATCGCTTGGTGATGTATAATTACAGTCAACAAGCGGCGGAGATGGATGTCAAAAGGTCAGGTAGCCCAAGTCCTCCGACTACTGTTAAATTTAGCAAAGTTCAGAACGATGCGGGACAGACCTTTCGGGCACCCGGACCCGCAAGCAGTCAAACTGGTGGTCAAGGAGCCACGGTTGGTATAGCCAACCAGGTCTTCGCTGGCCCCAGTTCTGGCACTGGGCAAGCCTCCAGAACCGTTCCGAAACAACAGCAACCTATACAGCATCTACAGGGTGCTAGGGGAGCTCGTGGAGGACGGGGAAGGGGTGCCCAACCAGGCCAGTTTCATTTTAACAATCCGAACAGGGGCAGAGCTGGTTACGTTGGTGGCCGAGGTATATACCGAGGACAACACCCTCGTGGTGCATTCCGAGGTCGCGGAGGTCATCAACAAGGCCAGCAGCAAGGCGGCGGGCAGCAACAATAATTTTTAGCCGCCAAAATCTTGGTCAAAAATCCTCCATTCTTGACTCCATTTCATTTATTCAAAAAATACAAAAAACACAAAAACATAAAAAATTACAAAAATCCAAAAACATTATAAAACATAAAATACAAAAATATTATTTAAACTTTTGGTTGTGTTGTTGCCTTTCAAAAAATCTCATTTTTGGCCAAGCTCATCGCTTGAGTCCACATTTTTGGTTTAATATTTCTTTCACTTATTTTGCATTTGTTATTTTTTCTCGTATTTTAATCTCGTCATTTTGCCTCGTATTTCTCTTGTCGTTCTTTCGGTGCCTTGTAAATATTTTGCCATTTGTGCCTCGTATTTTAAAATTTTTGCTCAATTTTTTCGCCCTACTAGTTTTGTAAATATTTGTTCGTCATATCGTATTTTAAAATTTTTTCGTACAAAAAATTGGCGACGAACCGAAAGGGGCGATGGAACGGACGAAAGTAGCCGATTACTGCAAGGATTGGGACGCTGCTGCCAAAGACACTCCACATCACTCAATGGGACGAAGCGATCGACTGTGGAGGAAGGTACCTAGGAGCCTCAAGGCACGCTGGCGAAGCCAGGGAAAAGTCAAGCCGATGCAGAGTCGTCGATCCGTCAGATGCTGGATCAGTGATCGATCGTGCCGCGGCATCTCAGTGGACAGACCTAGGTAACCTTGTAAAAAGACTTGACGTTGGAGGTGGTCTTGACCCGTACACCCTTCGGGGTCAGGTCAGGACGATTATGACCCGTACACCCTTCGGGGTCGGATCATAATCCTTTTAAGTTGGGATCCAGTAGTAGGTCACACCGTAAAAGGTAAAAGTCCTGCTCACGGTTTCCTTCTTCACCTCCCGTTGGTCAGTTTCAAGGCCCGAGGGATGTTGGGGATGTGCTTACGGCAGTAGCAATCCCACATCTATGCAAAATTGGTGAATCGACAAAGTTACGATTCCACCAAAAAGGAAGAAAAACATTATTATTATTATTCGTGTTTACCTTCTGCAATTTTGGTGTGTTTCGGGCGAGTCGCGTCCGTTATAAATTGTATTGTACTGTTTCGCCTAGTAAAGGCAGACGCTGACAGCCCCACACCATATTTGCATAATATTATTATAATAATTATTTATTATTTATATTATTATTATTACTCGCGCATTGAGCGGTTGGAGGGAGTCGTCTTACACGGGAGCCAAGCCAAGGTGAAGCCCCAGTCCTTTTGGATATTATTGAAGTGAGTTCTGTGTATTTGTGTGAACCTTTAGGAGGCATCTGGGGAGACCCTGAGTGCCCTTCGATTGCAAGAGTTAGAGTTTCCAGTTACTTATTAGTGACTGAAGGTTGTGTTTATTTCTGCTTAAGGACTGTTGCACTGTGTTCAGTTGATTGCTAATAGGAAGCTCCTTTGAGTGACCTACAGTAGTCGATTGAGTACAAGCCGATAGGACTTGAGTTATATTGCTGACATCTTCGGATCTAAGCAGAGAAGTAAACATAACAATTTCAATATTCTAGAACGCTGGAAAATGAATATTTTCACTTTTTATTTCCCAGACGGAAGGTTTAATTTCTCTGCGAATTTCATGAATTTTCAGTCGGACAAACTAAAATTCAAAAATTAGGCAAGCGACTAAGAATTTGGATCTTTCAAACGGCGAAAATCGTAGCATTGTCTTACACTCAAAATGTTTTCATCACATGAAAGTCAAAATTTTTATGAGGATCGCAAAAAAATTTTGGGAAAATTACCGACAAAAATTTAGTTTTCGTAAAATTCGTCAAAAAACAATACAGGATCAAACATTTATCCGTAATACATACAAGTAATTGGGGGGGAAAGTGCTATGGGAACCCCCCCTAGAAATCGTCGACCATATGGCTAGCCATTGGGCGAGCGCCCCCCAGGATTTCCCAATCCTATGGCTAGCCGTAGGGTAGCCCATGGACTCCTATACTTTTGGTCGGAAAATATCAATTTTTTTAATGAAAAATATGAATTTTTGAACAAAAATGGTCAAAAACGTCAATTTTCTCGGCGCTTCGCATCATAAATACATTTTTATCGTTTTTTAGACAAAAATAACTATTTTTTAAAGTCTTTTTCGGAATTTTTTCATGAAAAAATTGAATTTTTTTTCCTTCAGAGACCCCTCCCCCCAAAATTTTGAGAATTACTGACCCCCAGCCCAAAAAAGTGGCCCGACCGCCCCAGACCTCGGGGCTCCGTTACATGTATGCCGTAATATGCTGATAATTAGAACCTAAAGCATTAACTAGAATGATCTTTTCTAACTGCGCACCAGAATAATATAAAAAATTATAAATGAATTGATACCCGGCGCGAAGCGCCGAAAATTGTTGACTTTTTTCCATTTTAGAACGCGTAGAAATGCATCTCCGGACAAAAAGCCCTATGATAATCTAATCAAAAGATCAGTCAAACCTCAAGTTTCACTGTGCAACTATGCAGAAAAAATTTGGTTGCTCATCCCGAAATTTTGTTGCTGTGTGCAAAAAACCCTGGTTGTTGGGGGGGGGGGGTCGAAAAAAGTCGAAATTTTTCCAAAAAAGGCACTTTTTTTCCGTTTTTTTCCTAATTTTTTCAAGTCTGGGGGAGGTTGGTATATCGTTGGCCAGGTTGGGGGGCTCCCCTCCAACCCCCCTTCCCTAATTACAGGTATGCCTGTAAGAGGTCCGACCAGTGGGGGGAGGGTAAACCCGAAATTTCGGGCTGGGCTCCCAACATTTCCAAAATTTTGAGGAGGGAGATCGAAAAACCCCTAAAAAAAGTCGAAAAAATTTCAAAAATTTTCCTGAAAAAGGTCAACTTTTTTCCTATTTTTCCCAATTTTTCCGAGTTCCAGGGGGGGGCGTTGGGCATAGGGTTGACCAAGTTGGGGGTCGGGGTTCCGACATTTGGGCATAGGATTCGACCAAGTTGGGGGTGAAAAAATGAATTTCTTATAAAGCCCAGAAATGTCCAATTTTCCAACCCAATGCCCGCCAACTCTGGTCCCCACCCCGAAATATTGGGTGTACCCCATACCTGTAATTGGGAGGAGTTGGGGGGGACCCCCCCCCCCAACTTGGTCAACCCTTTATCCTCCAGCTGGTCTGGTTGGACTTCTTACAAGAATGGTTTACTCTCCGTCCCCAACTGGTTGGTCCTCTTACTAGTATGGTATGGTGGTATGGTAAATCTAAAAAAGCCAAGAGTTTCGAGAATTCACCCAATAAGACCAGAAAAGCTACTTTCCCCAATTTTTCGAACTGGAAGTCCCCTAAAACTACCCCCTCCAAATTACAGATATGACCGCTAGTCTACGGTTCCGTGGGATAGATTACGCGACGCGATTATGATGAGCACTTTAGGGGGATGGCGCATTTTTCCTACAGAATCTAATGTTAAGTACATTTAGCAGGGTTTTTTCCGCACGCCTTCATCCGCACCGGGCAGAAATGACCCAAAATTTTTTTCACACACGAAATTTTTTTCCGTTCCAAGTTGAAATCATTTGAAAAATGTGTAAAATATGCGAAAATTGTAGATTGTCAGGAAAATCTAGAAAAATATCCATTTTTCTAGCTCAAAATCATCTTTTTGGATTGAAAACGCAAAATTAATGGTTGCCGCTGCCATTTGTGTGATTAGCCAGACATCCACGGCAAGAATTTTCCAGGGGGGAGGGTCCATGGACTTTTTTCCCTGGGTGTGTTCACAAAGTTCAGAAAATTTCAAGCGAGAGAAAGAATTCATGAAGATTGAAAAGTTTCTGTTTTTCTGGCTCAAAAACATCATTCTAGATTGACTACACAAAATTAATAGTTGCTGGCTATCATTTATGTGATTAGAGTTGAATATTTATTGATTTCAATTGATTTTTCAATTGACTCAATCTATAGATTGATGTTCTAGAATGTTAGAAATTGAGTCAATTCTTATCCCTAGATTGAAAGCTTTACATTCTCAGTCGAAAATCGTATATTCATCGTTTCACAATGACAAAATTTGTGTTCTCTAAGTTCCGAAAACGTCAAGCGAGAGAAAGAATTCATGAAGATCAATAATAAATATCATATTCCAACAAAATCCGAATCGAATACCTACTGAAAATTATTGATTGATAAATGAGATAAGGAACTTCAGATCATGGAAACCACGCACGTTTAACTTTTGCGGTGCGTAGCGCCGGATAATTTTTGAACACAGGAGCTATTGAAATGTTGGAAAATGTATTATAGAGATAATTTGTAATACTTTCAGTTTAGATTTTCGCTAGAAAAATGATGGTATCAAATAAATGTATGGAGAAATGTGGGAAAAATCAACAAATCCATAATTCCAATTCTCACTATATTTTCAAAGAAAGTGGCGAGTTTGACTCACTCTAGCAGAGATATAGCAGATTCACGGAAACAATCAAGGAAACTGAGAAGTGAAACTTGACTTCTTTCAGCTTAGTTATAGTGAATATTATAAATTTTAAATTCTGACCTTCTAAATTGCATTAAAATGCACTTTTTCATCAATGCCAGCAGTAGGAAAATACCCAAAAAAATTTCCGCGCAGCCCAAAAAAAGCCCGCACTGAAAAAAGCCCGCACTGTGTGGAAAAAACCCTTTCATGATGACATATTTTTGTGATCAAATTTGTCAGACGTGAAGAAAAATCACGCGATGTCGCCCAAATACAGTATATTTTGATTAAGCTTGAAATCGTCCGCAACTTGGACAAAGGATTTGGCTTCTTATCTCTCATGATTGTACTCAAAAGTTGGCGAAATCCTTTTAACCAAACCAATCAGCCTTGATTTAAAATTTCGAACCACACACATAATTGAGCAGAAGTGCTATAGGAACCGCCGTCAAAAGTCTTCGGGCATGTGATGACCCCCCAATAATGGCTATTCGTATGTTAGTCATTAGGACGCCCTATATTTTTGGTCGGAAAAAGGCTTAAAATGTCAATTTTCGATAAAAAATGATCATTTTTTAAACAAAAAGAGTCAAAAATGGCCATTTTTCTGCGCCTCGCGCCATAAAAACATTTTTTACATTTTATGGACAAAAATTACTTTTCTCTAGTCAATTTTTCACAATTTTTTCGGCCAGAAAGTCGAAATTATATTCTTGAAGGACCCACTAAAATTTTGGGGAATCGATGACGCTCCGCCCCGACAAACTCGCTTTCGCTACATGTAAGTTTTGAACAGGGGGATTACGCAGCAGCTATGAGCTCCATAGGCTAGAAATTAGACCTTCGCCTATGTATGCGACTGGAAATATAAAACCTTCATTCAGGGATTAGTGTTTGGAAGATTCATTTTAAGCATTCTTGAATGCCAAAATCTAGAAATTTTTCCGGCGCTTTTGCGCCAAATAATTTCTATAACTTCAAATCTTTTAATATTCAGTTCTAATCACAAAAATGTCGGGAGCTGTTACTTTTTTGCTCAAAAAATCTGAAATGATGTTCGTGAATTAGAAAGCCAGTTATGTTCGAATATTTCTCAGTGAATTTACAATTATTGCTCATTTTATGCATTTTTTGCATGACTTTAACTTAGAAAGGAAAGCATTTTCAATCATTTTCGGACGCTCTGGATGAAGGCGTGCGAAAGAGAAAAGCCTGCTGCAAATATTCTCTTCAGGCTTATCATTCACAATTCATCAGTCCCTCGCAAGTCATCGGTAATATGGCCCTCCTGCCTTTGTGTACCAATTTCAAAGGACCGGCTCCAAAAGAAATCAGTAAAATTTAGCTCTGCTTAATAATTTCGCAGCGTTGTTTTTTCTAAAGGAATTTTTTAGGTGGAAACACTGACATAATCGAAGAAGCGCTCTATTTTTTCAAGGCCAATATCTTCTTCAGAAATTACGAAATTAAAGTAAGATAGCACTAAGAAAAAATCCTAAGAAGCATGTTCAAAATTTTTTTAGAGCGCTGCGGATCGAACATTAATTTATTTGACGCTTTATATTGTAGAATGCTTGAAACGTTTACAGAAAGTATGATTTATTTCTGTGCAGTTTTGCCACAATTTATATCACATGTTATTAAAATCACTTATTTTTTAATAACGTGGAATTAACTTTTCTCATCTAGTGTGCTAACAAAACCGCCGGCTTAAAAGAAATGACTAACTTGGCTTTGAACCAGAGTATACCGATTCCGGGCGAACAAGGTTTCCCGATGAACGCACTTTTCAAGGCGCCTTCTGATAAAGACGAAGAAGGCAATGCAGATTAATTAGAATAGTAAATATTGGTCTAATTTTTCGCATTTTTAGATTTGATGCGTGCTTATTTGCTTCAAATGAGGCAAGAAATGGGTGTTCGAATCTGCGACAAAGTTTTCGATGTTCAGACTTTAAAGCCCTCCAAGGTTTGTGTTACTTCAACTTCTCATATGATGAAAGTGCTTTCTTGTTTAGTGGTGGATTTGTTTTTCAAAGCGTCGATTTATGGAGAAAACGCTACTTCCGCTGGGCGCCTAATTTTATATATTTCTTGTTCGTGATTTGTATCTAACCCTTTTAATTTATGCATGTTTTCCTATTGTTTTTTATTGTCACGATACAACTGTCGATATAGCGAGCATTGTGTACAGGGTAGTCTATTCACCCGTAATGAGGGATGCTGTGACAGGAAAAACCGGCGTTTGATTTTTTATCACAAATTCTCACGTATTGGAAAACTAGGGAAAATCTGGATCTCCATGACAGGGAAGGCAAGTGTTTTTGATTTCGATATAACGAGTTGAAGGTCATTCATACTTGCCTTTTTCGGCGGGATGGAACGGAATGCAATCGACACAAGGTTACCGAACGAAAGGGAAATTTTAGTTCCATTCGGTTTGGTTGGATGTTACCGTCGGTCATTTTCTAGAAAATTGCAATTATCCTTTGCGATCGAAAGTTGACTTTCAGACTGAACGTTTCAAGCTGTTGGTGATCCGTTCCGTCGAAAAAGACAAGTTTAAATGATAAGCTATGTGGAACTAATCAATTGGATATAACTATAGTCTGTTTTTCTTGAAATGCTTCTAAACAATGAAAGTGAAAAGCAAGTAGTATTTCAGATTTTCACGCTTTGCTGATAATCAATGCATCGTATTGGGATGGAAATTTGTGAGCATAATGACATAACCCTTAGGGATTTTCCGAGTAAAAGATTTTACAGTAAGAGCTCTATGTATACGATTTTGACGACAGTACTGATTTGTGTCACTTTTGTATTTGGAAGCATTTTATAAAAAACAGACTATACACTACCAGGCGAAACTAACCGTCTATGCCGGTCGCGTCCAGGACACGTCCGGAACGCGTCCAGGACGCACCCAGGACGCGAAAAGCACACTATACCGACGATTGGGTAGCAGATCCGCTACCTACTGCACATCCGCTACCATAGTCAGATCCGCTACTAGACAGCAAAAAATGTGAAAAAGTTTTTGCTGTTGTTTTCATAAGGGTTTTCCGAAGACAAAAGAATAAAACAAAATGGAATACGGTAGGCGTTCTGCATGGTAAAAAATATTTTGTTTGCCACTTTTATGGAACCACAAGAATGGTTAAGAAACGTAATACTACAGTGTCACGTGCCCACGAATTTCGTCGAACGTCAAGTGAATCACATCACAATTTTTCGTTATGTTTTTCATTACGTTTTGTGTTACAGTAATTTGCATCAATTTTGCGTTTCGTTTTTATAATTTTTACATGCAATTTATGTGTGTACTTTTTATGTTTCATTTCTGTTTTATTTGCGCACATTTTATTTCCATTTCGATTTATTATTTTGTTGTACACTTGGACTATGGTATGTGCCTGCTAGTCAAGAATTTCCATTAGAGATAAGCTCTCCGAGCTCATCGCTGTAATTGGAGCACAACGTGCACCTCTTATCAGTAAAAACTAGCGACGTTTCACAACGTGAAACGACTAGTTGGAAATCCTCACTAGTTGACGTTCCTATGTTAAGTATGGAGAGTGAAAACTCACCCCAATGCTTAATGTTGTGAACTGGAAAATGTCTATGTGACCATAGGCATCTTCTGCAATGATTTCCGCTGCAGAAGTTAGCTTGGGGGAGTGTTAACTCCGCCCAAGGCATACTGTAGTTTATGGAGCCCTTTAAAAGGGCATGTTGTGTCATTTTTGTGTCTTGTTTCGACTCATTCCTGGGCCTAACTGTTGTTGCATCTTTTTAGCCTTGCGTTTTGCACTTTGCCACTTGTCAATTATTATTATATTTTACATATTTCTACTGCATTCACCGCTCATCAAATAAAATTAGCATATTCTCGCCTCCGGCCTTCTTATACGTTACCACTACAGTAACCCGACCATAGGAACTCGTCCTTGTCGCCGTTAATCAAGAACCCCGTCGCCCTCACCGAGGAAAGGTTCGATACTGCCGCCTGCTGATCTGCAGCTGCAGTACCCCAGGGCCAAATCGCTCGGATTTTCATACCCATTCATTGCCGTCCATAGGACCTCGTGCTTTGACCCCAGGACCCCTCGCTCATCGCCGAGTACTTGAAGAAGAGGATTAGTAAGTCTTCTCAGGGGTTATCATTGTTGAGGGTATATTTGTGGGAGTCTCCCCTAAGCTAGTTTCCCTTGGAAGTACCCTCAGTTGAGAAAGCCCTCAGACCCTTAAGGTCAGGACCAATAAGAGGATTTAGGTTAACAATCGGGTCCCCTGCAGTACGCCATTCTCCGAATGGCACCGTCCCTCATTCCCAGTGAATGAGGACTAGGGATTGGCACCCCTGACCTGGCCGCGTTGTCCATTATTCTACAGCAGAACCCAAGGATAAGGCCGAGGTACACCATAGGTTTACCTGTGGTAGTACCAGCTGGGTTAAGTTCCCGAAACGAAGAATATTAACGGAGCCACCCAATGGGGTCACAGCATGTCACTTTCAGTGCCATGGCCGTACTTCCTATGGAATATGGTATGGGTTTTTCCCATCAATGTGACTGATCATCAATTCAGTTAATGTGACATGGCTCCCAACTTCGTTTAATGTGACATGGCGAGGCTGGAAAATCGATCTCTATGTCTGACTTCACAGTCCTTGGGAATGAACCTTTTACCCTTTTGAGTGAGATACCTCTTTCAATTAGTTAAAATTTCGGTTTGAGTTGGGAAACCTCTCGCAGATCATGAGAATCGCCACTTGAGTGGGGTAACCTCTCTCAGGTCTGCCGATTCGCATTCAAAGTGGGATTACTGACCCTTAGGATGAAAATTTATGCCCTCATGTAAGCGGATATGCCCCTAAGTAGGTACACTACCCCTTAGGTCGGAATAGGCCTTTATGTTCGAGTTTTAAGGCCAACTCAGATAGCACCGCATTTGAGTAATCACTCAATTACTGTACGTCGGGATTGCCCCATGTGTGATTAAATTAATGATTCTTGCGAGTAAATTATCGCCTTATGAGTACAGTAACACCAGTAAGCTGTAATTAATCCCCTGGTGTCAGATTTTTCCCCAGAGTTGGTTCCCAAGAGTCATAAATTCCCAGAGTCGAGTAAATAGAGTATTCTGCCACAAATCTCCTCTGAGCTTCATTTTTTTTCTGTTTTACATTTTTCCCATTAATTGGGCTCCATCCACTGCATGTGACCAGATAGGTTACTGTACCCCGGTATGGCTATTTGGTTACAGTACGACTGCAGTTTGCACGTACTCCAACTACAGTATACCTGGGTACGGGTACTTGAGTATCACAGCCCATGAGGTTTTCACAGCCCCTAAGAGTTTCGGGATCTCTGATCACGAGGTAGAGTACTCCTTTTGCTCTTGATTCTGGACGTCAAGTGTGGTCGTGATGCGTTATCTGTGTCCAGTATGTGTGTCAACACACTTTTTCAAACTTTTCTTATCTTCACTGAGCACTAGCCAAGTTGCTCATTTTTCCAGCTAAACAAGCCAAAATTCTACTGTTGACACATATAACACCGTACTTAGCAGATCACATTGCTTATCTCTTGGGCCTCAAATTTTATTTTATTTACTCTACTTTTTATTTTCTCGGCCTTCTATGCGTAATGTGTGATCCAATTATAATAACTTTTTCACCCCATAAATTTTCTTATCTCAAAAAATCAACTCAAATAAAAACTAATAACCCATTTTTTTCTCTCTCTTTCCTTTCTAAACAAACAAATTAAAATTTATCTCTTTTCCTTCTTACCAAAAAAACATTCTCTTTCACTTCTATTCGAATTTATCAAAAAAAAAACTTTCTCTTTTTCCAGTCACACATACGTCATAGTTGAGAACCGTTCAGTAGGTCATTTTTATTTTTTCCACTACTGTACGGTCTTCTTCTTCTTCTTCTCCTTCTCTTCTCTCTCTCTAGGTGGTTGCACGTGGTGCCGATCTTACCGGTCATGGCCACTGACGTCAGCAACAACTACTTATAGTGTTGTTGTTATGAGGTGATGTGTCTTGGCGACCCTACCTCTGACGTCCACAACTACCTCACATGCTGCTGTTGCACTGAGGTGTGACTAGCGGGGTCAAGCCTCTGACGTCAGCAATGGCCGCATAGCATGTGGCTATTTAAGGGGTTGATGGTTCTCTCTGTCCTACCCCTGCGTCTGCAACAGCTGCATCCCTTGCTGTTGCTTTAAGGGGTGGGTGGCCCTCCGGCTCTAACTCTGACGTCAGCAATGGCAACATAATGGGTTGTTATTGCGGGATGGTGACCATATGGCACTGTCTTTGTGAGGTCTGCAACAGCAGAGGCTCGTGTTGTTCCACTAGGACTGGTCAGCTATTCCGGCTTCAGTCCTTGATGTCAGCAACAACAATGCACCATATTGTTGTTCCAAGATGTGAGGCCTTACAAACCGCACATCTGGCGTCTGCAACAACTGCATCTCATATCATTGTTGTAGGATAACTGAGACTCAGCTATTACCTTTTGACGTCAGCAACTGTGATGCTCCGTGTTGTCATAGCAGGGTTGCTGGCCTGGAGCCCTATCTACTGATAACCACAATGATAAGTCTCTATTCCAGTATCGGAATTAAGGCTTTACAGTCTTATTCTGGCGTCAGCAATGGTGATGCTCCGTATTGCCGTAAGAAGTCTGTAGCCCTAGGCTCATACTTTTTGGCGTACATACTGCAATATGAGACTATGGCACTTACATCCCAGTTATCTGAGGTCAGCGCTGAGTGTGTGGTGGTGTATATCACATCTTTTGATGTCAGCACCAGGTTACTGTGGGTTTCCAAGATGCCACTTGAGTCATAGGTGATGATTGGAGTATTACCTTCTCACCTACGGCTCTTGTTTAAGGGTTGTGTCTGTATGTCACTGGTGCCTGGGAAACATCAGTTGACATGCTCATGCAACCTGAGATGCACTCGGTCCGTGATACTGATCAGGTTGTCTGCCAGGGTAGCGGCACCAATGGATCAGCATGTGACTACATTCTAAAGCTTTAACTGCAGGTTCCAACGGGCTTACACTCAGCCTCAGCTGGGTTGGTTGTTCAACATACGCAACTGTTGGGCATTTGCAGTCAGTACTGCCTGTCTCTAACAACCGCAATGGTTGACAACCTTCTTGTAAATTTCTTATCTAAATTCTCGCATTTCTTTCTCATCTATAATCTTCTTTAGTGTCCCCGCCGGAATAGTTCCTCAGGAATTACGGCACAGTCACTGGTTGGGCCTAAAGTGTAAAAGGCCCCTCTGTAATCATTCTTTACACTCAAACGCCTTCATTAGCTGGCCTAATAATGTCCGCACTAGAGTGGCCCTTAATCTTGAGTCTGCCACCGTTGGTTTGTCTCTTAGCATAATATGCCACTAGTCCACCTAGGCGAAGGTGTTTGAGTCCACCTAAACACATTACAACTAAGTCCGCCTTAGCCCCTCAATTTACACTCATTTATTCGAGACAGACTGTACCCCTGATCTCAAGATGCATTGAGCCTAGCCTCGATTCATAGGAAGAAGCCTGCATTTCCCCACCTCCATTTAGGCACAGCTGGGCCAAAGACCCCCATGCCACCCATTTACTGACTGAGTGTGTCAGAATAGCACCTCGGTACCTGGTGCTCTTCATCTCCAACTGGTGACCTAGCGATCCTCACTTCATCTCAGTGATTGGAAACCCGGCCCCCAGCTGTATATAATACTCCTGGAGAGTTCCCATTCTGTTCAAGACGTGTATTCCCGTTTTGGGCACGGTTGTAGAATATAGGCGAATGTCCCCTTGGGAACCTCCTGTCTAGTCATCACACTTTTCAGAGTTCGCAATTGCTCCTAGTGAGTGAGGCTGATTGCGTAATAGCGCATCCCCTTTGCGTAATCTGGTGTGTAAACTAATTTTGTCCCTATCTATATACACCCATTAAGTTTACTTTAAGTTGTTCCCCCTTTACTTATTAATTCTTGAGCTACTCCATGCGCTACTCCTGGTGAGTAGGACTTTGTCGGTTACGAGCCCTCCCATATCCAAAGTTAAACTAGCACTACGGACCTAACCTCCAAATAAAATTTCCTTTTGGGCGGGTTTATCCGTACGTCCTCACGTCGTCTTTTTTTTACGGTTGGGAATCCACCATTTCATTTAAATTTATTTACTCTTGGTTCAAATAACCGGGTCTAGCCCCATTAATTTCTAAAGTTTGGGTATAAACTCCCCTCTCTAAGTACATAGGTGACCAGATAAATTCCCTTCTGAGTCAACCTATCTTACCTTCTGACTGTTCTGAGAGCTGAAACCTTGCTCTTTTTTAGCCCCATCGTTGAGTGGTCGCTAGTCATTGTAAAGAACAAGAGTTAAAGTCTCAAAAACGTCGTCGCGTAAACAATCTCATAATTCCCGGGCCTCTTCGCCACGTGACTACAAAAGTAACACTTACATCACTTTCACAAAATAGAGACACCTAGACGTTCCTGTCGCCTTAGTACTAAGCTTAAGCAGACAAGTGAGCCCCTCTCTATTCAGTTTGATGGAATAGCTTCACAGGCACGATTATCAGTCTTAGCTACCTTACAGGAAGACGAACTCTCAACTATGAAGTCAGAAGTTGATCTACCTTCACAGATTGAGAATAAGGTCCAAGCTGCATTTGAGAATGCCCTGGGACCCCTCAACCAAAAGCTGGAGGCTATGAATGGCAGAAGGCAGCCTCCTGTGTCCAGCTTCATGGCCCCTCCTGCCTTTTCAGGTGCTTTTGGTGAGTCCATAACGGATTTTATATCCCACTTGACCCGTTTCTTTACACTTAAAGGGGTAACAGAAACGGATCATGCATATAAAATCGCATTCCTGGAGTCTTGCCTAACAGGTCCTGCTCTCGCATCCTACCGGGACTTTAGCAGTGGTACTCCGCAGCCTACCTGCTACGAAGAGTTCACAGCTTTTCTGAGGAAAGACTTTCCAGTAGGGCGTGACTCAGATCTCCATCAGCAGTTGATCCAGGATCGCCTGCAGAAGCTGACTGAGTCCGCGATAGTTTATCTTGAGCACCTTAAGAGACTGTCCAGGATGGCTTATCCGGATCTCGCGACTGACGTTAGGGATTCAATTGTAAAACCTATCTTTCTGAGAGGGTTGAAACCAGTCCTTCGAGATAGTATTAAGTTCAGGGAGTTTACAACTCTTGAAGAGACTCTCAAAGCAGCCTGTTACGCGGAATTGCAAATTTTTCCGGATGAGATTAGGTATACTGCCCCATCTAATGCTGTTTTCTCTTCAGAACAAAGGACCGCCGACAACGTCAGGTCAATGTCGAATCAAAGGGGCACCGCTCAATGTCCATCGGCAATGCTGTCCAATAAAATTTGACGTCTACAATCGGAGATGGCCCAGCTTATGGCACACGTTGCCCGACTTACGGCTCAGCAAACGGCGCCACCTCCGAGAAATTCGACGCCATCAATGACGCGGTCGACGCGTGTCCTAAATGCTGGTGATTGCCCCTCAGGGGCACATTTACAGATGTGCTCCTACCATGGACGCTGCACCCACAACGACGCTAATTGCTGGGCCTAACATCCCGATAGCGCCGGCCCTAGCACCGCCACCGCCACCGGCGCCAGCTGTTGCTATTTTTGTCGAACGAGGGTGCACCCGAATGACCGATGCGACAGACCCTGCCCGCATTGCCCAAAGCTACGAGTGCACAGGGCTTCGGCCTGCCCAAATCAGATTTCCACATTGCCTGGTGAGACTAACTTTGGTAATTCTGGTTACTCTCCTCAGGGGGCAAGTGGAAACTTTTGGCATTATGCTAATCCAACTCCTCACGGGACAGGGAACCTCGGTCACCCCCACGGCAAAATAATGCGGTAGGGACTACTGACGATCTTCTTCATCCAAATCCGTTTGATCTGGATGATTGAGTTCTGGCTGAACATCTGGCGGATCACTCACAACTGTGTTATCCTGTCTGTGTAATCAGTATTGGGTTTTCAGCTGCCACAGTGGTTTTGGCATCAACTCCGTTGTCAGCCTTTCGGCCGCCGCCACCGAAATACGCGACGCCGCTGGTCAATGTAAACCCCTCGACAACACCAAAAATGACTGGCGACATCAGCGTAATCACGTCCTATTGACCGATGGAAGGTACACCGGCGCTTCTGGCCCATTTTATCAACCAAGGACCGCCGCCCGGAATTCCTACGGACTCCGCGCTGGAGGTCGTTGGTCAATTGGAATCGATGAATCTGATAGGTAAACTACCTTCTGTTTCTGACATTTCAGGTCTGAAAATCAGATATCCTTATAAGTCACCGGCTTTAATGATTTCTCCTTTACAGATTCCTCATCTGTCACTGATGTGATGCAGGCTGTTTGGTCAACGGATTTGGCCAAGAAAAATCCCCACCTCCCATGGGTGCTACTCAACGAGCCGTTCGAGATTGAGGGGCTTAGGGCTGTGACGTGGTGCTATCAGCGCCAGCAGCGTTGCAGATATTGGGACCTGACGTCACTCGACGAGCGCTTGAGTTTATCACCGATGGAACTATTCGGGCCACCCCCGTGGACAAGATCCTGTTGGATGGTGAACCGTCGTCACCGCCAGTGGACGCCGTCCGCCACACTGTGGAGGAAGCCAGTCGCAACGTGCGGCCCACAGCAGTTGTTGCCACGTCACCGACAACAACGACGACGGGAGCCAAAACACTGGCTGCAATTGCTCAACAGCAACCGGTTGCCAACGTCTTTGGAGAATTGTTGTGCACCATCAACGACAACGTCAGCGTCACCGAGGCATCGCCATTTCCAACTGCAACCTTCCTGCAGTCCCCGAAGATTGGCATTCTTCGCGAAGTCCACCCATGCAGAGGCTTGGTCATCGACTTCCCCAGAGAGGACCCAGTATTGTCCAACGACCATGACGACAAAGAATGAAGCCACCTGACGGGTGAAAACTGTACATTTTTGTGTATATTTACGAGCACCGTTTGTAAATAGTTTGTACATAATAAATTGGGCCTTCGTGACACTACTGTTCTTAGGAATGAGCTCCGCAACACATGCTACTCAGTACCAATTTTGTGGTCTTTCAAGAAGATGTCATCCACTTGAGCTACCTCAAAAAGTTGAATGCAAACCACCAAAATCTTCGTGGAGTCCACGACGCATGAATGTTACAGTATACATTCCTATTTCTGATCCAATCACTACTTTAGCATGGAAATGTACTTTGCGAAACTGTAAGGTATGTACTAACACTGGTTTTTTCGGATCTAGGGGCATTACTGCAGACCTCATTACCACTCAGCATCTAGCACCTGCGACGTGTACACTGGCACATAACATGAAGGTGTTTGGTTTACAAAAGCTTGTGGAGATACGTCCTGGCTTTTATAGCACTAACCAAACCCTGGAGGTGATGTACTCATGGTGCTGCAATTATGTCTGCAAGACAGTGACTGACCTCTTCATGGAGGAGGGACAGGTCGCTTCATGGGATGGCACTACAGCTCTAAGTACCTTAGGAGATGTAGGTGGATGCAGTCCCACTGCAGGTCAATGCACTACTCTTGACAGGGTAATTGTTTGGCCTGCCACAAACTTTACAGCACAGTGTCATCATCGGCCTCAGGGTAATTACACTGCGTCTGTATCAGGGAACCATATCATCATCGATGATTTGCAGGTTGCCCTGAAGATCCCGGGAAACTCTCATGTCTTTCTACTATGTCCTGACCTCCGGTTGAACACAGTAGGAACGGATCAGGGTCTTCTTCTATGCATTCACGGAAGATTTAATTTGACCCAAAGGTTGTTCGGATTGGCAAAGGACTCCGTCCCTGACCCCCTCAATGCCAAACTGTACTACCTGGCTCAGCAGATCAAAGAATTGGAAATTAACAATTTTCGGTTCATGTGGCTTGAGTTGTGTTCTCACGCTCAACCCTACCTTGATCTGACTTGGCAGCTGCTTCGTTTTGACCCTACACTAGGAGCCCGGGCATTCCTGCAAAGAAATGATCTGACGGCGGAATTTACGGGTGAAGCACTGACAATATGGCCGTGTCAAAAGGTCAACGCCACTTATGCCTACCATTCGTACTTAGTGGGGGACACCTGTTACAAGTATCTACCCGTACAGGTTGGCGGTACCATTTATTTTGCCACCCCCAGTGGCCCAGATCTCACTAAATTCAGTCCAAAAGTGCTGTGTGACCATCACTTTACGGGGATTTTCCGAAATCGCTCGGGCTGGTTTACTGAGTCCGGCATGGTCCATGTGAGCCACATTCCGCTTGAACTGTTCTGGAAACAGTGCTTCAACATCACTCACTTTGACGCTTCTGCGCTCTTTCACGATCAGTTTGCTATGACTCCTTCAAGTTTTGCTTTCTTTAAACAATATGTTTACAAGACTGAGCAAATTGAAGCGGTCTTAAACTGGTTGGTAAATTATACCTCTGGTCTATCCCTCCAACCAGATACTATTTATCAAGCGGTTGCTGGGGTAGGGACTGACATCAAAGCCTCACTGGAAGGTGTTGGTCTGGCAGCAAACCACGTGATTACTGGTCAGCAGCACAACCTCATACAGGGCTTACAGTCTCTTTTGAGTGGACCAGTGCAGTTGATCTTTAACACACTCATCACACTGGCAGTGCTGGCTGGTACAGGATTTCTTATCTACGTTGGGATCTCCTATTACCTCAGTTACCGCCTGCAGAAAAGACAGGTTCAGTTTTTAGCCAATACTCTCCCTTGAACCTCCTCCGGAAAGTTCAGCATTGGGTAGGTTTTCACTATGTGCAGAACGATGTGCCAACTCAGTTAGACAGGATCACTCGGTGTTTTGTCGTACTGGTTGACCATAAGGAAACTCCTGCTTTCCTTGACACTGGTTGTCCACGGACCATCATTAGTCAATGCCTTCACAAAGCCTTGATTAAAGAAAGTCGGAAGGTGGCCAATGCTTTCCAGCAACATCACAACTTTAACCCATTGATGAGTATCAATGAGAAAGCCGTCCATACTCTCCTATCAGGACCATATGAGATCATGTTGCCTGGAACCCGTCAGCCACACACAAGAGTGGATATACATCTCCATGTGTGTAAGACTACGTCTCCTTTCTGGGCAACGGTCGATCTGATTCTCGTATTGGACTTTCTAGAACAATTCCAGAATATCACGTTTGATTACCAACAACAAGTCTGTCGATTGAATGCGGTAGAACTGCTCCTTCTTTTGACAGTGGCCGAGATTGACCAGATCAATCCCTGGTGGGAGAACACATGTTCACTATCAAGGGCCTCCCACAGGTCCGGGTCCCGATCCAGATCAAGGACTTCGTCCATTTCTTGGCCACCCTCGCGAGCTTCCTCAGTTGCCTCATCCCGTGTGTCAACCCGAGGTAGTCGGACCTCTTCTAGATGGGCCAGCAGTCACTTTATGACCAGGTCAGGGTCAAACTGCCCTCAACCCCCCTGGAAATTCTCCGGTTACTCTAGAGAAAGGCCGTTTTCGCGAGCCTAATGATTCTAATGCACCTGCATCCCCTGTACTAGAAGTGCCACCACTCTCTGATGCTGAGGTTGAATCATTAGGAGCTACTCAGAGCTCAGGAGAAAGATCAGATCATGTACTTACTGTTCAGGTTCATCCCACTCCTGGGACCAATCCAGAAGTCTCGGTTGGTTATGCTCTGGTAGGATTACTCCGACGCACTGGTTTGCCAATACCGAGGCGAACCGATGCGCCAGAGTCGAGTTTTGATGACTCCGTGCCTGACCCAGGTCATGTAGTGTCAGCTTTCTACATAACTGAAATGAGGACCCGCATATCAGAATTCTACTGAACAATTGGGTGGAAGCCAAAGCCCTAATTGATACAGGAGCAGTTTTCTCGCTCCTGGATCACAAGTTGGCGGTTCAGTTACCCGACTTAGTACTCACAGAGACTAGGGCTCGCCCCATAGTAGCCAATGGGTCTCCGATTCTACTGCTAGGCGCTGCCTATGTCACGGTGACAGTGGCTGATATCTCTGAGCGGATTCAGGTCCAAGTTCAAGAGAATTGTTGGGCTGAATAAGTCTTGGGGACAAACTTCCTCGGATGGTTCAATTGTGTCAGCTTGAACTGGGAGAAATCCTTTCTTCAGTTCAAGGAACTTCAGGTTCCATGTGAGGGCCTCATTCACAATCCTCCTTCCGCTTGTGGGGCACTACCCTTGCAGGAGTCGATTGTCCTTGAGCCTCGCTCGTTGACACAATTTATCGCACCTGTACCTGCATTATACGCAACTGTACCTGAGGTAGCTTTCTTTCCTAAGCCTCTTTTGGGACAACAACGCAGTGTGTACTTTGCTGGTACTGCGAGTACTGTGACTAATGGTTGCATACCCCTACAAGTAGTTAACCCGAGTACACACTCAGTGGTTCTCTACCCGCACACGACCATCGGTCATGTGCAGATGCACACTGATTCCTCACAGGGATCGGCGGTCAAGTCTGATACCATTCTTGACCGTAAGTGGGTTGAACCCAATGCTGTGATATCGTCAGACATCTCCTCACATGATAAAATGGCATTGCTTGATCTACTGGTTGCATTCACTGACCTCTACGCTATTGATGAAAAGGACACAGGTTCCACTGACCTCATGCACCACGAGATCAGCATGGGTGACACTCACTCAGTCCGCTGTTTCCCTTACCGCATGGTGCCCAAGGAAAAGGATCTCATCATACAAGAAGTCAAAGCGCTCCAGGAAAAAGGCATTATTCGGCCTAGTACCTCACCCTGGGCTACTAACACCATCCTGGTTCGCAAGAAAAATGGGTCACAACAGATGTGTGTGGACTTTCATGGTCTTAACGAGGTCACAAAAAAAGATGTCCATCCTCTCCCACAGATTGATGATATCCTCGACATACTCAAGGGTATGAAATACTTTACTACCCTTGATCAGGCTAACGCCTACTGGTCTATACCTATTGCTGAGGCAGACAAGGAGCAAATGGTGTTTAACACGCCTATTGGACTCTACGAGTTCAACTATCTGCCTTTTGGTCTTTGCAATGCACCTGGGATGTTCCAACGTCTCATGGACCTGCTTCTCACAGGATTGCAGTGGCGCACGGCACTGACCTATCTCGATGACATGTTGGTGTTCAGGAACTCTCACACCCAGATGCTTGAGCGCCTGAGGGATGTGTTTACGCATCTCGGTCAGGGTGGAATGAAGCTCAGACTGAGCAAGTGCAAATTTTCGCACTCTGAGGTAGAATATCTAGGTTACCATATCTCACAGAATGGTCTAGAGCTGGATAAAGTCAAATTGGCTGCCGTCCAGGATCTACCCATTCCACAAAACGCCAAAGATATCAAGTCTTTTCTTGGTCTTGTGTCTTACTATAGGCATTTTATCCCTGGTTGTGCACGGCTCAGCGAGCCGCTGACCAAGCTCTTATGGAAGGAAGTTACCTTCCTGTGGTCAAAACCTCAGCAAGCGGTGTTCGACGAACTCCAAAGGCTGTTGATGAACCCTCCTGTTCTGCACCATCCAGACTTTACGAAATCCTTCATACTTCAAACTGATGCAAGTATTTCAGGAATAGAAGCAGTTCTGAGCCAGTTAGATGATAATGGATAGGACCATCCTGTTGCGTACGCCAGTAGAAGGTTAACAGCAGCCGAGAAGAACTACACTATTACGGAGTTAGAGACTCTTGCTGTTGCCCCTTTCATCAAGCACTTTCGGCCTTACCTCTTTCAACATGAGGTTGTTGTTCAGACTGATAGCACTGCTGTTAAGGGTGTGTTGGAGAAACCCAACCCTTCAGCCCGGATAGCTCAGTGGGGTCTCGCGTTAGCTGAATTCAAACTGACAATTCGGCCGCGAAAAGGTCCGTCTAATGGTAATGCTGACGCATTGTCACGCCTTCCTGATCCTAATTCCAGTGTCGGGGACAGTATCGACGATACCCCCCTATACAGGCCCAAGGGAGAGATTATGATGATGTCCGATGGTGCTCAGGGCCTGGCGAGAACATCTCAAATGATCTCCGATGGTGCGCAGCGCCTGGTGAGATCATCCAACAGGACCACCAATGGTGCGCAGCACCTGGCGCGGTCTGAGTCTTATGCAGAGATATCGCAGGATGCGCAGCACCATGACCTTCTCACAACTCAATTTGAGGATCCGGAATTAGCCTCCATTCTTAGGCCACTAAAACCCTACGGTGATCAGAATGGTGTTAATGGCTACCACCTGTTGGATAACATCCTTCAGAAGTGGACAGGCGAGTCCAACAAGATTGTCGTCCTTTGATCAATGGTTACTACCATTATTAAGGCTCACCATAACGACATTCTTGCTGGACACTTTGGTGCGAAACGTACCCCGAGGCTTATAGCCCACAGGTACCACTGGCCTTCCCTCAGTATGGACGTCAAGTCCTTTTGTCAGGGGTGTGATCTTTGCCAACGGAATAAACCCGCGAGACAAAGGATCTCTGCAACTCTGAAACTGATTACCATTACTGGGCGGTTTCATCGAGTCGGTGTCAACTGTATGGGACCAATGACTACTAGTGAAAGTGGAAACCATTTTATTTTAGTCTTTATAGACTACTTTACTAAATGGGTCGAAGCTTTTGCTACTCCGGACATTACTGCGCAAACCATAGCATGACTTTTTGTTAAACAAATTGTCTGCAGACATGGGGCACCACAGATTCTTCAGTCTGATCATGGTACTGATTTCACGTCCAAATTGATGACTGAAATCACTGCCATTTGTTCAACTAAGAAAATCCACTCCACCGCTTATCACCCGATGAAAAACGGAGAAGTGGAAAGAGCTAATCAAAGGCTAGCTACATGGCTACATATGTATGTCCATCAAGGTCATACTGATTGGGATGAACACTTGCCATATTTGGTGTTCGCCATCAACATTAGCATGAATGAGTCCACAGGATATTCACCCTTTGAGCTCATGTATGGTCCTACCTCCATGCTACCTGTTGATGCGGCACTCTCATTCAACCCTCCGGCCCATATCATAGATGTTTCTACTTATGATATGGAGGTCAAATGGCATTTTACAAATGCCTTGACCTTGATCCAGAGCCGAATTGAGAGATCACAGGCGGCCTATGCCAGGTCATACAACCGCATGGCACGAGATGCCTCATACAAAGTTGGGGATCAAGTGCTCAAACTGTGCACTACTGGCAAACGTGGCGTAACACCTAAATTGCTGCCCATTTATGATGGGCCCTACTCTGTAACGAATGTGGCATACCCCAATGTTACCATTCGGCTTGAGACTGACCAAGAAGATACTGTGCATGTCAATCAGCTTAGATGCTACATGTCACCTGATCAACCTACTGAAGCAGAGGAGGTACCTTCCACTTCACAGGTCATGGAGACGGCACCCTTGTTGATTCCATCAACAAACCAAGATTTTACACAAGATCTCATTGACCCACATCTTGATGCAGAGGTCTCCAACCCCTAATCAATGGCTCTTCTCTTCTTTACTTATGGACGGGGTTGTCCTTTTTGGAAGGACCGCCATGCCCCCCACCGAATACCCACTCCTGTTCCATGCTGGAATAGCAGTGTAAAGAAGAGAATGAGCAGCGATCAATGCATCTAAACTAGGGTATTGCCTCATATCACAGGCGCGTCCGTGCGATAGCCTATATCTCGCCCCTAAAATTTTTCTGTTTAGTCTCGTTTCAGATTACACAAATCAATCGACAATTGGGGACCTCACCAAATGGATCGATTGACGTCAGCAACTCCACACATTTCCAATTGACGTCAGCAACTCCACGCACCACTAACATAACTCCACGAGTCAAAACCCACCGAAAAACCACTGGACCATCGACCACCCTCCGTCACCATCACCTGAACATTTGACCTCCATGGACATGCCGCACCCAACACAAGGACGAGGACGCCCTTTTTCGAAGGACCGCCGTGTCACGTGCCGACAAATTTCGTCGAATATCATGTGATTCACATCACAATTTTTTGTTATGTTTTTCGTTACGTTTTGTGTTACAGTAATTTGCATCAATTTTGCATTTCGTTTTTATAATTTTTACATGCAATTTATGTGTGTACTTTTTATGTTTCATTTCTGTTTTATTTGCGCACATTTTATTTCCATTTCCATTTATTATTTTGTTGTACATTACAGCGATGTGCTCTCCGAGCTCATCGCTGTAATTGGAGCACAATGTGCACCTCTTATCAGTAAAAACTAGCGACTTTTCACAAGGTGAAATGACTAGTTGGAAATCCTCACTAGTTGATGTTCCTATGTTAAGCATGGAGAGTGAAAACTCACCCCAATGCTTAATGTTGTGAACTGGAAAATGTCAATGTGACCATAGGCATCTTCTGCAATGATTTCGGCTGCAGAAGTTAGCTTGCGGGCGTGTTAACTCCGCCCAAGGCATACTGTAGTTTATGGAGCCCTTTAAAAGGGCATGTTGTGTCATTTTTGTGTCTTGTTTCGACTCATTCCTGGGCCTAACTGTTGTTGCATCTTTTTAGCCTTGCGTTTTGCACTTTGCCACTTGTCAATTATTATTATATTTTACATATTTCTACTGCATTCACCGCTCATCAAATAAAATTAGCATATTCTCGCCTCCGGCCTTCTTATACGTTACCACTACAGTAACCCGACCATAGGAACTCGTCCTTGTCGCCGTTAATCAAGAACCCCGTCGCCCTCACCGAGGAAAGGTTCGATACTGCCGCCTGCTGATCTGCAGCTGCAGTACCCCAGGGCCAAATCGCTCGGATTTTCATACCCATTCATTGCCATCCATAGGACCTCGTGCTTTGACCCCAGGACCCCTCGCTCATCGCCGAGTACTTGAAGAAGAGGATTAGTAAGTCTTCTCAGGGGTTATCATTGTTGAGGGTATATTTGTGGGAGTCTCCCCTAAGCTAGTTTCCCTTGGAAGTACCCTCAGTTGAGAAAGCCCTCAGACCCTTAAAGTCAGGGCCAATAAGAGGATTTAGGTTAACAATCGGGTCCCCTGCAGTACGCCATTCTCCGAATGGCACCATCCCTCATTCCCAGTGAATGAGGACTAGGGATTG
This sequence comes from Romanomermis culicivorax, assembly GCA_963922205.1. Taxonomy (NCBI): domain Eukaryota; kingdom Metazoa; phylum Nematoda; class Enoplea; order Mermithida; family Mermithidae; genus Romanomermis; species Romanomermis culicivorax. The sequence goes on from CAWUHX010000033.1 coordinate 130,915, forward strand.
GCACCCCTGACCTGGCCATGTTGTCCATTATTCTACAGCAGAACCCAAGGATAAGGCCGAGGTACACCATAGGTTTACCTGTGGTAGTACCAGCTGGATAAGGTTCCCGAAACAAAGAATATTAAGGGAGCCACCCAATGGGGTCACAGCATGTCACTTTCAGTGCCATGGCCGTACTTCCTATGGAATATGGTATGGGTTTTTCCCATCAATGTGACTGATCACCAATTCAGTTAATGTGACATGGCTCCCAACTTCATTTAATGTGACAACAGGAAGTCTACCTAAAAATAAGTCACTAATTAGTAAAGATACGTAATAAAATCATAAAAATGTCCATGCAGCCAAATTCTAATGTGTGAAAAATTCTTATTTACATAACAAAGGGACCACACAAGCACCTCGAGTGACAGAACAATCAGTCTGGACTGACGTTTTTCATTCTTTACCCGTACCAATCGGGTGATGAAAATATCGTTTTTGTTTTGTTTTGTAATTTTTTTCAAATACTTTTTTAAATTCTTTTCAAGTATTTTATCATCATTTTGAGTTCAAAATTTAAAAAAAAAAACTGGTTGAATATACCTCCTGAGTAGACCAAGGACTGAATATTTTCAGAAAACTTGGATCCATGGCAATTATCCCATTTCTATCGAAAATTATTGGGTTAACCCTGGGTTTAGAACAACAAACCACTGCATCTCACCGGGGTTCGTGGCACACATTTGGCAGAACACATTTTCTTGCATTTACTTCTGAAAATACGGGGCAAATTGAAAATTTTGACTCGCATCGGTCGCAACTGCATATTTCCCAATTTTTAACGAATGAAATTTCAAATTTTTATGAAACATTCGCCATCTAATTGGTAAAAAAATTAAATAATCCTAGTAATTTGTAAATGTATACTGTACATTCTTCCATAATGAATGAAATCCTGCCTAGGTCATTCAACGCAAAAAGTAAATGTAAGGTGTTACTTATATACCTCAGCAGAAAGTAGCGGATGTGCACTAGGTAGTGGATCTGACTATGGTAGCGGATGTGCACTAGGTAGTGGTTGTGCACTAGCTAGCAGATGTGCACTAGGTAGCGGATCTGGCACCGACCCATACCCACAGGTGGGTGCCACATCCGCTACCTAGTGCACATCGGCTACCTAGTGCACATCGGCTACCTTAGTCAGATCCGCTACCTAGTGCACATCCACTACGTTTTGCAAAGGAATATATGTCACATTTACTTTTGCATCGAATAACGTAGGCAAGATTCTATTATAAGAAAACATACAGTATGCATTTACAAATTATTAGGCTCATTTAAAACAACTCGCGATTTTTTACCAATTAGATGACGCATATACCGTAAAAAATGATGAATTTCATTCATTAAAAATTGGAAAACATGCAGTTGCAAAACATTTGCATCAAAATTTTCTACTTGCCATATATTACCCGTATTTTCTGTGAAAGTGTTACATAAATTACGAATTCTATTGTCCAAAGCACTATATACTTCATCTCATTGCTTTGGCATGTATGCGCCACGCCTTAGATTTCTAACACCAATTTGGTCGCGTTTATGCATTGGTTGAAGTAAATGCAAGAAGTTGCGTACTGCCAAATGCATGTCACGAACCTCTGCCAGATTCAGACGGTTATGATAACCCTCAGCATGATTTGTTTTTCTTGGGCCTGGGTTATCCCAGGCCCAAGAAATGGGGAACTGGCCATGGATCCACATTTGCTGAAAATAATCAGAATGTTGACTGGTTTTTTCTGTGAAATGTGGACTGGTTTTTTCTGTGACCCGAGATGCTTGTGTGGTCACTTTGATAGGTTAATTATATTTTTTACTTGTTACAATGTGTCTGTGTGGTTATTTTGATGGTTTTATTACACTCCTTTACTTATTAGTGACTTATATTTGGGTAGACTCGCCCTAGTATTATGTCTTTTCAACCATTTTTGCACACAGTTCCATAAAAGTGTCAAAAGAAATATTTTTCACAACACAGACTGCCTACCGCCATTCATGCTTTCGTTTTCTTTTAATCTTTTTTTCATTCAGAAAACCCTCATGAAAATGATAGCAAAATCTTTTTCATATTGTTTCATGTCTGGTAGCCGATGTGACTATGGTAGCGATCGTGCACTAGGTAGTGGATGTGCACTAGGTAGCGGATGTGCACTAGGTAGTGGATCTGCTACCCAATCTATACCAACAATGGAATTAACAGGTCATGTGCTTGTGTCACACAAAGCCAAAGAATTTTGCTGATGCTTCCTCCTTACCTCCCTATAGGAACATTATTTACCAGATATAAACGAAAGGTCAACTGTTGTCATACTGTAGGTCAAAACAAAGTGCATATCCACTACACATTATGAAAAAACTATGATTGACAGTTATTGCATGAATGTCAATTACTAAGAAAAATGAAAGTTTTCTTTGTGCTGCTGAAAAAGAGGCATTCCAGACGCGACCTGGATGCGAATTTTTGGGGGTTAGTTTCGCCTGGTTAGGACTGTAAGCATACATGCACAGCATGCAAATTCCGCTGGGGATCAGCCCGGGGGGGGTAGGATACAATTTTTTGTCATTCTTGATAATGAAAAGAAAGGTTTTCTAACATCCAAACAGCATATTCTTACAAATATATTAGTCAGATATGTTGAATAATTTGCTTAGACAGCACTTTTTAAACTTTTAATGTATGCTTTCTTTAAAAAATTGCTAAACCACAGCATCATGTAAATTTTCATGACGACTTTCTCTTCTCTCTTGATCATTTTATTTTGTTAACTTCTCAATCATTGCTAGGAGAGTCAAATCTGCTGGGGGTCACCCCCCCCGAACCCCCCACATGCATGTATATGACTGTAAGGATAACCTACGTAGACATGGCTCAAAACACAAGCTAATCTAGTGATGAGATAGGACAACACTATCTAAGGCCAATATTAAAGAATAAAAATGAATACAATTCATTAGCAATAATTTCTCTCAGGAACAACTTTTCAAGTTGGGCGAAAAAAAATAAAAGACTAACAACTATTTTGTGCACCAATATTTAGCTTCTGTGACTAAATCATGAGTCTAATCACCAATGACTTTTGTTCATCCATCAAATTGGTGCATGTGTTTCCCTTTACTTTCTATTGGGAGAACGTATAAGTTTTCATGTATGATGCTGTCAGGTGCCGCTTAATTTCTCCAACGTCACGTGATTATCATCATATTGATACTTTATTTTTCCGTCACTTTTTGTTTCTACGATCATTTGCTTTATGTTCGTTTCGTTTCTCTTTTTGCCCATGCATCTTTGTGTTTCATTTTATTGTATTTTTGTTTATTTTGTTTCTTTTTATGCATACAAGCTACAGTACGCCCTTTAGCTAAAACTTCCCCCAAAACGTGCTTCATGGGCACATGGTTATTTTAGGTGCATTTGTAATATAGGTGCTAATGCATCAGTGTAAATTCACAATGTATGATATGTGTATTCAATTCATGTCTATAAATTTATTCCATGATTTACTGTCTCAAGGACTTGAAGCGTTCTGTTTTGAACGTCTTGCACCCAGAAGCCTTTATTGACCCAATTAAAGATGTTACATAACTAATTTGCACATTGGCACTAGGCTCTCATAACTCACATGAAGATACACATTCCCATAGGTACAGTAATCCCACCCCAAAATCGTAAAGACACCTGCCATATAATAAAATGTAGAAACCCCAACCCAGACACTGCTCTCAAGTGGAACAGTAGCCCCAGTTCATTACACAAGCATATACACATGTAATTAATAAGGAAGCACATAGGCCTGGCTAAGCCTACCATAAGTCGGAAGCATATAGACAGAGAAGCTAAGCGTAACACAAAAAGGCATGGTAAAGCATACCATAGTTAGGAAGCATAAAAGGCGTGGTTAGGTAAGCATAATGGCAGCCTATGAAGCAAGAAGCAATGATTGGTTGAAAGAAGATTTCAGAAGCAGACCCCACCATGGATCAAGCGTGTGGCCAACAGGAAGCAGTATAAAAGGTGAACAAAGCATGAAAGAGTTAGTTGTTTCGTATTCTGTTTTTAAATCTGTGTGTGAAAGCTAGTTGGAGATTCATGTAAAATCAAAAGTGTGATATTGACTCCTATTGAAGCAGTCCCTGATATTGTATTTTCGTTCGATTGTTGTTTTATCATACTGTATCCCCCTATTGTTTATTGTGTATCGTCTGGGGGCATCAGGAATCAAGTGATTTGAAGCAAGTAAAAGTATAGTGAAAATCGGGCGTTACATACACTACCAGGGGAAACTAACCCTCAAAAATTTGCATCATCCTAGATGCGTCCAAGTCGCGTCCGGAACGCGTCTTTTTTGGCAGCACAAAGAAAACTTTCATCTTTGTTAATAACTGACATTCATGCAGTAATTGTCAATCATGGTTTTTTCATAATGTGTAGTGGATATGCACTTTGTTTTGATCTACAGTATGACAACAGTTGACCTTTCCTTTATATCTGGTAAATAATGTGTGCTTTCTATAGGGACATAAAAGAAAACATCAGCAAAATTCTTCGGCTTTGTGTGATACAAGCACATGGCTTGTTGATTTTACTGTCCGTATAGTGTGCTTTTTGCGTCCTGAGTGCCTCCTGGATGGGTTCCCGGCGCCTTCTGGATGCGACCAGCATAGACAGTTAGTTTGTCCTGGTAGTGTATTTTGGTGACCATACCCTACAGTAACCATTGGAACTCCCTGCCCCATTAAGGTGCATCATTTTCTGGGCAACCCTAAGAAGTAATCACAGACATAAGAATCATCCCCTACAGCTTAGGACACATTAACTCGTAAACATCAAACTGGAAAATACCTTTAATAAAACATTAAGTGACACATTTCTACAAATCAAGCATCAAACAAAAACTGAGACCTCAAAGCAAAAATCCCAATGTAAACCGAGAATGACCCACCAAACCCAAGACCACTTAGGAGAAATTGTTAGAGAGCAAATAAATGAACTTTTTTCCAAACACTTTCCAACCCTAGGCACACAACTGAATCAAAATACAGTGAATCCCACCCCAATCGATGACTTAAGAACATCCAACATACTCAACAATATGGCAAATAATTTTTACGCAAACCCAACAGTATTCATAGGTGGAGTGACCCAACATTTTTGTGAATGGAGTAAATGCCTAGAGCAATTTATGGTACTTCAAGGCATGAAAGATACCAAGGGACAACTAAAGTTAGCATGCTTCGAAATTTATTTGGGTGGGGCAGCATTAGCAAAATTCAAAAGCTTGGCAAATTCCAAAAACCCACCCCAGACATATGAGCAGTAAAAAATTGCATTACAAGCTTGTTTTCTAAATAATAGAGACACAGAGTTGCATCAACAATTTTTATGAGAAAGAAAATAAAAAAGATCGGAAACCGTAACAGAATTTTTGTTTGACGTTGAGCATTTAGCAATCCTCGCCTACCCCAATTTCAATTCAGATGCATCAGAAATGATAATCAAACCCCTTTTTGTTGAAGGCATGCCGAACGAAACTAGAGAAGCACTTAAGTACAGAAGGTTCACAACCCTAAAAGAAATGTCTGACAAAGCAGCTTACATCAAACAGCAAATTCTCAGAAACGAATTAAAATCCAATAACCTACCATTCATACCCTCAAACCCGAACCCATCTTTTCACTAAGAAAAAACACTGACCAACAAAGGCTTTTACATAAGTTAGAACAACAAGTAAAGGACTTACAACTACAAATAAAGCAAAACTTACCACTCCCGAGACAGAGTAACAACAACAGTTTTAGGCAGCCCACATGTTTTCAATGTGGACAAGTTGGTCATTCAGCTCGAAATTGTAACTTATCAGGAACACAAAAATCATGCGAAATCTGTTTTCGGAATAATCATACTACCCAGGACTGCAAGAGCCGATGTATTCATTGTTACCAAACAGGCCACAGATCTGATCACTGCATATCTAAAAGTTATTCTAACGTTCACTGTTTTGTCTGTAAACAAAGAGGCCACACAAGCAGGTATTGCCCCAACGAACAGAATCAAAATATATAAAACTACATTGAGGACAGGCTACCCAAAGTTCAAATGAACATCCATGACCCAGTCTTCTATCCCACCTTGTCTACTATACATAGCCACCCCCAGCATACTTTAGGAACCATCATGCCGGCCTACCATCAAAACAATGATGAGGAGTATGTCCTCGACCTGGCCATACCCAATTGGTGTAATATGTGGCCACCCTGGCCTCCCAAAACCGATGCTATTCCAAAACCATTGCCCACCCCACCACCAGACTACAAAATACCCCACAAATGCCCATGCCCCTCACCCACTCAGACAACCACTTTCCAACCACCACAGAAAAAAGGCCGCAACATCCTCTCGCTACTACAGGGCCTCACAAATGAACCCTATAAATTCCACCCATGGAAGACTCTTCTCCCCACCCCAAAAAGTAAGAAAACTCTTACCCAATCATGCAACCAAAATTCTCAAATTCTCATAACTGTTCAGGCAAAAACCAAACCAACCCCACAGGAGAAACACACCACACACTGATGCGATGCCCATATGATGGATCCAACGACCAGAAAACAACATATCATCCATTTTCCTTTGTATAATAATTCCATCATACTGTCATGCCCAATTTCAACTGTGCGGAACTTCATTGAGCGGTCATGTGGTCAACATACCAAAAACTGTATCATGCATGCTCCCTTCCACAGTTGACAAACCCGTACAAACATTTGGAAAAATTTATATCCCCTCCACCAAACCCCACATAACAGATGCATACAAATGTAGTATTCACAAAAGGAAAATTCGTACTAACACTGGATTTTTTGGGTCAAAAGGCATCGTTTTCAACCAAATCAAAATAGAAAATCTAACCCCACATGTTTGCAGGGCAATCGTCATGGAGAAAGTGCATAATAGTCAAATACTGTACAAAATAAAACTGGGATTTTGGTCCACCAAAAACTCACCAAGCATAGAATATGCATGGTGTTGTACTGACCATTGTATGTCTGTTACTAATGTCATTGTAGAAACTGGTCAGGTTGCATCATGGAATGGAAAATGAATGACATGTAGATTAGGTGACCTGGGTTCATGCAAACCAACATTGGGTCATTGTGTAACAGCAGACAGAGCTATTATCTGGAATGAGACCCCATTTGAAAACCTATGCCCCTTTGAATACAAAAACACCTACCCCATAAAACTAACCAAAACACACATGATCATCAAGGCATTGCAAGAAGCATTCTCAATTAAAAATCCCTTATTCTCGAACCCAAATTGCCCCGAAACCAAAGATAGTCTCATGACCCAACAAGGTATTATAGTAAAACTAGACAAAAAGACACCACACTGCAATGCCTTTTCAACTCCACAAATCAATGAAACCCAAACCACATTGTAGGACTTTGAGGATTTTGAACCTATCAATGCAAAACTAAATTATCTAGCAGACAAAATTCAGAAGTTCCAAATCCAGAATTTTAAAAACATATGGAATGAGCTATGCAGGCAAGCCCAATGTCATCTTGACTTAGTATGGCAAATCTTAGGCCTTGATGCAACACTTGGCACATGGGCATTTTTACAAAGGATGGACATAATTGCTGAATTTACAGGGGATGCCCTCACAATCTGGCCCTCTAAACATGTGAATGCATCAAAAGTCTTTAACAATCACAAAATTAATGGGACCTGCTACAAACTTCTGCCTATCCTTGTAGGGACCAACATTATGTTTTCAAACCCTGGAGGAAATAATTTGACCCCCTTCTCCCAAACTGTTGACTGCCATCACATGCATGTTGCCCTCTACAAACAAAATACCACATGGGTCAGTGAAACTGGATCCCCACATGTGACTGACCTTCCCTTAGAAATAGTATGGAATCAAAACTTCTCCCTTTTCCACTTCAATACACCACCAATCTTCCACAATCAACCTGCAAAAATATCGACAAACTTACTCTTCTTAAAGCAATACATATACAAAACCCACACTCTTGAAAGAATTGTTAACAAGCTAGTTAATCACACCGCCCAAATGTCACTTAATTCTGATACAGTGTACACCACGATCTCATACAGTGGTCAAGCAATCCATAACACACTTTCTGGTGCCGGTTGAGGCATAGAACACGTTATAACAGGCACCACACAAAGCCTCATGGACGGGTTAAATAATTTACTAAAGCGCCCTTTGCAAATACTCATCAATCTAGCAGTCATCATTGTTGTCCTAGCCGGTATCTTCTACTCCTTCCTTGTTTTTTGGAAATATCTTCATTGCCCTAAACACCACATGGCCAGTGAACATGCATAGGAACTACCTTTACACAGTAGGTGGTTACCCAACACCATCCTCCTTCATTCGGTCATGCCCTCTTAGAATTTGCAAATCATCATGGAGCCCAAACAGTAGTATAGAGACCCCCCCTTAAGCGTAAAATTGTGCCTAAACCTGTACAAAACATAGGCGAAAGAAATGGCGGAAAAAACGAGCTTTAGGCACTACACACAAAACATAGCCGACGTTCTTCCGACTACTATGACGTCGTTTTTTCCGGCTGGAAAAAAGCATGACGTCACACCTGGGATAGGAAGAAAAAAGTTGCCGAAACTTGGCCCACCCACATCTCCGTCAAAACTTGAGATAATGTGACATACATGGTACTTTTTGGAATCAGCTCAATGTGATCTATCTATTGGTACCCAACATGATCCATTTAGCACAAAAGCCTAAATTTAGTGTGGGCTCTACCATTTATGTTATTTGTTATTATGCATTGCCGCCACTGCCCGCCCGCTGCCGCCGCTGTGCCTGTTGGAGGGAGGGAAGTTCGCCTAGCTAATAAAGCTGAAGCTGCCGCTTCAAGCTTTATATAGCTAGCCTAAATGGAATAAACAATCGATATGAGCAATAAATCATGTGATATATCAACAGAAATTGTGTACTCATTAACACTACTGATCACAGGATCAGTCCCAGTCCCAGCCACGAGGAGGCTAGTACATGTGTGGCGCCAGTACTTTCACAGAAAGTACCCACAATACCTGTTTTTTTTTACTTTTTTCAAGTATAGTTGTGATCCCAAGTCGATTCTTTCTTCATCAGCCTTTTAATTCTTTTCACTGGTGGAGGATCAACACCCAATTCTCTGTATCTACCTCCCTGAACATATTTACACACAGCATAATGCACAGAATGCACAGGAGTTTTCCCACATAAGTTGCAAGGCTCCATTTTAGAGAATGAATGTTTCACCTGTTGACTAGATATATCTATACCAGTGGGTAGTACTGTAATTGAATCATACCAGTACTTACTCATCAACTTTGAAAACTGACAAGTAACTCTTTGAAGTTTTTTTGTAGTTCATTATAGAATTTGGCACCTGTAATAATAATTTTGCCATTATGGAAAATCAATGCACATAAGCCCTGCTTGTTGATTGTATATTTGAGTGCAGGAAATAATTCAGGAGAATAATCACATTGGCCCCTATGACTGTTATAGAATTCTTCAACATTTATACAGTGATCTAGGGCGTATGACCCAACAACATTGCAGATTCTAAATTTTCTGGGTCTTGGTTGATAGCCGAGTTTGAGTAGTATATCTGCAGCATAATCTATACTCTTCACAGCCTGCTGAGTTGCCTTAATGCCCACACATACGACCTTGCCATTTTCGTACAACAGTAGACAACATTTAGGATCAGGAAGGTGCCAAATTAGTGACCTGAATTTTCCCATAGTCAGTTTAGAGCCATCCAGTTTTTTAACAAGTGAGTCCAAATTGAGTCCACAGCCAAGTTCAGCTGTGACAGTAATGTTTTGTACTTGCATTTTTAGAATAAACTTTGCTTTCTAAAGTGTAACTTCACAATTGTTTTACCAGTGACAAATTTTATAGGTTTGTCTTGATCTGTTCTAATTGAAATTTGGATAGAATCAATATCTTTTACGAGTACAGGCAAGTAGTGAGGAGCTATATATATCTTATCTATAATGTCACCAAAAGCTCCCTCTATATTAACAATACGGAGGAGAGGGGCTAAAATATCACCAGCAATCTGTTGTTCAATGATGTTACAATAAACATACATAGTTTCGAGACCAGCCTTCATATCAGCAGGGTGTGCAGCAGCAATTTTCAATTTTTCAGATGAAGTTGTTTTGTGATTTCTCAAAGCCCAACAGATATAGTAAAGGATCACTTAATTTTATGCTCTTGATTCTAGTCAGGTTCACATTCGGGACAACTGCTCTGGCTAATCTCCTGTATGAAAATTCGATAAACTCATTATATGGAACTTTTTCCTGTTCACTCAACAACCTGATGGATTGTTGGATAGCTTCAATTAAATCGATTATAGATTCATACCTTGTAGAAGGTACTTTTAGTAATTGCCTAGTATTGGTCTGAAGATCATAAAATTTTATTACACTATCACTAGGTGTTATATTGAACCATGTATTTGGGTAGATGAATTCACAAAGTGCACATTCCCATTCACCTTGCAAAATCAATCTATGAGGCAACCTGATACTAAAATTTGAAGTGGAGTTACTCGAATCACTCTGAGCATTGCTTGGTAATGTTACATAAAACTGTGAAAAATCCATTTTTTCAATATGTCATTATGGTAGAAACTAACTTTTATATTCTGTTGAGCTGTTCAAAGAAAAATGCATCATCATATATGGGAGTATTTGTTCTAAAGAGACTGTTGATGAAGCCAGTGACAAATTCATCAGCATAGCCTTGTTCCAAACTAACAGCAATATCTCTCATACTTATACCTCTGACTATCCACACAAGAAAGTATACACATAACTGACCACATGTAGCAGTCAGGTACTGTTGAACACATTTGGTATTGCACTTGTAAGAAGTAGATTTAGTCTTGATGTAATTCCTAAGCTGTTGAGGTGGTTCCAGGCCATAACTGTCAAAATAACAACATGCATGTTTTTTATCAACAAACAGAGCTACCCAGTGTGAACCAGGTTCATCCAGCTTGTCCAGATTTACAACCAATGCTGCGGGTACAGTGTCAAGAGGTGGTAAACAGTCTATAGGAAATACCCCATTGAAGATTTGTCTGAGAGCTTGATCTCTATTAATCAAGATGTAGATTTCAGAGGTATTCATGCAGTATAGTCATTAAAGACGTGTCTTTTTTTATCAATCATAATCAAATTGTCAAATTCTGCATAAACAATAACTTCTATACCTGCATCAGGTATCCTATCAGCAAATGTCAATTCTATACTTGTGGAACCATCTCTAATCAAGTCGTAATGTCCACTATCATCTTCATCAGGTGTAAAATTGAAGGCAAAGTAGCACTGTCCATTTTTAAAATTAAGCCTGCTAATGCCATTCCCTTTGTTATCTTTAGCCATGTCTAGAGTTTCAAAGAGCTGATCATATGCTCGAATATATTTGTTGTTGGCAAAATCAAGTCTTAGTGGAGTCGCTGGAAAAGCTTGACCACCAGAGACAACCTTGACTTCACTTATACTGTAATATTTAAAATTGAATGGAGATTTTTTTATTTCTCCATGATATGCATCTGCATCAACACATGCTATAATCATCCTACGTGGCAACTGACCAGTGAATAGAGTATTTAGAGGTGTAGATTGCATTGTACTAGCAATATGAAGGTTCACCATTTGGACTCTTCTGATTGGGTATTTGACTGACGTTTTTAACATTGCTTTTTCTAGAGCCAATCCAACACTGTCGAGAACTTCAACTTTCCTGATAAAAAGTTTCACTTGGGAAACTTCCAATTTTGCATTTTCTAGATCACCAGCTGGGCACTGTAACACAAATGGATTACTATTGCGTATCAATTCCAGTTTGAGCTCAGTATTGCTGAGTAAATATCGATCTTGCATTAGAAGATCAATATGAAGAGGAGCTGTTATTTCGACTGTTTGACCATTTTCAAAGTATTTTACCCTGTCTTTAAAACCCTGACAATCAGCAGTATCTATTTTGGGGCCAGCTTCCATAGTATACAAAGAAGACTGTAAGTGACTATTTTTAGCATCAAAACCAAAATTTAAATCAGTTTCAAAGAATGCCCTGTAGGCATACTTATCATCACTATCATGAATAAGATGACCATTCAGGAAGAGCTTCACTTGTCTGAAAAATGCTTTACCAATCAGATTGATAGGCGCAATTACTGGTGCAGCTCCACCAGCAGGAAGTGTGTAAGTAATTTTCAATGTCATGTACAAATAATTTTTGCTAAGCTGTATCATGTGAGGATCTGGGGGTATATGAAATTCGTATGGACCATCATTAGTGATAGGATTTATCGGGTTAACTTCATCCCAGTAGCCTCGTTTAATTACTACTTGTGTGGGAGGAACAGTGAAAAAGTCCAATTCAGACTTTGTACTAATACTAGAAATTGTATCAATTAGAGCCATGTTTCCTTCTCTTTTTCTTTGAGAATATATCATTTTTCTCAACTTTTATACCTTTTGGTCTAGTCCCCAAGCCTCTCCCAGTCTGCAGCGCATCTCCAGCACTGTGAGCCAACTTGGAGAGTGCTGCTCGGCCATGTTCATCTAGAGACTCTTTAATAGATCGACCTTCTGCTAAATCTCCAGCAATATGTGCACCTGTGGATAGTGCTTGCTTACCAATATGGCCTGCAGCTGACATAATAACAGGAATGGCCATTCTGAATAAAGATCTAAAGAAGCTTCCTAGACCACCTCCGCGCTGATAGGGAGTGCCTTTGAAGCCATTGAAACCATAGCCAGTTTGTTCAGCTTGTTCAGTGTAGTACTGAAGCCAAGTTGCATAACCTTCTGGATTAAAGTATTGTCTCATCTTTATAAGTTTACAAAATGCTGCAAATTACAACTTTTATACTTTTCCAAATTCTAACCATCTAGACCTTGGTGTAATGCTTTTGGGTGCCTTAATTTTTTTACCATCTAGGGGTCCACTCAGGGAAGCAAATGTTTCATCACTTTCACTTCCAACATTTAGCCTGGACTTATTTACAAAAAGATCTCGAGGCACATTCTCCATTAAGAGGTTCTTTACAAACAATTCTGACCCTATTGCTTGCTGGTGCTTCGGACCAACTCTTGCCACATCAGAAATCAAATCAACAATGTTGGTTCCACTTATTTTGGTGCCTTTCAGAATCATTTCGCCTTTATCCGACCACTCCATGTGTGGATTATCTTTAGCATAATCATATAACATTTTAGCTTGACTATGCCACTTTTTTGGTAAAATTTTCATAGTTTTTTCATACAGTACATCTTTTCTAGGGGTAACATCAACAGTGCTTTCAGCAGTGTCTGGCTTTTTTTGCTTAGGTGTTATTTCTTCCAGATCAGGAATAGGGTGTTCTGCAACAGATTCACTAACAGTCAACTCATAAGGTCTGGTTTGATCCTGCGTAGCCTGCCTATATCTGTGCAACACTTGATTGTATAAGATTATCTTTCTGTCGGAGGGCAATGACTTATTAGTTAAAATGTCATTCATTTCTTTATCCAAAGCAGTCATTACATTAGCTGCTATATCTTCCCTATGACCAATGTCATGCGGTACAAGAATCATTTTATTTGTATGCATCATCTTTTTATAATTGCATCAGCTAGTAATTGTCCAGCTATTCCTAAAATTGGTGCCAACAATACAGGCAAAAATCCACCTTTTTGTTCTAGAATGTCTCGTCTTTTGCTGAGACTTGTTTTCTCATCTGCTAATACTCGTAAATGTCCTTTGTGGGAACTTAATTTATTCAAGATATTTTTGTCAACTTTTATATTGCCTTCAAGGAAGTTGAGTATACATTCACACAAACAAAGTATCAGTTCACGATCAGGGGTGCTAATAATAGCTTTACGTTGCTTGGGTTTAGCCTTAGCTAGTACCCTGATGTAATCAATATTATGTCTAAGATGATCACAAGGCATTTTGACTATACAACTGAAGAATAGACAACTTTTATACTTTTGGCACATATATTGTTGAAAAATTTTGAGAAAATATCAGCTCTGAGTCTGAGTTTATCGGGTGTTGTTTGAGAAAGATCAATAATTATATAACTGTATGGTTTAAATGTGGCATCTTCAAAAGACTCGAGAAAGTACTTTACTTTATCAGGAAACAACTGTCTTGCCAAAGTTTTTACTTGGAGCCTATTTGCAGGATTTTTCATCAAAACAAGGTACTCTGCATTTATTCTAGATGTTCTTAGACCCTCGAAGAAAACATTTTGAACAATGTGTATTACAGACACATTCATGTGATGACATCCACGAGTAAAAAGAATGTCCAGATGCTTATTTTTTGCCATTTCCTGCATCAGATCATCTAGTATAACAAGCTGGGGTGCAGGACTGAGCTCTCTAATCAAGTTCATGTCAGGTAATCCCTGATAGAAGTTGACTCTGCCAGACAAGTCATTGTAGACTGGCTGCTTCTCACTAAAGAACCAGTGAATATGTTGAGGAACCGATTCAATCAAGTACTTCACATTTAGTACTAAATTCTTTACAAAGGTTGTTTTACCCGCTTTTGTAGGGCCAGCAACAATACATGTAAAGGGGTGATTAAATTTTATAGCCATGTTTTTTTTCAATAGATTCTCAACTTTTATAACATGCAACATGCTGGAAATACCAGCAATTGTGCTTTGATTTTTTTTTTTTAATTTTTTTCTTGTCTTTATTTCTTATTACAATATTTACTCACAATTATTACAATATTAATAGGGTATATCTATACCTTCATCATCATATTTTTGTACAGCCTCTGGAGTAAGATTCATCCAGATCTCAAAAAGAACGGGTCCAGCACTACAAGTTTTCATCAAACCCTCTAGTGCCTTGGCAAAATGTCAAAACCCAGTCAGTTTTCTCTTACCCGTAGGATGATCCAGCTCATTGGCCACTTTAGCCAAAATCTTCCATTCACGCTTGTAGCCATCATTTATTGGATCCCAAAAATATGAGGCATATCTGGCCACATCTTTTTGAGTATAAGGTCTTTTGAGAAAAGTGCCCATACTCAGTGCAACATTTAAAAAAATACCTTCCATTTTGAAAAAGTGACTAAACTGTAGAAGGAAAAGTTTGAAGACTGAAGACTAAGGAGAATTTACAACTTATATACATAAAAAATGTTACAGAATACTTGCAAATCCCATTTCACTAGTTTACTGTAGACTTCAAGATGAGTGCCTGTCTATCAGCTAACTGTTTCTTTAGTACAGCGGTGCCAGCTTCCTGCAATGCCTTATTGTATTCTAGACATTTTGGGCACATTTCAATAGTAAAGAATGTTTTCCCCTGAGACAACTGGAAACACTCCCCTTCAGAGCTGTTCTTTTGAAAAAAGTAACACAGTTCAATCATTAAGGGATACATGGCTCTTGGCAAGTTTCGAGCGCAGAGTTCAATAGGAGCTTTAACTTTTTTCGATTCCATTCTAGTTAATCAAATGATTAAAATAATTTTGAAGTTGCTTATATACTGAAATATTAGGCACATGTAAAAATTTTTAGACCTGCAAATCATTGTTTAATTTTCATACTGTAGCTATAGTTTTATCAAATCTGTCACCCAACTATTGAATTTATCTGGGTGACCCTTCCATTTAACAAAGTATTCAGTTTTCCCAGCCCTTTTTCTCTTTCGTATAATCTTTTCTATAATGCAGACATCTGCAATCTCATCAACTTTCTGTAATTCTGGCTCATAAAATACACCCTGTATGACTTCTCCCAGCTGATCTTCTACCGTATATACAGGAGGATATCTAGCTTTTTGCTCACGAATCACAAAAACTTCATCACTCCAATTGGGAGTGTAACCCTTCTCAAAAGTCCTTTTGACTTTGCTTATGCGTACCTTGTCACCATGGACCAGTTTAAATTGTAAACTATACTTACATTTCCTGAAAAGCTTTTCAACAATTTCAGCTTTATTCTCATCAGTAACATCAATGGGAGCAACACCTATGGTCCTATGCCTAGTCGCGTTGTAAGAGCTTAGCAGGTGGGGTAGAATGTTTAGGTACTTGTATGTATTATTTTGAGTAAAATGACGCCACATTCTTTCCTTTGAAGTTCTATTGAACCGCTCAACAATGCTAGCCTTAGTTTCACTAGCAGTTATGAAAAAACTAATGCCAAGTTTCTTTAATAAGGCCTGGAAGGCTTTGTTTGTGAACTCTGTACCAGCATCAGTCTGTATTTTTTGTGGCTTTCTGCCAGATTTCAAAATTGTTTGAAAGGCATGCAAAATAGATGATGTATTTTTATTTTTCAAGGGTACAGACCATGCAAATTTTGACAGGACATCTATACAATTTAAAAGGAATTTGTATCCATCATTATGCCTGGCGAGTGAACTGAGGTCTGCAAGATCCATTTGCCACTGTTCATCAATATCAGTAACTAGAACATTATTCCTGGGGTAATGGCGCCTAGCATACTTATGTAGAGTATATGTTGGCTGTTTCTGTAACCATTCCTTAACAGAATGCAGAGTGACCCTGGGATTACTAGCTTTTGCCTGTCGTAACAGGTTCTGAACACTACAATACCCTGTACTTGGGTTGAAGTATATGCTTTCAAAGAGCTTGTCCATTTTTTCATGCATGCTGCTGTCAAACTTATATTTATACATCTGCAAGATTGAATCTGACACTTTTTGTACTAGTTTTAGGTTTTTTGGTGAACAGGTTCTCCAAATATCTCCTTAACAATTTCAATAGAGTCAGTATTGTTAGTATAGCCAATAGAGCCACACAATACCATATCTCAGTAAAAACTGTTTTCCCATTATGCCTTTCCAGACAAGCTAGAAAATGTTCAATAGTGTGGTTAGCATCCATTTTTTTCTCTTCATTTTAGAGAGCCAGCCAACTTTTATAGCCAGCAATACATAAAAAACACCCAATCAATTTTCAATGAGTCAGTTGTTGTTTATTTACCTAAACTTTATTGATTGAAAACCTTCCCACTACATGAAACATTTTATGTAGATCAAAAGGTGGTTAAGTCTAGCATATTTTTCCACTAGTGAAAGTAGCAAAGAGATCAAATTTAAAGAGCAGTGAGGTACAGTATTAGAAGCTCAAGTGATTCACATGCTCATTGTTGTGAATCAAGGCTAGCTAAAAGGCAAGAAATACTTTTATACAAAGATAGTTGAGAAAATGACTCATAAGGTGACTGCTTGTCTAAAGAAAAGTGATGTAAGCAAGAAAGTTTTTATATGTGCATTTTGATTGAATTTGACTTGAAAGACAGATCAAAAAGTGAGATAAGAAAAAACCAGAAAAAAACCAGTTTATTTCAGTATGAATCATCAGAAAAGGTGAGAAAGATGTGACATTTGATGGAATAGATCAGTAGGTTTTGCTGTTCCAGTAAGCCTACAGTAATCCTATCCAGCAAAGTATAAAAGCAGAAAAAATTTGAGAAAAGTCAGTTTTCAATTTTGTCATATTAGTGAATGGTTGGATTTATATTTTTATAATTATATTTACTCATATAATGGAAAGCAAAAAGGATTTGATTTGTGATACATGTGCAAAGACTTTCACTAGTAAGCAAAGTCTCAGCCGACACATTGATTCGAATCACATTGGATTGAAATATCGATGCCCTCAGTGCATGGCTGTGTACTCACAGAAGAGGAGTCTTTCAAATCACTTTCAGAAGAACCATACAACATCAAGATGTCAGATTTGCAACATGGATTTTATTAATCAAAATATGTTATTATCACAGAAACACTGCCATAAATGTTTATTGATCAAGCCACAGCTCAATGGATCAGTGGATATTATCGATCATAAGGAAATAGACACCAAAAATTGGCAACCAATTTTGGAAGACCCAGAAGTACCAGACAATTTGAGTGAATATTCATCGGAACTTCATGAAGAGATTTCAAATTATTGGCGATTGATCCGCACTCAAAAGTCGATCTCAAATTTGTTGGATCACACTTATAACTACCGATGGTGTGCCTTTCAAGGTAATTTTGAATTAATGTTAACTGACATATACTTGATGGAAAAACAGTGTTTCAAAGTGGATGCAGCCATTGGGGGCATACTAAAAAACAAAGAAACTGAAGAGTTAAAATACTGGTATGCCTGTCAAAATAACTACACACTCCTAGAAAATCCTCAGCTTATAAAAAATGAAGAAGATATGAAAAAAGTGGTCCAACATATGCAACAAATGGATATGGAAGAAAAATTTACTAGGCCTAATACAAAGTGGCACCTTGCAGCCATTACAAATGTAGAGTTTTATGTAATACCACAAGTCAACTTTGTGGCGGGATGTATTGGTTTCAAATTACCAAAACAAATTGCCCACCAATGTCACAATATACTTGGAATGACACAAGACAGACAAAGAAATAAGTTTAATGACAATCTGTGCCTTTTTCGTTGCTTGGCTCGAGAATTGGTGGGTGATTTTGAAGATAGAAATTTTATTTATCAGAGCTTCCTCAAGTACTGTACAAAAAAATCAATAACTCCAACTCTTAATCAGTTTAATGGCGTGCCATTCAGTGATTTAGATTTAATACAGAACCTTTTTGATGTTGACATACAAGTTTTTCATACAAATGATCGTGGAGAAACAACTTGCTGGAAGAATGTCATCAGAAAAAGAAAGCATTTACTTAATTTAGATGTTTCATTAACTGAAATTGGACAGACACACTTTGCTTACATTGTCAACCTAAATCAATATTCAAAGAGGTATAGCTGTCTTGAGTGTGGACGATTGTTCAAAAAATGAACGCCTAGATGATCATACCAAAAATCACTGTAACAATGGTCAAACAAGGCACAAATTCCCTGGTGGCACATATCAAGTACAGAAAACAATATTTGAACAATTAGAAATTTTGGATATTAACATTCCAACTGCAGAACGTTATTGCCCTTTCATGGCTGTTTTTGATTTTGAATCCCTGCTAAAGCGTAGTAAGAAACAAATATCAGACAAACTGGAATACATTGCAGTGCATGTTCCAGTATCTTGCTCAATTTGTACCAACATTCCTGGATTTGAGCCAATTTGTTTTATCGAAAATGATCCAGATATTCTTGTCCAAAAGATGATAGATATTTAGATCAAGTGAGCATGAAACAAGGTGAAATTTTGTTGGAAAAATTTTCCTTCATCTTAGAAATGCTAGGACATAAGACCAAAGAATGTGAAAAAGTCATTGCTGACCTAAAAGCTGTGAAGAAAGATTGTCGTCGGGAAAAAGGTCATTTGAACTTTATTTTGGGTCTTGAAGGAAAGCTCTCCAGGTACTGCAACCAGCTTGCTTGCTTAGGTTTCAACTCAGGTAAATTTGACATTAACTTAATCAAATGTAACTTATTTCCGAAGCTTGTTCAAAAAGCCAGAATGGATGAAAAAATACCTTGGCAAAAGGCCATTCTTAGGAATGGTACTTATCTTTGTCTAACTACAGATCGATTAAAATTCCTAGATGCCTGCCTCTACACAGCTCCTGGTTTCAGCCTAGATGCATTCATGAGAGCATACAAAGCCATATTAACAAAAGTAAAATTTCCTTATGAATATTTGGACTGCTATGAAAAGCTGAATGACATCCATCTACCACCAATAGAAAATTTTTTCAGCTCATTACGAAAAGAGAACATTAGCCCAGAAGAATATAAAATGTGCCAGCAGTACTGGAATGAACAAAAAATGGAAACCATGTTTGACTACCTCAGGTTTTATAATCTAAGAGATGTGATTCCTTTCCTGGAGGCCTGTATCAGCATGTCAAAAATATACTGGTCCAATTTTAGCATTGATATTTTCCATGAAGCAATGTCTTTGCCTGGAGTCACTGAAAGATATATTTTCAATAATATACCAGGAACCAGCTTTGCATTGTTCAATGACAAATCTAAGCATCTTTACTATGCATTGAAGGGGAGCATGCGGGGTGGTTTGGCAATGGTAATGACACGTTTAGCAGTGAAAGATCAAACATACATACGAAATAATCCAGAAAAAATTGTAAAATCAATCATTGGGCTAGACTTCAATGCACTATATTTATGGGCTCAATCAATGCCAACCCCAACGGGACACTTTGATCAATGGCTCCCAACAAATCACAAGAGTTTCAAAAAAGTCATTTCATCCAAATCAGCATCGATTGAATGGCTTGAACAAGAAAGCATCAAAATTGGTCATGCTATTCAGCATTTGGGTAATGGGTCCGAAAAGCTTGTTGGACCCAGACATTTACCTATTGATGGATTTTGTCAGGCAACCAATACTGTTTATGAGTTCTATGGTTGTTACTGGCATTGCCATAACTGTAGAATCGGCCAAAAGGGAACTAGGGACCAAAGTAAAGCAGCAGCATGGATAAATGAAAAAGAAGCATACATAAAATCACTGGGTTACAGATTGATAACCATTTGGGAATGCCAGTGGTACTTGCTAAGGGCTAATTACATTGAAAAAAACAAAAATGATTTTCGGAGATTTTATGATAAGAAATTTGTCACGTACAGCCAAATGGAAGGAGCCATTCTGGATGGGTCAGTATTTGGCTTTGCCAAGATTGATATTTCGACCCCTGAGTGTTTGAAATCAAAATATGCTGACTTTCCACCCATTATAAAACATGCAGAAGTTGGCAGAGAAGATATTGGCGAGCACATGAAACAGTATGCACAAGATACTGATCAGTTAAAAAAACCCCGATCCTGTTTGATCAGCAGCTACTTCGGAAGGGATATTAGATTGAAATTTAATATACAGAAGCTGGATTGAAATTTAATATACAGAAATGCAAATTTTGTCAACCCCAAGTTCAATATTTAGGCCACATTATCTCACAACAGGGTATTTCTCTAGACCCATACAAAGTACAATCCATTCTCGACATCCGTACACCGAAAAACTCAAAAGAAGTCAAATCATTTCTAGGCTTGCCCTCCTATTATCAACGATTCATCCCCAGCTGCTCCCAAATCTCCACTCCGCTTACCACATTACTCAAAAAGAATTCTGAATTTTCCTGAGGTCATGAACAACAGACTGCCTTTGATAAACTCAAAGCCTTGCTGATTCATGCACCAGTCCTGCAACATCCTGATTTTAGAAAACCTTTCATTCTCCAAACTGATGCATCAAAGCTTGGAATTGGCGCAATTCTAAGTCAGCTCGATGGCAAAGGCTTGACCGTCCCATCGCTTTTGGGAGTTGTGCATTGAAACCCGGGGAACATAACTATTCCATAACCAAATTAGAAATCCTTGCACTAGTAGAATTCATTAAACATTTTCAGCTGTATCTATTCCAACAACATGTTATTGTCCACACAGATCATACTGCTGTTCAGGCAGTCTTCCAAAAAGAAAACCCCTCCCCACAAATTGCCCATTGAGGGCTAGCTCTCTCAGGTATTCAACTCGATATTCAGCCTAAGAAAGGCACTGCTAACTGAAATGCTGACACTATTTCCCATTTCCCATCTGACACAGCAAAACCATCCTTTGACATTGAGCAGCTTGAAACCTGACCTGAGATATCTGCTGTGAACACCATCCTTGAAGCTGAAGCCTCTGAGCAAGAAAAGGAACAGAAAAATTTTGCAGAACTTCAACACAATGATACAACCATCAAGGCAATACTCACCAGACTTACCCGGATACACCCACCAACCACAATCAAATAGGCAGTCTATCACAACATCCTATTTCGTATAATTGACAAGCAACCAAAATTATATATTCCGAAATCACAAATCCATGATGTCATTGCATCTCACCATAACAGCAAGTTTACAGGCCATTTCGCCTCACAAAAAATATTACACCTCCTCTGACAAAAATATTTTTGGCCAAAAATGAGTATCAATGTCAAGTCAAACACTACTAACTGCAAAACTTGTCACGCATCAATGCCAAACTCACAAAGCCCTGCGACACAAAGTACATGCTAGTCTTGTCCCTATTCAACCCACAGGCCCATTTGACAGAGTCGGTGTTGATTGCATGGGGCCGTTGTCCCTAACTGTGGACTGGAATTGATTCATTGTTGTATTTATCGACTATTTAACCAAGCTTTTCCAACCCCTGACATCACGGCAGCCACCATTGCCCAGCTATTTGTGAACAGAATTGTTTGCCATCATGGCTCCCCAAAAATCATCTACTGTGATTGTGGATCCGATTTTGTTTCTGATCTTTTCACCCAAATCACCAAATTATGTGATACCCAAAAAGTTCACACAACTCCGTACCAACCCATTGCCAATGGGGAAGTGGAATGCTGTAACCAAACCCTTGCTGCCTGTATACATATGTACATCAACTCCAAGCATACTGATTGGGACGCTTATTTACCATTCGCAGTTTTTGCCTTCAATATCCACAAAAATGATAGCACTTCATACCCCCCATTTGAATTACTCCATGGCTGACAACCCAATTTGCCATCCGATGCAACTTTTAATTTCCTCTCCACCAGCTATATGGTCGACCTTGATGACTACACCCTCTGAGTCAAATCTCATTTCACACAAGCTGTCCCCACAGTCCAGAAAAACTTACAAAAAGCACAGGACAAATATACAGCTCAGTACAACAAAAACGCACATGACATCCAATACAAGTTAGGCGACATTGTTTTATACAAAAATCACTCTTGCAAACAAGGGTTAACACCAAAATTTTTGCCCCTCACAATGGCCCTTATACAGTCACGAGATTCCTGTACCCTAATGTTACACTGCAACATCCCCTTAAACATGCTACCTTTACCATTCATGTAAACGAGACAACCCCTTTCTATCCCCAAGCAACTCCTAAAGAAACTACTCCAATCCCATCTCTCCCTCAAAACCCCTTGAACGAGGACATTACACTTCCTAAGGAGGGGAATGTAATATAGGTGCTAATGCATCAGTGTAAATTCACAATGTACAATATGTGTATTCAATTACTGTATATAAATTTATCCCACGATTTACTGTCTCAAAAATGTCTGAGTTTCCCTATATTGACACTCCTGTAAATTCACTTGAAGTGTTCTGTTTTGAATGTTTCGCATCCAGAAGCCGTTATTGACCCAATTAAAGATGTTACATAATTAATTTGCACATTGGCACCTGGCCCTCATAACTCACATGAAGATACACATTCCCATAGATACAGTAATCCCCACCCCCGAAAATCGTAAAGTCACCTGTCCCATAATAAAATGTAGAAACCATAACCCAGACGTGGGTCTTGAGTGGAACAGTAGCCGCAGTTCTTTACAGAAGCATATACAAACGTAATTGATAAGGAAGCACATAGGTCTGGCTAAGCCTACCATAAGTCAGAAGCATATAGACAGAGAAGCTGAGCCTAACACAAAAAGCCGTGGTAAAGCATACTATAGTTAGGAAGCATAAAAGATGTGGTTAGGTAAGCATACAGTATACAGAAGTGTATACAGCAAGAAGTGACGATTGGTTGGAAGAAGATTTCAGAGGGGGACCCCCCCGGATCAAGTGTGTGGCCAACAGGAATCAGTATAAAAGGCGAAGAAAGCATGAAAGAGTTAGTTGTTTCCTATTCTGTTTTCAAATCAGCATGTGGAAGCTAGTTGGAGATTTGTGTAAAATCAAATGTGTACCTTCGACCCCTATTGAAGCAGTCAGCAATATTGTATTTTTGTTCAACTGTTGCTTTATCATATCATTACCCCCATATTGTTTATTGTGTATCATCTCAAGGACATCGGGAATCGAGTGATTTGAAGCAAGTAAAAGTATAGTGAAAATCGTGCATTACACATTCCATGCACTTCTTATCATCTAAATTAGCCCCATTTTTGTTACACAAAAACGACTAGCTAAGAAGTTTAGCTAAAGATGTTCATATGCTTAGCATAGGCACTGGAGTCGGCCTCAGTGCCTAAGGCATGTGAAGGAAAAAATGTCCATGTGCTCATAGGCATCTTCTGCATCATGTTTAGCTGCAGAAGTTAGCTTGGGCATCAAAAACTCCACCCAGGCCAGTGCTGTAGCCAACAAAGTCCTTAAAAGGACATGTTTCTTTAGTTTTTTGCTCATTCCTGGGTTTTACCGCTGTGTCCAGTTTTGTCTTCTAGCTTGCATCTGCTGCCTTATTTTCAATAGATTTGAATATTCCTATTCTTCACTACATTGGCCCCCCCAAATTAGCATAAAAGCCACCCATTGCCTACCTTGTGCCAGGTCATCACCCATATACATGCCAAGTAAAGAGAGTTGCCCCGACCTCCAGTGCTTACCAATAGATGAACTGAGTGGACCACCCCTCCTGTTCATCGACCAAAATCGCAAACTAGGGACCTGTCACCCTTTGTTGAATCCTTTTTGAGAAACAGGACTAGGTGAGTCTTCTCAGAGGATTATTGTTGTTGTGGAATATATTTTGGGGAATCCTTCTTAAGTCCCTTTTCCCCCGAGTTCCCCCAGATTAGTAGGACTCTCTCCTCTCGGGTTTAGGCTAAAAAGGGACTGTCTGGTTCATAATCGGGTCCAAGAGTTTTGGGTCATATCACTGATGACCCTATCCCTGTTCACACTGAGCAGGACCTTTGGGATTGTCACCCCTAACCTGGCGGGGGTGTCCATTACTCTACAGCAGCACCATAGGACAGCACCAGAGTACCCTATAGGTCTTCCTATAGCCAGTACTAGCCCGGTTAGGTTCCTAAGTCAAGGGAAAGACCCTCCTGTTAGGAGTCACAGCTTATCACTCACTACGGTAGGGTTAAACTGACATGGTTTAGCATCAATGTGACTGGAAAATGGTGTTTTCTACCTAACAGAACATCACATGTTACCCACTTTCCCACCTGTGACGTGACAATGCCATGTTTTAGCACCACCTCTTCATGCTGCTGTCACGAGGGTATCAGTATTCAGTGGAATTCCCATGTGGATGGTAGATATGGTGTGGATATGGGGTGGATATGGGTGGTGGATGTGGAATCTGCATATCCGCGCCCTAATGGGCGGATAGAAAAGGCAGAATCTGCCTTTTCGAGTGGATATTGAGGTCTAATCAGCGGATACAAAAAATGTGAAAATCCGCCATCGGCATATCTAAAAGGGGGATATGTCTTGCAGATTGTGGATATTCTGTCCGTAATTTTAAAATGTCTTGCCATAAGTGGCAACTTTTTTGGTGGATATTCAAGTCTAATTGGCGGATTCCACAAAACAGTACCCATTAGCATAAGTTATCCTTATGTTCCTAACCCTCAAGACACAAAAATAAACAAGCCCCATTTAACCACTTTACAACTGGCTCAGTAGGTCAGGATCCTTTCTGAAATTTTCGGGTATCTTCTCAAATTGAATCAAATAATTATCAACTTCAGCCACTACTAATTTTTGGTCTCATTTTCCTATCAATACCTGAATCATATTGGAACCAAATAAATTACCTCTTATCTTTGAATTTGATCCTATTATCGACAGCCCCTGATTCAATTTCGATCTAGGTCGCTGTACCCCCAGTAGATCTCAATTACTTTCTGAAAACAGAATGGCAAATGATTTAGATCAAGTGCAAGAATTATTGAGACAAACAGTTCAAAAAGTAGGGGAAATGGATGAAACAAGACCAGTCGCTCACAACCTAGGATATCTCACACCCTTTTCAGGAGACCCTAATGATATCAACTGGACAGAATGGGAAAAACGGTTTTCAAGAATGTCAGTTTTAGCAGGAGCAACATCATTGGCCAGGAAAACTGCACTCCTTGCTGCATATCTGAGGGAACCAGCTCTAACATTTTTCTCCTCTCTAGAAAATAGGCAACCTGCTTTACCAATTTGGGAAGCATGGTCTGCAGCCTTTTTAGGTCACTTTCCTGATAATAGACAAATTGATGTAAAATATGAGCAACTTATTGCCCATTCTCAGTTACCAACTGAAACTGTCTCATCTTTTGCTGCAGATATAGATGTTTTGCAAAAAGAGCACTTCCTGATTGGGATGGTGCCAGAGGAAATGATATCATTATCGAAAATCACTTTGTGAATCACCTTTTACCTGGCATTAGAAGATGGGTACAAAATTCAGAACCTGCCTCTTTTGAAGCTGCAGTGGCAGAAGCCAAGAAACAAGAATTAAGGGAAAGACAGTATAATGGTCAGTCTAGCCCTTCTTTACAAACACTGTCAGATACTGTAGATCAGTTAGATCATTTAGTATGATGATTAAGCACGGTCAGCATGGCTAGTCAGATACCCAACAGAATGGGGTCAAACCTGAATTCATCCAGACCTATAGGTACGCAGGTTAGGAATATTAATCCTTGGAGTCGCTCCAGACCTCCCCAAGTCAATTGAACAATCGATTTAGACCTACTCCTCCCCAAAGCAGACACTCAAGAAATGGACCAAGCATGCTAAATTTGAACCAACAAAATAACGGGAACCCCTTTTCAGGTCGAGCACCTGATGGGACACCGATTTGCTATTGCTGTGGGCGCGTGGGGCATTTTGCTGCCTGTCCAAATGCTGTAAGCTATAGAAGTGGTCAAACTTTGAATCTAGCCCATAACACCTGGCAGGGTGGAACACCACAAGGTCAAACGCCTGGCCCAGGTGGTGTTTCGAACTCTCAGCAACCTGGAAGGACCCAATCCATACCGCAGAGAGTCAATGGTCAGCAAGTTACTGCCAGGGTCGAAGGGTCAACCAATTCTGCTAGTCCGCCCACTAAATTCCAGTATGATCCCTGGAACTGTGATGACTGTGTTCTTTTTGAAGAAAATTCTGACATGGGAATGACCCCCGCAGGTGTCCGTATGGTCCATAAGATGGATTTTTTGTTGAAAAGCCCCCATAAATCGACCAATCTTACGTCAGTGAGTGGTGAGGGGATGCCCACCACTCCACCTTTGTGCAGAAGCAGCTATTTTCATTTCAATTCGTCGACGGGTAATTATACTGAGGCCAGTGATCTAACCCCCGATACTGACTCACATTCCTCCAAAGGTGGATTAAATTGGACCACAGACCATAATTCTGGGGAAAGTAAAGGGGCCACTTATGAAATGGATCCAGATTTAGGAAGGGGAAATGAAATATTGAATATGCAGGAAAGATGGGGTACAACTAAACAAGGACTCGTACCTCAGGACTGGCCATGAATTAATTTCCATTCACAGAACTCTAAAGATCAAACAGAAATGACATGGATGACGGTAACTCAAACGAAATTAGATCTTACCAATTTTCTCATTTTTCAATGTCAACATATAACAAGAAATATTAATCGGAAAAAGCATGTTGGACATTCTACATCTCATAGATATCATTCTTCAAAGAGACACAATCAGATTTTTGAATACTCGAGAGATATGTCAAAAAATTCTGGAATTTTTACCTGGATGGTAGTCTTCCGTTTTCTTCTATTTTCTTCCACTTTCTTGATAAAAGTCATCGCCGGGGAACCTTATTATCGTTGGTGCATGTCGCGTAGTGGACAGGCATTGGTCGTTCCAAAGCAAGCACTGTGTCGACTGCTTCTGTTGATGGCCACTAAAAAGAAAATGATGGGTCACCAAGTGGTCAATTGAATCAAATACAAGCCATTCGATGTGTGATCAGGAACCGAACTATTTGCATCAATGTAGGATTTGTTGGATCAAGAGGGTTAGTATCAGATTCTACTGATCAGTTAGCAGTGACACCAGATCTCTGTCATCAAGTATGGAATGACAAAATGTGCCATGGTGAACTTTTGACACCTATTAAACCTGGTGTTTGGGTAACAAATAATTCTCTTACTCTAAATTATGAGTGGTGTTGCAAAGATGTTTGCTTTTCCACTGTGAACTTTTTATTAGAATTTGGATCAATAGCAACTACTGGTCGAAAAGATACTACGAGTGATCTTGGAGATACTGGAGGTTGCCCACCTTCAGCTGGCCAATGTACTAACATTGAGGGAACCATTATCTGGAACTCAACTCTTTTCAAAGATTATTGCCCGATAAGTCTTATTGGAGATTATCTTGAACAATCACTACAAGATCACATCGTAATTGAAGCAACACAGGGCGCATTCAAAATCAAGGAACATGTTTCCATTTGCAATTTGAGAGATTTACATAAAGCAGAACAAGGCCCATTTATTCAATTTCATGCAGTTCGACCTGATTATTTACCCTCAACAAGTGAATCAGTTCTTGGGATTTTTTTTCTCTCAATCTAACTCAGACCCAGTTAATCCAAAACTTCAATATCTATATGACAAAATAGTAGAGTAAGAGCTCAAACTTTTTAAAACTATCTGATTAGAACTTTGTCACTCTGCTGAATGCCATTTATGAATGATCTGGCAGTTTATGAAACTGGACCCTACATTAGAAGCTAGAGCACTTTAAATGAGGAACGACATTATTGCCTCTTTCACTGGTCAAGTATTAATGGTAAGGGAATGTTTGCCTATCCATCCCAAAATTATTTACTGGAATCATCAAGTCAATCGGACCTGCCATGCATATCTACCAATTTTAGTCGAAAATATCACACTTTTTGTAGTACCTGGATCACAAGATGTAGTTGAACATTCACCTGTAGTTGATTGCAACCATTATGTAGTAAGTATTTATTTTTATAGGGATACTGGTTGGAGAACATCAACAGGCCCAGTGCATGTTTCTATCATACCTTACGATGCTACATGGCAGGGAGTTTACAAATCAGAAACCTTTAATACACCTTCCTATTTCCATGATCAACAAACTGGAATTTAGCATACCTCCAGGTTAATGAGAAGCTATTTTTCTTGTGTCAACTTAATGGAAAAAACCCTTGATCGCCTGATACAGTATACATCAAGCCTTTCTTTAGATCTGTCAGTAGTATACAACACTCTGTCTGGAACCGGAAAATTGATAACAGAAGCTGCCGGAAGTGTCACTACATCCTTAGAACATTTTAGTACTGTAGGAAATCAAAATTTTTCAAATTTACTAAAATTTCTCATAGCTGGATCATGTCAACTTTTTTTAAATATCCTCATAGTAGGAGCAATCCTATTTTTCTTAGCTTTTATCACCCAGTTATTATTTAAACGACATCTCAGTGTTAAACAAACTAATTACTAAATGTTGTGGATGTTGTGGTATTTGGAATCCACTGAGGCATCACAAATCAAGAACCGAACAGAGCTGCACTCTTCTCTGCTCTTCAGAAAGATGGTGAAGATACTGAACTTCATAATGTCACTTTGCAACCCTCTACTAGTCAACCTTTTCAAAAACTATTACTTCAAGTTTTTTCACCACAGGTAGACAAGAAACAAAAAATAAACTCACAATGTATCGGAGCAACAAGATCACTGCCCAACTACTGACGTTTGGCTCAGCAAAGATTATGATGTACCTATCGTGACTTTAATTGATAGCAGCTCAGATATTTCCTTAATTGGTCTAGAACTTGCTCAAAGGCGAGGCTACAAAATTTTACCTGCTGCTATACCAGGATTTTGAGTTTTTAACAAGAAACTGATAGAAGTCGTGGGATCCTGTTGGACAAGGATTTCCCTGATGTTGGAGCATCCTCGAGCCCCTTCTGCTGAATTCTTGGGAGTACATATAGTTGATGGCTCAACCTATGACCTTTTATTAGGCACTGATTACTTACGACGATTTGATAGAGTTGATCTACAATGGAAAAATGCTTTCATAGAATTTGGCTCACTTCTAGTACCATTGAAAAGTTCTCAAATATTTCTACCAGATTTGACCAGAAAAGTCGCAGCTCTAGATCGAACTGTGTACCTATATCCTCGAATTGTCAATATTATAAATGCAAGATTACAGGCGCCATACTCAAAGTTTGATTCTCTAATTTTTGAACCTTTACCAAATGCACAAACAGATTTTATCCACAAGTAGCATCTTGTTTTGTAAAACCCAATGATGGTTTGATTCCAATTAGTGTCATAAACACTGTGGAATCACCTGTTACATTATATGCAGGAACCGAAATCAGAAAAGTGAGATTTTTCCCTCAACCTTGGACACCTGCTGAACCACCTACTGCTTGCCATACTCAAACAAAAATCAACTTGAGACTGACTGTATCAAATAATTTGACTCAACAAAATTCAAAACTATTAGAATTCAAGTACCCTGAGATTGACCAAGATTTGAATCTTATTGATGATCAAAAACGCCGATTCCAAAACTTCTAGACTCGATTTTTGATGCTTTTCGCTTATAACGATAATGACATTGGCCAGACATTGTTGGTCAAACATTTGATTGATGCCAATTCCCATTCTTCGATCCCTCAAGTTCCTTATCGTGTGCCCTACAAACAGCGTGAGATAATTAATGAAGAAATTTAAAAAATGCTTCAGAAAGGAGTGGTCGTGCCTTCCCAAAGTCCCTGGGCAAGTCCTGTAGTATTAGTTCCAAAGAAAACTGGAGGTTTTAGATTTTGTGTGGACTAAAGAATACTTAATAGTGTCACCAAAAAGAATAGTTATCCACTACCAGGAATAGATGATATTTTTGATGCTGTTCAAGGAACAACCCTTTTAACTACTTTAGATCAAGCATGGGGCTATTGGCAAATCCCTGTAGATGAGAAAGGTAAAGAAAAAACAGCTTTTATCACTTATATGCAATTATATGCAATGATCCCAGAACTTTTCAATGCCTAATGGATTTAATTTTGAGTGGCCTACAATGGTCAACATGTCTAGTTTACCTTGATGACATCCTGATCTTCAGTCATAATTTCGACAAGCATCTTTGTTAGGCTGCTGTGGGTTAAAGATGCTGTAACCGACCTTTGAGTTTATACAAAGGAAGTTGCAACAGTTCTTACCACAGGCTAACAAAAACAATAAACTAAGAACTCTCTCACAGGGTTCACCAGATACACGCCAGTACTTCAACAAACCTCAGGTAGAACACCTTGGCACGTACTTCATGAGATCCTACCCGAGTCTCCACTCCTAATCTTAAGAGATCCTCCACTATGCTCACAAAACAATACAAGTTACCAGTTCAACTTGTATTGGGAATGCAATGGGCGACGCCAAAAACAATAATAAAATAATTATAAAGTAAATGACGATTGGCGGCGATGCTCCCATAAAATCACAATACTTTCCACAATGCAAACAGAGCCGTGCCTTGGGGGGTGCGAAGGGTACAGCCGCACCGGGCTGCAAAGAATTAGGGGCCGCAAAAACTTAACTGACCTAAGTTTGTACTTTGTATACATATATTGTACACTATATGTATGCTAGACAATGCGAACACGAATAAAAATAATAATGTGCACTTCTGTGTAACAGAAAATTTGATGTTTCATCATTCACTAGGGGCCGCAAGAACTTCAGCTGAACTAGCTTACATAGGTGTCATACTGTACTGTACGTGTATGCTCGACAAGGCAGGAGCATGCCTTTGTGTTTCACTGTGTAAAGTCTGTATCGATAGTTTTACACATTTGTCTGTATGTATCTCAGCACGTATTTAACTGTTTCCTATAATGTTATCATACTCGCCAGCTTCACGTTGTATTGTATGTAGCCACAGTATCGTTCAGTAATGTGTGAATTCAGTTGGACGTAATACACATAGAAAATTTCGTTGCCTCGCCTATGCTATTCTTTATGTATCCTTATTCGTGATGCAAGAAAAAAACTTTTTTCTGCAATATGAGATGTGCAACACCAATAGAATTTCCCATTTAAGACTTATTTCACGTGAAAATGACTGCATAGACGTTTAGGACTGTATAGATGTATATACCTACTAATTTTAACAAATAGGGCCGCAAAAATCTACTTCGCACCGGGCCGCAAAAATCCTTGGCACGGCCCTGAATGCAAAATACACACAAAACTCATGAAACAGTGGCTACATATTTCTATGTAAATTTTCTTCTTCTTTCCGACCGCCTGCCCGCAGATGCTGGAAGCTGAACATGTGCACCTGTGGCAACCCCAACATCCCTCGGCCCTAAAAACCGACCAACGGGAGGTGAAAACCTTTCTGCAGCCTGAGTCTCATACTGAGGCCCCGACTGCGTAACAGTTTTCCTCTCGGGAAACAAATTTTTGGGGCTACCCCCTCCAAAATGCAATCCAGCCCCTACCAGGTCCTTCAGGTGACAGCGACTTTGATCAATCCATTCCGCAGGGCACACCTTTTCAGGCTATGGGTCCGATCACAAATGTAGTTTGGCCTGGAATTTGAAGTTGATCTGTGCCTAGATCTGGGGCGTCGCCATTCCTCTTCTCCTGTGTACTGGTTTTTCCAACGTAGGGGTTGAGTTACCACAGGTGCGCTTCCTCTATGGTCAGCTGCTCACCACATTGCCCCCTCCAATACAAATCTACACAATAAAAAAGACTTTTTTACATGAATTTTACCTGATTATGAAATAAATTTACAAAGACGAATAAAATTTATCACGTCTTCATCTTTTTCAGGCCCTGAAATTAACCAGAATAATATGTACACGCCCAAAATAAGATGGATGGAAAAACGAATTTTGGCCGGGCAAGTTTTGGGCACCGGAACTGCGAAAAATTTAAAAAATTTAAATCAAGATAATTAAATTTGAATTAGAAAATTAAAATTAAAATAAATTAAAATAAATTAGATAAATAAGATTAATTTAATTAATTTTCACGGTTCCGGTGCCCAAAATAGATTAATTAAATAAGATAAATTAAAATTTAAAGTGAGATAATACTTTTTTTGTATTTTGTATTTTATTTGTGTTTTTGTATTTTATATTTTTTGAAATAAAATTTGTACGAAAAAATGATTTTTAGTCCAAAAATTGTGCGGCTAAATGAAATTATTGTTGCCCGCCGCCACCATTACTGCCGTATTGGAAGCTAACACGGCGAGGATAGGGACCACCCTGAGCTCCATGACACCTGAGGAATCCCCCAAAAACTCCTTGAGGTGCAGTCCCAGGAGGGGCCCGAGCCATCGCCTGACCTCTATATGGTTGCAGATTAACCATCTTCAAGGGTCTTCCTTGACCCTGTCCCTGACCCCAGCCTCAGCCATATCCCCCTCCAGTTCCACTCTCGTATGAGCCCTGAGTGGAACTTATGGAAGATACTCCAGAAGCTGAGGTACTGGTGGTGAGTGGGTGGGTGAGGGAGATGTGAGGGGGAGTGTACCAGGTTGGACCACTTGTGGGTTCAGGGGTCGGTAAGTATGGCAACAGGCGATGAAGGCGAAGAACAAAGAATAAGAATAAATATTAATCAATAATCAATGGAAGATGAACGATGTAGACCACCCAGAATACCTGGAGTGGTGACGATGACAAGTCTTTTTCTCTCTTTTGTTCAACACTAACCTAACCACAACAAACTAAGTACAATTTGCCTTTATGGCCAACAAAAACGATTTATGCGAAAATATTTATACAAGTTTTTAATATACATGTTACTATATTTATGAATGTGTATTTATTTATTAATTGTTTACTGTAATTACAAAAATGGAAAATAAGCAGTAATACCAGTTTAGCTAAGTGTGGTATACTACACCCCTCCCCCTGGGGGAAACAAAATGTGACTAAGGCAGAAATGGAGGAAGAAAAATAAGGATGGAGGTGGAGGAAAAGGAGGAATAAAGAGGAAGAGGTGGAATCGGGCTCAGAGGGGATGTCATGAGGACGGATAAAAAATGGACTTTGGGGAGTCACCAGATGCCAAATACTTAGGCCATGATCGTAGTGACCCCAAAGGCCACCCACCCTACCGGTTGCTGGGGGCCCCTGAAATTGGACAGAAATAAGAAAGGGGAAATAAAGAAAAGGAAAAGAAGTGAAGGGGCGTTAGTCACATTTTGTTATTGTTTGTTTTTGAGAAAGAGGAGAAATTAATTTGAAAATGTGGTTACCCTGGGGACCTCTCAAATCCTAAACAGATGCATTTGGGCGGGAAGAATATACATATATAATTTTGAAGGA
The DNA here is from genome assembly GCA_963922205.1 of Romanomermis culicivorax. Classification (NCBI taxonomy): domain Eukaryota; kingdom Metazoa; phylum Nematoda; class Enoplea; order Mermithida; family Mermithidae; genus Romanomermis; species Romanomermis culicivorax. Next base: position 165,032 of record CAWUHX010000033.1, read on the forward strand.
TTCTCCTTCCACTCATTCTATTTAAATTTTTTGGAATTTTGAATATTAAATTTGGAAAAATGCGAAAAAGTATGAAAATGTGAGAAAAGAAAAAGAGAACAAAACACTATAAAGAAATAACATGCGCCCTTGGTGGAAAATGTAAGTCAACATACTGGCCTTCCTCAGTGTCCAAAAGTTCAATGTTCAATAAAAATTTCGGATCAGCGTGGCCCAAAACAACAATGTTCCAATTCAAAAAGTCCTTCTTTCTGTTGCCTATCAAATCGACAAGGCAAGTCCCAACGTGTAATACTTCGAAATTGTTGCCACATTGGCATCATATTCAATATATCCTTGGCCTTCATGGCCCGCATGAAAATCAAATCCACCAGACAAAATATTGTTCGATTGATGGGAATAATAACGATATTTGAAGGGCTAAAACTTTGGCGAAAATCAAAGATCGATAAAGAAGATTCAGGTCCCACCAAAGTGAGGGTAAGGCACAACTGTTTTCGAAAACATCGCAGCTGATCAGAGCACAATTTTGTAACAGCAAAAAAAAAGGATAATACTGTTCACTGGTATGGGGGCGTGAGATTGCTAACCGATCTGAAAAACTGAGTGAAACCAGAGAAAGGAGATAACGTACAACATCACAATTTCAATACATTATATATATATATATATATATATATATATATATATATATATTTTTACATCACATATCACTGGCAGCATCGATGGTCGACTACGGAATGAGGGATATAGCTGCGATTAACTGTAACTTTAATTTGAGGCGGCGGTGGTGATGGGGAAGGTGATCGGTGGGAGTGTTTGTATCGATCGTAGTGTGAACTACGATCATCGTAATATTGCTTTAGAGGGTAGTTGTGGCAGTCTTGATTTTGCCACTTCCGATCTGAGGACTGCATAAAATGTTCAGCCGGTTGATAATTTGACCAAATCTGCTGTACTGTTCGTGCAGTGTGGGCTACTTTGTGCAGCAATAATGCCATCAAAAGGTTTGTGCCGGTTAATGCAGAAGCCGGCGACCATTCACGAAACCAATTATATACGAATGGCTTCATTTGTAACTATAGTTTGCTGATTAATCTTTGCGTCCAATAGTTTCCATAACTTGCAAACGCTCTGTGTTGCACTTGCATCACTTCAAATCGATAGCTGTTTGCGTTGTAAATCTGGATTACTGCTCATTGAATATCGAATAAATTGTCGTCAGACAGTGGTAACATGACTGCAGAGAGAAATTCCTGAACGGCTGGCATTTCAAAGGATGTCGGACCCTCTCGCTGATCATATAGACAGGTGAAGATTTTGTTATCTCTCATTTCATCCTCTGCCTCCTTCTGAGCCTGGGCGCTAGTCGCTGGTCTTTGTATAAGTGAAAGTTGTTGATCAATTTGGGCTTTTCGGGCCTTCGCTTCTTCATATTTCTGTTCACGCCTTTTTTGAGTTCTTTCAGTATTCATTTGCATGCCTGCATTAGTCTGGAATTGCGGTGGTAACAATGGAGGTTCCACAGCCGGTCGAATAGCAGTAGGCTGTGATGCTGGAAGACTTTGAGAGCTAGGAGTTTGCACAATCAGTTGTCCCTGCGATGGTGGGGGATTTGCAAAAACATAACCGGGAGGTTCAGGCGCACCAGTTCCAGGAGACGTATTTCTTCTTGATGCTGCACATCTATAACACATTGCTGGCAGTTGATTGGTGGCGTCCAAGGGCAATATTGAGGTATAGGCTGTACGATTGGGGGGGCCAGCAGCGTACATCAGACCGGCCTCCAAACTCTTGTGGATGGTGGAGGAGCTTGTGAGGGTTGAAAAGGCTGCGTCACATTTGAAAAAATGGAGGTGGAAGGAGAACTTTGTGGGGCACTTGCTGGTCAAACCGTGCCAAAACTTGTGGCAATAATCATGCTACTTTCGATTTCCATTAGGGATGATTTCGGCATTGTAGCCTGAATCTGGGGATGGTTAATTCTTGCTGGTCTTCGCTCTGTAGCTTCTTCTTCATCCGAAGTGGTGGAAATTTCACCTTCTACTTCTACTACATAATTGCTTTCTTCGCTTTCTTCAATTCTTGCTGTAGCATGTGGAATGCTGGCTGCTATCAGAGGGGGTTGGGTTTCTTCCACAATGACCTTTGTGACTTCTTCCATGTCTTTGGAGTCTTTTGCGGCTCTGTTTTTGGTTGCGTGAGCTGAATTTGTGGTTACGTTAATTCACTGCCAGGCGTGGTGGTCTCTTGACCATACATGTCCTGACTGGTGAGCTCAGTGCCTAAAATATACTTGTTTGACGAGGCCTGAGACACCACGTTTTCAAGAAATCTTTCCAATTGGGATTTAGGGGGTTCAGAAGGCAAGGGGAGTGCCGTACCTTGCACCATTTGAAATGCTTGTTCTCTTCTGGCGTATTCGCATCTTGCTTCCTCTTCCCTTTCTTGATCAGCTTTTACTTGAGTGGCAATGTCAATATCGATGTCCATTTCTTCTACATGTAGTAGTCGAGGAAGATGGTCATCGCCATGGAAGTTGATCAACAAGAAGGATTCACTAAGACACAAGTGTTCCCATTTGCATCGCATGGTTAAGAAGAACCAACAATCCTCTTGATATCACTTGTCAATAGTGATATTATAACCTTCGGATCACCGTTTCGCATGCATTTCTTCGAAAATAATGGGTACGATGTTGAAGCAATTGTACATGTAATCCATTTTCTTGTTAGCAATGCCATGGGGTGCTTCTATGATGAGGGTTCCAGACACCATTTCATTTCATTGGCTCACACTCGGATTAGGCCCATCTCCAATAATTTGTTTAACTAATTTATCATCAACTTTCAGGTGTTGAAGACGCTGTTGAATTTGGGCTTTGATCCTTTGACCCTCTTCAACAGTACTTGGCCAAAAATAGTATAGAATCGGGCTGATATCGTTGGCGATTCAGCTGAGATTTGTTTGATTCATCGAATCAAACACATATGGGAAAAGCTTTAGATGGTTAAGTCCAATATCTCCCCTAAATGTTACTGGATCTTGCATAGGGTCATTACACGTAAAACCAGGCGCGTAAAACGATTGAGCAGTCCTAGGCTTGGCATCTGATGGATCTGATGATAAATAACTGCCTAGAGCTTTGTATTCCCTGATTAAATCAGGATCAGTTTCCGTTCTCCTCTGCATATCATCGACAAGGGAATATTGTTCCTATTCTTCTTGCTCCCGTTCTTCTCTTGTTTTCTTTGGGTTTCAAACCGAAGGCTTTGGTTTGTCAGACCGGTTTACTATCACATGGTTTCAAAATCTTGACAGGAAAGGGTCGATATGCAAAATAATATCATGATTAATCTTTCGATACGAGCAATGGTAACGCGCTGCTTCCTGATCGATGTGACACATATAATGTTTTGTGGCCTCTTGCCACATGTAGAAGGTGGCCCTAGACGAAAATGGTTGTTTATTGGCTGGAACCTTGTACATATCCAAATCTGTGTTGCGAACGGCTATATCAGCTGAATGTTCATGTATCTTATTGGCGTTATAGGCGATAGACGCCGCCATTTGATAATCGTGAGCAAATGTCAGAAACAGATCTTGAATGTCGCTGCAAAGATGAAATTGCAACATCGCAAAAAATAAATTGAGCGTTAATTGACTGTCCAAGGCTGCCTAGAGTTCTAAATGCTTCGGCACTGTTAGTGCAAGAAGTTCGGTTTTAACTTGATAACTATTAAAGTTTACGATGAAGGGAGTTGGATCCACACTCAGGAATTCTGAGGCAAGCCTCTTCAAACTCTGAACTTTTGGCATAATCCCTAACTGGTCAAAAATGGCGGGGGAATCCCGGCGTTTCTGTATGATCTGCATTTTCAGATCGTACAACGTCGCATGTATTAGCGAGATAAAATAGTCAATATGTTCTTCAAAAGTCCTATTCCCCTGGATGGATGTATAAAAGCCGAAAGTTCTCAAAATTGCTTGTATATCCTGCTTCATTTGAAAGCCGAGGATTATATAATTTTCGGTAAAGATTTCCGCAGCAATTTTATGCCAGCCTGAGGAAGAAATATGGGCCGCGTCAAACACAAAGTCATAACCCGCAGTGGTAGACATTGTTACTAACCATGCGTACATTTTATCACTGTGTGTCGGCAATCGTTTCTCGAACACAACATTTTTCAAAGCTGCATATCGTAATCCCGAAACTTGTTCCATGTCAATTGAAATAATCTTTACCCTGCGGAACTGCGATTCTCACAAATTCTTAATAATTTCCAGAACCATGGCATCGGTAAAGCGAACCGGATTGTACACCATGGAGACCAGACAATTGAACGTTGTCTCAAGATACCAATCGAAATGAAGGAATCAGGCAATCCACTTACGATTAATATCTGAAAGTGGAAAAGTTAAAGTATTTGGTGGTGGTAGGCAGAGGAGGAAAATTGAGTTAAATAGCAGGTAGGTTATATGTTAACTAAAATTTCACACCACTACCCAAAGCATTAGGCATGAAGATGCTTGCACTTGCTCCACCCTACACATAACTTACGTGATCAAATATTGCGGACAATGTACATACTTAAACGAAGGAAATAAGGTACATGAGGTGGTATAAATAATATTTGATACAAAATACAGGAGGTCAAGGAGGCAAAGGAGGAGTCGGAGGGGCAAAGAATTTTACAAAAATTATGGTTTTTGAATTTTGGTGGAAAAGTAATATAACAGCATGATTTTATAACTTTCTGAACATATTGGCAGACAAAAAACCCGAAGTTTATCCCTTTGCGGGCTAATGTTACTTAGCACAAACAACTTACCCCTGTTGTGGAAGTGACAGTTTGTTTGTAAGGTCTGGTTATGAGTCGGAATAATGGGGTCAACATATGAGCACTTGCGGTGCATGCCACCACATGATGCGCCAGCCCGGGACTGCATATCCATACTAAACAACTTCAATTTGTTGTGGGTGAAAAATGAAGTTAAATTTTTAGGAAGTGGATGAAAAAATTTGAGAAAAATATTTTTGAAATGAAATATTATGTAGTTGTAGAGGAAACTGAAGTTGTTTCATTATTACCACATATGAGAAAATTGCTGCGATAACTGATTAAAAATAGCTGAATAAATTCAGGGGAAATGTAAAATTCGAGTTTTTTATCCTAGCGAAAGTCAAGCAGGCCATAGAAATGAGCAAAAATGCAAAATATTTCGGAAATGGGAATGAAGCGATGCTACAACGGTTTAAGAGTAAGGAAAAATGTAAAAATTTACATAAATAATAATAAATGATACCTGTTCACGATGAAATAATGCTAACATAAATACGTTGACGAGAGAAATCCATAGGAAAGGACGCAAGAAAATAAATAGGAAAAGGTAAACGCATGGAATGGATGTTTTTAAAATCAATAAATGGGTTACTGTAGTGTTGGAAAGCGTTTAACGAAGGGTTTAACCCTGCAAATTGTGACAATGCGGGAATTCAAAACATTCTTGACATCCACAATGGAGATAACGTTCTTATCTTGTTTATCGATTAATGTTACAATAAAAGGCCTGCTCCAATAGAAATGTGTTTTACTTTTATGCATTTCACAACACAATAATACAAGGTCACCTACAGTATAATCATGAATGCGTGCCTTCTCATCAAATCGCTTTTTTGATGCTGCTTCTGACGCCTGCAACTCTGTTAGGACTTAATTATGAATTGATGTTAAATTTTCAAAAAGCAAATACTGATATTTGTCAAAATTATTAATTAGCAGTCCTTTTGCGGCTGTGGTGACATCAACTGATAGGAGTGGCTCGTGTCCAAAAAGTAGACTATGTGGACTTTTCTTCATGGTCTTGTGAGGAGTGGCTCTATAAGAAAATAACGCGAGGTCTAGGAAATTTGGCCAATCTTCAGTGTTATCATAAGCGAGTTTATGCAGGCGATCAATTAGTGTGCGGTTGAAGCATTCAACCATGCCCTTACATTGTGGGTGATATGCGGTTGTTTGAATTTTTCTTACCTTTAATAACTCACATTCTTCTCCCAGGAGTTTAGATGTATATCCTGATCTGCAATCACTGAGAAGTTGTTTTGGTATCCGGTACCTACACACAACTAATCTTACAAAAGTATCCACAATACTGGCTGCGGAGGTGTCCAGGATAAGTGCAGCTTTAATGTATTTCATGAAGTAATCTTGAAAAACGATTACGTACAGCATTTTTTCAGAAACGTTTGAGATGTTGACAATATCGGAGGCAACAATATCGAATGGAGTGACCGGTTGAATTGGGCATAGTGGCCGTGGTGGTTGACAATCTTTCATGGTCTTTTGGCAAATATCACAAGACTTGACCCAGTTTTGGATATCCTGTTCAATGCCTGGCCACCAGAAATATTTTTTGACCAAAAATGTGATTTTGTTGATGCCTTGGTGGCCAAACAGGTTGGAACCATGAAAATGGTGAAGAGCTATTTTCGGTAGAGGTTGAGGTAAGATAATTTGGTCAGGTTCACCTCTTGAACCTTCTCTGTGCAAGATGTTGTAGAGAGAATAAAATCCTTTTACCTGATTCTCCACTTTTTGGCAGGTCTGATCTAGCATTGGATCTACTTTTTGAGCATCAACAATTTGCTGCTGCATAAACGGCCATTGATCTTGATTTGGTAGATCGGCAGGATCGACAATTTTGTCTTCTTCGGGTATTTGAGGGGCCTCCAAGTCAGTTTGTGGCATCGTGGCTAGTTTTTGCCTGGTTTTGTCCCTTGTCTCCACCACATTGATCAAGTCTGTGGTCTCTGCTGCCTTCGATGTTGTTGGCAGATCGGTATCTGTTTGGTCAACTTCGTACTTTCGGCTGAGAAAATCAGCAAAAGCATTTTCCTTTCCCTGAACATATTCTACCGAAAAGTTAAAAGAATTTACAAAAATTGACCATTTTCAGAGGTGTAGATTTTTTTGAGCTAAAATATTCTTAAACATGCCCATGAGGGGCTTATGGTCTGTTCTTATGATGACATTAGAACCAAAAAGATAGTGGCCATACATTTGAAAACCATACACTATCGCTAAACACTTGCCTTCAGTAGTGGAGTATCGAGTTTCAGGCTTGGACAATTTTCGACTGGAATAAGCAATGGTCCATTTGTCAGTCGGCTTTTCTTGATACAACACAGCTCCGATGGCAGTACTGCTGGCGTCCGTTTGTATGACGAAAGTGGCTGACCCGTCATATATCAAGTATTGCAAAAACGGAGCCGATGTAAGGGTGGATTTGATGGCTTTAAAAGAAGAAATGTGATCCTCATTAATTTCCCATTTACATCTTTTCTAAGAAGTTTGTACAAAGGATCTGCCATTTGGGCAAAGGCCTTTTATAAACCATTTACCCCATTGAACCATGCCCAAAAAGCATTGTAGGGCCTTCTGATCCCGAGGAAAATCGAATTTGGTTACGGCTTTAATCTTTTTCGGGTCCGGCATTATCCCATCCGTACTGAGAATATGGCCTAAGAAACTTACCTGTTGTGGTAGAAAGTCACACTTTTCAGGTTTCAGGGTCAAATTAGCGGCTTGTAAACAGTCAAAAAAAATTTGTAGGTTTTCGAGATGTTGTTCAAATGTTTCTGAAAAAACGATAATGTCATCAATGTAAACAAGACAAATTTTCCAGACATAAGGTTGCAAGACTCGCTCCATTAACCTTTGGAACTCTGCAGGAGCATTTTTGAGACCAAAAGGCATTACCGTAAACTGGTAAAGTCCATCCTGAGAAATAAACACTGTTTTCTCTTTGGAATCTGGCGCCATAGGTACTTGACAGTACCCAATTTTTAAATCAAGAGTTGTAAAATACCTTGCCCCTCCCAAGCTGTCCAAGTAGTCGTCCATCCTTGGGAGAGGGTACCTGTCATCTTTGGTAATGTCGTTTATGCCTCTAAAATTGATGACAGGGCGCCAAGAACCATCTTTCTTTGATGCCAAAAACAAAGGGGCGGCCCATGGGGACTGGCTGGGTTCTATTACTTGTTTGTCGAGCATGTCCTGAATGTGTTCATGAACAATATGGCGTTGCTGAATCGGTGCCTGATAGTAATGTTTTGCAATGAGTTTAGCATCTCCAGTGTCAATTGAATGCTGTACCAAGTGAGTAACGGTTGGTGGATCACCTGATAGACTAAAAACACTGTGATTTGCAAGCAAAAATTCGTTCAATTTACCTTTTTGAGCAACATTTAGGTTCGATTTCGATACCATTTTCTCCACGTAAGGTAGGAAGCTTTGATGGCTGTTATTAGTAAGTTCAGAAGCACGGTTAGGGGAGGACATGACCTCGTGCACAAGCATAGCAATTTTGCCTATAATTTCATTTTTACTTACCTTTACTATTTCGTTTGAATTGTTTATAATGACGACTGGAAAATGTTCCGCTTGTGGATTAATTATAGCGGGTTCAATTGAAATGGATGAAGTCAGATTGTTAGATGAAACCACGCAAGGGCTTGGCGTCTTCAGCTCATCCTGAGCCCAAATTGTTCCTAGGACAAAATGATCGGTATACGGTTGGATAAGGACAGTTTTGACAGCAATAACGGGGTGTCCTACTATAATTTTATTGATAGTCGGCATTGTTGGCAGGGGCTGAAGTATTGCCGGCAGGGCTGGAGGAAGCCATAGGAGTAGTGCCCATGTTGGTGACTCAGGGCATTGAATATCGAAAGACACTTGTTTGTTGGCAATTGTTAGGGTGTGGTTTCAGTAATCAAAAATTGTTCCAATACTTTCATGCGCTAAAAGGTCCGTACTGAGAATAATCATAGGTTTGGGTGAAATCAATACAGTATAATGGATACTATGCATACCCAGTTCCTCCAATTTCATATAGAAGTTGACAGGTCCCAAAGTAGGGACATGCTGACCATTTGCTACCGTAATATACCCTGAGGTGGGCAAGGTATGGGGCTCCACATGAGTGATGTGTTGGTTCATGTCACACCCCATGACGGAAGTTGTTGCCCCTGTATCCAGTAGGGCTAACCCCCTCCAGTTACCAATTTTTGCCTCTATTTCTAGAGGTGGCATGGTGTAATATCTCTGGAAGAACATACTTTCCTTTGGGGTGAGTTGGCAGAAGAATCCAGGAGTCCCATCTGCTGTGCTGAGGGTGGAAATGTTGTTTTCAAAAATTTCCATTGTATCCTGAAAAATCGTAAAATTTTGTGAATTTTGAATTTTATTACCTCCGGTTTTTCCTGTCAAAGGTGTCACATCATCACTATAAAACGACATTGTTTCCTTTTCTCTACCATTGTTAGCGTTCAATTCTTGCTTACTGGGTACCTGTGACTCATTTCTAGAAGTATTAATAGGGTTATTTTGTATAAAAGGGGCAGCAATAGTTTGATCCTGAGAAGAAGTTGAAGGTGTACAAGATACATAATAATTAGGATTGTAATATTGTGGAGGAAACTGGTTTTGGGCAGTGGGATTCTCACCTATACTATGTATATTCGACATGCGCTATGGGTTACTGTAATGAGTGGATGGTTTCCAAGTTGTTGGCCTCCCAGGTGGTGTGGTATAGCTATGATAACCACCGTGGGTAGTAGGTTGAGATGCAAAACGAGCTTGGCTTAGATTTGGTGCAGTTGTGCCTGGTTGATACAAGTTATCAGGAGTATTGCAATAGTAAACTGATATATCTACTGTCGGATTTTGCCCTGCATACTCTTGTAACTTGACGCACCAATCAGTTGAATGGCCAAACATACAGTGGTAGCCGCAATAGAGGCGCACTCTAGCCATGCCTGGTGGTTGCGACACTGCAGGCAGTGCCGGAGTAGGCTGCAGTGCAATGTTGGTTTTTTGCAGTAGATCTATTAACTGTCACAGAAGTGCATTATTAGTCAAAATTTCTGAATTCTGATTTGCAACATGGCTCATTTGTTCTGGTGGGTTTGCCTCATTTATCGCTAATCAGTGATGCTTTTGTAGGTGCTGCTCGAATAACTCGTCTTGTATCTTTAATTCCTTTTCGAGATTGTCACAGAACGTCACTGAATCTTGTAAAGAAACAATTTGGCCTTTATGTTTGTCCATGGTGGCCTGGATCACTGGCCATGATTTGCTGTAAAATTGTGTAATAATCATTTGGTCCCGTTTTTTCTTGGTTCTGTCCTAGAAAAGAGTAGGTGCATACGGATATAGAGGAATTACAAAATGCACACAACTTTCTGAGTCTCCCTGGGAGATAGTAGACCATTCTCGGTGAAGGTCACTGAGAGTACCCGGAGAAGCTAAAAAAACTCAAAATAATTTGCTTAGCATCGTTGTAGAAAGCATGATCTTCCATAAAATGATGTACGTCAGGATCAGTGGTTCCTCTCAAAATTTCCAATTTGACATTTTTGGGCAAGGGCGGATTGTCTCTAAACTGTTGATCTAAAGTCTTAAAAAACTGTAATACTAACTTGGTTTGATGCCCATTTGCAAAGTAAAGTTAGCTACGCCCTGTTGAATCTGGTTTGAAATCTGAAACATTTCTTTTCATGCCAGTTGGAAAATGTCGTTGCTGATGTCAATGTTGGTAGGGTTATCAGCTGGCAAGGTGTGGGGTGGATTTGGTAACCCATAGCCCCCTTCCTCAGTGGGCAATGGGCCCAAAGGATGAGAGGACGATGGTAAATTAGAGATACTTACTGGAAAGTTACCTGTTGCTAAATCCGTGATTTTCTGTTGCTGCGAGATGATTTGATTTTGCATTTGGCCCAAGATGACCATCATTTTCTCCAACTGCGCCACCATGAGATCTAGCTTGTCCTGCCTCGTGGGGGTGGCAACTGACGGCAGCTGTGCCGTCTGCGCAGTGGCGTCAGGTGGCGGAATTACTAGCTTTACTAGCTTCACTGGTACTTTCGACATGGGTTTCAAACCAGTGAGGATACAATAATACTGATCCTCCAAACGACCTCGAGTAAATCTTTTCGGCTCGATTTTGGATGGAGACGAAGAAGGAAAAACGAAAAGAACTATATGAAAAAAATATGAACAAAATATGTATGTAAATACAATAAATAGGAAGTGAATAATGTACAAATCAATAAATACACACAATAAACAACAAGTAAACGACTTACCTTACTTACCTGTACCTCACCCGATCCAGACTGGTACGGTCACCAGTGAAAGATGGTTGTTTTGGTGAGGGAAGTGGGTCAGGGGGGTGCGGCGGAGGGTACCAGGTCGGATCACTTGTGGGTTCGGGGGTTGGTAAGTATGGCAAGGGGCAGTGAAGGGGACGAGCAAAGAATAAAAATAAACCCTAGTCAATATTCAATGAAAAGATGAACGACATAGACCACCCAGAATGCCTGTAGTGGAGATGACGATGAATCTCTTTCCCTATTTTATCCAACACTAAACTAAGAACAACAAACTAAATACAATTTGCCTTTATGGCCCACAAAACGATTTATGCAAAAATATTTATACAAGTTTTTGATATACATATTACTATGTTTATGAATGTGTATTTGATTATTAATTGTTTACTGTAATTACAAAATAGAAAATAAATGGTAATACCGGTTAAGCTAAGTGTGGTATACTACACTTATAGCAGCATATATTTTGCTGGTACTGTGAGTGCATTGACCAATGGTCACATATCCTTACAGGTAGTCAACCCCAATACACATTCAGTGGTTCTCTACCTGCACATGATCATCGGTGATGTTTGATGTTATTACAAAAATGGAAAAAAGTGATAATACTGGTTTAGCTAAGTGTGGTATACTACACTTGACTTTGCTGTCAGATCAACACCTTTATTTTTTCTACCTGCACCATTAACATTCCAAATGGCAACCAGATCTGTAACCAAGTTGTATCCAACAATAAGCATGTCCGAATCTAAGAGCTCATGAATGAGCGTCCATTCCTTTGGCATGATTGTTGTTATATCTACAACAAAGGTATCTCCAGTCACCGTTGGAAAGCTAATGACTCTTGCAAACTCCTTCCCTAATGGGTTATCAACCCCAGAAGTCACAAAAACTTCACTCATGTATTCCTGAGTTACCTTTTCGGTATCGAAACTGATAATTGGCTGTCCTCAAAACCTACTATCTTTCAAGGCTTCAATCATCTCAGCCACCTTACCTATCTCAGCCATCTTCGGCTCCATTAATTCCAACGAATATCTGCTGAAATTCGTAGTGAACCATGGCTCTAATTCACCGACTCTGACAATGTGTTTTACATTGTAGTCTAAAAATTCATACAAAATATTTACTAAATTTTTTACAAAAACTCTTCCAACCGGACAGACATCGGTTAATTTTCACCTTCACCACAAACAGTAAGCATAAATAGAAAATTGCAAGCAGGGGACAATGAGGTACCAAACATATATTGGGTTAGTGTTGGCAGATAGCTAAACACAAGTGCAGCCCCGACTTCTAAATTATTAGGGAGTGCACGCACAGACCACCTGCTTCCTCCATCACTCGACTGCTAGCCATCTCAATCCAACGCCCAAAACGGCCTATCCAATCAAGGATTTGAGAATTTCCAAGAAGAATTTTAAAAGATACTTACTAATTTACACAAAATGAGGAAATTTTTGATAAAGATGCAATTTTAAAATTTAAGCAGTTTTGAAATTATCTACCCCTAGTCAAGTAGTTGCTACACTTACTTCTTCTCCATCACAAAGACGAGTTTATTCAACTCGCTATGTGTAGGAGAATAATGAACTTTTGCAAAAACTCCAAATTCTGCGATACGGGCAGCTTTGCCACACTTTTTCAAGTTTGACAGAACAATTTGTTAACCACTAAATTTTTGAAAATTGTCTAGGCCTTCATCTCGACACTTGTGGGCTATAACTCCCTGCTTTGCCCAAAATTTTTAGATTAATTAAGTTAAAACTTAGATCGCTTACCATGGACTCAGCTAAAAAATACCGATTATTTTGCCGCAGTTGCAGCTGTCTGTAGGCCATGTGGGGGTCCATGACCAAATATTGTTAGGTGTGGCGTCCATTGGGGGCTGCAACATCTCTTCAGCTTCTTTTTCAAACTCTTGGAGTTCGGCGCTATCAATTTTGAATAATTTTTTGATAAATTTTTTAAGAGCTGAAAAATCGACAAAGTTTCCACTTTTGCTACTTTTTGTCTCTATTCACTCTAAAACTCAGCAGTTTTCCAATTCTTCCAGTATTCACAAAATTGGAGGGCAACAATCGACTGATTCCTCCGAAAAATGAATCAGAATCAGGGAAATTTGAAAAAATAAGGACCATGAAAAATTTTTAAAAATTTGGGTTTTTTGCAATGGGTGGCTTTTTACCAAAAATTTTGAGAAATTTACGTTTTACGAAGAAAAAATTTAAAAATTTATGATAAATACAGGATAAATACATTAAATAAATACAAATAATTACAATATGTATTGCGACTGGTTTGAAACAAATGATCCAGCCTGGTCCTGGATGGTACTAGCCTGAATTGCCAGTTGACTAGTTGATGCAGGTAGCATCAATTGAGGCTGCCTCTGCAACTGGATGCCTTGCTCTCTAAGTCTGCAGAATTCTCTGTATCTCTCAAATTCTTGGTCATACCCGTACATTTGATCTTCTTTGGGGAATCCTGCATAATAGGCACCTCTTCCTCTTCCTCTAAATCCAAATTGAGGCCCACCTCTACCTCTAAAACTTCCTCTAAATGAACCATTTCTATCACCACCATAATACTGATTAGGCATGTCACAGTTAAATCCACCACGTTGATGTTGCTGATGCTGGTAAGCCAAAGTTTTACACTCTTCCGTAGCATGAGTATTATTCTTATGATAAATGCAGTAGGGTCTCTGCTGCTTCAACTGCTTCTGCTTTTCAGCAGATGCAGTCTTCACAGTAGTCAACTCCTTTAAAGCTTCATTTTGAGTAACCTGTAATTTATCCACCTTTTAAACCAATTGCAGCCATTCCTACGAGAGAATAGCTAAAAATGACTCCTTGGCCTGTTCCTCCTTAGACTTTTTGACATCATGAGTTGACGGGCCAGGTTGCACCTCTTCACCATTCTCCTCACTTCTCTCTTCTTCCACTGCCTTTTGCAACTGATTTTGTGGTCTTGACTTCATTTGGTTATACTTTTTAGTACTTCCATACGGAGCATTCCCTACAAAAGTGATTTCCGGGCATTTCTCCACTATAGCCACAACTTGGTTCACTACAATCAGTTTATCTTTGGCTCCAAAATTAGTAAAAACATTCTTATACTTTTTATCAATTCGTGTTACGGCTTTTGCAAGGTCTTGCCATGTTTTCATCAATGGCAATACATCCTGCAACTCCATCTGATATAACAGACTACTTTTATAAATAAAAGCATTAATAATACTCTCCTGCCTTACTTGATCTGTCTGGTCCGCATGGACCAGATCCACATGATTGCTCAATCTTTTTAAAAACTCTAAGGCTGACTCGCCTTCTTCCTGTTTCATATTGAATAGCTCCCTTTTGAGCATTGTCAAATCATAAGTCGGCATGAGATACTTCAAAATATTTCTCCGCACTTCTGTATAACTTGAGGATGTTCTCGCTATTCTCCTAGCCATATTTTGAGACAACCTTCTCAAGCACTCCTTCTTAATCTTGTCCGTAGTATTCTCCAGAAACTCACTTTCCAGATCAGTGAAAAATTTGAGTGCCTCCCTCGGCTTTATACTATCATGTAAAGGTCTATGTTTCAAGGCCTTTACCACATCTCTAACATCTACTTCTACACTTGAGCTAGATTTCGATGTAGATGAACTACTATTATCACTGTCTGAGTAGTGTCTACTCCTAGCTCTTGATCTGTGAGATCTCCTTCTACTTTTTGATTTCCTCTTTCTCCTCTTCTCAGGGCTAGGATCGGCTCTATGTGCGGTATCTCTCCAAGGAGTAGGACGAGAAAATCTATCCTCTCCCTGGGAGGATTCGTTGCCTTCCTTTCCCTAGACTTTCTATTTTCTGAGTAACCATAGGCATTTGATTGTGCTTGTTCAGCATTCCTCAAACTCTGTGGTTCCTCAGTCCATAGTTTATCTCTTGCAGAGTATCAATGTCTACTCCCTTGAGATTTTACATAAACTTCTGATTGAACCTCTCTCTTAGGTTCATTGACCCTTTCTACTCTATTCTCAATGTAAGACGACTCACTTATCTTCTTTCGTTGATCATCTTCAGCTTTTTCTGGTGATCCTGCACACTCTCAATTACTTTAATTAATAATTTGACCTTTTTCTCCAAGGCGTTAATTCACAAATCCTTTGGGTCAACTGATTCCCTTTGATCTTCGCGTCAAACCCAATTTGCCATTCCCAGTTCATATCACCATGAATATTTATCATCATATAAATTGGTGGGCGTGTCCTCATAATATTTGTCAAAATTCATATCCACCATATTCAACTTCCATGCTGGTTTTGATTTCTGTCTGATCTCCTCCAGCATTTCGGCCATTGGGTGGATCACTTTCAGAGGGGACGTCAGTCTCTGTCTTTTGAAGGTCTGATGACCTTTGACACACTAGGTTCCTGTGACCTAGGAGGTGTTCTCAAAGTTTTTCCCATTGGATTACTCATTTTCTTTACCTTTCTGGTGTGTGACTGCAAGTAAAACCCTGGAGGTTTAGTTATTTTCCTGGTGGTTCTCCAGTTATTGGTCGTTAGAGGCATTAAGAGTCCACCACTTGTTAGGCTGCTGTGGGTTGAAAATGCTGTAACCGACCTTTGGGTTTATACAAAGGATGCTGCAACAGTTCTGACCACAGGCTAACAAAAACAATAAACTGAGAACTCTCTCATACGGTTCACCAGATACACACCAGTACTTCACCAAACCTCATGCAGAACACCTTGGCACGTACTTCAGGAGATTTTACCAGAGTCTCGACTCCTAATCTTAAGAGATCCTCCACTGTGCTCACAAAACAATACAAGTTACCGGTTCAACTTGTATTGGGAATGCAACGGGCGATGCCAAAAACAATAATAAAATAATTATAAAGTAAACGACAATTGGTGGTGATGCTTCCATAAAATCACAATATTTTCCACAATGAAAAATACACACAAAACTTGCAAAACAGTGGCTACATATTTCTATGTAAATTTTCTTCTTCTTTCCGCCACTTTTCGCCACGTCCTACTGCTTGTGCACCAACGCTGGAAGCTGAACACATGCACCTGTGGCAACCCCGACATCTTGAGTGCCTCGAGGAGGTCTTCCCTTGCCTCCAACTCGCCAAACTTAAGCTTCGCCTGGAAAATGTCAATTTTTACAATCAAAAATTTCATATTCAGGTCACGAAATTTCAGACCAAGGAATTGAATCTGCCAAAAATAAAGTTAGAGCTGTTCAGAGATTTCCCTCTCCATTGAATGTGGATCAATAAGGTAGTTTCCCAGGACTTGCAAGTTATTATCGTGTTGTGTTTGCGAATGTGTCGGGGTTGATAAGTTACAGGCAGGATTGAGATCCCAGGATTCCTCCTTAATGTACGTGTTTCCCACACCCACGTTTACCCGATTAACTTAATTACTTGTACTTAAACCCGACACTAATTGTCCCACCAATTAAGGAAAAGGTGTTTCCTTAATTGTCTCCCCAATTGCGTAAAAAGTGAGACAAGAGAGTTTTCTACCTTTTTATATTACACAATCAAAAGAAAATCAAACACTTACATACAGGGGAAAGCGGGCGAGAAAAATAAACAATTCACTCCCACGCACTGGGACGAGAAAACAGATAGTTGCGTGCGGGGAGGGCACGAATGACGAAAACAATGGTGGCCAATGGGGCACACGTTTAGTACAAAAAATATATGACAATAATGAAAAGGAAGAATTAATGAGAGAGAACCCAGAGCAGGCGTACCGACGTGCGCTACAGTAAGACGACTGTTGATGGTCCGCGTTGCTCACTCCACTTGCTACCTGCAGGCCTCATGTACTCTTTGACAAAATGACAAAATCGGCGGAAAACACACTACAACACCCCTCCTCCCTTGCGGTAGATCGCCCTAAGCGATCGTCAAGAAGTAACCAAAACCTGCAAGGGGAAGGGAACCCCCACTACAGGCCGTCACCAGGGTTGCCGAAGGGATCTTCGGTATCACACAGTGGGTCCAACAGAGTCATTAGGGTTGTTTGAGCTGATTTTTGGGCGGCGCGTAGGATGAGACCTCCCAACCCGAGCTGCAATTAGTGAGGCTGTAAGTTCAGCAACACCGCAGCTCGCCTTGTCACTACGTCTGCACCAATATACTGGAGCACACCAGCATACGACGTCATACGGATGGGAGGGTGAGGCCCACCACTATGACAGCGGCAATAACAAAACATGTACACCACGGCGGAGGCGGAAAGGACAAGAAATGGCGCAAGTGGGGGTGTGTGGGGTAGAACATTTCGAGTCATCTTACTGCATGGTCTTAGCATCGGCTGCACGTGCGCTGGGGAAACTAGTACAAATAAAGCACAGGAAAAGAGATTAGAAAAAGAAAACAACTGGTATTAGACGAGGTTAAATGAAAACAAAAACAAAAGAAAAAAAACGAACATTACTGTACAAAAGCTTTGAGTTAATGGGGGCCATGGTGGCGAGTATCCGAGGCAGATTGGGGTTGTTGTTGGTTGTTGCCGTGGTTGCGATTGTTTTGGCAGTAGCGGTTGTCGTGATAACCATGGGGGTCATGGGGATCGTCATGGCAATCAAAGCGAACAGAGGGAGAGTTGAGATTGCAACTGTAGTCGGTGGTATCCCAGCGGTGAGATGACTAAGTGTAGGTTTGCGATGGGAGCGGTGAAAGAGGATTCACACCGTGGGGCGGCAGCTGCGTAGTGATCAACGACGGGCGGTCCGATGGCAAACCTGTTGGCGGTAACAGTCGTGGTGGCAACAAGTTCCACCAGGCGGAGAAATCGTGCCGGCGCAACAGAGGTACGGGGCGATCGGTTTCCCTATTATACTGGAGGTAAATTCGTTGAATATCCACGATATTGGGCAGTTGCGGGATTGGCGCATATTGCGGGTATGCCATCCAGCTGTCGATCAGGCCAACAGTGGTGTTGTAGGCCTGCAATAAACACGAAGGGTTGTCCAAACCTCGAGCTTCGTAGAGAAAGAGGGCCAAATGGATGGTGTGGATGGCGTCAAGGACGCCGAGCTCCTCAGCCCACAGGCCAGCGACCCAGCGCAGGATTAGCACGGCCACATCATGCGAAACAGGCGGTTGTTGTTCTCAGTACGTGGGGCGATAGTGTTCGTGAAAATATTGGTACAAAGTGTTCATTGCACGAATGTGAATGGCCATGGTGATGGGAATGCCAAGGTGGCCGAAGAAGTTGATCAAAACCATTTCGTGCAATGTACGGGGCGTGAAAAACTCAACGGATGGATCAATACGCCGCGGATGGTGATACATCAATAGTGTAACACAATGTGGCGAGTCCCTGGTTTGGAAATGCGTATAGTCGGGCAATTGGGTTGCTTTGCTGGGCAACCGCAGCTCGACAGTTGACGCAGAACTGGTTGGCGGGGTGACTCCGAGGAGCGGCCTAGTCGTTATAACCGATTGCCGTTGGGCTTGCATGATACTCTGAGCCGAGGTCGGGGCCGTAGGCGGCAGCGACATGGTGTGAGTTACCATAGTTGTCATAGTGGACATTGGAGCCATGGGCAGCTGCGATGTGGCTGTAGGTGGAAGCGAAGTTGCAGATGACGTGGCAGGTTCCATGTCCATCGGAGGTGGCGGCGGTAGCGGAGCCTTGAACATGTCTTTCCACGGGTTTTTTAAAGCTTCCATAGGTCTTTGGATTTTGGCATCGCGATGCAAAGGGCTGATATAATCTGTCAACTTTGGTGGTGACTGGCAGAAACTGTGTTTGTAAGCTTGTTCGTAAAAGCCTGTCGAGTGCACCTGGCACGTTTGCTCACTTTGAGTACGGTGCAGCGGTGCATCGTCGCGGCGTTCGTGTTGACGGCTGTCATGGCTGGTAGCTTGAGGCTGCTGGGTTTCTTTGCGGTGGCGGTCATCACGAGAGTGAGATTCGTGGGGTGAATGGTGGCTATCCGACTGGCGAGCAGGCAGCAGTTGTGTTGCCCGCGCTGCTGTTTTGGTTGACGTGATTTTCGGTTGGGACGTCGAAGTTGTCTGTAAAGATTGGCGAGCTTCTTCACGAGCTTTCTGTTTATCGCCCTGTTCGCGGCAATGGGTTGTTCATTCGCTGGGCGTTTTGCCACGCTCAGTACGGGAAGTACTCGGTGGTGGCATTCGCCCTGTGCGGGGTTCGTCCGTCATACGCGTCTTGTGAGATTTTTGATATTCGGCCTCTTCCTGAAGGTGTTGTTTGTGCTTCACAGAGTGTTGGTAATGTCCAGGTTTTTGAATGGGTTGGCCATGGCGATCTAAAGCCAGCGCGGATGTGCTGGGGGCCTGTGGGGTTTGAACATCCAGAGGTGCTGTCGGCAGCAATAGAGGTGCAGGCGGCAGCGGTTGAGAAATGGGCGGCAGCGGCAATGCCGCGGGTGGTGCGGGCTGCGTAATTTGAAGAACTGGGACTGCTTGCGTCATTTGCGGCAGCGAAATACATTGTATCTCTTCCTTAAGCGCGTCAGGGTAGTCCCTTCAGTGGTGTTTGGGGAACAACATACCAGGCAGCGGGGATGGAAAGTGATAGGTGGTGAGTGCTGCGGCTAGTGCTTGCCATTGGTGATCTGAAATTATATGTTGTGAAAAACGAACAGGTGCACTATACCTGGCTTCGGCAACAGTGGCGATAATTGGAGGTCTGGGTAGAACTGCTGGAGTAACCAAGTAAATTTTGGGATCTACGGTGGGCGCCCATGAAGGCAACAGTGCTGCGGGTTCAATGGGAACGACGTCCATAGACATGGATTGGTCGACTGTGCTTTCTTCGGGTATGTCTGTTAACATTTGATCGGTGGTGGTTGTCATTTTGGTATCCATTGCGGTGGGTTGGATGGGAGTTGATTCATCCATTGGCGCCGGTGCGAGGTTTGAAATTTCATGGAGTGTCAGTTTCAAAAAGTCCGTGATTTGTGTGGCTGTTGCCGTGATATCGGATGGGGCAGGGGGCATAGGAAGGGCCGACGCGTTGGTTGACGGTGACAGCTTCGCTATGTTCAGATTGAAAATTGGTGTATCCAAGAGCTCTTCATCGGCGGGTTCCATGTCGACACCTAGAGTAGGGCGGTCGAGCAGTTCCTGGGCCGTCAGCGTGTGCACTGAAGCCGTAGTCCGCATGGAGTATGCATACACCGGTGCGGGGAACAAAAATCGACTTTGGAAGTCGATGATGGCAATGAACGTTGAGTAGAGGTGGAAACGGCTATGCAGATTGGCCCTGTAATCAGATTCATTGATCTCGATCTCTTCAACTGATGGTTCCATATGGAATTCCTCATCGAAATCGATTGGGCGTAGAGTGAACTGGTTGCAGACGTATGTTCCAGGGTCGGTTGCAAAAGACGGCTCTTGCTCGGGTATGCGGTTCATCCATTTTGTGAGCTTCGAACGGTGGCTGCCGTCTGTGCGGTACCACATGCAAGCATAAAACGTGGTGCACATTGCGGAATCCATATTTTGGGTGTGGTGAAGTAACAAATCGTTAAGGTAGGCATATTTGGCGGCAGAACATGGTGAAGCCAAAAGCCCAGCCAACGGGATGAAAGAAGTTGGCCGTTGGAACCAGTCCCCATCCACCTGTAAAAAAATTGAGAATGGTGGAGGTGTGATAACGGTAATGAGTACCCTGATAGGTTCACTCGTGGAGTGGTTGGTCGGTGGTGACATGTTCGATCCACACATCGTCAACTTCGTGCGGAATTGGTGGCAACGCGGGGTCATCCTATTGAAAGCGATCTGGAATAGTGAATTTGTACATCGGCAAAACCGGGAAGTTGAGTAGTTCGATGATCGGGTTGGTAAGGTTGCTCTTCATGGCCGAGGTGACGGCTGCTTGAAGGCGTTTCACATCATCTGTCACGTGCTGTCACAAGATTCACATTACACTTTTTGTTATGTTTTTCGTCACATTTTGTGTTACATTAATTTACATCAATTTTCTGTTTCGTTTTTATAATTTTTACATGCAATTTCTGTGTGTACTTTTTATGTTTCGTTTCTGTTTCATTTACGCACTTTTATTTCTGTTTCGATTTATTATCTACCATCCCAGACGTAGACTACAGTATGTAACCCACTAGTCAAGAATTTCCGTTAGAGATAAGCTCTCCGAGCTCATCACTGTAACTGGGGCACAATGTGCACCTCTTATCAGTAAAAACTAGCGACGTTTCGCAACGTGAAATGACTAGTTTGAAATTCTCACTAGATGAGGTTCCTATGCTAAGCATGGAGAGTGAAAACTAGCCCCAATGCTTAACGTTGTGAACTGGAAAATGTCTATGTGACCATAGGCATCTTCTGCAACAATTTCCGCTGGAGAAGTTAGCTTGGGGGAGTGTTAACTCCGCCCAAGGCATACTGTAGTTTATGGGGCCCTTTAAAAGGGCTTGTTTTGTCACTTTTGTGTCGT
Source organism: Romanomermis culicivorax (assembly GCA_963922205.1). Lineage (NCBI taxonomy): Eukaryota > Metazoa > Nematoda > Enoplea > Mermithida > Mermithidae > Romanomermis > Romanomermis culicivorax. The sequence continues at coordinate 186,658 of CAWUHX010000033.1, forward strand.
GTCTTTGACTCTTATCGTCTTGTTGCGTTTTACAACCTACATCTCGCGTTTGCTGTTCATCGCCTTTATTATATTAATTTACATACTTCAACTGCATTCGCCGCCCATCAAATAAATTTGCATATTCTCGCCTCGAGCCTCCCTTTATGTTGCCTGTTACAGTAACCCAACTGTAGGAGTTCACCCCCGTTGCCGTTGATCAAGAACCCCCATCGCCTCCCTGAGGAAACGTGTAATACTGTCGCCCCCCGACTCACAGCCGCATTACCCATGCCGAATCGCTCCAGATTCCCGTACCTGCTCACCGCCATCCGTAGGGAATCCTCTTTAAGTAAGTTTTCCCTTGAGAGTACCCTCAGTTGAGAAAGCCCTCAGACGCTTAAGGTCAGGGCCAATAAGAGGATTTAGGTTAACAATCGGGTCCCCTGCAGTACGCCATTCTCCGAATGGCACCGTCCCTCATTCCCAGTGAATGAGGACTAGGGATTGGCACCCCTGACCCGGCTGCATTATCCATTATTCTACAGCTGAACCCAAGGACAAGGCCGAGCTACATCATAGGTTTACCTGTGGTAGTACCAGCTGGGTTAGGTTCCCGAACTGAATATATCAATGGAGCCACCCAACAGGGTCACAGCATGTCACTTGCAGTGTCATGGCCGTATTACCTATGGGATACGGTATGGATTTCCCATCAATGTGACTGATCACCAATCTACTTAATGTGACATGGCTCCCAATTTCAGTTAATGTGACACATTGAATAGCGATCGCAGTTGGAGGGCCGGATCTTTGTCATCGGAGACATCCGGTGATTTGTTCCACTCATCTTTTTGTTTCTTTTTCTTCTTTTTGGGCACTTTCAGGGTGGTGAGTAGCTTCGGATGAGTCATACGCCTCAAAACATTGATGTTGCGGAAACCGTTAGGCACCATTCCTAAACAAAAAGATGGACCATGGTCGGCCGATGTGCAATCATACATAAAAAATTTGTAAGCAGAAAGAACCTTGTCTCACATAATCGCAGGGAGGGCGACTTGCAAGATAGTGGGATAAATTGGATTGGCGGAGTCAGGGGGTAGAATATCCGACAACGTGACATTGTGAAAGGCCGCAATGATTGTCTCAGCAAGATGGTCGATTTCAGCGGCATCCAATGAGTCGTGGGCAAACAACGCGGGAGGGTTGTAGACCTCAGGGATGAAGCCGTAACTGCTGAAAGCCAAGAACAATGAAAGCGGATAGTAGGCATTGAGGGCGACGTACGCAAGAACGTCTGATTGCAGGAATGATGTCGACGGATTGTTGAAAAATTGCAAGGCCGCTGGGAATCGTAGTGTGAGTTTGGAGACGTCCAGCACCCACATGGCGGAAACAGTAGCTTTCAAAGTGCGTTTTTTGGGAAAGAATCCGATTCTTTGAGCCAGCTCATATAGCAGCGGGGAGATGTCGATGTTGTGGATTATGCGGTATGCGTCGAAATGGATCGCTTTGACGACGGGATCTTTATTCTTCTTTCGGTGGTCAGTTCGGAATTGAATACCCAAAAGAGCTTATATTCCCGCCCAGTCGTCAGCTCCATCGAAGGAGACAACAATGGTGTGTTCACCATCGACTAGGGAGAATAGTGTGGTTCAGTCTTCCGGGGTAGCTGTGAAAGTTTCGAAAACAAACATCGTGCTGTTAGGAAACACGAGTTGAATGTATCGTGGATAGCTGGATGCCATGGAATCGGCTGGCATAGGCACGGTAAACTGAAAGCTTTTCATGTCTGCGGCCATGATCGATTTGGTGTCAAAACCGACCAAAGTGTAGCCACGGAAGTTTGGTGTGGGTTGGGGGGCCAAGGCCTGCGCCAAACTTCTGGGTGATAGGAAAATCGGCAGTGGCAGCGCGTTTGGAGGTCTGGCGTACATGAAGACATGCCATGATTCCAAATCGGCAGCGCAGATCAATCGTTTGACGATGTTTTCTTAAACAAGAGTGAGCGTGATATTTGGCATATGACACATTGGGCACCAAATCGAGGGAGCGAAATGGAGACAAAAGGGTGACTTTAGAGTGGGACCAAGAAAAGATGTGGCATTGCTTGCAATTCAAAAAGAGGGAACATGCTCTAGAGGAACAGTGGCTTGGGGGGCGATGTCACTTTGATGGGCACATTTTAGCAACTGGATTGGGCTACGATAGTGAGATAACGAGAGTTGTTGTATGCGGAAGTCAAAGCAGTGGCTGGTTGTGGTGCAGTAGGTGCCACAACTTGACGATAACGGGATCCCGGCGGCTGACCATGTGTTCTGGCCCGGGGCTACAGAGTGGGGGGTTTCCCATGGCGTTCCAAGCAAAAGTGCATGCAAAACATAGAAGCAAGGAAAGCGTAAAAATAAAATGTACCGTTGCAGGCAAAGGTCAAATCGTTTTGGTAGGGCTGCTGTTCTGCCCATCCTACATAACGTTCATTAAAGTTGATTGATTCGCAGTATGGTGGGGGCTCATCGGCTGCGAAAGCGGACGAGGTCGATGGTGTTGTCATTTTGAAAAATATTTTTTGAGAGTGGCTGGAAAATGCGACTATTGTGGGCGAAAGCGAGAAATAGAAATGAAATAGTAAACGAATAAGCCGCTGAAAGGTGAAGAAAGTGTAAAGTAAGAAAATGCAAAACTACGGCTACGAAAAGCAACACAAACACCACTATGTTAATGGGGACTAAAATCAACCTTTCCCAACTAATCTTATGAGAGTGAATGCGGCCAGGGTCGGGCGGAAATAAACTGAATGGCCTTGCGCTGGACACAACCTAACATTAAAGAAGAGACCCCCTCCTACGGCAAAAGTGTGGGGACCGGGGAGATGTGTAATGCAATGTTGTAAAGTCGGTAAAGTATTCCCTGGTGGTGAATGGTGCAAGGGGAAACTACTGCTTGGGGTACACGTGATCTGCATCACTGTCTCATCAACATGGTCGCCATGATCTAAATTAAACAAACCCGAAAATTATGTACAATTGGGTGTGATGAGCGCCGTATCACAAGAGAAAAATTCAAAGCAAACTATTGGCAGCGTGAAGTGTGAGGCAAATGCGGTCCGCCGGCTTTGAGTTCAAAAGCATCTTTGGCAGGGTTCAGTATGAATGGTTTCAAACGCATCATGGAAACGGTTTGCGGTCGGCCTGGTGCATTGAGTGAATCGATGGTGACGACATTTTCGGTCGCGTGGGACACGTCCTTGATTAGAAAAGGTCCAATGAAGTTGGGTTGGATTTTGTTCGCCTTGCGTGTGTTGGTCAAAAGGACAAGGTTGTTGATGGCGAAGTCACGTTTTTGTGCTTTGTGGTCGAAATATTCTTTGCTGACTGCGGCTGCTGCATCGAGCTTAGTTTTTATTTTCTCGTGCATCTTGAGTTGCACTTGCGTGAGAATATGCTGATAAGCGTCGTAATTTAGCGGCAACATGAGTCCGCGGGCGCAGTCATAGTCCAAGGTGATGCGCGGCTCGTAGCCTCGTAATAAGCTGAAAGGCAAATGGTGCATAGCTGTATGCGGCATGGCGTTATAGGTGAATACAGCATATGGCAAGTATCGCTCCCAGTTGTCTGGATCCTCAGCAGTGTACTTTTTCAGTTGGGCGATTAAAGTTTGATTGAAACGCTTGACCATTCCGTTGCACTGGGGGTGGTATGCCGTGGTTTTGACTTTTCATATCTTGAGTAGGTCGCAAATATCTTGCATAAGCTTTGATGTGAAACATCCACCTTGGTCCGAGAGAAGGACAAGCGGGCTACCATGCATTAGGATGACATTGTTCACGAAGCATTCCACAATGGTTGAGGCCGTTTGGTCAGGTATTGGATGCGGGGAAACCCATTTCGTAAAATAATCCTGAAAAACAATAATGTATGGGCGTTTCTCACCTACTGGCGAAATATTGACAATATCGGTGGCCACGATCTCAAAAAGATGTTTTGGTTGAATTGGCAACAGCAGCGGAGATGCTGAAGTTCGCAGCGTGGTCAGTTGACAAATCTTGCAGGTTTTGATCCAATCTCCAACGTTTTCTTCCATGCCGGGCCACCAAAAATGAGCCTTGATCGCTGCTAGCATGCGGTTAGATTCTTGGTGGTTCAAAATTTTCGCGCCGTGGAATTGGTGAAGCGTTGGAATGACCATGGATGCAGGGAGGACTAATTGCTTGATATCTTTGATCTGGCGATACAAAAGACCATCTTCTGTGAAGAAAATGGGTGGGTGCTTTGAAATGTTGTGGTTTTGGAGAGAGGGGATGATTGCTGTGATAGCGGGATTGGGGGCCTGTGCTTGTAAGACTTCGTCGTGGAAGGCGATTGTGATGGCTTCGGCGGGGGGGGTGCCTAGTCGGCGATCAACGACATAGAATCGGAGAGTGTGGGTTGACTGATGGTCTTTTTGGTCATTGCTCTAGTGATGGCGTTGACGTCCACGTTGATTTCCACGAGCGGTGTGGCCGCTGCTGGGAGTATATCGGGTACCATTGAATCGGCGGCCGATAATGCGCCAGCACGGTGGAACTCTTTACCGAAAATCTTGGCGGTTAAGTTTTCACTATTCAGAATAGGGGTTTGTGGTCCGTGCGAACAATAACTTTCTGGCCATAAACATAGTGGCGGTACATCCTGAAGCCGTGGACAATGGCAAGGCATTAACGCTCAATTGTACTGTAGTGGGTTTTGGCATCGGTGAGTACACTGCTGTTATAGGTGATGACCCATTGATCATTTCCGTTTTCCTGGTAGAAAATTGCTCCAATGGTGGTCATACTGGCATTGGTTTGGATAAGGAATTGAGCTTTTCCATCGTATACTGGGTAGCAGAGGAAAGGCGATGACGTGAGGGCTTTCTTGATGCCTTCAAACGTGGCACGGTGTTCATCTATGGTGATATATTGGGGTCTTTACATAGGAGTCCGTACAAAGGACTGGACAAGGTTGCCAATTTCGGGATAAATTGTTTGCACCATTGGACTAAGCCTAAAAAACTTTGCATACCTTTTATGGTCTTTACGAATTTGTACTCGGCCATAGCCTTAACTTTATCTGGGTAAGCAGCGATTCCATCGGTGTTAAGAAGATGACCCAAGAATTTGACTTGGGGCAGCAGAAATTCACATTTGTTTGGCTGAAGCGTGAGGTTGGCCATGGGGAGGGCCTCGAAAACGATTTGTAAATGCTCCAAATGCTCTTCAAACAAATTCGAGAAAATGATAATATCATCAATGTAGACGAGGCAAATTTTCCAGATGTACGGGCGGAGGATTCTTTCCATCAGGCGTTGGAATTCGGCGGGCGCGTTCTTTAAGTGGAACGGCAAAACTTTGAATCAGAACAAGACTTCTTGGCAGATGAAGGTTGTTTTGTCGCGGGAATGGTTGTTGAGGGGTACCTGCCAATACCCTGCTTTGAGGTCGAGTATAGTGAAAAATTTTGCTTGTCCCATGGTGTCCAAATAATCGTCCATTCGCAGGATTGGGAATTTGTCGCTCGGCGTGACGTCCTTTATTCCTCCGTAGTCGACAAGGGGTCTCCATGAGCCATCTTTTTTCTTTACCAGGAATAGGGGTGCGGCCCAGGGTGAATGGGATTGTTCGATGAAGTCATTGTCGAGCATTTCTTGTATATGGCAGCGTACTATTGGTCTTTGCTCCATCATAGCGCAGTAATAATGGCGAGATACGGGCTTTGCGGTGCCGGTGTCAATGCTGATGGTCAATTCACTAGTGATAGTTGGTTTGTCCCCAGGCAGGCTGAAGACATCGCAGTTTTGTCGGAGCATGGAAAGAGCCTTTTTCTTTTGTGCGGCGGTGATGTAAGTCTTTTGGGTCATCTTGTTCAAGGCGAACTCCAATTTTTGTTGCGCGGTGTGGCAAGGGAACAATTTATCGAGGGCGGCCGGTTCGTGGTCAGTCAAGTCGCGGTCTGCGGCAGCGGTCACTACCTGGCAATCGAAGGAGGATTCTGCATGGGCTAGTGTATGTTTTGCCATTGCGATAAGCTGGTTCAGGGGGAGTTTGATGCTATTCGGCGTATTATTGATGAAAAGTAATGGACAGTGACCGTTGGTGACGTTGACTACTGCGGTTTCTATTGGGAGCTCGGCGGCTACGCTGCTAGTGGCTAGGGGTTGAACAATCATGTCTGGAATGGTCGCCATTGTCATGGGGAAGATGGTGCTCTTAACCCATTGTTGGCAATGTGGCAAAATCGAAGTCGGTACTTGGGTGACAAGGAAAATTGGCTCGGCCAGCTCAGTAACCTCCAGCTGCCGGGAGGGCGGTTGGTGTGGGCTAGGTTGAGCTTGCCGGATTAATTATTCGGCCTCGATTTCTTCGGGTTGGCTGAAAACATCGGATTTATCATCGTAGAAGCTTACTCGCTCCTCTTCGGGGATTTCCTCCAGAATGTTATCATTCGCGGCATTTAGGAACAATTCCGTTTGAGGGCGGACGGAGGCGATTACTTTGAGCGGCAACTTCACATCTTGTATTTGGGTATTTTAAAATTTTTCAATTTTTCAATTTTTGGATTGGGACCATGACTGAGATGCTGGGGTAGCAGCCCCATGCTCCGAAAGTTGATATTGGGTTTAGGAGTTGAGTTTAAGTGATCTCCATTGATTATATCTCCTGATTAGGGTTTTCCATCCCTAATCAGCAGATATAATCAGCAGATATGACATTTGAGGCCTTTTAACCACAGGAAATGCAATTTTTTTGTGTTTTTATGGTTGTAGAACATCGTAAATGCTAATTTTTAAAAAATTTAAATTTTTAAAATTTTTGTAAAATTAAAAAAAAAAATTTTTTAAACTTGGTAATTATTACTCTTTCAGCAAACCACAATGGTGGCAGAGAATACAAATGCAGTACGCCCCTTGTCCTGTAAGACCTCTGATGAAGGAGTAAGAAAAGAAGGCCAATTCGGACTTGTACAAATACGAAACATTGCTATTAAGCTTAAAATACCGCATTGTACTTTCGATGGGCAATAGAGCCCCAGATGCATGACTGACAAGAACCTTTTTTAAACTAGTGGTCATCAATGAAGCTGCTCAAGATATCGAAACATCAACACTCATACCATTCATGCATCTTCACATAAGTAGATGAGTAAATTTAATTTTTCCAGTATTTCAATTTAATTAAAAAATTTGACCAATCCAATACATCTGCTAAAGTTACTCTGTTGGGCGATCCTTTCCAGTTGGGGCCTTGCATCACATCCCTACAAGCCCGAAAATTGGGCTACGGCCAAGCAGTATTCGAACACCTTTACAACATGAATTTGCTGTACCCTATGCTGTATGAACAATATCACATGCATTCAGACATTGGAAGCCTGGTTAGTTGCTTAACGTACAATAATTCTGTATGAAACTGCATTGAAAAAAGTAATGTTTAATATTAATGGAAATAATTTTTAACTTATTTTAATTTGTTTGCAGATGACAGATTACTCCCGTTACCAAAGACTTATCCAACAATGATAACCAGGTTTTGGATAGCTTGGGTCAATGTTACTGGCAAGTATCATTGGAGGATAATTCTTGTCAATACAAAATGTTCAGGAAGCAAGAGCCGTTGTCAATTTGGCAGCCAGATTGGCATGCAAAAGTTCAAAACTGAAGATATCATCATCATCACTTTTACAGCCCCCAGGTCAAATTGCTGTGGAACACCGTGCTAGAGGCATGCAAAGCCATAAATGCAGAGACTTATCTACAAAACAGATACCTCCCCACTAATGAACTAGAAAATCAATTGAAAAAGGTTCAAATTGGCACCATGGATGGTTTTCAGGTACGAATGAAGAGAAAATAATGTCACAATGTACACACTGTGAATCGTTTGATTGAATCCCTGCTTTTCCATCAGATTCCTTGAAAACTATAAGCCCTTGAATGTTGCCATCAGCAGGGCTTGATGCCTTTTATTTATCATCAGAAATGCCACAATGTTCCGGTCATTGGAAGAGGGCCGAACCTTTATAAGAAAAGAACTGGCTAATAATCCCAGCCAAGCAAGATGGTCCACCCTACTCGAATGGCATATTTCCACTTTCCATTACAAATTTTGTACTGTGTGTGCATAGTTACCAATTAAATTCTAGGTGTATTGCCAATAGGTGTACATTGAATGCCAACTGGGTCTACAAACAATTACCTCATGAGAGGTTGTGGCCATGCATCTTAGCTGTTGAATCTCAAGAACAAGTCAGTACTGCAAAGTGAGAAACTTTATAAACATTTTAAACATTTTATTACCACCTTACTTACAATTGAGTGTTTTAGAAATTATGGCGTCAGACTATGCCATCACCATCAGCATTCGTGAACATCTTATCACCGAATTTCGTATTGTTTGCCTTCTGGCATTCTTGGAAGAAAAATGTGATGTTTACATAACACCTCCCACAACTTATGTCACTGGTTGGGGCAAATTATTCGTTTCTAAAATTTGTCAAAGCAAACACCAACAAATGCTAGAATTTGTTTATGAAAAACTGAAATGTTTTGATAACTTGCGGTGATGTAATGATTGCATCTGATTATGTGAATAGAAACATTTTTTTAGTTTAAATGTTACAGAAACATGAAAATGCTTCTTGGAAACCTCCATCGCAACTAGAGGCGAATCTTGCAAAATAAAGAAATTGCCCATATTCTGAGACAAACTATATCTATCTAAATTTATGGACAATTTGCACTATCCCAATCTTGAATATGCCGAAAAATTTGGACTCAAAAGTATACTATACATAAAAGTATACATAAAACTATACATAAAAGTTCAAGTTTAGCCACTTTAGACAAGTTTAGCCACTTTCTTAACATCTACTATCTGACACAAATTTACATTGTTGTTCACTTTAGTCTTCAGTCCCAATCCCCTGCTGATTCATCTGCACATTCACCACAATGTGTTTCATCTATTGGTTGGCCTTTTGTCAAAATGCCCTGTACTCCTTGTACAACATATATCATAAAAACAACATCACATTTATAAGTGAGGAGGTGACAATGGCACAAATATGCAAATTCATGTGCGGGTACATAACAATGACCCGCAAATACAACCCATGGCTCAACTGAACTTTGGAAAAGGTGTACGGATACCTCATGTATTTGTTACACCAATTGTTAATGGATTGGGCCTCCTGGAAAAAAAACAAGGATGCCAGGAGAGAAGCAGATAGATTAGTCATGTTGGCATGACAACTTGGTCACACCATTAGTGATGATTTTTTTCTGAATGTGTTTCAACTTTTTACTTTCAGTATCCTGTTAGTTTCTGCAATTCCTGCTTTTGAATTGACGTTTTTAAACAAAAATTGAGGAGAATAGTTGCTTTCCAAAAAACAGAACTTTATTCGTAACTTGATTAAAATTTCAACTAACAAAGCATGGTACCTTTTGCTGTACAATTGTTATTTGTTGATGGATCCTATTCAGTCGCAATGAGTGATATTTTATTGAACTCTTGTTGTTTAGTACATTGCTGAGATAAGTTTTCAACAGAATCATTAGAGAATGAATAGGATCTTTATTGCTTTGTTTTGTTTTATCAATATCAATGTTTTATCTAATTATTTTATCAATAAACAAATAATGCTGCTGACACCAAAGAATACCTTATTGAAGTGTCCTTCAATTTCAAAGTAATCAATGATCAGAATTTTGACTATTGCAACTTAACTGTGAATTAGCAAATAAAGTTTAATAATAATTTCATAAGTAGACAAACAAGAAAAGCAAGATGAAGGGAAAGTTGATAACGTTTGGGACATAAGTAAGTGAAGGGACACTTGTAATCTTACTGTGACTAGCTCTCAACTTTCCTGCTGTTTTCTTTTTTACTCTGCCTTCAACCATCTGAAACCTCATCTGGGTGTTTTGACGGATTAATTTCCTCCAAAAGAGCTCAGTCCATTTTTAGGGTCTAAACAGAACCGGAATTTGTCATTAATGCAACCAGAAGAATGCTGCTATGTAAAAACATGAAAATGAGCATTCAAACTGAAATAACTTAATCAATTTTGATCGTAAAGAAATAAAACTAGCAAATTCGGATTTCTCATCGAAATTTGCATTATTAACTTCGAGATCAGAAAGATCAATAATAGGTTTGCAGAGTTGATAATTTTTTTGGCCAAAAATTTGAAGGTTCTCTAAGATATACCATATTTATTCGAATAAACGCCGCGGCGTTCATTTTTTCAATTGTACTTTTGGTGCAGCGTTTATTTGAGGGCGGCGTATATTCGAGGGCGGCGTTTATTCAAATTCTGAGTTTTTTTCGTTTTTTTCAGCTTCACTGATCGCCGATAATTTGTAATCACGGCTATATTTTTTCTTTTTTACACCAATATAATTTTCCATCATATCCATTACAATGCAAAAAATTTATTTGACAATGACAGGATAAAGAGCAATAACAATGTTTATTAGTAGTAGGTAACTATATTTATGCAAAATACCTACTGCAAACCGTACTTATTTTTGCACTTTAAACTAAGGATGATAAGTCCTCGAATAAACGCCGCAGCGTTTATTCAAGGGCGGCGACAGTATTCACTAACTTTCGATATGATATGTAAAAAAGTGCGTAGAATTCATATTTCTGGTTCAAAACACTTGATTCTCAAATTTGAGTGAGCTATACAACATGACTGATACAAAAATGCTAAAGTGTCATGTTTGATAGGTTTTGCACCTCAATCAGCCCACCCTAAAAAGTGCACAAAAAAATTGAGAAATGATCACCAACATGCACGTTTTTTGGAACATGAATATTATTTTGTTTCTTTATTTTCATCCACTGTCATGTTTCATTGTAAAGTGGTCATATATGAAAAAATGTCACTTTTAGAATGTCTTCACTTCAACCTTGGCAAAATAATAATTCATCCGACATAAAACTGCACTTTTTGTTTTTTCAAATGCCGTATTTATTTGAATAAACACAGCAGCATTTATTTTTTCAATGGTACATTGGGTGTGGCATTTATTCAAGGGCGGCGTTTGTTTAATTTTCGAGTTTAACACCACAAATTTTAGTAAAATTTCTACTTTTTCAACAATAAATGCATATATATTACTTATTAACAAATTTTTATAAAATCAGCTGATAATGGTATAAATTAGGGAATTTCAACTGTTATAATTTCGTCATCTGAACATAATTCTAAATCATCCAAATATACTGATTTTTCCATTGATAAATCAACCTACTGCAAACTGTTACTTATTTTTCACTTTTAAATAAGGATAGTAAATCCTTGAATAAATGCTGCAGCATTTATTTAAGGGTGGCGTTTATTCCTTTTTTTAAACAAAAGTGCAGCATTTATTCAAGGGCAGCGTTTATCTAAGGGCCACGTTTATTCAAATAAATAGGGTACTGAAAATATTAAAAAGTAATTTTAAAAAATACAAAAATAGAACAGGCTGAACTGTGGTCTCAAAGATTTAACAACTGTTCTATCCAAGTGCAAAAAAGCAAAGAGTAATATATTTTCAACTTTCCTATTGAAACATCAAAGTTACAGGTTAACGAGGTATTTTAACATTGAACAAAACTTGTGACTTTTTTCATGTAACAAAATTAATATTGCACAATAATGGCAAAATACTATATTTCAAATTCCATCTGATCTTATGCATTTTTAATATTTTCCCAAATATTTAAAGGAATATTTTATTTAAATATTAAAATTTCTTTAAATATTAAAATTTCTAGACTACGATTAATATGATCAATAAAATGCTAAGATAATGGTACGATGTTCCAAAAGTCGACACCAGTTCAGAACATGAGTTTAACGAAACCCTCATTGGTGGATAGAAAGGGCGGATATGACAACGAAGACCTAATGACTGTTCTATCCTTTTACACTTTTGGCATTGTTGGTATGAATTGAAAATCTAGAATCTGTTCATCAACTAGCCTCTTCATTTGTATAATCCTGTCAGGTGGCAAACTACTAGAATACTTGATAAAAGTACAGCATTTTTCGAACATACCTATTCATGATATATATGAATATCGTGAAAATATAGGAACCAACCGACACACAAATAGGAAATTGCTGGGTAAATATGAATGGTTAGTTGCAATAAGACCAGTTTATGATTGCTCAAATAGACATAGAGTAAAAAATATATTTTCATTTCATTCATCTGTCCTTTAACCATTTAGGCTACATTTTTGAATAAAACATGCATTTATTCTGATCCCGTAGATATGATGTTTCAACAGTTTCCTCATGTTTATATACATGTGGCTGATATGGCCTCCTTAGGATTTGAACAAACCGGGAACAAGATATAAACGATTTAGCATCTGTTCTATCACTTTATCGATTATGGCAATAACCATAATGTGACTTTGCAGTTGTTTAATCCTTTTACAGTTTCGGCTAAACTTTTTAATGTGTCTTCCCACAGATATGATGTTACAACGGATTTCTCATGTTTATATACATGTGGCCTATATGACCTCATTAGGATTTGAAAAAAAACAAAAAAGGATTATAATATCAATGCTTTAAAGACTGTTCTATCAGTTTGTCGATTACAGAAACATTGAAAACATTTATCTGACCTGGTGGTTGTTCAATCCTTTTGCAGTTTAGGTTGAATTTTTTAACAGACATGATTTTATTCTGTGTTAACCCGTACATATGATGTTTCAACACTTCTCTCCTATTTATATACATGTGAGAGATATACAATCATTAGGATTTGAATAGACCAAACAGGAATATAAAATCAATAACTTAATGACTGTTCTATCAACTATATCGATGTCATCATTGATTATATAGACTCTACCTTGTGGTTGTTCATTCCTTCTACAGCTTTGACTAACTTTTTTATATACCTGCATTTATTCTATGTTATCCTGTAGATATGATGGTTCAATGCTTTCCTCATGTTTATATTCATGTGAGACTCATTAGGATTTGAAGAAACCAAACAGGAATTGAACATCAAATGACTGTGCCAGATCTGTTCAACATTATGTCAATGACTAAGCAACTGTTGTATCTATTCTAATCGATCTAAATTCAATTCAACCTCACAGTTGTTCAGAGTTTTGACTAACTTTTTCGTTATTCCAAGTGGTAGGCTTTGAATGATGAAAAAGGCTTCCAATAATAAAAAAAATACAACTTTTGATATCCACATATCCACATAACATATCTGCCGATTAGATGTTGTACGGATGGCAGATATGTGTCCACACTCCAATGCGGAATCTACTGATTAGACATGCATATCCACCAAAAAAGTTGACAACTTCGACAACACATTTGAAATTTCTGAACAAAGTATCCACAATCCGCAAAACATATCCGCCTTTTAGACATGGAAAAAGGGGATTCCGCATCTGCCGATTAGACATAAATATTGGCAAAAAAAGAGCTGATATATATCCACTGACAATATCTGCATCCACCGATTAGATTATATCCACCATCTGCTTCCGCATGTGGATTCCACTGATTAGTGATACCCTGTCTCGATGCTCACATGCTGCCATCCTGCATTTGGCTCTGGACCCGTAGACTTGATGTTTCTCACCCAAGTAATGGCCCCAGACCTGAATTTTACAATGGGCACATCTGTGCTTGCTCAAGCGATGCGGGGATGTGTAGTCTGTGGTAGAGCTGTGAAAGCACCCAGTGTGAGATCCCTTGCACTGCAGTGATGAGTAAAAATAGCATGACTGGGAACTTAATTTTTGATTCAAGGAAAATTGAAGGTAATTAATCACAACAAAATAAAACACAAACGAAGCGCATTACAGTAAGACGTTACAGTAAAAGTGATATTTTCACATGTATCTTTAGATCCTTATAGTCTTTCAGACAAACATCAAAACCTCAGCACACAAAAAATGCTCATATTGCCAATACACAGAAAATGGATACTTTTCCGTCTCTTGCTACTGCAGCAGTTGGGCAAAAAATCGACATAAGAGATTTCACCATACCATGTGTAGGTTTATTGTCTGTCTGCTGATTTTTATGGATTATTTCGCTCCTGAGACTCATTTGAAAGTAAATTAACTTTAAATTTCTGTGGATTCACCCTATTCTACAGCTATGTAGGTGCCATGATAGATTATTTGCAGTTTGAGCTTGTTGTTGCAATTCCATTTTTTCATAATTGGTCAGTCTATTTCTTTATTGTTCAGACTATGACACTTGTATGGAAGAATTTTTGTAACTTTGACCCACTCATTCTTCTGCCTTGGGGCTAAATCACAGGATGTGATGAAGGTCGAGTGAGTAAATTTATTGTCTGTTTCACCAGAAAAACTTTTAAAAAGAGTGGAAATCAATTATTGTTTTATATTTTTTTTGATTTTTTGACCATGTCACATAGAACTACAGTTTTGTGAGAATGTTTAACTTACCTGGACGACTTTTGTGAGCGAAAATTCTACAGTAAAAGCTTCAGTTTAAGAGACAATGTCTGAGAGAATTCAGCTTCTTATACAGAGAGTTGTGATAGGTAAAAAATTAACACAACCCGAAAATCACACATTTGGCGTAACTTGATGCACTAGGAACGAAAATGATATTCATTTTGTCTGAAAAGCAAAACTCGCATAGATACAATAGGACAAAAGTTGAAAATTTTCTATTTTTTCGATTTTCGACATACACTTCTTTATACTTTCACAAGTTTAGGTACGTCAGACATCATGTTCTGAAAATTTATCAAAAATTAGGTCAATGGATGGGACACAATTTACTGTAGGATTCATTAGTGTAAACTGCTTATTAGGAATACAGTATTGCTTGAAACATCAAACTTTGAGAGCAAAAATTGTCATTTTTTCATAAAAATCACCATATATACTGCTAAAGCTCAGAAGGACCAAAGGATTCCCTACACAAAAAAATTACGGAAATTCATGTGCTGCTAGAGGGTCGCACAACCAGAAGTTTGAGCACTACCATATAATTGTATTTTCTGGAAGTTTCAACATCCACTGTGGAACTACTAGAGCTTGATAAATTTTAAAAATAAGACAGTAATACAAGTTTCATGTGATAAATTATAATATAGTTCCCAAACTCATAAAAAATAAAATTTGGGGGGCTACAGTATCCCGAAATTTGGAATTTTAGCATTTTTTAGCATTTTTCTGTCTATTTACGTCACTTGAGATGTATCGACCTAGGCATTTAGCGATTTTATTATTGACCATGTATTGGATGCAGAATGCAATGCCCTATAATGTGGTATGAAAATGTTTTCCAAATCCTGCATTTTACTGTTTTTAACAAGTTTTAAAATGTCAATAATTAGACGGTATAAATGGTGAAAATGCAGGTTTCTCTCCACAAAAATGACTATATGTAGTGCTAAAGCCAAAAGCACCCAAAATTTCTCTATACAGTGGATATATTACATTGTCTTCTAGCTGCATACAAAAAAATTCTAAAAAGTTCGTGTACTGCTAGGGTGTTGAATCTGCAAAAATCTACTACAATTGATAAATTTTAATTTTCAATTCTTTATCAACAGAAGGGGCTTCCATGAAAAATTTGGAATTTCTTCTTTGAGAACAAGAAAGAACTCATGCATGTGAAAAATCATGTCAATGAACTTCCATGACCTACTTTTTTTCTATGTGAAGACTGACATTTGCACACTTGTGTCCTGTATCAACATTTACAATGTTCACTGGAAGATGTTTTCTGGACTGGACATCATTTAAAGGAATTCGTCTTACAACATTTGACATTTTGATATTGACCATATCCATGCATCGCATGCTTACCAGATGGGTCCTGGTGTCTTATTTTCCCTTGAAGAAGTTAGTTCCAAAGATGTCCAGCTTCCAGAAATTTCTGTGAGTTGTTCGCCAAAAGGATAGGCAACTTGCCTCATCTGGTGATTCAAGCATGTGGCAATTAATGAGTGATGGAAGCAAAGGGAGTACCCCCTCAGCAGAGGATACTGATCAACCAGCAGCATCTTTCAGCTTCAAAGATTATATTATGGAGGATGAAAATCATGAGAACAGTCCCTTTGATTGTCGAGAAGAAGGGTGTTTCAAGTCTTTCCTCAAACATGGTAACTTACTCCGGCATCTACTTATCGGTAATCATCAACTGATACCGCAAAGAGTCCGCTTGAGAGACACTGCTCTGCTATAAATGCATAAAGCAGGAAACTGGAAGCAGCCCTTTTGATGCCATTACTTCCAGATCTTCAAGAAGCATTGCAAGCGTCCCAAGCTGCTGATAGGACAAATATTGCATTAGAAGGATGGGCACTCAGGAGTCAAAGAAGTAAAATGCTCACAGCAAAGCAAAAGCAATTTCTACTGAGCAAATTTGATGGAGGAATCCATCTCAAACAAAAGTTTGATGCTGAAATGATATTCAGGCTAATGCGCATAAATGGACAGTTTTCCAAGCATGAATTTCTACCAGGCTGACAAATTGCAAGCTTCTGGTCATGGGAAGCATGTTGCCATCACGAAGACCAAGGAACATACTATGATCCTGCTGAAGCAGACAGTTTGTGTGAAGAAAATGAAGCTGAAGCTATGAATGACCTAGGGCTATATGACCCAAATTCGCACATGCAAAGTGAATTGTTCCAAACTGATTGCTTTGAAAGCTTGTGATGCTTTGTTTTTCTATTTATGTTTAAACTTCCAATAATTCCAACATCTCAAGTGGAACATGAAATTTTGAGAAAAGTAAACATCTATTGATCAAGAATTGAAAATTAAAATTTATCGACTGCTGTAGATTATTGCAGATTTAACAGCCCAGCAGTGCACGAACTTTGGAAATTTTTTGTACGCAACTAGCAGACATCATAATATATCCAGTGTGTAGGGTGCTTTTGGCTTTAGCAGTACATATAGTCATTTTCGTGGAGAGAAACCTGCATTTTCACCATTTTTACAGTCTGATTTTTGACATTTTAAAACTTTCTAGAAACAGTTAAATGCACAATTTGGAAAACATTTTCATAGCACATTAGAGCATTGTATTGTGCATCAAATACACGGTCAATAATAAAATTACTAAATGCCTGGGCCGATATATCTCAAGTCACGTAAATAGACAGAAAAATGCTTAAAAATGCCAAAGTTCCAAACTTCGGGATACTGTAGCCCCCCCCCCCAAATTATATTTTTTTATGAGTTTGGGAACTATATTATAATTCATCACATGAAACTTGTATTACCGTCTCATTTTTAAATTTTATCAAGCTCTAGTAGTTCCACAGTGGAGGTTGAAACTTCTAGAAAATACAATTATAAGGTAGTGCTCAAACTTCAGGTTGTGCGACCCTCTAGCAGTACATGAATTTCCCTAATTTTTTGTCAGCAGGTAGAAGACATCGTAAGCTATCTATTGTATAGGGAAATTTTCGGTCCTTCCGAGCTTTAGCAGTATATATGGTGATTTTTGTGAAAAAAATGACAATTTTTGCTCTCAAAATTTGATGTTTCAAACACTACTGTATTTCTAATAAGCACTTCACACTATTGAATTCTACAATAAATTGTGGCCCGCCCATTCATTAGCTTAATATTGGGTAAATTTTCAGAACATGATGTCTGACGTACCTAAACTTGTGAAAGTATAAAGAAGTGTATGTCAAAAATCGAAAAAATCAAAAATTTTCTACTTTCATCTTACTGTAGCTGTGCGAGTTCTGACTTTCAGACAAAATGAATCTTTTTCGTTCCTAGCGCATCAAGATACATCAAATATGTGATTTTCAGTTTGTTAGGCAGCTGTGGGGTCAAGAAGATGCAACAGTTCTGACCACAGGCTAACAACAACAACAAACTAAAAACTCTCCCAGACATTTCACCAGATACTCGCCAGAACTTTCACCAAACCTCAGGCAGAACACCTTGGCACGTACCTCAGGAGATCCTACCCAAGTCTCCAAACCTAAACTTATAAGAGCCTTCCCTGCGCTCACAAAACAAAACAACTTACAGGCCCAATTTGTATTGGGTGACGACTGACGACGCCACAAAATAATAATAAACAAAAATTATTATAAATGGAGCGATGGCGGCGACGCTCCCCAAACATAATCTTTTTAACAACGATAAAAAGACATAAAAGACGCGAAACCGTGGCAGCATAAATCTATGCAAATTATCATTCTTTTTTCGCCATTTTTTGGCCGCGTCCAACCGCCTGCGCACCGACGCCGGAAGCTGAACACGTGCACCTGGACCACCTCAACAAGTTAGGGTTGATTTTTTACTTATCACAACAAAGCTGAATCCTCTCAGAAATCGTGTCTTAAAAGCACTTTTTTTTAAACTGACTAGAGCAGTTCCAGAGCATAGTCGTGAGAGCATCAATTTTCGGAAGGTGGACTTTTTAGTTTCACAGGAGATAGAAAAAAGTTGGACGCGGGAAAAATGGGAGCAAAATTTATGAAAAATTTGTCGAGATGTAATCCTCGCAGCGACAAAGTAAAATATGAAAAAACAGAAAGCTGTTATATGTGGAAAATAACTAAGGAGCGATCGTGGACTATTTTTCATCATTCGCTCTTCTTAATCCACCGTCGTATCATGGAAAGTGGACTGAGCGTGGAACGAATAATCTAAACCAAGAGGTAAAATTGGAACAGATTGGTCGATTTTTAGTAGTTTTATGGATGTAGTTTCTCTCCCATCGTTTATCGGGACACAATGTCTGTAATGCTGAAAACAGTCGACCACAAAAAAATGTGTTGACCAGACCACGACAAATAAGATTCATGCTGCGCACATAGAGGTATGTAACATTTGTACAAATTTCTGCAACCTTATCAGACCAGAATAAGTTCCTTTCTAAAGCTGAGGCTATTTCACGGTCTAACAAGGAGTAAAAAGTCTAGACGGGTAAATTGAACTCCAGCACTATTCCGCTCGCTTGCTCCGACTTATGTAATTTCTTCCCCAATGTTATAATTTGAATTTGGGTGTGGAGGGCGAACGTCAATATGTATATGTCATGGACTAATAAGCAGATCAGCGTGCGATCCGTGCTTTCAGCTGTGTATTTTGCATGTCATCATCAGAGACTTTAAGTCTCAGGATGAAAATTTATGAAAGCTTAGCTTAGCCCCAGTTTTATTCATACACACAAAACATATGGAGAAAGTTAAGCTATGCATGCTGAACTGCGCCTCACATTATCGGAAAGGTTCCAGGCAACAGTTTAACTTTCTCGGTAAGTAAGAATGAGCTAGCTGTACCTTAACGGTTCTGAAACGAATGTGGCAACTATACATGCACGTGGGGGGGGGTTGGGGTGTTTTGACCCCCAGCAGACTTTAATTGATCCCCAGCAGATTCTTGCTGACCCCCAGCAGATCTGACCACCCCAGCAATCATCCAGAAGATGAAAAAGGAAAATGAGCAAGTGAGACGAGAAAGTCATCATAAAAATAAGAATGATGTTGTAGTTGAACAATTTTTCTAAAAAAAGCATACTTGAAGTCCAAAAAAGTAACATTAAAACTTTTAAAAGTGCAGTATAGGCAAATAATTTCCCATATCTGACTAACATAATGTCACGATAAGTGAATTTGTAAAGTATGTAAATTAAGCTAAGCTTAAGGTTACTGTATAATTTCGTCCAAATTAGTTCGTGTAGGAATTGTACAGTAATCCATTATTAAGTTGTTTTTCCATTTTTTACCATTAGGGAAAATGTAGGTTAAGTAGCCCATTGTTTGTACATTTTTGACGATAATTTGCCAAAACCATTAGTGCATTTTCGTTTCATTATTTACTCGGCCATCGCAAAATATGTATGGAAAGGATTACAGTAGGAAAATAAGAGCCCAAAAAACAGAGAACTACTAATCCCTTTTGTCCACTTACCAACTCCCACCCGATGGGTGGACAACTTCAAGGAACCCGTCATAAACAAGTTCAACCAATCAGGTTCAAACGTTTTCCTCCCATTCCCAATAAACAACTCTAGCGAATGAGATTTCCCTCACCAAAAACCCCACCTCTTTTTCCGGATCCTCGAAAAAAAAAGAAAGAACAGTCAGTTCGTTCTTTTGGATTCTCCAAAATCGGCAGCGTCTCACTTTACCGACTACGTGAGTTCCCTACCTCTTCGTGTGTTGTATTTTTCTTGGACGACGTTCATTCCGTCCAGCAGGTTGTATTTGTTTGAGGACGACGTTCATCCATCCAAGTAGTTTGTATTTGTTTGAGGACGACGTTCATCCATCCAATTAGTTTGTATTTGTTCGAGGACGACGTTCACCCGTCCAATTAGTTTGTATTTGTTTGAGGACGACGTTCATCCGTCCAATTGTATGTGTTTATCGGTGACGTTTATCCGCCAATAATTTATTTTCGAGACAATGCCTATCCCTCCATAGGAATCTCACCTCCCCGACTCATATTTAGTAGTTCTCAGATTCCTTTTCTCTCAGTTGCTCTTATTCTCCTGCCCGTGTCCCCTGCCTTATCCACATTATTGTAATTTAGCCTGTTAATGTTCTATTTTAATAAAGGAATATTTTAGAGGGGTTTACATAACCAGGAAAATTACCCTTTACGTAACAAGTGACCCTTACGTAACAAGTGGCGACCGTACCTATCCGAATGGAAAAAAGTAAGCCCCTAGTTTTTTATTCCCACCCTTCCTGTTGAAAAAGTCCTATCCCATCATTCTAAAAGTTCCATTTACCATTCCTCTCCCGTTTTCTCGTTGTTAACAAAATTCTGGCTGAACAAAAGAAAAGTTTGTCAGACCAATTTCGTCAAATTGAAAAGGAAGCAAAAAACCAAGTTTTGAACACCCGAAAAATGATCCACCCTGACCAGATCGATCAAATCGTTAGACATTCCATTGAACATGTTGTTGACGACAGACTTAGGGGTCTAGAGGACCAGCTAAGAGATGTTATTCCTGGTCAAAATGCCCCAAATCGTGAAATAAATACAGTGTTGAATGATATCCGCCTAGCCAATTTCAGGAACAACCCATTCATTCCCATCAGATCCCCACCCCTATTTTCCGGTTCTTTTGGTCAAAATTTTTTGGACTGGATAAAAAATTTTGAAACCTTCCTCACCTTTCAAGGCGTCAAACCTGACGATGAAGAAATAAGGAAAGCCTGTTTCGAGTCCTACCTTTCCGGACCTGCTCTAGCCACCCTGGATGATCTGAGGCTAAGACAGAACCCTCCCACCACATACGAGCAGTATAAAAACTGTTTCCAACGTTTATACCCCAATAACCGCGATTGTGATATTCATCAACAACTTTTGATGGAAAGAAAACAAAAAAGTTCAGAACTTGGCACTAAATTCCTTTCAGAACTTAGAAAAATTGCACGGCAAGCTTTCCCAAATTTGTCCTTGGAGGATAGAGAAAACCTGATAAAACCCATATTTTTACGAGGCTTAACGCCGGAAATTCGTGAAATTTTGAGATACCGTGAATTCGCAAACTTAGATGAAGCCCATAAGGCTGTCATGTACGTAGAATCTCAACGAGCCCGACCTGGTTTCTCATCATCTATTCCCAGAATACCCCCCAATGACATGGTTGCAACAGTTACCCAAAGTAATATTGAACGTTCTTTACTTGACCTCACAGATAAAATGTCAAAACTTTTCGACCGAAAAACGACCCCTCCACCAGTTTCCTGCACTTATTGTGGCAAGAGCGGCCACTTGGAAAACGTGTGCCGCAAGAAACAATGAGACGACCAACGAAAAACCAGTTATCCCCGCAGGCCCAACACGTGGAAACCTGACACGGGTCACCGGCGGCCCTATTCGGAACACCAATGGTCCAACCAAAATCCGCCCAAACCCCCAAATAATTTTGGCCATTCCAATAACAGCTGCTTTAACTGCGGCGAGCGTAACCATTTGGCCAGGCATTGCACAGCGCCACGGAAAAGTAAGTACCCATCCAATATTCACCAACAATCCTGCTCCCCAGATATTGCCGTCTCTTCCCCCCTCGATTTTGATGATATAGAAATGTTCCTCCAATGTTCAGGACAACAGACAGCAGGCCACATCAATACGTTGTTTACGAAAAGCAACAACCCCAACCCAAAAAGTAAGTCGGTCCAGATGGCCATGACCGAAAATACCCAAACCACCCAACCACCCATCTCCTTGTTAAAAATTAAATTTTCCCCAAAATTGCAAAAATTGGGCCCTTATTTTTTTCAAGCAATTTTCAAAAATCCAAATCCGAAAAAGCCGAAAAAACCCACTCCCAACACCAATCAAGAAACGAGCCCTAGAACCCCAAGCCCTGCCCCATCGGCTGAACGTCAACGGTTCCCATCACAATCATCGGCAGCGTCAGCCCAATCCACTCGCCCACCAACCCCCAAATCGCCAGCCGAATTTCAAGTTGAGATCGTCTACCCAGACGATATGGAAGACGGTGAATATACCAAAGAATCCCCAAAACCCAATTTAACCCAGAATTCGTTTTTTGTTCAGGCGAGATCACCAACGCAGCCTGAAGACACCAAACGCCGACTGAGGCGAAACGAAAAGTTTTGGCAACCCAACATAATTTCTTTTTTATGTTTCTTGTCGTTTTTTTTCGCGCCAATAAATGGCACATTTCAATTATGTGGTATGTCTAGGAGTGGCCATGCAATTGACATCCCGAAAAGTGTCCAATGTGAAGCCCCAAATTCCCCTGCCCATCTCAGTAAAATAGTGGCCGATGTCTATATTCCAAAAACCCAACCAGATACCGCCCCTGCCTTCAAATGTCAAATGCGTACGAGAACTATTTGTACAAACACGGGATTTTTCGGATCAAAAGGCATTGTCCTGGACTCCTCAAAAATTGCCCCAATTCCCGCGTCCGAGTGCAGAGAAGCATTTTTCACCAAAAGTTACCAAACAAAAAACTTGACCCACGTCTCCCCCCGTTTTTGGAGCACAGAAAACCCACTAAAAGTCGATTTTAAGTGGTGCTGTAGTGATCATTGTACTACAGTAACAAATTTGATTATTGAAGAAGGCAACGTTGCCTCTTGGGACCCTGATCATTTGACCACCGATTTAGGCAACTCCGGCGGTTGCAAGCCCCTAGCCGGACAGTGCACTCTCACTGATGGAATAATTTTGTGGGACGATACCAAATTCAAGGACACCTGTTCCCTCCAACTAAAAGGCACATATAACGGAACCCTAAGCGATAATTATGTTGTCATAGACGCTATTCAGGGCGCATTTACCCTAAAGTCTGCTTACACTCAATGTTCCAAAATTGAAAAAGCCGTCCTAACCCACCAAGGAGTCATTTTAGTGCTTAAAAATATGACCCAACTCGCCTCATCAAATTCGGATGAAAATTCAGACCCTATGAACCCAGACCCAGTGAATGCGAAGTTAAATTTCTTAACACAAAAAATTTTGGACTTGGAATACGAAAATTTCCGAAATGTTTGGTCAGAATTGTGTCGTCAAGCCCAAGGATATCTTGACATCATTTGGCAACTTTTACATTTTGACCCCACCCTTGGTGCCCGTGCATTTTTACATCAGACTGATATAATCGCCGAGTTTACTGGCGATGTTCTTACCATCTCAAAATGTAAATCCCTAAATGCCACAGAAATTTTTACCTCCCATAAAGTGAATGAAACGTGTTACAAAAACCTTCCCATCAGAATTAATGATACACTTTGGTTCGTGACCCCCGGCACCTTTGATCTCCTTCCTTTTAGCCCAAAAATTGATTGCCATCATCGACCCATAAGCATATACAAAAATGGAGACAAATGGATGACAGAAACTGGACCCACCCACGTCACTACAGTACCCGTTCAAGTTTTCTGGCATGGAAAATACAAAGTTTTTCATTTTGACTCACCAGCCATTTTTCATGATCAGTTAGGATCTATCCCCTCCAATTTAGCTTTTTTGAAGCAGTACATGTACAAAGTACACAGCTTAGAAGCTAATGTGCATAGAATAATGAACTATACTTCAGAAATGTCGTTGAATCCCTCCGTCATTTACGAAGCCCTGTCAGGAGCAGGCCAAGGCATGTCAAAGGCCATGCAAGGATATTCCAAATCATTGGAACAGATTATCGGTGGCATATCCCACAGTGCTACAGATGGCTTGAATAACCTGCTGAAAGGTCCCTTACAATTAATCTTTAATGGTCTAGTGGTCATAGCCAGCATTGCTGCAGTAGTTTTCGTCCTCTTTTGGTCTTGTGCGTACCTCCACAACATGCGCGCCAAAAGAATGCCCCCACTGTTGCCATCTGCCGCATCCCTTTACGAAAATCCCCACCATTCTAGCGAAGACCCGCCTCCTCTACCAACCCTTGGACAAGCCCTGTTCCAACTTGTAGCCCACCACGCCCAAAACTCGGAAGCCACTCACACGCGCAGCAGCAGCATTTGTTACGTGAAACGAGCAACTCCTAGTGCCCCATCCCCCCTATTTCATTTTGCATCCGAAAATGATATAATTGATAGAATCCCACATGTTTTGCTTACAATTAATAACCAAAAAACCGTTTATGCTATGGTCGATTCTGGCGCAGCTTACTCGATCATGGATAAAAAAGTTGCAAGTTCTATTAATGACCTTGTCTGGAAAAATTCCCCCACTATCATGGCCACCGCTGCAAATAAACTCCCTATCCCCTTAGTAGGTTCGGCCATCGTGACTCTAAAAGTGGACGATTTGGAAGAAACAATTGTGGTTCAAATACAAGACGATTGTCCCTCACCTATTATTTTAGGTGCCAATTTCACTAACCGGTTCAAAAGCTACGAATTCAACAATGAAAATTCCTTTGTCCGTTTTGGAAAAACTGTTGTCCCATGTAGAGGCATTTCCTACAACCCACCCAAACATCGAGGCGAAATTTCTTTGCCGGGTACTGTTGCCCTTCCACCCAGAACCATCACAGAGTTTACTGTACCCGTATCAAAAATGTACAAAAATACGAAAACTGTTGAATTCTTTCCACGTGATCAATTATTTGAAAAATTCGGAATTTGCGCAGCTAACAGTGTCTCCACCATTTTTCAAGGCCATATCATGGTTTCCATTTTCAATCCCACCCAAGCCCCAGTTGTCCTATATGAGAAAACAAGATTGGGCACAATCCAAACTTTTACCGAAAAATCAGCAATGGTAGCCCAGTGTAATTCCACACCCAATGAAATATTAACACCCAATAATGTAATGAAATGGTTGAACTCCAATGTTGACCTATCCCAAACATCCATCAGCCCAAACGAGAAGCAAAAGCTTTTGTCCACCCTTGCAATGTTCCCTGAACTATACTCAACCTCCAAAGCTGATAATGGACGCACTAGTTTGGTTGAACATGTGATTGACACTGAGGATACTAAACCCGTCCGGAGACCCCTTTTTCGTACCTCCCCAAAGGAAAAGGATATTATTCGTCAAGAAGTCGAAAACTTGGAACGCCAGGGTATCATTTCCAAGAGCACGTCCCCTTATTCTACCAACACGGTTCTTGTAAAGAAAAAAGATGGTGGCATGCATTTGTGCATAGATTTTCGTGGTCTAAACAAAGTCACCAAAAAAGACAGTTACCCCATCCCCCGAATTGACGATATTTTCGACACCCTTCGCGGCATGCAGTTTTTCACGTCCCTTGACCAAACCAATGCCTATTACAGTATCCCAATCAAGGAAAGTGATAGAGAAAAAACAGCTTTTAACAGCCCCGCCGGCCTTTATCATTTTAATTTCCTACCCTTTGGTCTGTGTAACGCCCCTGCCTCTTTCCAGCGCCTCATGGATGTTCTCTTATCCAACTTGCAGTGGCAAACCTGTCTCGTCTACTTGGACGATGTGCTTGTTTTTGGAAAAACCCATGACCAAATGCTGGACAGGCTGAAAGAAGTACTTTCTCGAATGCAGTCAGCAGGACTAAAATTGAAAGTCCAAAAGTGCAAATTTTCACAGTCCCACGTGAAATATCTTGGCCACATAATTTCAGCTGACGGAATTTCCCCTGACCCCGAAAAAATTGAAGCAGTTCAAAAAATGCCCGCCCCAAAAACAGTCAAACAAATAAAGTCCTTTTTGGGATTGATTTCTTATTACCGTCATTTCATCCCAAATTGTTCCAAAATCAGCTCCCCACTTAGCAAATTGTTAAAAAAAGATGTTCCCTTCGTCTGGGGACAGGATCAACAAAGTGCTTTTGACGGCCTAAAGCAACACCTCATATCTGCACCCATCCTGTCCCACCCAGATTTCGCACAACCATTTATCTTGCAAACCGATGCTTGTGTCACTGGCATAGGCGCTGTTCTCAGCCAAATAGGATCGGACAGAAAGGAACACCCCATTGCATATGCAAGCCGCAGCCTAAACCCTCATGAACAAAAATATTCCATAACCCGTCTAGAAACCCTCGCTGTTGTTGAATTTGTTCGTCATTTTCGCCCATACCTCTACCAACATTAGGTCACGGTCCACACTGATCACACAGCCGTAAAAAGCATTTTGGAAAAAGAAAATAACCCATCCCCCCAAAGTTGCTGTTGGGGCTTTGCCCTAAGTGACTTTAAGCTTAACATCCAACCCAGAAAAGGCACAGCTAATGGAAATGCGGACGCTTTATCCCATACTCCCCTTCCCACCACCCGTTCTGCTTTTGATATTGACAATTTTTCACAGTCCCGTCCTGAGCAACCCATGCCCATCAACAGTGTTTTAGAAGCAGAAGCTTCAGAAAACGAAGAAATATTGAAAAATTTCCGAGAACAGCAGCTTTGTGACCCTATCCTTCGGAAAATCAAAGAACAAATAGAAATCGGAGACCCTGTCCATGTTCAAAATTTCTCCCTCGAAAATGACTTGATTTATAAGCAACAAGGCCCCCTCAAAAAACTCTATGTACCCAGTGCTCTCCAACAAACTATTATCAAGGATAACCATGATAATAAGTTTTCCGGCCATTTTGGAATAAGAAAAACGATCAACCTTACCAAAAGAAAGTATTTTTGGCCGGACATGGCAAAAATGATCACTGATTATTGCCGATCATGCCACCCTTGTCAAGTGAATAAACCCACACACCATAGAATTACGGCTAATCTGGTTCCCATCCAAGTCAAAGGCCCATTTGAAAGGGTAGGTGTTGATTGTGTTGGTCCCATGACCCTTTCTGAACATGGAAATCGTTTTATCATCGTTTTTATCGATTATTTCACAAAATATGTTGAAGCTATAGCCACCCCCGATATTACAGCACTTACCGTTGCCAAAGCTTTTGTCAAAAAAATTGTTTGTAGACACGGAGCTCCCAAAATTTTGCACTGCGACCGTGGCACTGATTTTACTTCCATCCTCATGACCGAAGTAACTCGACTTTGTGAAACCAGAAAAGTCCACACTACCCCCTACCATCCCATGGCCAATGGCGAAGTCGAACGTGCAAACCAAACCCTTGTTGTCCGCATGCGGATGTATGTTGACGATTGGCATACTGATTGGGATGATCATCTCCCTTTTGCCATTTTTGCCACAAATATTCACCAAAATGAAAGCACTGGCTATTCCCCCTTTGAATTGTTATATGGTCGACAACCGGACCTCCCGTCGGATATTTCTCGAACCCCACCATCGCCCTACGCTATAGACATGAACGATTATGTCAATGACGTCAAACATCATTTTCACACCGCTTTGACCGTTGTCCAGGACCGCATCAGAAATAGCCAAGCTCTTTATTCAAAAAAGTATGACATGAAAACCAACAACCACGAATATAAAGTTGGTGACCTGGTCCTCAAACCCGTCCAAACGTCTAAGTTGGCCCCCCTACACCTTGGTCCCTACAAAATTATGTGGATATCCTAGCCCAACCTCTGGATCTATAACCCCAAAACGGATCGAGAAGAGGCAATTCACGTCAACAATACGCAGCCGTATCATCCCAAAGTCAATGTCCGTTCAAATCAACCAAACGATGAAAATCAACGATGTCCCGATCCAGAAAACACCTTCCGCCGAGTTCAACGTAGCTCCACCCACCGTTCTGCTCGACCCAATTCGCCAGCTTCGATCGAATTGTGACCTGCCCAAACGAGGACGTTTGCTTTATAAAGAAGGGAGGTGTCACGATAAGTGAATTTGTAAAGTATGTAAATTAAGCTAAGCTTAAGGTTACTGTATAATTTCGTCCAAATTAGTTCGTGTAGGAATTGTACAGTAATCCATTATTAAGTTGTTTTTCCATTTTTTACCATTAGGGAAAATGTAGGTTAAGTAGCCCATTGTTTGTACATTTTTGACGATAATTTGCCAAAACCATTAGTGCATTTTCGTTTCATTATTTACTCGGCCATCGCAAAATATGTATGGAAAGGATTACAGTAGGAAAATAAGAGCCCAAAAAACAGAGAACTACTAATCCCTTTTGTCCACTTACCAACTCCCACCCGATGGGTGGACAACTTCAAGGAACCCGTCATAAACAAGTTCAACCAATCAGGTTCAAACGTTTTCCTCCCATTCCCAATAAACAACTCTAGCGAATGAGATTTCCCTCATCAAAAACCCCACCTCTTTTTCCGGATCCTCGAAAAAAAAAGAAAGAACAGTCAGTTCGTTCTTTTGGATTCTCGAAAATCGGCAGCGTCTCACTTTACCGACTACGTGAGTTCCCTACCTCTTCGTGTGTTGTATTTTTCTTGGACGACGTTCATTCCGTCCAGCAGGTTGTATTTGTTTGAGGACGACGTTCATCCGTCCAAGTAGTTTGTATTTGTTTGAGGACGACGTTCATCCGTCCAATTAGTTTGTATTTGTTCGAGGACGACGTTCACCCGTCCAATTAGTTTGTATTTGTTTGAGGACGACGTTCATCCGTCCAATTGTGTGTGTTTATCGGCGACGTTTATCCGCCAATAATTTATTTTCGAGACAACGCCTATCCCTCCATAGGAATCTCACCTCCCCGACTCATATTTAGTAGCTCTCAGATTCCTTTTCTCTCAGTTGCTCTTATTCTCCTGCCCGTGTCCCCTGCCTTATCCACATTATTGTAATTTAGCCTGTTAATGTTCTATTTTAATAAACGAATATTTTAGAGGGGTTTACATAACCAGGAAAATTACCCTTTACGTAACAAGTGACCCTTACGTAACAATAAAATAAAGAATATACTGTTTGGATATTACAAGATGTAGAAGATCTTTTTTCGTTATCAGGAACAAAAAAATTTGTATTCCACCCCCTGTCCTAGCTGACCCCCCGCAGAATTTCTATGCTGTGCATGCATGGTGGCAACAATGGGGCGATTTAAACTTCGAACCGCAATGTTTGACAGCAACCTACGGCTCTTAGAAGAGCTTAAATCTCCTTGATGACACAGCGCCCTGCTACACAGTTGAATCCACTTGACGGATTCGGGTCAAATCGAGTTTACAGATCCCGTCGATCAACATCATTCCTTATCAGTCACAGTAGAAAATGTGAAATTAAACTAGCTAGGCACGCCTTTGGGGAGTAGGCAGACATTTATAGAGCCAATTGGCTATTTTGGAGTCGATATCTGATTATAAGAGAGCTTTATTGAACAATGGAATCTTTTTATACAACAGAAAAAATAAGATAAAAATTAATAAAAACTGTCCAGTTGAAGTCCTTTATATGTGCAAAAATTTCCATTTCCATGATTATCGATAACAGCGGTCCGAAAAATGCAAAACTGGAAATTCGAACAACGACAAGAAAACGTACAACGTTATGCGATAATAATAAAATTAAAACGCGCGCGCTACAAACTTCCAGGCAGTGGAATATAACAATCAGTTCACGAAACTGTAAAACAAACGATGTGACGGTATATTCGAGGGATCAACGGTATCGAAGATTCGACGACTCCTCTATATTTTCATACAAGTTCCATTCACCGAAAAAACACTTAAAAATAAAGAAAATAGATGAGTGAGACAATATTTAATCTCCCCGATGTTCTCTTTTCAATTTCGACTGTTCCCGTTAGAAAACAGACCCATACGTTTAACGAGCGAAAAGGTGAAATCTGTTCTATTGTGAGGAATCGACGGCGACAAACTAGAGACATTTTTTTGTTCGGAAATAATTTTCCACGATAAAGTTTGATCATCACGTAAAGAATTTGAAGCCGAAACTCGTTGACGCAAAAAATAATGTCTGCAAAAAATAATGCAAATTCCCTTTAAAAAATTTACCTTTCTAATTTTGATTTAAGGGGCAGGGTTACCCTACTTTTTTTCGAAGCCATGATTCAAAATTCTGCGTGCTTTTTTAGAAAATGAGGATCACGAGAATGTCACATTGGAAAAATAACGTGAAGTTCTATCGGATAACTCACCAGAATGCGGAGAGAAAACCTCGGAGATTTTGAAAAATGAACTTCATCGCAAACTGCGTCCGCTGATCTTCTTACAGATCTGCAGCGCCTTTTTCTAATGTCTCTCTGCTTTTCGGTAACTTTTTGCAAGGGAAAATTTATACTAGTTTGAATCTATACTTTAGTTCTAATGTCAGTAGATCAAAGGATACCATTTAGGTTCCGTTTCAGGTTTGAGTTCAGTTCCGAAAAATCTTGAATAATGGAAAGCTGGAAAAGTCAAAATATTGAATTAGGAGAAACTCCACTGAGTCTTGATTCACCCTTTGACAGCATCGGCTAGCCGGATGGGGTAAATTTGTCTTGGCAGCTTTTTTAGATTCTTCAACTTGATCGAGAATGGAAATAAAACACAAATTTCAGTGTTTATGAATAGATTTCAATAAGGATTCTCGACTGCAATTTTTTTGTCATAATTTTGCCATACACATGCTCAACTTTGCCTGAAAAGAGCTGCAAAATTGGCGATTTTGCTGAGATCAACAACTCTCAGATTTAAAGACTCAAAGTAGATATAATACGTTAGACGCCTAATAATCAACCAAAATATGGCGAAACGATTTTTTAAAAAAGATAAACCAAATAGTAATAGATAAAGGGGTCAGCGGAGGAGGTATATTAATATCGTTCGATTTCATGTTTTTTCAAAGTACACACGTAATGGAGCTCCGAAGTCTGACGTGTTAGCGGGCTCTTTTGTGGGTGGGGTTATATGTAAATTGTCCAAATTTAGGTAGGGCACATTAAAGGAACGAGTTTGAAGCTTTTGACTAAAAGTCGAAAAATAGCTAAAAATTAGTTATTTTGTTTCAATAAACTATAAAAATTTGTATTTATGGCACGGAGCAGAGCATCCCATGGGGGGGGGGGGGGGGTACAGGGTTCATACAAAGTTGTAGAAAAAAAATTCCCTGTGTTTTCCAGGTTTTCCAGGTTGACAAATGAAATTTTTCCAGGTGTTTATAATAATGAAATATACTATCATGAAGAAAAATACTCAATAATAAAAACATGTGTGAGCTAAAGTATCATCGAAAATAGAGTACTAAATCGAAAATTTTATTTCAAATTATTGCGCAACCTAGCGCCGAAAAATTTTGATTCCGAGGCCTCTAAAACGTCGGAAAATTAATTTTTCAGCACATTCTTATGCAGCTACTGATGATCAATCGTGATCTTTTCACCATTTGATTGGTGGAAGCGTTAAAACATTTTCCTAACGTTTTCGTATATCAAGAGCCAGTAATTTTCCAATCATAATTATTTATGATAATATATAAACCAAAGTATAAACCATAAAAAAGTGTGATAGATATTTTACTTCGGACTCGGATATCGGTAATTAACGCGATGCAGAGCATCGGAAAAAATTTGGATTTCGATATTCTATATCGTTGGAAAATGACTATTTTTAATATCTATTTCCTGCCTGAAAAGTCTAATTTTTCAATGAATTAAACATGTTTTCAGTCAGGCAAACTAAAATTCAAAAATTAGGCAAGCAGCAATGAATTGAATGACTTTTTCAGACAGAGGAACCTCTGCTATTGTCCCACGCTTAATCATTTTCCATGTGCAAAAAGTTATCTTCACGAAAGTCGAAAATTCCAAAGAACCAAAAACGATTTTGTGGAAACAATCTAGAAAAATCTAGGTTTTAGTTAAATATGTGAAAAAAACAATACAAGGTCAAACATTCATCCATAACATGTTGATGTTTAAAAGCTATAAGCCAGCGTAAGCTAGGCCGACATTTTCCAACCGCACGACAGAAATGATAATGAGAATCATAAGTGATTTGAAAATCGGCGCGAAGCGCTGGAAAATTTTCAATATGTTTTCTTAAAAACGCATAAGAATGCATCTCTGGACAGGAAACTCACCTAAACGTAAGGGTTGTTAGGCTCTGATTTTTAAAAGCCATGTTCGCTTGTGCCCCTAAATTTTTAGGAGTCAATCAGAATTTTTAGAAGCAATGGCTCCTAATTGACCTAAAAAATCCTGACCAGACTCGATTTTTTTTCGCTCGCAAATATGAATGCTCTATATAGCCGAAAACATTCTGTTGATTAGTCTAAAATTTTCTGGCATAAATGAGGAGTTTGAATGTTTTCTCAAATATTACCCTTACAATCCAATTGAAACATTGACTTTGACATAGTAATATAAAGGCTAAATTAAAAGTCGAAGTTGAAAAACTAAAAAAACGATCTCAAATACTCGATGATTTTGAGAAATCTCACTTTCAATGTGCATAGTCGAATAAGCAAACTCGCCGCAGCGCGGCGAAAAAATTTGACGATTTTCCTGTAATTTTCAACACAAAATATTTATTTTTCCTTAAAATTCCCTGTGTTTTCCAGGTTTTCCAGGTTGTGTATGAACCCTGGGGGTATTACCCCGGTCTTGGATTTGGAAATTCATTTACTACCCCCTTAAAAACAGCTACCTATAGCAAAAAATTTTGGTAGACCTCGTTCTCTCGTCAGTAGGTTATAGTAATTCGAGAAAAATTGCGCAATGTGTGCTTGAGAGGTCTTTTTGACACATTTACTGAGCAAATGATAACTGGTCTTTTTGACACATTTACTGAGCAAATGATAATGGGAAAGTATGCAACGTCTGTGCCACATAGCGATTTTTAGGAAAGGATATCAGCACATTAATATATACTACTTGTGGGAAATCATTATATATATAATTAGGAGATCAAATAATGAGTTACGTATATGTGATTTATCAAAAAATCGCCACTTGGGAAGAAAAACATTATGTTCTTAAAATTCTTCCTCTTCATCCTCTCCTTTCCTTTTTCCCGCTTCTGCGTTGGATCTTCTGTGCGCATATGGTTAGATTTCTCCACCCAAGCTGTGGTGTACTTTCCTGCTATGAGTTGAGACATGCGAGATCCGTTGACGTGGATCAGGAGTGGTACCTGGTTTCAAACCCGTGGTTCATAATCTAATGGGATTTATAATACTAAAGCCACATTCAGCATCAGCACTTTCAATTGGAAGCACTGTTTCAACCCTTATCAGTGATGAAATAAGCTCATACTCCTGAAGATGCTGATTCAAATAATGTTTCCAAAAGTATGTTGTGCCTGATTCGTGAAATGTGCAGGAATCAGTTGACACGACAATCTTCAAAGTGTGACTATTCTCTGTGTATAATTAGGCGTATAATTAGTACATTCAATTTGCATGATTGGGAGCTGGAAAAAGGGGGTTGAAATAGTAAATGGTGTTCGAGCGTAAAAAGCGTAAAGTAGGGGCATTTATCATGTTCGTAAGTTGTGAGAATTGCTTTGTGGTGAGAGTACTACACCACCCCCCTCCGCAAAAACGTTGGGAGCAAAAAAACGGTCATGGCATATTTTAAGTACTACCCTTACAATTTACGATTTTACCCCTACCTACATTTTCGACCTTGGGGACCTCTGGCACGAAGCGCCAAAAAATAAACATTTTCGACAATTTTGTGTTCGAAAAAGACTATTTTCCATATGAAAATTCGCGTTTTCAGTTTTTTTTTCATTTGAAAGGATGGAGTCCTATACTTTAAGACCGGTTCGTACTTCTGCTGGGCGAGAAAACTTACCCCGAGCATGCTCGAAGTTGGCCCATACTTCGCGTTTTTTCGGGACAAACTTTATTTTTGCTTCTTCAATCGGTCGATTTGTAATTTTTGCAATGTATTTATTCAAAACCTCGAAAATTCGCGTTCTTAGCGACTCGCTGCATGTCTTTTTCAGTGAATATTAAGTTTCTTCTTAATTTCTTTGAACGCACGGTGTTTTTCCAAACGTTCTTAGAATCATATGATTGAATGTTCAACAGGAATTCTTTTTCAAATTAAGTTCAAAAAGTTAAAATTTTCCATTGCCTGATAAATTTTTTTTTGAATAGACATGGCAAAAGCTATACGGCAAAAAATGAAATCCCACAACAAATATATCTACAGATCGATCAATGCGTGCAGCTCAATTCTAAGCTATATATCACAATATGAGTCACAATTTTAAAATTTCGCATTCATCGTACCGGCTTTGTTCAATTTTGGAATAAATTAGCCCAGCCTGGAACGTGCTTATACATACATATAACATTTGTTGCTTACAACATGTTCAAATTTTTCGCACTCGGGGTTCTATCCACCGAGCAACGAGCAGAAGTATCAACCGGGCTTTAGCCCTAAGGTAGCAATATACAATTGGGAAATTTTACCCCAACTACATGCAGGCCCGTAACTAGGGGGGGGGAATAGGGGGAATTCCCCCCTGAAATGAAATCCCAAAAAAATTTTTAGCGTATCTGATCGAGCGCATGTATGTGAACAAGTGACTACTCTTGGCACCTGTGAACTTTTTTCTATCAATTTATTGAATCATAAAAATGAAGGGTTAAAGGTACAAATATTATATTTTATAATAAAATTTGCATGTCTAACAGTGTAATGCATTTGTTGAATATTTATTGGGTTTCATTCAGCTGTTTCCTACATAATATTACACTTTTTCTTGCTGTACGTATTTTATAATTTGCGTTGGATGTATATTAGGGGTTGAAGTTTATGAAAATTTTTTCGGGAGTGTTTCAACTTTTGAATCTAATACAATATGAAGCGTATCACTAGCTATTTTACATCTTCAAATTTAAATAACAAACGTCAATGTGTAGCATCAAATTCAGCTTCTTCACGTGAACCTAGTGCTGCGAATGATTCTCAAAAACCTTCAGAATCAACAGGTTAGTTAGAATAAAATTGTATCATCGTTCTAATGAGTTAAAATTCATTTAAATATTAATCCAGTTGTAACACTAGCGTCAATTACCACATCTACAGAATTGTCGACGCCAGCAGACCTTTCAGTAGCATCATCAGCAGGTTAGTTCGATTCAAACAATAAATTTCGATGCACAATGAATTATAATATATATTTTGATCTTGAGTTTTCTCAATTATGTATTTTAAATATAGCGTTTTAAGAAATTTTTCGAGCACTAACCACTGTTAGTGCTCGAAAAGTTGATTTTTTCTGGGGCTTCGCCCCAGACCCCACCAGGGGGCGCTTAAGCGTACCACCCTGGACCTCTCAGCCCACTGGTCGGTCGCTGCGCGACTTCCGTTCGCCGAGTTTTGAGTAAGTCAAAACATTTTGGTGATTCCCCCCTGAAAAAAATTCCTAGTTACGGGCCTGATTACATGTATGTCTCAAAGAAATATTTCTCCCCAGGGTTCTTTTCTCTAGGCACCTTGTTAACGAAATTGTTGCTTGCTTACTTGGTTGAAACCGCTTCGCTGCCACTAATTGCGATTAATCGAGACGAACATGATCGTAAACCCAGCCGCGTTTTACATCGACGTTCGGGCGTACGAATTTTCTTTTCGTTCAATCGGCCGAAAATCGCCACTCGTCTTAATTGCGGTCGAATCAAGGTTGCGGAGGCAGCATCGGTATTTCGAACGTTAGCACTAATTCGCGAGCGAGCGTAGATATGAGGCGCCGAACGGCGTGTCGCTGTGGCGACCGGCGTTAAACGGTGACGCCTCAACGTGAAAAACGGTAGCGAAGTTGCCAGATCGGCGACGAACGTTGATGGTGGGGGCGTCATAGGCCGAACAACGTCAT
This sequence comes from Romanomermis culicivorax, assembly GCA_963922205.1. Classification (NCBI taxonomy): domain Eukaryota; kingdom Metazoa; phylum Nematoda; class Enoplea; order Mermithida; family Mermithidae; genus Romanomermis; species Romanomermis culicivorax. The sequence continues at coordinate 222,739 of CAWUHX010000033.1, forward strand.
TGTCAACGGAGGTGAACGGGGAACAACTCCGCAAATTATAGAAAAATGAAGTCGTATGATGATACTTGGGAGGCGAGGCTGAGAATTAAAAAAATAATCGAGAACTTATAGAGAAAGCTGAGAGAATAAATTCTTTTAGAATATTGATTTTTTCGTTTCATTCGCGGTAATATTGAGTAAAATGATCTAAATTTAAATTATCTCACAAACAATAAACTTTGGGCCAATAAGAATCGAAGGAAATAAAAATGAAAGAAAGACTTCGAACAACAAAAGCAGATTGAAAATTTAGAAAATGAGCATTGCTGCGGTCCATTTAGGATTTTCTACTTTTCCCGAATATACCATAAGCGATCTAAATAACAGCAGGTCCAATGTCTAAATCGCAGATATAGAATCAAAAATCCTTTTGGCCCGAAATAATGCTTATAAGAATTGAAAATGAGCTGATAAATTATCGAAAAACAAAAAATTTCTTGCTGAATAAATCATTCTACAGTTATTCGACTAAATCGATTTCACAAGTGAAATGCAAAAACCACCGTTTTCGAATTCTCTGCATAATTTTGATTCCTTTGCCGTAGTATGTCTGCACTCAGCAGCATTTCAAAAACCTGTACATAAAGCTTAACAAATTAGACAAAGATGATCATTTAATGAACAATTTAAGTCTTATTACGTTCTCTGCTAGTTTAAATAACATTTCAGTTACATGGTGGCCAAAGAACAGCCTGCTTACATAAGCCAGTCAACCTAAAGAGTTCGGATTTTGCTCATCAGACAGATTGTATTTACTCAAATGTCTAACAATGAAATTCAATATGTACAGTTACAACACACCACGAGCTACACTTAACCATAGCAAACCACTGTTTCTTGATCTCAATTTTTATTCCAAGTCCTCAGAAATTGCGAACACCAATGACAATTGAGCCGAGCTGAGCAACAAATTGTAACTCTAATGATGATAAATTAAAGTATTTCCTGGAAAATTCACCACTTTTGAAAATTTTCGATATGTACTTCTTTGATTGAGAGCTACAGAATTGAGACATTAATGCAAATTGAAATCAAGTTTTTATGCATAATGATCTCATATGGAAGTGAACTTTTCAGCAGTATTTTTTGTTGTCGAGCAATTTTTTTCTGGAAAATCCTCGGAAAACCTTCTGCCTATAGCTATACCAACCAGTCTGTGACTTTCGAACACGAATGAAATTTTGACGCACATGCTCCTAGAATAATTTTCGCAGATCTGCTCTGGTAACTGAACGTTTGTTTCCACGAGCCGTTTCTTTTGGCCCACCAACCACTCAATAAATAGGATAATGTTCTGAAATAAAGGGAACTTCGAAAGACGAGAACTTTTTTTTTAATGGAAAAAGTCTAGGAGGCCACAAGAAACGGTACTTTTACTTCCTTTCAATACCCATAAAAATGTAAATTTCAAGCCTCAAATTCTAATGATACCATCATAGAGCGTTATAAAATTTAATATTATAATCAGAATTCTAAAAATTTCAAAAAATGCTTTTCGCTTGATTTGACCAAATAGATGTTATTCCTGAACATCAGTTTGGATTTATCAGCGTCACATAGTAAGTCAGAATAATAGTCATAGGCAGAAATTTTTTCGAAAAAATGCACGACGTGGGAACTTTTAACTTGACAAATATTAATTTTTGACATTCATTTTCGAAACATAGATTCAAAATATTTTTAGCCTAATTCTAGACATACTTGAATCAAGAGGAGCAATGATAAAATTGTCTAACAACTTTTCTTTTGATCTTGATGGCAATAAGATTTGATTTTCGACGAAAGCGTCGGTGAAAAGATTTCGCCTCTTGGGTGTTACGGCTGGAGAAGTTAAGAAAAATTGCGGTTTTTCGATATGTTTTTCTTCTTCGCCCACCAATGGAGGAATCGGCGTCTTTATTCCGCTAATGTCCGAAAAAGAGAAGGACAGACACTCTTCTTGATAGGTGAAAATCTGTTCAAAACTTTCGGACGTAAAAATCGACCAATCATCTTCTTTCTTGATGTGCCAATTTACAGGTATATAACCAGGCCCGCTATAGTCGTGCCACGCGGTTGTTGTATTATCAACTAAAAGTTTTGAACAATGTTTTATGGAAAAGACTATAACTATTTCATCACGGATTGGTATTCAGGAGAATTTCGTCATTTTACTTACATTGGAGAGGCAATTTACAACAATCCGACGCTCCGTAAAATTCTAATTCAACTTTTTTACATCGTAAAATTTCCGTCGTATTTTCATTTAAACGTAAGATAGAATCACACGGTCTAGATTTGAAAACTTCATCCAAAATCAATCTCGGATGTTCGATCATTTTGAAATTTTGATAGTTCTCTTTCAGTTCATTCTTGTTGGTCGTAAAACTGGGGAAAATTAGCGCAACTGCGCTGATATTATCGGCCCTTAAGCGTCCCCAACGTGAAAGAGCTTCATTGACTAAATGCGAGGCACCATTGACTAAGTTAAAATCATTGCTCTGAAACATAAGTCGATGAAATTAAATATTACGAGCAAATTTTTACAACATGTCATTTTTACTCCGGAATCTAGGGAATTTACCTCGCACATTGCATTATCAATAATATGAACAGCGTGGAAAGGTTTAATGACATTCCACAATCCGTCAGATCCCAAAATAATACACGCGGTACTTTTGTCCACGTTATAAAATGCGACTTGCGGTTCGGGGCTGACGACGAAACGGTCTAAACTTGCGTTATAAGACCAAAGGTCGCCTAAAAAGTTGACAATTAGAAGCATGCATACATTTAATTGGGGGGAGTGCTATAGGACGACCCGTAAAGATTTCCCAATTCTATGGCTAGCCATATGGTAGTCGTAGGGACCCCCATACTTTTGGTCGGAAAAATACTGGAAAATGTAAATTTTAAATGAAAAATCTTAAATAAAAAATGGTCAGAAACTTCAATTTCTCGGCGCTTCGTGCTATGGATACATTTTTTGCGGGTTTTTTAGACAAAAATTACCATTTTTTGAACCGTTTCTCGGACTTTTCTGGTTAAAAAATCGATTTTTTTCCTGCAGAGACCCCTTCCTTAAAAATTTGGGGAATCAGTGATCCCCGGCCCCAAAAATGTCGCCCAACTACCCCTGACAGACCTCAGGGCATCGTTACATGCATGGAAACATGTAGATATGCAGACAACAAAACAAAATTATTACCCAAAGATCTCGAAACCGCTAAAAACGGCACTTTTTCCATGGAAGTCGACCGGCGAACGGGACCCTGGTGACCGCGCACCGGCCGATTCCAAACAACGCGCGCGACGCCGAATTTATTAATCACTTCACCGCCGTCGTGCGTGATACGTTCAATTTCGTCGACCGAATCCGGTTTGTGTTCGACTGTCAAACAATGGGCGATAATTTTTTCTGGATGTCCCCGGTCTGCAAATCAATTTTTTTTTAAATAAGATTTTTAAATTTTTTCAAAGCTTAAGGATCATATTAGTAATTGTCTCACCACTTTTCTCGCCCAAAACTATACCCGAATCTCCAACGTGACCAATGTAAACTTTGCCATTCTTGACAATAGCTATCGAAGCGGTTGTTCCCGACGTACTGTTGTAACCAGAAGCAGTTTTTGGCCAATTTTCTGAAAATACAAAGTAAAAGATTTATTGCAAGAGCAAATGTAGTAGCAGACCAGCAAGTATTGAACTACAACCAAATATCTCTCCAAAGTCTCATTCTAGAGATTTTTTGCACTATCAATGATTTTTTTCTTGTGATTTGTCCAATGGAAACGCTATTTTCTCTAAAATTAGGCATCTGGTGATCAATTTTTAGAACTCCAGGTAGAGATAGAGGTAAACCCACCTCATACCTCTCTCTACGGGACAGTCTTATTGGTGCACCGTAATTACAATTTTACACTTCTCAAAAAGCAATGGATGAGATATTTATGAAATAGTTTGATAACATGTTTAACGAAATGTCGAACCGATCAAAATACGAAAGATGTGAGAACCTGACACTTTGTAACGTTTATTACAACAGTTGTCGGTATATAAAATGCCCGACAAAACCGGGTTCGAAGTTTCGAAGCCGTGCATCATTTTTTGAAAACTGAGTGGCCAGTACTTCAACGAAATCAACTACACATTTTCCGGTCAAGTTCACACAATTTTCCCAGTTTTTCAAACAATCAGAAGCACATTCTGCATATAAAATTTTATTCAAAAATGGTCTAAAATGCTTTAAAAACTTTATTTTATCCGTTTACAGTATACTACAATTGCTTTTTACGCCGAAAAACACTGTTTTTTCGCATGGAACTCTTTAGAATTTGGTGAAAAACGCCGGAATTTTTTAGCCATTTTTTCAGTACGCCATCAAATTTAGCGCGCAGAAACCATTCAAATTTCTTTTGGCACGGGAAATTTTTTCCGTTCTAGGTTAAAATTATGTAAGAAATGCGTAAAATAAGGGAAAATTGTAGATGCCCAAGAAAATCGTCAGTAGTTGTATCTGTTCTCCTAAGTCAACGACATGATTTAGAATAATTGAGTAAAAGGTAATTTTTTCTAACATTTCTGTGACCAGAGCTGAAGCTTTAAATATTTGAATAGACGCCTCATTCCGGCGTTGCGCGCCGGAATAATCTCGATTTTTATATGAAACTCCTCAACACTCATCTCTAAATTTTCAGTCTAGAATGACGTCTTGATCGTTTCCTGATAGAAAAACATTCGTATCGGGGAACATCAAGCCTACGGAAAAAAGCGAAAAATTATAGAGTGCATTCGATTTATCTTGCGCGCCATAAAATATTCGCCTTTCGTTGTTTTACAATGCAGGAAAACAAATCTCTTCAACATCAACTCAAATATTACGATTTCATTTTCCAGTCTAGAACGATGTTCAGACCTGAGAAATGGACTGACATTTTGCATCAGCTAATCAACTAAAAAATCGGCTAAACGTCAAAGACGCTCCATAAATTTGGGCATGTCAGCAAAAATCGCATCATATCAGAAGTCAGAAAATTCCATCCAAAATCAGAAATCAGACACCAAAGATTTCGATTCTTTGATTGCAAAGAACTTCTTCCATTGTATAACATTGATAATATTGTAATCATTCCTCAAACGCAAAAAATTGATGTTGAGGAAACTTAAAAATTATCGGAACCAAGAAAAAGATTTGGTGTAGGTAGAGTAGTCGTCGTTATCTTAATTTTCGTCAAACAAAATATCGAAGACTAGTTCTGAGAAGGGTTTTCATTAGCACGAGACCCATTAGCATTCGTGCTAATGGAAAAATATTTCATTAGCACAGTTGGCACGGTTGAAAAGTGTTACTTTATTGGAGTCGAACTAAAGTGTGAGTTCTTATAACGTGCTTTTATTGTATCAACTCATGAAATCATGCTTGATATTGGTACCTTAAAAAAGGAATAAGACTTATCTGATTCTAATTAAATCAGCTCATTCTTACTTTATGCACTTGATTAGTTGACCGACAAGTAAATATTCAGTAGTTAGTTTGACAGTTATATTTTCAGGAATCGCTGAATTCACGTTCTATTTGGACAAAAGTTTACATGTTTTCATTGTATCTGGAACTGCGCTCCAACTTCAATATAGGTTCTCGATTGATTTTTTCCAGAAGACATACAATTATATCTGCTACCCCCTTTTACTGATTTGCCTAGACTTTAACACACGTCAAAACAGCTGTTTTCAAATTACAAGTAGTGCCCAAGAGGTTAGAGCCGAACTGAATTCAGATTCGAGCCACAGTCATTTACTATGCAAAAGTTACGGAGAGAATGAGGAAAGGTTAACCGATCATTAAAGAAGACACGCTAAAGACCGGGCCTGAGCTGGATTATAGCGAACATGATTACTGTAATCCTTACTGGCGCGAAGCGCCAAAAATTTTTCAAGGTTCCGACCTTCTGAAATGCACTAGGATTTTCGCAGTTTGACAAGAGAGTCCCTTCAAATTTTTTACAGAAAACACTGATTTAGTGAGCAAATAGCGCCGAGAAATACTCGAATTCCTGTATTTATTCGAATAAAAGGCGCCCTGAAGTAAACGGCGCACTGTTTATTAGGTTATTATACATATTCTTGATGTAAACTTAATCTGCGCCGTTTATTAGGTGAATTCATGTTTATTTTAAAGTCTATTTTGATTGCAATGGTTTTCAGTTTGTTCTACTGATTTTATGGAGAAGCTTCTGTGAAATGCAGTCGTTAGACGAATCAGTTCAAGTCAGGGCAATAGAAAGAAGTAGTTTTGCAGCAGCAAAAAAAGAAGGAAACCGAGCCATTGATAGCCGCCTCAAAATAAGTGAATCAAGAGTAAAATATTCCGTTCTTTTTTCTTTTCATTCCGTTAATAATTTTTTTCTTCTTTTTTCTTTACTTTTAATTTTTCTTATCTTGGTGTAGAAAGATATGGTATTTCGTGATAAAATTATGCAAATGAAGGGCGTCAAAAAAGTCAGAACTGGAAAATGCTACGAGTGCAACATTCATGAAGGAATCAGAAACAAGATGAAATTTAAAAGTGACATAATGATGAGCAAAATTTTAATAAACGACGCCTTCAGGTAGACGGCGCGAACACAAAAAAGTCAATAAACGACGCGCAGTTAATTGGAATACGGTGTTTAACAATCTGCAGCAACGCCATTCATTGATGAGGTACATCTCTAAAAACCTCATGCAACAGTGTGTTTGCCATATTTATTTAATAACACAGCGGCTGAGCAGTGAGCACATGAAATTTATACCAAATAGGAAAAAATAAATAATATCAGGATATTTTCAGAATAAAGAATCAACATAGTATAATATTCGTAATTCGTATAACGCCACGGAACGGAAAAAATTTCGAATTTCTTGCAAACATATACCACAAAATCGTTCTAAGAAATTACTTCAAGTGAGACTTGTTCAAGAAATTCCCGATTATTTCCCTTTTGGTGGCCACCCTGTGAAACGTGTAGGTAAATTTAAAATCAAATATCATACCGTAATTTTTCCACATTGCCTGATGCGTTTCGATAAATCCGTCTCGAATGGACTTCATGATAGATTCGTCGTCCATCGAATTGAAATATGGTTTTGAAACGATATTTAACCTGAAAAAATAGAGATCAATTCAGGAGTTAGTTACAACGACTTGGAAAAACATAAATAAATGAACATTGTTGAAAATTCTTGAACCACTACAAGCAAAAATTTAGCAAAGAATGAGTCATTAAATGGGGGTAATCAATTTCACGACAAGAAATGTGATTTTTGAGAGAAAATTGAGGAATGAAAACAGAAATGTTCATCTAAACAGTTACTGGGTATTAGTATAGTACGTGCACCGGACTTCATATTTTGTGAACCATTGTGAAATTTGCATATGTAACATAGTAACCTAGGTAAATCGACACCGTGGAATTCAAAAATCATGTCAATTTTTTCCTACAGTAAGCCGATGTCGTTCTACAGTACACTTTTCACATAAAACTCAAAAAGTAATATGAAAACTACGCAATTAACAGCTTTAAAAAGTAAAAATAACACTTTACACATTACAAATTTTGCATTTTTTATCAAAAACAAATTTCATTTTTTGTCAAAAACACGTCAATTTCCTGTTGTTTAAACGCTTACTGTAAATTTATACTTTTTGAGAAATTATTTATCCTGCACTTATTCTAAAATTAGTTTACTTGTATTTATTTTATGATTATTTATTCATGGTATAAGAATTAAATCGTAGCTCAGTTAGGTTAAATGGTTTAGCTCAATAGGTTAGGCGCTCGCTTCGTACGCAAGAGTCTGCAGTTCGAAACCCACGGGAGACGAAAAACAACGTCGAAAGTCCGGTGCGCGTACTACACTAATACCCAGTTACTGCTACTTTATCTTACCTCAAGAAATTTTTAGCGTATTCGCTGGCGTAAGAACCACCGTGGCCGTCGAAAACGCCGAGAAAAATGTATTCTACACGACCTGACTGATTCCGTTGGCAATGCAAATGAATGCGGTCTTCCATATAACGTCGGCCGCCTTGCGTGCTACAAACACTGAGACGCAAACCGTTGAGATTCAGCCGGTTATTGTCGCTCCTGCCGCTGACGCAGGCGTCATGCAAAACGCAGGGCATTCTTTTATTAGTAATTGGGATTCCAAGGGTGGTGGTAAAAGTACGCGGCGTTTTAGCTGAAAGTGAGAAAAATTGCCTATGATAATTAGTTGCGTTTTCAAGTTGTAACGTATTTGAAAATAACGAAGCTGCTGAAAGTAAAACCAAATTAAAAATGTGGAACATATTTTCTCTCCCAGTATGAAAATGATTTTCACCGCATTGACGCATTAGGGTTGTTAATTTTCTAAAATTCTCGGTCGGGGCATCAACAAGCGATGAAAAACGTTTTTTACTTCGAAAATGGTAGAAACAGGCTTATTATCAACGATGTACATTAAGAGCGCTTATTTCGATCCGAAGCCCAGAAAAAATGACGGCCCCAAAAGTCATTAATACGACCAGACAATTGATATTTCTTGATGTTCGGGACGGGTATACTGCGTGTATCTCTTGCTACGCAACAGTCTATTAGGGTTATATGTTATGTTATTAATATTACAAACTGCAGTTGAAGGTCACACATAGACATTTCAGATGTTTCCAAATTTTTGCTTTTCAAACCTGTCTGCGAGACTACAGCAAATGGGTCTTATTATACATATATACTATTCTCGCTTGCATGATAGATACATATTTTTGTACGATTTTTTCTACTTAGTAGCGACGTCAAGTCCCATAAAAATGAACCACTCAAAAGCATACCTGTACTTGGGGGGGGGGGGGGGGTTGGGGGGACCCCCCCCCAACTCGGCCAACCCTGTACCCAAAATCATTTTCCCCCAACCCCCCCCCAGTTTGGGAAAAAAAAATTTTCAAAAAAGTGTATGTTTTTTGGCCTTTTTGGGAAAAATTTCGACTTTTTCCTACCCCCCCCCCCCAACTGGTCGGAGGTCTTACAGGTATGCTCAAAAGCTCCTTTCTTTGTTAACCTACAGTATGCTTAAGTGATCTGTATAAAATTTTATTATTGTTGTATTTATATTTTGAAAGCTAAAAAAATTAAAAGGCTTACCGTAACAATAAATTCAGTGTATTAAACTCAATCATGTTTTATAACATTTTGATGATGATATGGATCAATGGATGTCACCCCGTATGGTCGGAGTACACACCACGAAAGATTTAGTGTCTACTTTTTTGTGAGCAAATTATAGCAAAGTTGACTCGTGTACTAACTGTGTGGTTGCAAGATGGATACACAGGATATCGATTGATTTATATTACATCTTTTGAGTACGAGATGTATCATAAAAATACGACTTGTTTCTACTTCGAACTGAAGTCAACTCAACTAAATTAATTGTTTTGTTGATTTAGATAGACAGTACGAAGCCTGGCTCAGGCTTAGGCTTAGACTGGCTTGAGCAATCGACTCAGCCACAGACAATCGACAAAACGTTACCAAACAAAAGTGAAATTTTTGTTCCGTTAGGTTCGGTTGGAGGTTACTGTCGTTATATCCTACAAAATTGCAGTTATTCTTTCCGATCGAAAGTCATACCTGTACTTGGGGGGGGGGTGGGGGGGACCCCCCCCAACTTGGCCAACCCTGTACCCAAAATCATTTACCCCCAACCCCCAAGTTTGGAAAAAATTAAAAAAATTTGCCAAAAAGTGTATGTTTTTTTGGCTTTTTTGGGAAAAATTTCGACTTCTTTCTACCCCCCCCCCCAACTAGTCGGATGTCTTACAGGTATGTCGAAAGCGGATTTTCAAGCTGAACGTTTCAAGCTGTTGGCGATCAGTTTCATCAAAAAATCAAATATAAATGACCCTTTAGACTCGAGCCCTATTCAAAAGTGAAAAAATCCTATGATTTTTGTCGTCGACAGTCAGCGATTGCACTGCTAAATTGGACTTTAGGCTTAATCTACCATTTAGCAGGCGCGTTATACCGTTTATGCCTCCTCTCCTCACACATTTTACCCAATTACTGCAAGTACCTTTTTGCATTAGACATGTTATAAGATAGGTGGTCACTAGACGCATTAATACCGACCTTATATCCCTACTTTTGATCTTGAATTTAGTCGTTCGAATTTTCTAAAATTTATCCTTCACGTTTATACATTATTTCCTCGTTCTCGACTAATTATATTTTGTATTGTAATTTTGCGTTCACTTCGACAGGTAATAAAATCTTTCGTTCAGTCTTTCATTCATTCATATATACATAAATTCGTAGTCGAAAATTTAATCAATTTGAACATCCTGAACAATCCTAGAGTTATTTAAACTTTCTCAGCATTCCATTTCTTTTCGAGTCGTCGCGAACTACTTGCACAGTTTTTCCTTATCTCACTGACATGTTTAGCTGAAAAATAGGTTGGGCACGATTTCTACAAAAAAATTAATGCGTTAAACGTCAACTTTTTTTCAATATTTTGACCTAAAAATTTTCCGCAGTTTCCAGTATGTTTCTATTAGAAAAAAAATTTGTGCCATTGGCCAAATTTTTTTGGCCTCTTGTGCCAATTGGCACAAATGTCCGTGCACAAAAAAACGCTGGCGAAAAGCCATAAGCAGTGTTTTTTTGTGCCAAAACATGGTTTTTGCAGGGTTGGCAAAAACCAAACTTTTGAAATTTCGACTTTTTGGTTTTTTAATGGTTTTTTTGGTTTTTCTATGGTTTTTTTCTGGTTTAATTCTTTAGTATGTTGGTACATCAAAATAACTATGTAAAAAACTGCTAGAAGCTCCCTGTATCATCTAAGACTAGTTAAGGAGCCTTAAAATGGCAGCTATAAGTATTAATCTTATCGGAAGTGTCATTATTTTATGCTATAGGAAATCCCTATTATAGCAATAGAAATACAGTAATAGTGAGCACATAAGGAAGGAACCATTAGTGAAGAACATAAGAAAAGTAAAAATGGAACAGAGCATGCGATATGTAAGGGGCAAATTCAAGGAAAAGAAGAAAAATTACAAATAAAGAGAAATACACAATGTAAGTAATCAGAACTCAAAAGAAATCAACTACAGAATTGTTTCAATGCATCACATATATACATATGCACAGAAAAGTTGAAATGACACAATACCGTTTTCGATAAGAGGGTTTTAAATTGATAGATTACTGCATATGTTATTGATATTACGAATACAGTTGAAGGTCACACATAGAAATTTCAGATGTTTCCAAATTTTTGCTTTTCAAACCTGTCTGCGAGCTATAACTACAGCAAATGGGTCTTATTATATATACTATTTTCGCTTGCATGTACATATCTTTGCACAATTTTTTCTACTTAGTAGCGACGTCAAGTCACATAAAAATGAGCCACTCAAAAGCTCTTCTCTTTGTTAACCTACACTATGCTTAACTGATCCGTATAAAATTTTATTTTTGTTGTCTCATTTATATTTTGAAATTTCGATCTAAGAAAATTGAAAAGCTTACCGTTACAATAAATTCAGGATATTAAACTCAATCATATTTTATAACATTTTGATGATGATATGGATCAATGGATGTCACCCCGTATGGTCGAAGTACACTCCACGAAAGATTTAGCATCTACTTTTTTTGAGCAAATTATAGCAAAGTTGTCTCATGTACTAAATGTGTGCTTGCAAGATGGATACAAAGGATATCGATTGATTTATATTACATCTTTTGAGTACGAAATGTATCATAAAAATACGACTTTTTTCTACTTTGTAGTGAAGTCAATTCAACTAATTTAATTGTTTTGTTGATTTAGATAGACACCTATACATGTCTAGAAGATCGACTAATGTGAAAAAACAGTTTTCCAATGATTTTGGAAAAAAACCAAAAAACCAGAGATTTTCCAATTTTTTGGTTTTTTTAAAAAACCAAAGCCTTGCCAACCCTGGGTTTTTGGCACAAAAAAATTTGGAATGGCACAATAAAAATTGAGCGTTTGTGCCAATTGGCACAAATTTTTTGGCTGGTCAAACATTAAATTTCCTTGATTTTTAGACGTTTTAGGGTCTGAAAACCACCGTTTTTTCCTCAAATGGGGTCTTTTGAGGAAAAAAATTTCGAAATGAGGAAAAAAATTTTGGGTATGGTTCTCATTGTGGAAAATTTTTTGGGTAATTCAAAACTGAAAAGATGCGTTTTGGTCGACTTAAAAAGGTCAAAATCTCAAAATTTTCCGGCGCTTCGCGCCGGTCATGGGTATAATCTTAACTATTTTCTATCAGGCGCGGCCGTTAGCGTATCTACTTCTCAACTTACAAATTAATGCTTCACAGTTTCTATCAATTAAGTTGACTCGTTTCATTTTCTAATCGTTAGCAGTCAATTATGTCACCCAAAATTGAGATTTCTCATCAATTCTCTCAATTTTTTCTCTCGATGCTTGGAATTTTTTCAACGTTTGCAACCTGAACTTTTGCGTTTATTGAAGATGGAAATTGAAGACATCATTCTAGACTGCAATTTTAGAACTTCTGCTCATGAATATCTGTTGGAGAAATTCATTTTCCGGTGTTTTAGAATATATAAACCCGAAAATTTCTCCGGCGCTTCGCGCCGGAATGTGAAACAAGTTACACTTCATCAGTTTGATTTTAATACATTTCTCAACGTTATGAAGGTTCATTTTCCAGATTTTTAGAAAGTGAAAATCCAAAAATTTTTCCGGCGCTCCGCGCCGGACTGAGAACTGAATAAAATTAGATGATTCTAATCAAAATCACAGAAATGTTAATAGCGGATTTAGTTTAGTCCTGAGAACTCTATCGTTAACATGCTTCACCCGTTCCTGTAGAACACCAATATATTTTTCATGAGCTCATATTGACCAACAGAACCAGAATTTTCTCAATTTTTTCCTCATTTTTGCAGGTTTCTGACTCCAAATACAACGAAATGCTTGGATGTGCTCGTAAAATGCATAAAAAATCATCCGTAGCCACATTATAAACGTTTTTAAAAACGTGGAAAATTTTGGGAAAATGAGGAAAAAAATTTTGGGTCCGGTTCTCATGTGGAAAAAATCTTCGAGGAAAAAAAACGGTGCTGAAAACGCAAAAAATTTTCGGCGCTCCGCGCCGAATCAATGAATATAATATTTCCTAATTGTATATTTGACCCGAACGCGAACGATTTTTTTTCGAACAGTGTATTAGTATCGTTGCAGCAAACTTTATAGGCTGTCAAGACTGATGGATGAAAAAAAGTTCTGAATCTTCTCTCTTCATTCAGTCAGATTCGGATTTAAAACTGAAATTCTTTGTTTTTGTGTTTGATTGATTCAAATAGAAAAATCGATATCGTTGACAACGGTACAATGTTTCGCTCGTAAATCGAATCGATTTGAACTTCCTGAACAATTCTAGAGCTATTTAAATTGTCTCAGCATTTGATCCCTCTTTGGGATTTCCTGAACTATTTTGTTGCACAGTTTTTTCTTTTATCACTGACATGATTAGCTGAAAAATAGGTTGGGCACGATTTTTACAAAAAATTAATGCGTTAAACGTTAACTTTTTATCAAACTTTTGGCCTAAAACTTTTCCGCAGTTTTCAGTATGTCTCTAGTCAAAAATATTTTTTGTGCCATTGGCACAAATTTTTTTGGCCTCCTGTGCCAATTGGCACAAAAGTCTGTGCACAAAAAAAACGCTGGTTGAGCACGATTTTTACAAAAAATTATTGCGTTAAACGTTAACTTTTTATCAAACTTTTGGCCTAAACCTTTTCCGCAGTTTTCAGTATGTCTCTAGTAAAAAAAATTTTTCGTGCCATTGACACAAATTTTTTTGGCTTCTCGTGCCAATTGGCACAAAAGTCCGTGCACAAAATAAAACGCTGGTGGGTGGCCATAAGTGAAGCTACAGCAATAGTAATACAGTTACATGCACAGTAGAGAAATTAAACTGAACAACCAACTATAACGTACTTATTTTGCACAAACTAAAGACCAAACAAATCAAGGCACGAGATAGGCTCGGAGCACAACTCAATTACGCATTTAGTATGCATAGTGTGCACTTTTCACAAAGTTAAAATTTTTGACTTAGATCGAACAAATCAAGTTATAGTCTGTTTTTCGTGAAATGCTCCTAAATAATGAAGAGGGAAAACAAGTATTACAGATTTTCACGATTTCCTGATAAACAATCCATCATATAGGACTGGAAATCTCTGAGCATACTGATCTCACCTTGAACAATTTTGCGAGTGAAAAGTTTTTCAGTAAGAGCCCTATGTAAACGATTTTGACGACAGTACTGATTTGTGTCACTTTTCTATTTGGAAGCATTTTATAAAAAACATACTATAGGTAAGTAGATCAGATTAATTTCAATAATCTTATTGTTTGAAAATACGGCCGCGTCCGTGTAAATACTTTTCGCTCGTCAAAAGACTGTCAGCGGAAGAATGCGAGCGGACCGAAACAGACGCTGAGCCAGGCGTTCCAATGATCGGATTACATATTAATGGAGGATAAACAGGTATCCCCGACATCGCTAAGGGCACTAAAGGAACATATGCCGACAGGGGCCTATTGGTGTGACCACGGCCACGACCTCGTCCGATTTTCGCGCATGGAGGATCGATGGGAGCTCCGAAATTTGGAGAAATTAAGTCTTGAAAAGAAAAATCAGAAAATTTTAACATCGAAGAAAGAAAAGTACAGCAGACATAGAAAATATCATCCCCTTACACATTGATAGAATATTGACTTCCAGAGTACGTTTACCTCTTGTTATGGTTTGTCGAGAAGATTTTGGTCGTTAAAAAACAGTGCTATTTATGAGATGAAACACAAGTCAAGACGGGTATGATAGAAACACGAATAAGATTTTAAGAGAATTCTAAATCCAGGTTTATTCCTGAAAGGCTTTGTAGGCATAAAGTGAGGCATAAGCAATGTTGTATAGCAAATTGAGAAAATCTAAGAATGAAGAAATTCAAACTTTGTCCATATTTTTAAACATAAAAAATTTGTCCAACGTGAAATTATACGAGTATCGGTGATGCATGTAATCATTATTTTGAGGGGTTTGTTCAACAAAGGAAAAAATCTGAAGCAGATTTTATCCCGGACATAAGGTCACTTAATTTAATGAACAGCTACTCCACCCTTGTTTCTCTTTCTGTCATATGGATGGACTTTATTCCTGAGATGACTGCTCGCTAGATTTACCTCAGCAACAGCTGTCACGAGAATAAAATTCATATCATATATTGCTGTCTCGGTAACGAGGCTAATTCGTGACATGACCTGTCTCGCTTTTTGTCATTCAACCCCAAGAGAAGGGACAACATTTAAGTTGCAATGCTCTGGGAGCTAAAAGGATTTCAAATAAGTTTCCCGGAAGCAGAATAATAGGCACATCCAGTAACCTCACTTCGACCGCCTGAAAAGCAAATAGCGTTGTTGCTCAACAAAGCGTTCAACGTTTCGGGGGACCGCGCTATAGTGATAGGCGGGTGCTCTTCTTTTGGTCTCGAAGCATGATTTACCGAATTTTGAATGATTATAGGGACGGGTGAAGAACGACTTTTCTTCGAAAAAACTGACGCCGAACTCGTACTCGACTGGCTGCAATCATCGTTATGGCAATATGAGGATTGGTTGACTTTCGGCGATAGATTTGAACCATAAAATTCATCAAATCGATTTTGATTATCATTTTGAATAAAAGATTGTTGACTTTTCGGAATAGAACTACAAAAAAATCTAAGTCATATTATCTACATTATGGGAGACTTAGACAAGCAAAATGGAATCGTCACTCAATTTTAGGGAGATATTCATTCTCGAAAAGATCGTTGAATAATCGAATTTATACGCCAGTCTATACATGTTTTATACCTCCAGATTCCATATTGATTGCCAAAATTTGATCGATTCTGCCAATCGTCCCATTTTTGTTGGGGCAGTTCCACCAAATTATACCTCCGACCCCTGAATCTATCGTATACAGGAAAATTCGAAATATTGTAATCGAATTTCGAGCTATTTTGCCGAACTGACGATTCTTTCGAAGTTTTAGAACGATTTGAATTCGTGGCGTCGTAACTCGCCGAACTGCATGGAAATTCGTCTGAATTGATAAATCGTTTACTATTAACACTTTCAGAGAAATGCCTATTATGCATCAACCAGAGAATCAAAATTCTAGAATTTTTTAGTCAAAAGCAATCATATTTTCAAGATTTTCGGTGAAACACGGGAGCCTTAAAGGAACATCATTTTCGAACTTTGTTATGAATTTATTCTTGCCTACCAAATCGGGTGAATCTTTTGGATAAGGACTATACACTCTAACAAAAGCCTTACCTAAATTTAAAGCTTCCATATCCAAAACGCCTTCGCATTCTTCGTTTTCGTCCCATTTACTTTTTAAATTTTGAAAAATAGGCTTCGATATAGGCAGTCGTCTTTGAAAGAAAAAGTCATCCTCGTTATCGGAAGTTTCGAGATTATTTAGCGATTTTAAATGCTGACTATTGACTTTTTCGAGGGCCCTTTCGTAGCACTTTTCTGAATCAACGGCTAAATTTTGTTGTCGACGCGATAACTTTAAGCCAACCAAATCGGATTCAGGATTACTGAAAGACGAAAAGGAAATATGAAAAATGTTCATATAACGCAGATGTGAAGTGTAGGAGGGTAGTCGGTAGGGATTCACCCAAAACCATCGGTCACCCAAAATTATGGGGAACCAGGATTCTTGACGAGGAAAAATTCATGATTTTCGACTCAAAAACATATTGTGATAGAAAAACAGAAGATAAATCTATTTATAATAAGAATCGCCTAAAACATTGGCACTTTTGAGAATTTTGGTTGAGAAAAACATTTCCTACCAAAAAGACGATTTTCAGCCATGTATTCGCCCTTAAGAGTAAAAATAAATACTATTAGCCTCATGAATCGCCAATATGATTGCCTAGTTCTGAGACTAGTTGCATGCTTAAAAGATACGTTCTCACATACTTCGACAGAACTATAGTTATTAGAAGCTAATCAGAATTAGCTTCAAAAGTTCGATGGTTT
Organism: Romanomermis culicivorax; assembly: GCA_963922205.1. Taxonomy (NCBI): domain Eukaryota; kingdom Metazoa; phylum Nematoda; class Enoplea; order Mermithida; family Mermithidae; genus Romanomermis; species Romanomermis culicivorax. The sequence continues at coordinate 239,893 of CAWUHX010000033.1, forward strand.
TTTTCAAGTTGAGGGGCCATTTTTGAGAATCTAGTTATCTTCCTAAATCCATATGCTGTATTATAATAATGTATTGGTTCAGCTAATTTTAATGACCAAGAAAGCAGGAAACTGTGAAAGGTTAAATACGTCGTATGTAATGTAGTACTATGCACATTGACTAATTTCACAACAATTTATTTAGGTTGTAACTTGACTATTTTTCGATTTCATACATACAAGTTTTGTGCAATGGTCGAGAGATTATCGAGCTTGATCTAAGCGCAAATGTTGGCTTCAAAATCTTTTCGTTTAAGTTAAATCGCTCTTAAATGTATATTTCAATAGCTAGAGAAAAACACTCATAGGCTTAAATTTCTCGTTCTTGTTCAAATTCACTCATCTAATGCAAGTACAAGGGAGATGAGGAGAACATCACACGCTCACTACCAAAATCTCAGTTGCCGCCCAAACAGTCATCCTCACCTGAAATGGACCGAACGTTAAACACAAACTTGTCGGATAACTTCCGCTTAAAAGCTGGATACCCCTTCACAATCTGGCCGAAATTTTGTATTTATTTATGCTCAACCTTACATTACCTGCGTGTAGGTAATTTCCAACAATAAAAATTTTGAAAATTGGTGCGATGAATCAAAATGCTTTAGTTTTGAAGCAAGAAAATTATCCAAAATATGAACGAATTATGTTCCGGCCACTGGATCCTATGCGCAGAGTAGTCCAGAAGAGGCCTGTCTGTTCTGAATGTGCTACGTTACAGCAACCAGAGCAAACATGGGCGAGATATTTTTTGCATTTGATAGCAAAATTATTGGAGTTTATATGTATTATATCACAAAGTTGCTTGCATTCGAAATTCACAGACGGCTCGCAACTTTTTCGGTGAAAGAATCGAAATTTTTTTTCTTCAACAATCCTCCCCCCTAAAATTTTGGGCAATCCATGACTCCGTCCCAAAAAAGTCGCTAGTATGTTCATTTACTGTGTTGAAGTACAATCTTTTCGTTATCAATAAAAAAATAATTCATAACAAAATTATTAATTTTGATAGCAAAAAAAATTATTGAAAACAAAATTAATAATTTTGTTATTTTTTTAAATCGCCCAAGAAATCAACAACATCTATTGTTAAACATACAATAACCGACGAAGCCATCGCAAAAATCAGATATTATCGGCCTTTTAAGCTTGGAGTGGGGCAGGATTGAAAACTCCGATTATCATAATCGCTGATTACGATATAATCTAGCTTCAATCGGCTGACGAGCATACCGATTGTTTTAATCCTCGATTAAACTAATCGGCCGACGAGTTTACCGCCGAAAGCCGCAAGTGGCAAAAAACAGGCGGTGTACACAATTGTGGAATGAAAGTGTGCTTGGATGCACATTCTGCAACTGTGTAAAGCACCCAAGTTTTTTCTAACTAGGAAACGTTTTTTCAAGACACGTTTTTGCTCAAAAAAGCTACTGTAACTACAGTTTGTGAAAAGGTTTGAAGAATTCATACTTATTGCAATGACAAAAGCGTTTTGAGTGTGTACTCATATGTATCTCAATGATGGTTTTAGGATCTGTTTTATTCCTACTCCGCATAAATTTGATGTATCTAAAGCATGACGTAATCTGAATCTGGTGACTAAATAGTCAACAGAATTTCAATTAAATTTGCCATCAACTGCATTTCGATAGTAACAATCCGAAAAACAGGATTAATAATGAACTTCTGCTCAAAACAGACAATCGTATCAGGGATTATGCTATCGGAAAATCGTAAATTTAATGACATGAGTCAGTACAATAGTAAAGCATTCTTATTCTAGCTAGACCTTACCACATTTTCGGAAGTTTTGTTAACAACAATGTCTTCCTACAAAACTAGAGCATGTATATAAAATTTCTGTGAGACTTTGACTTGAATAAGCTACAACTGCATGATCCTCTCACTCATTAGCTTCACTAAAACGGTCAAAAAAGTACACAAATATTTCTTAAAGCATGTTATAAATTTCCTGTATTATCGTTATCCTCAAAGACTCACTATTCCGAAACTATCTTTGAGAAAAGGAGATTACTAAACATATTGTCGTATTAATCGACTACCAAATCACAAAAAAATTTGAAACTAAAAGTGTTATGAAAAATTATCTTTTATGAGCAGAACAGCCAACATTTGGAACAGACACCCTCAACATATAGTTTTCGTTAGTAATAATGGGGTAAGATTTATCAGAAATATTTGATTTTGGACAAATGTAAATTCACCACCATTTTTAACCATGCACAGCAAAATATGAATTTCTGATACGGCATGTATAGTATTTGATTTATTTGGAAACCGTCCACAATTGGATTTGTTTCATGTCTTTTTCTATTGTTCTTTGCTTCACCTTTTGTAATTTTGGTCCCACTATATTATTTTTAGCTCTTTGATTCATCTTTTGTAATTTTTCTCCAATTATATTACTTTTATTTTTAAAAGCTTTATTTTAAAACGATTTTAGACAAATGTAAATTCGCCACCATTTTTGACCATGCACAGCAAAATATGAATTTCTTTTAGAACGATACTTTCTTCTAAACATAACGCCGAAAATTGATATTTTTCTGCTTTTTTCGTCCAAAAGCGCACATGTAATTGGGGGAAGTGCCATAGGAACACCTAAGAAATCCTCGGCCGTATGGCTAGCTATTCGGTGATGGCTCCACAGGATCTACCAGTCCTACGGCTCTTTTTGTTCGTACAAATTCTGAACGAAAAAGGTTGAAAACGTCAATTTATTCGGCCCTTCGCGCTATGCAGGCGTGTAGGCAGGATTGAGGGGGCCATAACCCCCCGAAATGTTTCAAGTTTCAAAAAACCTTACCTTTGGTTTTTTCTTCATGAAAAAGTCAGGTCAGAAATGTAAATTTTACAGTTAATTGAGTGAGAAAAAAAGTGTGCCCCCCGAAAAAAAATCCTGGCTACAGGCTTGGCGCCATGAATACATTTTTTACGTTTTTTAGACAAAAAATATAATTATTTGAACCGGTTATCGGATTTTTTTAAATCTGCTTTTTTCCTTCACGGACCCTACTAAAATTTTGCGGAGTCGGCGACCCCCCCCCACAGACCTAGGGGCTCTATCCAAAAGGACGGATTCATATGGCTAGCACGACTTGCAAACCTCGCAGGTGAAGTATACATGCACGTGGGGGTTGGGAGCAGGCCCCCGTAACTAGGGGGGAATGGAGAGAATTTCGTCCCTGAAATGAAATCAATCAAAAATTTTTTGGCTCGTCTGATAACGCAGCTTACACCGAAAAGATGCCTTTTGGTGACTTTAGAAGGCCAAAATCTCGAAATTTGCGCCGGACCACTTACTAATTAACCTTCAACAGTTTCTATCTATTGAATTACCTCATCTCTCTTTTTCTATTCATTAAGAGTCGGTATTTTGCCGGAATTGAGATTTATGATCAATGCTCTAAATTTTTTCCCTCGCCGGCTTGGAATATTTCAAACGTTTTCAACTTTGACTTTCGCATTTATAAACGATGAAGATTGAAGACATCATTCTAGAGTGTAAATTTAGAGCTTCTGTTCAGCAATGTCTGTTGCAGCTTCTGTTCAGCAATGTCTGTTGCCCAGCATTTTGGAAAATAAAAATTCGAAAATTTTTATATTCTAAAACAATGAGAAACAAAATTACAATCTTTCAGTATGATTTAAATTCACATTACAATGTTGCGAAGATTCATTTTGCAGTATTTTAAAACGTAAAAACCAGCAAATTTTTTCGGCGCTGGAATAAGCAGGGTGTGGTTCTCATGTGGAAAAAATATTCGAGGAAAAAATGGTGTGCAGCTTCATTATCAGAATGTAATGGTAGGTGGTAGACCTATATACCACTTCGTTTAATTTGAATAGATGATTTTATTCATAGTTTAGTACCAATTCAATAATAAATTTTGATCGTGAGTCGCCTAAATTATATGTTTCAACTATCTATTTTCGGAGATTTTTCGAACTAGAAGTAGCTAAACGTCAATTTATTCTGGAGCTTCGCTACAGGCCCTACCACGAAGCTCTTAGGCGCGTCATTCTGAACCTCCCAGCATGAAATTCAGTACCTAAGCGGCAGAGGTCACCAAGGTCAGATTTTTCAGGTAGGGGTGAAGTTGCGAATTCGCGGGGGTAGTGTAGCTAAATGTTCACTAAACACGTCATTTTATCTAAAAATTAGACAACCAGTAATCAACTTTAAGGACTTAGGTAGGGGTAATCATACCCCTTCCTAGAGGGCAGTCTGCTACGCGACTTCAGCAGGTTGAGTTTCATCTATGTTAAAAAATTTTGGAATTTCCCCCGCTGAAAAAAATTCCTGGGTACGGACCTGGTTGGGGTATTGACCCTTAGCAGATTCGATTCATCTAGCAATGATCCAGAGGATAATGATGATGAAAGTAAATGAGCAAGAGATAAGAACTGAAAGTCGTCATAAGAATGGAAATGAGGCAGTAATTTAACAATTTTCTAAACAAAGACTTGATTTCAAAGAAGTAACATTAAAACTTAAAAAAGTGCTGACCAGCAAAAAGTTTCACATATTATACTAAAATATGTTGAAGAATATGATGCTAAGAGGACCTTTCCTTTTGTTATCAAGAGAGAAAAAATCAATTGCACCCCTTGTGCTGGCTGATCTCGAGCAAAAGTTCTATGGGCCGTCGACTTCTGGGCGGATTCTTAGGGCGCTTTTTCCCTATTATATGTATGGCCGGCCGATATGCGTACGAATAGAATTATTATCTTATAAAACGCACCAATCACCGTCAACCACAATCTCTTCAAAATTATCGTCGTCCTCGTTGGCGGGCCTCAACGAAATCTTAACTATTTCACCCGTTACCGGATTCGTGCTTTCCATGATAATAGGTTGATCACTGTTTTCCTCGAAAATTTTTTGCAATAAATCGGAGTCGGCAGAAGCAAACGGTTGAGCGCCGAATTTTTTGCGCAGAAATTTGTCACGATCGCTATCGATGTAGCGCAGGGGAGCGAAATTCGGGCCCAAAGATTGACACTGACAATGAATAAATTTGTCGACGATAGACGGCGCATAAGCAAAATTATAAGCTGATTTTTCGAATTGGGCGTTCATGTGCGGTTCTATCAATTGGTTTAACTGCTGTTCTTGTGAGGACAACCAGTCGAAATTGTCGAATTCGGGGCCACATTCGCCTACAAAAAGGTAGGTATTACATAGAGATGGAACGGATCCACTTTTTTTGATCACATTAAATCAGAATCGGATCCAAAAAATGCTGCATCAGATTCGGTTCCAGAAAACTGCAATCGTCAAATCCGGATCCAAAACAGCATGTCCGACCGGATGCGGTGGCATATAAAGTGAGAGCCAAAATGTTGAGACGACCTTTTCCTGCTACTTGGGCTTCAGTAAGAGTGAGGCCCGGTCCAGGGCTTGAACCCGAGACCTTGCGGCTACCGTCCGCACGCTCTAACCAACTGAGCCAACCAAACAGCAGGAAAGGCGCTCTCTTTTTGCAACTATTCATAGTTGAGTTGGCTCCTTTGGCCACTCTCAACAAAAAAAGGCAACCTGTGCTGACTTTCATTGATTTTGGGTCTAAGAAGCTTTTTAGTGCGGTTTGCTGCCATTGATAAATAAAATATCTCCTGCAAAGTTCCAGCCAGATTGTTCAAATATTGACTGACAAGAATCAAATACTATAGTCATGGGGAAAGAAACAAACCAGACGAATATGGGGGAAAAACCGGACAATAAAAGTGGAATTATCGGAAATTGACGTTTAGAGCATGTTGAGTACTTGCTAAGAACGACTTATCCCAAGTTTGAAAGAATTAGAAGTATTTGATAAGTTTTAACAGCACTTTGAAAATTTAGTGAAATTTCGAGAAACTGCAACGATTTTTACACATTTTTAAGGCACTTAGTTGACCATGTTATGAAGTTGTGCAACCTCTGACATGTTCCACATATAGACACCCTTAAGGCCTCTTCACAAAAGAAACTTCGGATATTGATTGGATACTGTTGCCTACTGTAGGTTCTCAAATCAGGGGGGTGAAAAAAACCAGTATGGGGTAATAAAAAACCAATCATTTTTATTAAAATTTCGAGTTTTTGGAACTCTGTCATGTGTATTTTGATGTTTTTTGCCAATATCTTTCACTGTGTGTTCATTTGGAAAAAGATAAAGTGAAGAAAAAAATTGTGGGGTAAAAAGGCCAGGTGGAGGGAGAAAAACCAACGTCAAAAAAACCAATGTGGGGGAAAAATCAACATAATAATTTCATGCTGAATCTAGTTGTTTTTTAAACAAATACTTCAAAAGTCATAATGTGAATATATTTCATCGAAACTAATCCTAGGGCACAGCTGGGAATCAAAAAATCGTTTGGTTTTTTTCCTCAACATGGTATTTTTTATATGCCTCTATACGATCCACAAAAAATGTGATACTGTTTCCCCCCACATCTATTATGGTTATGTAGAAATTCGAGAAAACGGTTTTCCTCCATGACTATAAATATCCATTTTTTGCAAATCGTAAAAAAAACTGACAAAATTGACATGTTTTATAAGAGGAAAACGTAAAATAGATACAATTATTAGAACCATATAACTGTTGGGCACCCCGTTGCTGGCAAGTTGTGATGGTAAATCGACATGCAAATCGACAAAATGGACGACCAGTGGCGCAGACATTCGCATAGCATTGGAGCCCCACAAAGAGAAGGAAGTGATAGTGAAAAATCATTCTTCACTATTATTACGTTTTTATTATATTTTGGTAAATAGCACTGGCATCACCAGGAACTTTGTATTTAATATACATAATTTATTTAGTGGTGTACCCACATTCTTTTTAATATTTGATATATTTTATTGATACTTCATTTATTTAGAATACATATTTCCCATCTGGAGCGAAGGGCCCAAGGCCCAGGCGCACTGCTTGCTGACGCCAAGCACAGGAAGACCTTAAAAGGTATCCTGCAAGTTAGTTTATTCCTGAGGAGGAAAGTTTCTCTCCTAGGAGATCCTGAGGGTCTTTTGTGAGGCCCCTCAATTGAAGGTAAGTTAGTAGTTGTTGTTGCCAGGTCTGAAGGACAGAACTGTTGCACGATCTCCGAGGCCTAGCCAAGGAATTAGCTCTAACAAGTCCACTCAGACCAGAGTCTATCTTTTCTTGATCCTAAGGAAAGACCTGCACAACAAGTGGTGGCTTTTAACTCCTCATAACCGAACTTTGTAGTCAGACTAGGAGAAAAGAATATTCTCCAGGTTTCTATACAAAGTTAGCAGGATTTAAAATACATGAAAGGATACAGAGAGGTTATACTTTAAACAGATCACCACCCAGAGTGGCGAGTGCTGGGAATCTACTTAATCTGGGAGATGGAGATCAGCAATACCATGCTGCTCTGAACCCAGTGATTCCAGATCAGACTCCAGCGAGGGTGCAGCCATTGCAACAGAAGGCAATGCATTTTATGCCCCAGGATGTGGATGTGCCAGCAGCCCACCCGCCAATGATTGCCATGGAACTGCAACAGGCAGGCCCCGCCAATCTGAATCCCGCTGCTGATAGGCCACTGAATATAGAATGATCACCGCCGAGAGTCGAATTAGCAGGATCAAAATGGGATATTGTTACACCTGAAATTTGACCAAATTTGAAGCAAGTGGACCTCAAAACGGAATGACAATGATTAGGGAGGAACCAACAAGATCAGGAGGGAGTCCAGCAGCCAGAAAGAGCTCCTGAGATGTCCAATCAAGAATTGGGGATGCAGTTACGCGAACTGAAAAGAACTGTTGAAGCCTTGTTCAACATTATTACGAACACTGCCACAGATGACAATAAGAGGGAAGCCCAAAGTCATGGTCTATGATAGTAGAGGAAATATAATTGATCCTGTTGTGGAGTGATTTGGCGTATTTGTAAAGCTCGTGTCGTTTTCGAAAAAAAGATCGGCAAGTTCGAAGGAAAAGATCGTGACCAGACCCGCGAAGAGGCGTGGCTACGACGTGAAGAAATAGTGAAAATGTTTTTCATTAGATTCCGTTGTACTGTAGCCAAAACGGTTGTGTTTTGTGTTTTGTCTGAAAGTGTGAGGCGGCTACTTGTACATTAGTAAAATCGTGTGAAAAGTGTGTTCTAGGTTGAGTCAAACTATTTGGAAAATAGTTTGAGTAAGCTAGTGAAACTCCTAAGCGACTAAGTTAGTACGGCGCGAGTTTCGGCATCCAAAAACCTTTGACGACCTGAGCGAAGATCCCTGGATAAATTGACACAGCGCTCTCTACGAGCCCATCAATCTCCTGCGTTCGACTATCATTGCGTTAATTCCGTAAAACACTCCGAGTGTTTCGTCTATAGCATTTCCGCACGCTCTTCTACGTTCCGTACGTCTCTTCTAAATGCGCGATAAATCATCAAGCTACACAGCTTTGCGTCGTCATCTATTCATCTTATTTTCTCACGCACGACATAATTTGGTGACCGTACCAGCTTGTCTAAAGGTTGAGGAAACGCCGAAATTTGCGAAAAATCGAAAATCCGAAAAATGGAGGAAAACCGCACGCGTCGCTCTACTGCGCTCGGTTACGAAAAAGGTTTCTACAAGAAACTAGCGAATCCCGCTAATCTAGAAATCGAAAATTTCGACTGCGAAAACGCAAATCTACCGCTTCTCTACGAAGCAGATAAGCGTAATTTCAATCCACCAGAAACGTCCGCTCCGCTAAAAACGCGAAAAACTTCACGATCTCTATCTCTGAAAATCGTCGAAAACCGAAAATTCAACTTTCTAAAACCGAAACCGAAAGAGACCGATTCTCGAAAAATCTTCGATAATGATGCGTATATCGACATATTGCAAAAATGTGATGCCCAAATGATAAATTTTCGTGGCGACGCTACTAAAGCGTTAAGCGAAATCGTGACTATTGCGACTCAACAACTAAAACTTCTTGATGAGTTTAAAACCGAAATCGAAGCGATGAGAGCTCAGAAAGAAGAGCTAACGAAACCGAACGTTCCTGAAATCGAAAATAATGCGAAACCTACGAGCTCTTACGCTCAGTTTCAGAAATCGACAAAACCGAAAAACGTCACTAGCGATCGAAAAAGTCAAACTAGTTTTTGTAGTATAATCGACGATGATGATGATCTAATCATCCCGACACAAACGTTTGACCACTCTAACGCGCTAAACGCGCTAAACTCTCAGATAAATTTTCTGTCTATCCCACCTTCTCAGGTGCATAGATCTTTCGCCGATGACGAAACGAGAATTAAGACTATCTGTAAAAAAATAGCACCGCAAAAACTAGATAATTCGACCCGAAATCAACAAGTATTGAAATTCTTCATTGCGCTCGAAAATGAGTTCGGCCTTGATGCCTCTGAGTATGTAAAACTTCACACGTTGCGTCGCTTCACTTGCGATGGTGCCCTGAACACCATACGAGATGTCTGATTATATGATGAAGCAAAACAGATTCTGATGTGTATGAATGCACCGAATTGCGACCAAGATACGCTTCAATTCGAGCTCCAGTCTATCGCTCCGTTTGAAACCAAAGATCCGTCAGCTTTCTTAAATCGAATCAGCACCTACGTACATCTGCTGTACTATTACAGAAGCACTCAGTATCGCCATAGAAAAGTTATCACAACTTTTCTTTGGAAAATGCCGGAAATTTACAGAGTCTCGATTGATGCGAGTACTCTAGAAACGATCACTGACTTAGCTATAGCCGTTGCGAAAGTTCAGAAAATTCAGCGAGCGAATAAACAGTCGACTGTCAGAGTAGAACAACCTATACTGGTTAATACACTCGAAAATCCATCGGAAGAGCAACCAGCTCAATCGTGTTTCAGAGATGATTCGAAACCTCGATTCAGAGATAACTCTCAATCCCGAAACAGAGATGACTCTAGACAACGAAATAGCGTGAGGTTTCAAGAAAATTCGACTCTAACGAAAACGAAAGAATTGGAAGAAAGCATAAAACAAGTCCTAGAAAAGTTCGGAATCGGAGAAAATTCACAAAACGCAAATAATTTCGAAAATCGAAGATCATGATTCGATTGTGGAAGGAGTCCGAACTTTCGGAATAGAGAAAACATTCCTATACGGGATTTCTCTCAGAATCGAAACTTCCAACGAAATCAGTCACGTGAATGACCAGCGAAATATTGCACCTATCATGGTCAGTGTAAACATGACAGCTCCGAATGCTATCAATTGAAACCACAGGCTTCTCAGCCTCGGCAACAGCGACCAAATCATCAATGGCAAAATAACCATAATTGTCGTCCTCATTTTCAACAAACTACGCGTAACTACACGCTCAATCAGAATCAAAATTTTGACCGAAATAACCGATTTTTCAATCGCGATAATCGAAACTATCAGAGAGATGTTGCAAACATTTCTCTTTGCGATTCCGAATCCCGACAAAAAAAGATAATGGAGAAGCACTACTACTATCTGATGAATAACTCACAGTCTATACAGACTCAGCTAACTTCTCCGAAATCTTCGCAACAAGTTTTGTCATCAGAAACCAAAACAGTGTTCAACTCACCTAAACGAAACCAACAACCAGTACAGCCAATATGCTTGAACCGACAGAAGCTTCTAAAGCTACAAACTTCTTTGTCGCTCCAGGAATCACAGATTTCACAATCGAAAAACCTACTGAACCGTGGATCGCGAGATCTAGCGTATGTCGAATCGAAGAATGTTCGCAAAAAGATATCAAACTTCTGAGCTTGTACGCTCCTACTCGTGCTTTTCATATCGATGCCGAAATCGGAAAAATCAAAACGAAAGCGTTAATCGATACCGGTGCTCAATGTTCAGTCATTTCCTCATGTCTAGCTCAACGCTCTTTGGGGATTGACTATGATACTTTAGAAACATCCGCGCAGATAAAAGTAGCCGATGGTGCTATCATCGATGCTAGAGGTCTGATAATCTTCAAAATTAGTTCATCTTTCGGAACGCATCTAGTACGATGCTGGATACTACCTACTACAGGCGAGCAATGCCTCTTAGGAACCGATTTCCTAGTACATCCGAGCATTTGAGCCGTAATAAACTTTCGCGAAAATTTCATCAGAATCGGAGACGTTCAGCAAGAACTAAACCTAGTTTTGAAACTGATCGAAAAAGTGCCCTATGATGAAGTATTTTCAAATACTTCTACGGGACAAAGTCAAACGCAAATCCTAAAAATCGACAGATCGCTACTGATTTTGAATATCTCGTCATGCTACGTAGAACCGAATTGTCAAACCTGGGTTAACGGGAAAATCTTCCGTTTCACAAACGAAAGTTTCAAAAGCGTTATAGTTCAGCCTGTGAACTTTGGAAAAGAAAACTGCAAATATCTGATCGAACTTACGATAATCAACATAACTGAGGGCAAATGTCCACTATTATTCGTCAATAATAGTGCGAACGGTATCCATCTAGAACCTAACCAGCTCATCGCTGAGGTTAAATTCAGACTCGAAGAATCGAAAATGACCGTCGCGTCGCTAAGCGATCATGAAGAAGACTATGAGCCAGCAACGTTGGTTAAAGATCAGTCAACTATGTCGGAAGAAGAAAAACTTCAACACCCTCTCGAAAAAATGACCGAAAAATTGAATATCGACGATGAAGATAGAAAAATCGCTATCCAAGTCTTCAAGCAGTATCGCGATGTTTTCAGTCTCCCTGGAGATCAGCCTACTCTCACTCACGAGTTAACGGTCTCTATAGACACCGGTGATGCAAAACCAGTCGCGAAACACTACTATCGTGCGCCGATTGAACAAAGACCAATGGTTCGTCAGAAAATTCAAGAAATGCTAGAAAAAGGCCTCATTGAACCTTCGCGATCACCGTGGGCTGCGCCTATGTTTCTGGTAACCAAAAAAGATGGAAGTTGGCGACCCGTAGTCGATTATAGAGGTATAAATGAAGTTACTCCTAGCGATAAGTTTCCGATCCTGAGAATCGATGACTATCTAGATGCTTTAGGCGATGCAAGATTTTTCTCAACTCTAGACTTGAAAGCAGGGTACTGGCAAATCCCTTTAGACATCGCTTCACGCAATAAAACTACTTTCGTCAGTCAAGAAGGCTTATTTCGATTCAAAGTTCTACCTTTTGGTTTGAAAAATGCTCCCGCTGAATTTCAAAGACTAATGGAACGGATCCTGCATCCATATATCTGGAAAATCTGTTTGGTCTATATCGACGATATCATAGTTTTTTCGCAAACGTATAATGATCATCTAGCACATATTCAACTGATCTTTGATGCTCTCTGTGACGTGAATCTAACGCTAAGACCAGATAAATGCGATTTCGTACCCAAACAAGTCAAATTTCTTGGTCACCTGCTAAGCGAAAATGGAATCTCGCCTGATCCCGAAAAGGTCTCTGCGATCGTAAACTATGAAATGCCAAAAACGGTAAAAGATCTTCAAAGTTTTTTGGGCCTAGTCCAATGGTGTAGACGATTCATACCGAATCTTGCCACTCTTTCGTGACCGCTCTATCAACTACTATGAAAAAACGCGAAATATGAGATAAGCGAAGAACATCGTACAGCTTTTAACGAGATTAAAACATCTCTAACCTCGACTCCTTTTTTGCGATATCCTGTATATAACAACGAAAAATCGAAATTCATCATTCAAACTGATGCTAGTACAACTGCTATCGGCGCGATTTTGTATCAAGAAAACGAAACTGTGAATGTCTCGCAATTGTAGAAGCTTTCCGTTGGTACAGACACTATGTCTATGGTCAAAAAGTAATGGTCAGAACTTAACATAAACCCTTGCAATGGATCAAAGAAGAAAAACATCGAAACTCGCGACTTCAAAACTTAGCAATAAAGCTTCAAGATTATGACTATCGCGTGGAATATGTGACAGGCAAAGAAAATGCTTGCGCTGATTTTCTATCATGAAATGAGCCTCGCGCTAAAGTAAAGTCAAAGACTAGCGAAGAAGTAACGAATGAAATATTCAGACCGACATTTCGCGAAGGAAAAAAGACTGTCGCAGCAGCCATAACAAGGTCAATGACGCAGAAAGAAGAAAGAAATAAAGTGCCGAAGTTCGAAGAAGATTTCCAACAGCCTGAGAAACGGCTAGTAACTATAGAATCACCGGAAGAAATCAGAGAAGCTCAAAGAAAAGATCCGTACATCGCGAAGTTGATAAAAGTCCTTGAACAGAAGCAAATCTCTACGATTTCATCTGCTTTTCACACCGAAAACAAAATTGTTTACCGAACGTCAAAACAAGCTAATACAGCTTCCGCGATAGTAGTTCCGACTACTTTGATAGAAAGTGTTTTGTATCAATTTCATGGCGCAAAGATTTTGAGTCATCAAGGTCATAGACGCACTACAGCGATGATTCGTCAGCATTTCTGGTGGCCGAAAATGGAAGAATCGATAATAAAGTGGATCAAAACGTGTAAAACATGTCAACAAACGACTTCTCAGTTGCCAAAACCTCCTCCTTTAATGCCGATTCAACCGAAATATCCATTTGAAATCGTCGCGACTGACATAGTAAACATATCCCCTCTGGGAGAGAAAAGATCATACGTCATCGTATTTCAAGACTACTTCACTAAATGGGTAAGCGCTCATTTGATTCCGGATCAAAAAGCAGCCACTATAGTTGAAAGTTTTGTAAACAACGTAGTTTTGGTTCATGGCAGCCCGAAACATCTACTATCAGATCAGGGTTCAGGATTCACTTCAAACTTGATGAAAGACATCGCGAAACTTCTAAAAGTTCAGAAAATCAATACCACTGCGTATCACCCTCAATGTAACAGAATGGTCGAAAGATTCAATCAAACGTTGATTTCGCAACTAAAAAAATTCACCGCTGAAGATCCCGACAATTGGGAACGGTATTTACCTTTTGCGACATTCGCCTATAACGCTGTTCCTCACACAGCTACTCACTTTTCTCCGTTTCGACTTTTGCGAGGGTATGAACCCAGAATCGCTATAGATTTCGACTGCGCGAAAAGTCTAATGCTACCGTTAAACTACGATGCGTATTAGTACATCTTCACGCAAGCCCAACTAACGCCATATAATGAAGTTTCCGAAAACTTAATAAACGCGTCCGAATCGCATAAACGATACTTCGATAAGAAAGCGAAAGAGCAAAAATACGATCTAAACGATCTCATACTGGTGATTAACAACAAAAAATCGACTAAAATCGACAAAGACTATATCGGACCCTTCGTAGTGGTCGAAAATTCCGAAATTTCGAAAAACGTCATAACGATCGATCTCGCGTAAAGCCATACATGCCTGGTACGGCATCCGCAATGTTAGAAACGGAAGACAATGTTCCTCCGAAACTTCACAAAAATTAAAATTGTTAATTTTGATATATTTCAACTAACACTAATTTTTAATTTTGTTAAATAAATTCTAACTATTTAATGATCGTGAGCAAAGCGATGAGTATAAAGTTTCCGATATTCAAAACGCGCTCATACAGATTCTATGTGGAATGAGTGAAAGGAATGCGTGTGATATTATCGTGTGATTTTGTATTTATTCACGTCCATTTCGAATAAATTGACCTTCCATAAGTAGTTGCGCAGAAAAGAAAATGAGTAGAAAGTGCGCGCCGTAGGAAAATCTTCCTCTGGTCCCACCCAATCTGAACTTTACATTTTTCGCCATGTGCATGAAAATTTAAATTCGTGGTTTAACAACTTCCCACTTTACACCTTCATCTTTTAGCAAGATATTTTGGCTTATATTTTCATTTCGAAAAATTGAAACGATAGAGAACGGTCGGGTCAATTTGAAATTGTTCAAATACAAAGTTGATAAAGAAACCGATGGCGAGCGAATCGGAGGCGACAATGTTGCAAGGATCGGCGATATCCACATCGCTAATAAATCCGCCGCCCATATTTAAAAAATATTTTAACGATCAAGACCGATACGTGGCGTATCAGAAAAAGCAATACCGTCAAGACGACAGATTTTTCTTTGCCGATGGTAAGTTCTGCACTGCCAAATAGACTAAAGTCTCTAAAAAAGAAACTCTGGGTTTCACTTCCCCTGGGAAGAGTAAAATATCGATCCGTCGATAAAAAATGTGAGTCGCGGTAACTTCGCTAGAAGATTTGTACGCCGCGATTCGAAAGAGTGACCTTTCCATGTGAAACTAAATCTCATAGAAATTAATCGAAATTTTATGATATTTTATAGAATACAATATCAAACGAATGATTCGGATCACGGAATTCGAACGGTGGTTCGAGACGGTATATGCTAGACCGCTCAACGTCTTACGTGATCCTCAATACGTTGAGAGCAGAGAATTGAAAGGCGCCCTATCGGCATATGCGAAACCAAACTTCCGCGGCCATGTGCTAGTCGGATTCGACGTCGAAAAAATCTCGACTAATCAACTATATATACACAAAAAATCAAAGATGAATATAGTGAACCAGAACGCGACCCACGTCGCTCGGTTCATCCAGTTGGGTTTTCCCACTGGATACACTATAATGTTCGACACCTTAGCGGCAACACCCGAAGATTGGACGGCCTTCTACGAATTCGTATTGGCCCCTAAAACGATAGTAATCGGATTCGATCAAGCCAATGATTGGAAATGTCTAACAGACATGCACAGACGTGACTATTACTCATCTGACGCTCGAAAAACGCACTCTAACGTGCTCGCGCCTAGTATTCTGGTTGACATCCAGATAATACTAGAAAATATCGAACGCTCACCCGAAAAGTGGGAAAGAGCTCGTCTGATCGGCTTATGCCCCAAAAACAAAAAATTGAAAGGAATCGTTGTCGACGCGTTCGCGCTAGACGTAGAACGCTATACGTTGTATTTTCCGCAAGCGAACGATCGAATCGCCCAAGCAGGCAAACCCGACGAACAAGTTCTGACGTACTCGATCCTAGACGCGTATTATCCGATACTGATGTTTTTAGCGTATGGACGCTACGGCTTTGTAGACAGCGTTTACGATAATATTCAAATCCTCCCACACGATTTCTTGCCGCCCGAATACATACACATTGCTACACAAAATCTGTATGACAACGCGAACGTTGACCGCAAAGGCGACGAAAAGGGCACATTCGGCGTCGTAGATCCGACGCTCTCGAAAAGTATGTTGCATGCGATCATGCGCGACGACATCCTAGCGTTGAATAGAATCATATTCTATGACTACAACGTTCCGAATATGCGATTCTGCTTATATAATCACGTAAACGTGGAGCACTCCACTAAACCACTGGGCTTAAAAATGCACCCTACGAAACTACCGACGATAAAGGGTAGCAGAAACAACACGTCCTCTTTGACCGACAACGGAAAAATTGAACCATACGACGACGCCGCTGTATGCGCCAGAGTTATAGAGCGAGCTCTACGCTCCAATGAAGTAGTTAGTATTCATCATGAAGTCGGCGCTCCTATGTCATTACTATTTCTTTCCGAAATAGATCAAAACATGGTGACAAGCGACGAAGCGAAACAAATAAACTTCAACTTAGTCGTAAACGATCCGTTTACGACCTACGGTCCTCCCGAAACGTGGCCAATCTACGAAATAAAATGCAATCATCGGATCCCCGAAAAGCCGGCTCTAACGCTTCTCTACACGCTTCCGAATCACCATCAATGGATGAACGCTGTTCGCGGAACTATGCCGCTAGTCGCACATGCCTGCTCCCCACATTCCGAAATGGAATTGCGAGCCATAATCAAAAATGAGATCTTGAAACTGTTATCGAAAAGTGACAGTATCGACATTGATCTCATTTGCGAACAAAATTGGGTAAAACGAGATGGAACGTTCGAATTCGAACTGATGGAATGGGCTAGTCACTTGCCGTATAACGAAAAGAGTCGCAGCGACAATAAACGACCGATATACGCGAATCGATATTTTATGCGCCAAATTGTATTCAGAAACGACAGCTTTCCTGTCTCCAACGAAACTGATCTCGTAACGAAAAAGAAGTATAGGGAACATCCCTACTACTATTTTTCATACAATTCACCGATTTTGACGTCGAGAAAATGCGAGCAACTCATTTGTTTCCCACCGAGCCATATTTTAACAATGAGTTTGAACTTGCCCGTACTGCCGACTGCTATAATGACGGGAGAAAGTCTGACGAAAACGCCTACACAGGCTCCTACACAATCTACTGCGGATACCGAATTTGACACGGAAACGGCGATGGCCGTCGATTCGTTGCTCAAACAAACCTCCGAAGAATCCTTTACGGTAAAAACGGAATTACCAACCGAAACCGACATTATACAAATCGAAAGAGAAGAAGAAGACGTATCCACAGCTGATACTACTGCTCCTATAATGACGACTAAAGCCACGTCCTCGTTAACTCCGTTATCCAAAAACCTATCGTACAGTACATTCGAATTGGAATCGGAAGCGATAAAAAATCAAAACATACAAGAAAAAGCTGCACTGGTAAAAACCACTTCGATGTACGATATCTCGCGAATGGATGACATAGAAGAAGATGAAACGAAAATGGTACCCCCGAAAATAGTACCTACGCGATACCGAATACCGAAGAAAAAGGAGGAAGACACCTCTACCCCTATCAGTACCGAAACTGCCACTCCTGTTTTGGAGGTAAAAGATGATCGACTTTGCGACGAACACGGTGAACCCATTCGTAACGTCAGAGCATATCAGTTTTCACTGTTTCGCAGATGAAATGCTATCGATAAACAGTTGCGCACAATACAGGATTATCTGGACACTCATCCAGAAGATCCTAATTACGTGCCCCCAGCTAAAAAATGACGGGATTCACGGGAAGATACCCGAAGTAGAGAACGAAAGGGAACCTATTCGCGATCACGAGAACGACCTTCGTGGTCTACTGCCCGAAAAGAAAGTGACGATTATGACAGTCGAAAATATCGACATGGTGAATACGCGTCGAACGAGCGTCCTAGAAAACTTCACCGAGATCGCGACTATAGACGAGAACATCCTAGTGAATCAAAGGATCGACAAAAGAGAATCGAATGGGCTAGTGCTTTGAAACGTGATCAATTACGAAAAGAACAGTTAGAGAGCCAACAGCCTCCGACGGCTGGCTCCGAACCGATGATCGACGAACCAACAATGTCGCAACAAGCGGAAATGGTTAGCGAACAACAAAAATCACAACGAACTTTCCGAGAATATAAAGTTCCGTACCGACGACACGGTAGACTGCGTACACCGCCCGAAGAACGGTACCCCAGCGTACCTACTGCACCTATTACGGCCCAAATCCAACCGAGAACGACCGATGAAGTAATTATCATTAATTACTTCAATCGTGCTCATTTGGATTTCGATCCCGTCATTTTACGTCAAGCCACCGCGGCTTCGCAACAAATAGCGCAGGACTTCCCTGACTATTTCCAAGCACGATATTTGCGACGAGATCCGCATTGCACAGAAGAACTCACTGCAGTTCTTCTAAGCTGGATGTGTGATTACTACAAGTATTACGGCGCTGAAAACGCAATCGTTATAACACAGCTCACGCTGTTCCTCTTCCACGCCAGACAGGCCTACGATTACAAAACGACCGATAATTTGTATTCGATGGCTCTACGCTACATTTTGCAATGCCTGACCGATACGCGAGCCCCGAATTATCTGGTGACTGAAGAAAGAAAGGCCATCATCCGAGACATTCATCGCGAATATCAAATCGAAATGGACAAACGAGCCGAGGAAAAGAAAAAGAAAGACGCGATGACAAAGGCAAAAGCGGTCGTACCACAAAATTATCAAATGACACCGGCCCCGATCATCACTATGACAACGGCCACGACAACTCAACCATCGGTAGTTGGAGTTCGAACATCATTGGGTGCCGCGCAACGAGCTTTGGCCCCACATACGCCGACTACAAGCCAATCCATACAGATGCCCCCACCGGGTATTCTGAAAGTGAGCAAAACCCCGACCAAAGTTTTGCCTAAAGGTCGCCGATTTCCGCCGAAATGAGTCGAAATGGATAAGTATCACGATGCTAACGCATCTCTTTTCCTTTCACTAGTTTATTCTTTTTCCACTAGAATCTTTTCTTTCAAATCTCCAAAGATTTTAAATTTCTCGGTGTGAAATACTAGTTTTCATTTGCTCATCACTTTGTGCCGTAACATTTTTTGTGATAACATTGTTTGAATTTTCTTTGTTTGTGTAGTATGTGCCGCAGCGTAGAGAAACGAGAAAGACAAACCGTCGAAAGAAGCTTGCCTAAAAAATGAGCTAAACGCTCTCATTCGATCAAAACGTCAATTCACCACGACACGTCGAAATCGCTCAAGGCGATTTACATCGAAAGGGGGAGGAGTGTTGTGGAGTGATTTGGCGTATTTGTAAAGCTCGTGTCATTTTCGAAAAAAAGATCGGCAAGTTCGAAGGAAAAGATGGTGACGAGACCCGCGAAGAGGCGTGGCTACGACGTGAAGAAATAGTGAAAATGTTTTTCATTAGATTCCGTTGTACTGTAGCTAAAACGGTTGTGTTTTGTGTTTTGTCTGAAAGTGTGAGGCGGCTACTTGTACATTAGTAAAATCGTGTGAAAAGTGTGAGGTTGAGTCAAACTATTTGGAAAATAGTTTGAGTAAGCTAGTGAAACTCCTAAGCGACTAAGTTAGTACGGCGCGAGTTTCGGCATCCGAAAACCTTTGACGACCTGAGCGAAGATCCCTGGATAAATTGACACAGCGCTCTCTACGAGCCGGTCAATCTCCTGCGTTCGACTATCGTTGCGTTAATTCTGTAAAACACTCCGAGTGTTTCGTCTATAGCATTCGGCACGCTCTTCTACGTTCCGTACGTCTCTTCTAAATGCGTGATAAATTGTCAAGCTACACAGCTTTGCGTCGTCATCTATTCATCTTATTTTCTCACGCACGACAATCCAAACACCCTTAGACCAGATCAGCTGGCATGTTTCCCATTCAGGGATTACAGATTTGACAGAGACAACTTATCATCAAATCAAGGAGGTGTACCACCTCAACGAGATCCAAATAGAATTATGTTACAATCTCTAAACTCTGGTATGGATCCAATTCTAACAGCAGCATATGATCAGAGAGAAATTCCAAGAACTATTTTGGCACAAGAGATTGTTATCAAGAATGTTATTAAAGGTGTGTTACCCAGACTTTTAGAACAGGGTATGGTAAATCAGCAAGTGCTTGGCTTCTTAACAGCACTAGAGGCGGAATTTTGTAGAGATACACCCGAATCAGCTAAGTATGAAGCACTGCTGAGGCTTTCTAAGGGCAGACCAAAGGCTGTTGCAAGTGACAACATGACCTATAGGGAGGCCAAGCATCCATAATTAATGTCTTTGCACCAGAATGTAATGTGGGAATGCTTACCAGGGAACTATTTGAGATCCAACAAAGACCCAATGAACAGGTTGTAGAGTTTTTAAAAAGAGTTAGCATATTAGCAGAACTAGTAAAGGGTGACTTAGATTATCAGTCAAAACACAGACTGATTATTTACAGATTTATGTACAAGAGTGATCCCACATTTCAGTCTGAACTGAAAAATTCTAAGCATACTTATAGGACCTGGTATGACTTAGCAGTTGAAGTTCATAATATTGAATGCAGGTATAAAAATGCTTTTCAAATATATGGGCCTAAAGGTACTCAGCAGGATCCAATTGTTATTAAAGAGGTAGCCATGCAGAGTAGGCAAGACCCTGAAATAGCTGTAGTAGCACAGAATCAGTCAGAGGGTTTTCAGCAAAGCCAGAGACAAAGGCTTCGACAGCAGTATCAGAGTTTAGGTAATCAAGTACCAGCCCAGACCTAGAGGTCCAGAAGTGATTCACCTGAAATAGAGGAGATTCCAGTTCAGGAGGCCCCTAGGGCTCAGGCTGAAAAAATGTAAGGAGGAGTCTCTTTGTTAAATATTTCTAAAGAAATTGTACAACTGGTGGGAAGATTCCATCAACTCCAGCAAAAAGTTGATGGTAGACAAATGGAAAATTGGTCTGATGTCGCCATACCCAGCACCAGCCAGGAAGGTCAAGTCTCCCGAGATCCTACAAAGCCATGGTCTGAGTTCGATAAGAACATAACACATAATACTGCAGACTGCAGGAAACTGTGAGTTTTGTCTGAAGGCAGGAGCAGAGGCAGAGCTAACTTCCTAACCTTTAATTGAGGAAGTTTCAACAATTTTGCTACAGGTAACTACAGAGGTAGAGGAGGTTACCCAAACATGAACTTTAATAGCAGAGGCAGAGCTGCCTATCATGTTGGCTGTTCCCAATATCAGGATAGCCATGAAAATTTTGAACAGAATTTAGATTACAATGAATTTCTGGAATTTAAAAGGCAGAAAGAACTGCAGAAGCAGTATCAGCAGATGCAGCAATTCCAGCAGCAAGCTGCATTACAGGAACCTCAGCCAATGCAGGCTATTACCGGACTGACTCAGACTCTGCACCAGAGTCAATTCACAAATTAGTAGCCCCAGAAGGATTATTCGAGTGTGATAGTTGCTAGGCAATCACAAATGAATCCTTTTGTCCAGGTAGATAAGAGAGTGAATTGCCCTAACCTAGTATTGGGCAGTATTGTTCAAATAAATGCTATAGTACCAGCAGTACAGGTGATAAAGAGAGGCACACCAGCTAGCCCTCAGGAGCAACATTTGCTGGATATGTACCACAAAACAGCCCCATTTCATATTGATGTTATAATAGGAGGTTGTAAGACATTGGCTCTCATTGACACAGGAGCTCAGTGTAGAGTAATGTCAGCTAAGTTTCTGAAAGAAACTTTGGGTCCAGACTAAACTGAATATCCAAGGATATTGAATGTGACTGTAGCCAATGATAAAACAGTCCAAGCCCATGGGTATATTCAGTTCAGGATGGATAACCTGTGTGGACAGTTTCCCATAAAAGCAATTATAATTCCTGAAGCAGGTGAAAATTTCATTGTGGGAACAGATTTTTTGGCTCATCTTCAGGTGGGAGCCATAATAGATTTTAGGAACAGGACTATGACCCTCAACAATGGGCAACAATGGATATACATGATGCCAGACCAGCCTCAAACGAACTACAGAGAGGTTATGACAATGAGTGCAGCAGAATCTACGACAAGTGCAGCCGATCAATGTCAGCCAAGGATTAGCCTCTTGAAGGTTTTGGTGCCAGTGGTAAGTTCCAATTATGTATACTTGCCTAGCAGTACTGATATACTTGTAAAAGCAAAACTTTTGGACAAGGCAGGTGAAAACCACTTGAATGGGATCATAGTAGAGTCTGAAGAAGAGGAAAGCAGGTTCAACATAGATAGTACTATAGTAGATAGTACTAAAAGTGATTTTGTAGTAATGATATCTAATAGCATAGGATCAGGGAAACAAAATCAAATAATTGGCTATACTAATTCTGTGTTATGTGATTCCTCTAATAAAGATCAACTAAAGGGGAAGATAGCTGAAGAAGAGCAGAAGCTGCAAGCTTGTGCAGTCCAAGCTAAATCTGATTCGACTCAAAGGGATGAGAGAGAGAGTTCATGGAAGCTTTGTACAGCTAAGTAAATCCAACAACAGCTAGCTAAATCCAATGTACCTTCTGATCAGTTAGAACAAGCTTTAAAGTGTCTCGCCAAATATAGAGAAGTATTCAGCTTGCCTAATGATCCTCCAATTACCACACCTTATTTGACCTGTAAAATAAATACAGGGGATGCAGCACCTGTAGCTAAACATTATCACAGGACTGCTATTAACTTAACGCCACATGTTTGTGAGTAGTGCAAGATATGCTCAAAAAGGGTGTTATAGAGCCATCAAAGTCACCTTGGGCAGCTCTTTTATTTTTAGTAAGTAAAAAAATGGTACCAAGCGACCACTAGTGGACTTTAGGGGTATAAATGAGGTCACAAAAGATGACAAATATCACATTCCTAGAATTACCTAGACTGTTTAGGAAGAGCAAAATTTTATACCATCTTGCATCTGAAGTCAGGTTATTGGCAAGTGCCAATGGATGACGAAAGCAAGGAAAAAACTGCTTTCATATGCCAGCAAGTGCTATATCAATTTAAGGTTATGCCTTTTGGGTTAAAAAATGCACCAGCAAAGTTCCAGCATATGATGGAAAGAGTTTTGCACCCATATGTATGGAAGATCTGTCTAATTTACGTAGAGGATATTATTGTATTCTCAAACACATTTGAGGAACATCTAGTTAATTTAGAGCTAGTCCTGCAAGCCATAAGAAAGGCTCAGTTGACCCTGAAACCCGAGAAATGTGAATTCCTCCCAGAGAGAGTCCATTTTTCAGGACATATTTTAAATTCGGATGGAGTTTCCCCAGATCCGAAATAGGTCAAAGCCATTAAAGAGTTTCCCTTCCCAGACTCGAAGGAAAAACTCCAAAGGTTTCTAGGAATGTTACAGTCATGTAAGAAATTCATACCAGGTCTGGCTAAATTTGCAGAACTTTGTACCAACTAACTGGAAAAAATAGTGTTTGGGAAGTATCGGAGGTTCATCATCAGGCTTTTCAAAGCCTAAATGATGCATTGTTGTCACTGCCTTTTCTGAGGTACCCAGTTTAGGATGGGTCTGCGGACTTTGTCCTTCAGATGGATGCCAGCGGAACAGTACTGGGGGCAGTTCTCTACTAGGAGACCAAGTCCGACTGCTGGGTAATAGCTAATAATAGCAGAATTTTGAAAGCTGATGAGAAGAAATGGTCAGCCGCAGAGAGAGAATGTCTGGCCATAGTCTATGGCCTGAAGTTATACAAGCACTATCTAGTAGGTAATAGAGTAATCATAAGAACATATCACAAACCTTTGCTCTCGATGAAGGTGAATGCCATGACCAATGGTAAGTTGAAGAGATGGTATTCATTCATCTCTCAGTTCAACCATAAACTAGATTATGTGCCTGGAAAACAAAATGCTATGACAGATTTCCTTTCAAGGATGAATGAACAAGACGATCAAGCTGAAAAGATACAAGCAAAATGGGAACATATGTTCTCAGAGGATAGACGAGAGTCAAATCTGAAAGATCAGGAAGCACAGAAAATTGAGGAGACCCATCTCAATTTGATTAAGAGATTCAGAATTTTGACAGATCGGAATCCAGAAGACAGTACTCTATTACATCTAGAGCTAAGAAGCGAGGATAAAATCTGGAAAAGTCAAAGACTTGACACAAATTCAATTTACCCAAATATATCCTGAAGATTCTGAGGGTGATCCAGAATCTATTTCACCTGCAAACTTGATAAACATGATAAAGCACTACAAGGAGCATGTCGAGAGAAGCAGGAAAGAAAGATCAGGCTGATGGCAATCACATGCAGGTAAAGCAAAAGGAGAGTAACCAGGAAAAAGATAAGGAAAAAAGTTACCTGGTTATATCCGGAAAAACAACCAGAATTTAATTCGGCAGACCAAAAAGAAAATGAGTTGCCAAAAGGGCTAATTAGAGATGATCTCATGGCCCTCTTGCAGAGAAAAGATGAGGTAATAAAACCTTATTTCGATAGATTGGGCTCAAATGGGACAACCAGGTATCACAGTGGATTCTACATCAAGAATGAAGTGTTATACTGGGAAGCTGGACAGGGAGCTGACGATTAAGTGGTCATTCCATTCTGTCTGAGAGACAATACTTTGCACCAGTACCATAGTGCCATCATAATGACTCATCAAGAGTTTAACAGAACTCTTGCTATGATTAAAAAATGATTCTGGTGGCCTGGAATAGAAAAGGATGTCAGGCACTGAATCAAGTTTTGTCCAGTTTGCCAAATGGCTAACCCCGGAAACACTGAGGTTCCACCACTGATACCAATAATTCCAGAAGGTTCTTTTGACATTGTATCAGTGGATATTGTGGGTATTTCTCCACTAAGTGAGGAGAGACTATATGTCATAGTTTTTCAAGACTATTTTACAAAATGGGTTGAAGCTGAACTGATCCCTGACCAGTCAGCTAGCACCATTGTAGATACTTTTCTACATGCTATTGTATTCAGACACGGTACTCCACGGAGATTACTCAGTGACAGAGGAGGTTGTTTTACTTCAGATCTTATGAAAGAAATCTGCAAGTTATTAGAGTGTCAGAAAATTTATACAACAGCTTACCATCCTCAAGGAAATAATATGGTTGAAGGGTTATCAGACACTTATAAAGCAGCTGAGAAAAGTGGGGATTGAGAAAAATGACAACAGGCCACAATATTTGAGAGCTGTGGTCTTTGCCTATAATGCTACACCACATCCAGCAGCAGGGCAATCTCCTTTTTCACTTCTTAGAGATCATGAGGCAACCTTTGGGTTAAACTTGTCAAAAGCTTACAATATTGTAATGCCAGATATTTGTGTTGACAAATCACTTAGTCAACCTTTACAAGGATATTGCAAAAAATATCCAGAGTGCTGCAGAAAAATCAAAGAAATACTTCGATAAAAAGTTGAAGGAACAAAAGTTCAAGGAAAAGTACTGGGTTCTGCTAAAAGTTGATAAGCAGAAGAAATTAGGACTACCTTGGTCCAGTCGGTTCATAATTTCCAACATTTCGCAAGCAGCGGAGAATGTTGTCACCACTGTTCATTAGGACAACCCGCTAAATCACCAAATTCTTTCAGTCAGGAGGTTGAAACATTTTTGTTACAAGACCACTAGGGTTTTGCTGCAAATAGTAAGAGCCAATCAGGACACACCACATGAAGAAAGTACGTCACTTTCCAATATGGGGCATACAGTTACAGCTAGAGCCCCAAACCAATCACATTCAATGTGAAATTTCACTCAAGGCCAATCTATGCACAATTTTGCGCAGATTTTTTTTCAATTTTCTATGTATATCTCGCATTGGTAGGTGCTTATTTTAAATATATTTGGTAAAATTCTGTAATATTTATTAGGTTTGTGTATTAATCACATTAATTTTGTAAATTTTTCATACATTGCAGACTTTGGTTAAAATTCTTCAGAATTTGAGACCAAAGTGACAAAGCAAAAATTTTCCGATCTTTTCAAAAAATTTCCATTCTCAAATTTTTTCATTTTTCTAAAGAAATTATCACTGCCCCTGCGCATCTGAATTCTATACTTCCAACAGAAGGAAGAATTAAATTTCTCCAAATGGTACATAAAAAGGAAATTGGCAAAATTGCTAAATTATACTTTTTCAGCACTTGGAAAATTTTTATAAATTTTTGAAATTATTATTCGAAGAAATAAATTTTCCAAAAATCAAAAATAGGAAAAGGCACGCCGAACCACCAACAAGCTCCGATGCATGAGTGGTGCACACTGAGCACCACTTTGAATTCCGAAAGCCGCAAGAACAGCAAGATAACTGATTCTTTTTCATCTATGGTAAGTTTCCAACTTATTTTATTAAACATTTTTGGAAATCGCAGGAAATGCCCAGAAGTCACTGGAAGACCAACTCGGTAGAGATGTATCGGGTACCCCGACCTGAAATAGGACCCGAAATTACCCAAACATTTCGCTGGACCCAGACCCAGACCCAATATTGTCAAAATTTTGGACCCGGACCCCAAAAAATTATCACAATTTCGATTCGGGTCTGATGTATAATATATATAGTCTATTTTTCTGGAAATGCTTCTGAATAAGAAAAATGGAACTTTTTGGCTTTTGCCTAACCATAACTCACATAGAGCTAAAAATTTGTGGATTTATACAACTAGCCTTCAACAATTTTCTGAATGAAAAATCATACAGTAAAACCTTCCTGTGAACAATTTAACAGTATTGGCTTTTTGTCATTTTTGAATTTAGAAGTAGTTTATTAAAAATAAACTATAGTAATTCAGCTAAAATCAAATCAGGGTTTTTTTTGACCTACGAGTCACAAGCCAAGTGGATTGTTGACCTTAAATTTTACAAGCCATTCCAATTTGCAAGCCAATTTTATAATATCAGTAAACATGAATAAATTCCAATGGTAGGTTATGTTTTAAAGAAATGTATATATTGAGCATCACGGCGATCGATCAAAATAGAGATGTCATTCAACATTTATTCAATAACATTTTAGAGCCTTTAATTCATTAAAATTCAGGAAACATTTGAAATTTTTGAGTTTGATCGAAGTCTAATCTACAAGCATTGTGGAAAAAATTTTCCAGCAAACTATCCAAGAACATAATGACTTTGAATTACATGAGAAATTGATGGTCAAGTCCTCTATGATGACAAGTGAGAGCCCAAAAAACCTATTAATCTTTCCTGCCTGAAACGCCGGAAAATTTTTTTGGGTATTGACACATTCTGCGATGCTGGAAAATCAATTTTCCAACCACTTATTTGAAGTATTAGTTTCGAATTTTCTGTTCAAAGGTCGTAATTTCTGGAATTTTATGTTTGAAAAATTTTAAAACCATTAATTTATTCACACACTCTAATGAACTTGTCCAAAAAGATATGAGTAAGAAGAGTAGAAACTTCCATGAAGCTTTTCGATTGATTTTACGTAAAGAAGGGAATAATCACTTCAAAAAATTTACGGACTTGACATATTGATCTTTCTCAAAAAATGTGTCGAGGGAAAAATGTGAATCTTCATTAAATATCAAGATGAAATATTGAAGATTACCAATTAAAACATGAGATAATCATTTAAGATGATTAAAACTATTGAAGATTAAATGATAAATGAAGGTAGGCATGTTAGAAGCAGCACATGAGGTAGGAAATAAATAATAATGCTGATTTAAGTTATTACAGGCGCGAAGTGCCAGAAAATTTTGAGATTATGACCTTCTAAAATGCATCTTTTCTGTATCGGATATGATCGAACACATGACTCAAAAAATTCTGACAAGCCATTTTGGCTTGTTGGACTAAAATTCTACAAGCCATTTTGTCAGTCCAACAAGCCATGGCTTATAAAATGCTAAAAAAACAATGAATCAAATACTCACATTGAAGAATGTAATGACACATCAATTATTTATAATAATATGAAAAGTAACAAATAATAATTTATTGTTTAGATCACTATGAGACTGACTTAGATTTAAAATGTATAGCGACCACAAAATAGTGCAGCATGTGTAAAAATATAATGGACTGGGACCTGAAATAGGACCCGAAATTACCCGACTATTTTGCTGGACCCAGACCCAGACCGGATATTCTCAAAATTTTGGACCCGGACCCAATATTCTCAAAATTTTGGACCCGGACCCAGACCCAATATTCTTAAAACTTTGGACCTGGACCCGAACCCGATTTTCATAAAATTTTGGACCCGATACATCTCTACAACTCGGCACCCTAAATTAAGGGTAGACCAGGTTAGAACTTAAAGGGAACAAAAAATGGGAGTACTAAGAATCAGGAACTCATAGCCAATCAGGGATTTCCTAATTTGGAAATAGACCTGCAATTGGCAAGAGTTAGACCTTTCGAGGGAAACCTAGAACCTTGGGTTCAGCCTGTTTAAATTTTAAAGTATCAAATTTCAACAAAAATTGATTATTTTCAAATCAAATCATATTATTCTTCAAAATTAAATATCATTAAAATTACAAATCTTGAGTGCTATAAAAATTGTAAATACTGAGTGCCACAAATGGAGCGTAGTTGGTTGCTCAAGCAGCTGATCAGAGATTGGGATCTGATCAAATAATGGACAATTGGATCAGGTCTACCCTCCACAATATATAGAGGTAGCAAGGGTGAGATTTGGTAAGGTGTTAGTTGTCTACCAGCTATATGTTTGTTATATCAGTGGCTCACTTAACACAAAGCCTGCACAAATTTTTTCTGTGAAACTTAACCCGCTTGGTGTAGTGATGTTGGTGAATTATAGACCTTAAATAGATGCTGAAAAAAAGGAGAATAAAATAATGAAACTTATAATATTTTTAATTATTTAGACTATAATGTCAAAAGGGTTGTCAGACTCCATGAGCTGGACCAATGGTTCAAAGCAACCTTTGGATACTGGCCTGCCAATCCCAAGGAACCAATCCTGGTAGATGTGGGAAAGGTCTGTTAGTTACTGGAATTTGTCCGAGAAGTATCATTCAAGATGAGAGAAGTCGACAATCGAATGGGCAAGCAATTCACCCGATATATTAGCTTCGCATTGATGAACAGTCAAAGTTATGTTATCGACACTACCAGCCTCATGGAGAAAGAGTTGGTAAGTTTGCTAGACTTCCTAAATTCAGACACGTTATTTGCTGGATATTAGGTACTGGAAGACCTAGTTAGTATATATAATGTATAAAGAGCAGGTCCTGATAATAAGGACAGAGATAAAACAGTCCCTGTGTGGGAACATCTTAGGAGGACTTTGCCTTGACAATGGTAGGGCCTGACCTTGAGAAGCAGTGTTTTCAGCTTGGAAATTGTCCCAAAACCTTCTGGTTAAAGGGAATATTCACAGAATTCTATTTAATAGATGTGAGCCCTTATCAATACGATTTCACACTTAGGGCCAACCATGATCAGTTTGCCAAAAGAGTGATATTGACGGAAGAGCTGAGATACGCAGCTCTAAATGCTTATTATCCATTATTGATTATGTTTGCAGCAATCTATTATGACATGGCCGATTACTTGCTCATGCAAATGCAAGTTTTGGCTCATGATAGAATGGAGCCCAAGCAAGTTAATACAATCGCCCTTTATTTCTACCAACAATATTTAGCTATACCAGGGCACATAAATCTTGGCATGGGACTAGGTTCCCAAGTTATGGAAACTGATCAGGTACAGCCTAATATGGTATGTGAGATGTATAATCGGTGGGCCCTGCAGATGCAGGGCAATGAAACAGGTTACTATACTGCAGCATCAGAGTGTGACCCGGCATACCTGTGAGACCTCCAACCAGTTGGGGGGGTTTAATCCAAAATTTGGGGTAGAAAAAAGTCGAAATTTTTCCCAAAAAAGTTCAAAAAACATACTTTTTTGCTAATTTTTTTAATTTTTTCCAAACTCGAGGGGGGTGGAGTTCGGGCCCAGTTGTGGGGTCCCCCCAACCCTCCAAGTACAGGTATGCAACCCCACCAGAGCAGGAGATCTTCCCCTGCCAAGTGGTTTCTATGCCCTGATCCAACAAGACAGCAAACCACTTAAAAATGATGGCTACACTGAGGATAGGGATCCGGATGATATACAAGATGTCCAGATCCCCAACATAGATAATATCAGTGCCATCATACGGGAAAATCTCAAAAATGGTAAGTGTTACTGGGATTTATATGGTAAGATCTCACTGACATTATATGAGAAGGCCAAGCTACACTGGAATCAGGCCGGGAAGCCCAAAGATATACTGCAAGTGGTGTTCTCTGCTAATACTCACTACCCAGTTGGTATTGAAGGCCACAAACAAGTCTATAAGACTAATTTTTATACTCAGAACTTGGCCAAAATATCAAACATTTAGGATGAGCAGAACTTTATAGAGTTAGAGCAGATATGTAAATTTATGCCATTAGCTTATCATTTGGCATGGCCTCATTCCAGAGCAGAATGCAATTTTGAAATGGCACAGTTGTTAAACTATAATTTTCTTAATAGTTATACTAGGGATGGCAAGGAGGCAATAAAACCCATGTCCTGGAAATCAGGCTATTGCCTGGCCTATTATTTAGAGCTTGCCAGGACATTACCACCATCAGAACCCCAAAGCCCATTGAAAGTCAGGGTATACGCATGGCAAAATTGCTTTGGATTTGTGCAATTGCAATTCAGGGAATTATAAGCCAAACTCGAAATCAGCCAAAATAAATCCATATTAAAGGACGAAGCATATAAGGTTAATCCATATTATTATGTCATTTTCTATTACCTAGGCTTTTCTATTACCTAGGCTTCCAGACTTTAATGCTGGGATTGCCTTATCTGCTATCAGAAGACACAAACTCCATGGATTATCCAACGGCATATGCTCTGCACAATCAGCTCATAATCAGACCTGAATTCATTTCCAAAAGTTTCTGGGAGAGGATCCTAGCCTCCAATATGCCTGGGTATACTATGACATATACCCCAGCGGGTGAGTTGATCTCAAAGGTACCATTAAATCAGCCAACTAAAACCCAGACAGTGCAAGCTGGAGGGACAGGCAAAGTTAAAATGCAGCCGCAGGCACCAGTGCCTGTGGTCCAAGCCCAGCAACTGGCAGTTGCTGCCACAGGTGCGCAAGCAGCTGCTGTTATAGTAGTAGCACCGCGGCAAACTCAACCAGCGGCACCACAACAGATTGTGGTACCCCAGCCTCAAGCATTGGCAGAGGCAGAGCCAGAAGTAGTCACCATCATGCAATCTGTGCCTCCCGCCCCAGCTGTTTTGCCAGCTAAAGTTAAACAGCTGTTGTCGAAGATATGGGCTTCAGACTCTGACTCTAGCTCCAAGGAGGAGGAAGGTGAGATTCTGGAAGCTGAGAGCCAGACATTGGAGGACAATAACTCCATGGAGGTTAAGACTCAGCAACAGGAAATAGAGGAGGAGAAGGTTCAAACTCTAATTGATGAAACGGCTGCCAAGATCTTGGGAATTGATGTTAGACTGGATAAAATGCAGGAAACATCCCAAGAAATTGCTATCCAACCAAAAGATGCCAAGGCACACGACCTACAGGCAAAACACAAGGCCCTTTAGGCCAAAATTCAGGAACAGAAATGCCTGGCATGTCAGGAATTCCTGCGCCAGCAGGCTATTCAAAAACAAATGAAGGAGCAATCATACTCTGATGATGGATCAGATTCAGCTGTTGTTGCAACTGAATTGATGAAAAGGGGTAGACTTCACGAAGAAGGAATCCCGGGAGTTTACTCTCCCAATCGTGTTCACAGATGTTGGCCAAAAGAATGTCCATTCGTTAATTACCAAAAGAAAAATTAAAACACCATGTTTGACTTAGCAGAGCCCGCCAGCATAGACAAGCAGCTGAGGAACATTTGGTTCCAAGAATGAGGTGTATGACACGGCTGAAGAAACAAGGACCCCAGACACCATGAAAAGTCAGAAAACACAATCGAAGGCCATGAAAAACTCAGATGATGTCAAGTACACCAACTACGTTCACTGCGACCTATTCTCAGGCGCAAACAGTATCCAAAACTGGCGGAGAGGTTAGTACCAAATCTGGTGAATCAACATCGGTCCCCACAAGCTATACCACCAAAAGTAAGAAATTGTATAAAGAAGAGGCAGGAAGCATGTTGGTAAAGCCCGATTTTGAATCGGAGGTAAAGCTGATCAAAAATGTCAAACTGAATGTGGTTGCTAGACCAGGGAGGGAAGCACCTCACTATGTCACTTCTGGTCAATTAGCGGAAACTCTGATTGATTATTGGGAATGGCAAAGGGAGCAAAGGCAAATGATTGAAAAAAATTTTTTTTTCTCATTTGAAAATCCGGAGGTGGCCAATTATTTTGCCTTTGACCATTCAGAATGGCTGATAGTTTATAGAATGGTTAATGATGCCATGGCCAAAATTTATGATAATTACCGCCAGCAAGTTCAAATGCAGAGTGGTTTTATGTTTGATGGAGAATGCGTACCCAAAGAAATCTGGGAATGGATTATTTTAGCACTCATTCCCAGGTGGCTTCAGGATTACGATGCTTCAGACATCTTTATGGCTATCAGGTATGTTACCCTGATGATATTTTTACAGTTGGATTTCACTACGGTCACACCCACAGCAATTGGTAGATGGTATGCCCAGGCATGTTCGTTTGCAAATAGACAACTAGTCATCAAAGCCCAGGAAAACCATGTAGATGAATACTATATTGCAGCCTTTAATCAATACATTTTTATGGGCTCACAGAGGTTAAATTAGATGGGCATGAAGGCGAAGGCACCAGGCGATGACCAAGCACAGCCTAATAAATATCAATGCACAGAGTTCAAGAGCCCAGGTAATTTCAAGGCGCCTAGGCTTCCTCCAGCTAGGAAACAACAGCCGCCAATGCAAAAATCATCACCTTCGACCAGCCAGTGGTTATATGTGGCAGCCGCTACTTCTTTGTACAAAAGTCCACTTTCCAAATCTCAATCATCATCTTCAAAATCTTTAAACTCAACTTTTAGAGTATGAAATCAATGGTATAGCAGCTCCACAAGCGGTGGGACAGCACTGAGGCAACAGGGGAGAGACGATGAGGAGGTTTTCGAGGGGCCCTCAGCAACCCTACGAAGGCCGAGGAAACTGGCAAAGCCAAAGCCAAGACCCGGATGCACAATTTTATAATCCGAATTTCAAACCCCTTGGCAGATGTGATCAGAGCCAAGGAGGCCAAAACCAAGGCCAAGGCCAGAGAGAATACTATCGAGGAAGGCCTCGAGGAGGCTATAGAGGCGGCAGGCAGCAGCAGTAAATAGCTGCATAATTTTGGCCCAAAAATTCTCTTTTTTCGTATATAATTTTACTAATTTCATAAAATACAAAATCCAAAAATACTAATAAAATCAAAAAAACCAAAAAAATTATAAAACCACAAAATCAAAAAAAAATTATCTAAATTTCCATGCTGCTGGCCTACAAAAATTCTTTTTTCGACAAACCAGTGCAAAAAGCTACCACAAAATCTTTTTAAAATTTTTGGCCACATTTTTTGCTCAAATTTTTAGCAGATTTTAAATTTTTGTGATACTTGTACATTCCCGTGTCGTCTTTTTGTATTGTTAAATATAATCTAGTATTTTAGTTTATTTTAGAAAAAATAGAGACACAGGGAAGGGATTTGCATGATTGATTAGACCATCAACCAACCAATCACCACAACATGCAGACTGTACGACTGAACCCAAAATCGACCCAATTCCGCGCTGACGGCAACATCATACTCCTTAGGACAGGAGGTCTTTCCAGCAAAGCTCAGGTCAAAATGGACGTCACTTGCCAGCCATTGCAGCACAGTCCTTGGTATTTGTTATGTTTACCATTATGGGAGTTTGAGCCAAGACAGACTGGGAAACCGGGAGTCGGCCAAACAGTAGACATTTTTGGTAACGCTGGGGTAACCTGGCTGAAAGTTTTTCTTCTACCTTCTGTAGGTTGGTTTTGACACGCGAGGGATGTTGGGCATCCTGTTGCTAGCAAGTTGCAATGGTAAATCGACATGCAAATCGACAAAATGGACGACCAGTGGCGCAGACATTTGCATAGCATTGGAGCCCCACAAAGAGAAGGAAGTGATAGTGAAAAATCATTCTTCACTATTATTACGTTTTTATTATATTTTGGTAAATAGTGCGGGCATCCAATAAACCTTTCACCAGCAACTTTGTATTTAATTTACATAAATTATTTAGTGGTGTACCCACATTCTTTTTAATATTCGATATATTTTATTAATACTTCATTTATTTAGAATCGATATTTCTCATCTGGAGCGAAGGGCCCAAGACCCAGGTGCACCGCTTGCTGACGCCAAGCAGAGGAAGACATTAACAGAGATCCTGCAAGTTAGTTTATTCCTGAGGAGGAAAGTTTCTCTCCTAGGAGATTGTGAGGGTCTGTTGTGAGGCCCCTCAATTGAACGTAAGTTAGTAGTTGTTGTTGCCAGGTCTGGGGATCAGAACTGTTGCACGATCTCCGAGGCCTAGCAAAGGAATTAGGTCTAACAAGTCCACTCAGACCAGAGTCTATCTTTTCTTGATCCTAAGGACTACACAACATAACAACTGAAAACTACAAGAGAGCCCTCTCATGTGTCCTCCTTTTCTGTTTCACTACTAACTTTAATGCTTTTTTGAACTGGTCAATGGCAGAATTGATTTTGCTTTGATCAATTTGATCCCAAGCCCACAAAATCTTTTCCTTCAGGTGATCAATATCAGGGATTGGCTCTCCATGAACGCTTTCCTGTAAAAACTTCCAAACGTAATAATCAAATGGATTCAAGTCCAGAGAAATCACAGGCCATTCGTCAGGTTTAAAAAAATTAGGAAAATTTCGGCTGATTCAGTTGACAGTCTCTCTGTAGATTCAAAATTTTTAATTTTTGAGAAATGACCACTTCCACGAAATTTCTGTTTATGTGGAAACCATAAAAACTAGGAGCATAAAACTTGGCGCTTATGACAAAGACAAATAGGGAATTCTAATGCGGCCATCCACTCGAAAGTTATGAAAGTCAGCACCGGTCGCCTTTTCCTGGCTCACCCTGTATTATGTAAATGAATAATCGTGTATGTAGCTTCTATCTGAATTTCACATCTGAGCACCGATTCTGCGACGGAGCTCCGAAGTTTGAAGGGTTAAAACGATTTTAAATGGGTGGGGTCATCGATTGCCCAAAATTTTAGGGGGCATAATTGGAATAAAACAATTTGGTTTTATGCGAATAAAAGTACGAAAATGGTTTAAAAAATAATTTTTGACTAAAAAACCATGAAAATATGTAATGTATTTTGCGCGGGAAGGATGGAAATTTTGACCGTTTATAGTTCGGAAATAAATTTTCTACCAAATATTCAGTCAAACAAATCAGTCTTTTTCGACCAAAAGCATGGAGTTCCCATGGATAATTCATTTTGGTCATATGATTGACAAATTTTGGGGGTCACAATATGGCTAGCTATACAACCGGTGGTTTCTGGGGGAGTTGTTATAGCACTTCGGTTTAAAATTACATGTATCTTTTGCGCTACACTTGACCATAACAGTCATTTGAAACACACAACAATGAAAGACAAACATTGAGTTGCATGACGATTCACGCATTTAGCTTTCCTCTAGCTCAATTGGTAGATTTTTTCAACAGACTCGAGTATTACATGAAATTACACGTGTTTGTTACAAGTTCAAAATATTGATTATATTACCGTCTTCCTCCCCTTGCTTAGGACCGAATCGCTTGACAATCATTTGCGCAAATAAATCGACGTCCAATTGAGTCTGTTTGGCCAAATTTTCCGACATTTGTGGCGGCAAGTTCGCCGCGTACCACTCGGAGTATGAGGCAACGCGACTGGGATTGTGCAAATCCATTTCGAAAAGGTAACTGGCTACAGAGTATGTACCCATTCGTCGAAAATGATAATTCGATCGCAGTGCAGGCCAACGAATAAGGACATTACGTATGTCGACAAAACATGAAAAACAGAAGTTTGCGAAATCCACTCATCATGTAAGAAATAATTAACGAATTACGATTTAGATGAATAATTTCTTCTTCCCAAAGCCTGTACATGTCCCTACGAAGACCGAATCCGACTTTAATAGAATCCATCGACTCTAAAAACGTCTTTAACCTGAAAAATACTATTCTAGAAAACGAATTATACATATGCAAGAGACGAATTTCTGGGGCAATGCACATTTTGTTGATTATGTTTATTCCGAAAATGATTTGGAAATTTTTCCTTTATGGATATTGAAAAGGTTCTATATAAAACAAATGTCTCTCCTTGTTGGCCACAAAAATAAAGGCACTATTGCAATCCATAATTCAGGACTCAAATAGACTGTTAACAAATTGGCTCTACAAATCATATTATACTTTAATGGTAGATTGTGTCTTTGAAATAGGCACGTTCTAATTTGCAATGTAACGCCGTAAAGATTTGACATAGAAATAATCGCAATATGTCCGGAAGCTTCTTTGCTTTTTCTGATTTCTCTGATGTGGTGAGGCTCGTCCGAATCATCCGTTTCGCGACTGAACTTGCTGAAAAGTGATAAATTAAGTGGCCAGATAAATATTCAGTTAATACTTTGTATATTGTAAACCTTCTCGCGACCATAGTCTTTCTTTAAACTGAGAATAAATAGTCGAGGTCAAAAAAACTCAATTTACAAGGATAACAAATAATCTAACTTTCAATTTTGACCTCAATCAAGACCAGGGCACATATAAATTCATATTTTTGATAACCAGCTTGATGAGAAAGATTAACAAACCCTAAATGTTGCGCAGAAGCACCAATAATTCAAAATTTAAAATAACAATCAATATCGAATATTATAATTATCACATTTTCCTATTTTTCATGTATTAGATTTATCCCCACCTGAAGTTAAGAATTTTCTAGCTCCCGGCTCATACGTGTAACGGTGTTCCGAAGTCTAGGAGGGAGTCAGGCGACTTTTTTGGAGCCGGGAGTCAGTGAATGCATAAAATTTTAGAGGACAGGTCTCTGAAAGAAAAAAGTCCGATCTTTTCCCTTCAGAGACCCCTTCCCCCAAAATTTTGGGAATCACTGACCTCCGGCCCGAAAAAAGTCGCCCGACCCCAGCAGACCTCGGGGCCCCGTTACATGTATGGTTCCTACAGCACGCCCTCCAAGTACATGTATACTTCGGCAAGATTGGAATTACATTCACAAAGAATGGAATTCGGACATTACCAAGATCCAAGATAAAATTTATGTAGGAAGTCGTAGGGATGGTGATTCCTTGGTTCCGACTCTTATATAGCATATTGCTCTGATGCTCTTTTTCGCTATAGGTAATAACTATGAAACTAACACTGCGACGCTTCTTCTGCAGAATATTTTTCCTTCATATGTAGTTCTCAATAATTCCATTCGACAAGTAATATGAATGTGCATTTCATATCTCCAAAATTAAATATATAGGTTTTTAAGTTTTCTTTATGACGTCAATAAAATTCTGAAAGTTTTTCTAAATCCCCAGATCAGTGAGCCTGACTTAGGCTAGCGCATTGTATGAAGATCATTGTCGGCAACCTGCGGCAGATGAACCATAACTTTCGAGAAAGACGCGCCTATGTCAGTCTGATTGATCCAGTCGAGTGATAAGTCTTTCCTAAGCTCAGCACCCCAACTGACCCGACGCTTTATGTGTTTTCCGATAGCCCATTTCAGGGCGAATTCAGCGACGCAAAATTATCTTATTTAATTGCTGATTGGGATCACAATTTAAGCAATCCGTGATACTGCTCTGACCATGACAAAATTTCTTCACTCTTATTCCAGATAATTTTCAAATCTGAGTATAAAAATCATCTAACGCTAGTAGGCTCTTACTTATACGCTCGTTGTCGATTTTTGGTCCTTTGCTTTTGCGAGGTTAACGTGTAATCCCACTTAGTATTAAAACCGATAACAGGAAATTTCGAAGCTCTCAAAGTATCGACAAAATATTCGAAATGTTCTTCAAATTCGTCTTCGTTGTGAACGATCAAAATTTCGTTCGAACGACCCGGATAAAGACGGAGGAGACTTGTATCGTGATTTACATTTCGATCTGGCACACGATAGACAGCACTTCGGCGCTCAGCGTCGTTTTCCATAATGATTACGGCTTCAATATGAACTTTGGTTTTTACTGATGAGGCTAAGAAGAAAATACATTAAAAGACGGAATATGCAAAAGAAGGTAATTCTATAGAATTACCTTCCATATATACAAAAAATTGGGAAAGGCAAAGGGGTAAAACCGCCAACCTGAGAGACACGCTAAAAACTCCTAACGACTTTTTATCTTTAAATCGTGCCTTTTGATGAAAAAATTTCGACAAAAAGAAAAAAAAATTAGGTTCTTTCTAAATTTTTGGGTTCGAAGCAGGATTTTTCTGGCAAAAAAATAAAGACCCAAATGGCTTCTGGATCTACATTTTTAGGAACCTAATTGAAATTTGGGGAGCCAAGAAGTTTTAGTTGGAGAATATCGAAAAATGGGCTTGTAACACACTGTGTGGAACGTATATAATTAAATTATATGGATATTCAATCAGTTGACACGTGTTCAAAAAAATACTGTTCAAAATTTTATTTCCAACCAGCGTTTTTCGGTTACAGGCTGTAAAAAGATCGGCCAAAAGTTTTCGTGCAAAGATATTTTTTCAATGCAAAAAACACGATATATCCTTCATTTCTGCACCAACCTTCTTCCAAAATAGCACTTGAGTTCATTTCCTTCTGGCACAAAAGTATAGGGCCTTAAAAATGCAGCTTCTGTTCATATTCTTCTGTTGTTTCCTATATCTTTCCGGCGCTAAGCAACAAAAAAGTTTTTAGATTCTGACACTCTAAAATGCTGAAAAATCAATTCTGGACAATTATTCAATGAACAACTTAAAATTTATGAAAATCACCTCCATTAGGATTATGAATTCAAGCTCGACTCCATATTTAAAATAATAGTTACAAAAAAGTTGGAAAAATTTCAATTTTGACCTCTTAAATGCACCAAAATTCGTCCTTTCCTTGTCGAACCCCCATATTTTTCTATTTTTCGTAAATTTTTCCCTCAGAATTAGAAAGACAGAGAATATACTAATCCGAAAAATTACAGAATGAAATTCGGCGCGAAGTGCCGAAAAATTTTCGGTGTTTCATGATTTAAGAGCCTGTATAACACTTACTCTAAATCAACAATTGAATGAAAATAACTGTAATTCACTAAAATATAAATAAATAAGTCAAAATTTTAGGAGCCAAAACGGCTCCTAGACGTAAAATTTTAAAAGCCATTTCCAAATTTTTGGGGGCTCAGGCCCCTAAAATGACTAAAACAGCCTGGTTCGAAGTCAAAAAGGGAAACTTTCAGCATGTCTACCTTCACATATCAATTATTCTTTAATGTTCCCATCAGGGTGTCCAGCGATTTTTTGAAATGAAATGCCATGACTTTTCCAGGTTAACCAGTTTATTTTTTCTGAATTTTTCAGTTTTTTTCGGAGTTAAAATCAATAATTCCTACATCGAATATGGAAGCCCGAGCAATGTGCTCATCAACTAGATAGTGCCGCCAATAAAATATAAAACTAAAAATAACAGCTAGGCCGTCTTATTCTAGAGGTTATTGCCTCTGACTACTAGTCAAGAACCAGGTTCGATGGGTGTAACCCGAAATTGAATTTCTGGTAGCTGGCCCGGACAGACACAGCCTTTCATCCTCTCGGGGTAGATAAATTGTGTAGGCGAGCTTGGAGCGCTGCTTGCCGGGGTCTACTCAGCCCAGTTTGCATGTTGTCGATAGTGCGGCAAATGAGGGTGTGGGCCTATTCCATTATGAGGTAGGTAGCCGATCAAGTCCTGCTTGTCAGGCAGACGCCAGCCTGTGGAATGTGGCCTCCACTAGGCGGTAAAAAGCACCCGAAGAGCGCATCTCATATATGGTGGGTACTTATATAACCGTATCATCCTGTAAAGCCTGCCTTTCCGGCCATAGAAAAATGGGTAAGTGTACCTGCAAAAATTAAAAAAAAATAACAGCTGGAAAATTTTTCACAAATTTGATCAAAATAACAGAAATCATATCAGTCGTAAGCTGAAAAAAACACGTAAAATTCATAAATCATGCAACCAACCGAAAATTTAGATTTTTTGACTAACAAGAACTTCTGTCATTGCCTAGTACTGACCAAAAGCTGTGAAATAACATTATGAAACAGACTTGATAATCAAAAATTATATAAAAACATTTTTTTGATTTTGCAATTTGTAAAAAATTTTTTCTGAAAATAAATTATCTTTGTCGCATTTTTTCGTTTCAGTAGCTGCCTATTTTTTAATCAATTCTGTTTCAACTAATTGACATTTTCTTTGTTGCAGATAA
The DNA here is from genome assembly GCA_963922205.1 of Romanomermis culicivorax. Lineage (NCBI taxonomy): Eukaryota > Metazoa > Nematoda > Enoplea > Mermithida > Mermithidae > Romanomermis > Romanomermis culicivorax. The sequence goes on from CAWUHX010000033.1 coordinate 280,563, forward strand.
TGGCTGTTTTTTCACTTTGTTTTTTCTATAATTTTGTAAAGTGATCAATTTCTTCCTAAATGAGAAAGATTGTTTTGAAACACGTTTCTGCTCGAAAACCCTGTAAGCGTGTGTAAGTTATAGTAATGAATACTCACGGTATTGACATTAGCATTTTGAGAGACGTACTCATAAGTATATCAGGGTGGATTTAAGAATTAATTTATTTTTACTCTACATAAAGACATTCCATTTATTCAAAAACAATATAATTGTTTACGTGCTTAATCTTTGCTGATGATGTTAAAATCTTTACAGGCGTAAAATTTAATGTATCTACAACATAATGTACCCTAAATCTAGTGGCCAAATGATCAGTACAATTTCAAGTAGATCAGTCATAAACTCCATTTTTGCAGTAATAATCCGAAATATGGATGGAAGATTAATGTTGAACTACTACTCAAAACAGACAACTGGATCAAGGATTTGAGTGTAATGTTATTGGAAGATCGGAAATTAAAAGAAATATCAGTACAATAGTAAGATCCACAAGTTTTGTTATTAACAATGTTTTCCTACATAGCTAAAGCAGATAAATTTCATGAGACTTTTACTTACCTGTATTATCATGCCACTCACTATAGCTGATACTACAAAGGTTACGAAAATGTTTCTCAAAGCGTGTCATGAACTTCACAGATTACTGTTATCCTGAAAGAATCGCAAATCGCAAATCGAATTGACTCTCATCTGATTCTAATTAAATCAGCTCATTCTTACCATATGCGTTTGATAAGTTGACCGACAAGTAAATATTCAGTTGTTAGTTTGACAGTAATACTTTTAGGAATCGTTAAATTCGCATTCTATTTCGATAAACGTTTACATCTTCTCATTGTATCTGGAACTACACTTCAACTCCAATATTGGTTTTCGATTAATTTTTTTAGAAAATGTACAATTATATTTGCTGCTCACAATTAATGATTTGCCCAAACTTCAGCATATGTCAAAACATCTGTTTTCAAATTACCTATAGTCCATACATGTAATCGAGCTCCGGCGTCTGGGGGGGGTGGGGGTTGGAGCACTTTTTTGGGGCCGGGGGTCAGTAATTCCCAAAATTTAGGGGAGAGGGGTCGCTGAAAAAAAATTCCATTTTTTCATTAAAAATGTCCGAAAACCGGTTCAAAAAATAGTAATTTTTGTCTAAAAATAATATGTACTTATGGCGCGAAACGCCGAGAAATTGACGTTTTTGACCATTTTTTGTTCAAAAATTGACATTTTTCATGAAAAAAATGGCATTTTTCAGTATTTTTCCGACAAAAACTAAGGGGATCCCTAGGGCAACCATATGGCTAGCCATAGGATTGGAAAATCCTGGGGGGTCGCCCAATGGCTAGCCATATGGTCGACGATTTCTGGAGGGGGGTTCCCATAACACTTCCCTCCCACCAATTACATGTATGCTATAGTCTGCTTTTCTTGAAATGCTTCTAAATATTGAAAGTGGAAAGCAAGTAGTATTTCAGATTTTCGCGATTTTTTGATAAACAATATATCATATAGGACTAGAAATTCGTGAGCTTACTGAACTTTAACAATTGCTCGAGTGAAAAATTTTACGGTAAGAGCTTTATGTAAACGATTTTGATGACAGTGCTGATTTGTGTCACTTTTATATCTGGAAGCATTTCATAAAAAACAATTATAAATAGTATCCAAGAGGGTAGAGCCGAAGCGAATTCAGATTCAAGCCAAAGTCATTCACTATATGCAAAAGTGACGAAGAGAATAACGATATTGACGAAGTTGTTATTCGTGAAAACGGCGATATTTGATATTTCACCACAATTTTGTAATATTCTTAACTTTCTTCTCGAAATTTTTTCAAAAATTTATCCCTTTCAGTCATTAGCACGCGTGCTGATAAGGTCCAGAAATTTCTATTAGCATGGCTTTGGTTTCATTAGCACCGTGCTATAAAAACCCTGCCATTTAGTTCAGATGTGAGTTTAATAATGAACATTCAATAACTTATCACAACTCTTCCCACAGTAGTTTCTGAGATATTACAGTTTAAAAAAGTAACATATAACATATACATAGTAGTTTACAACTTGACAGAGTATTTTTTTGTACTTTACAAACGAAACGGTCCAGAGTACAAACGAAAATTTTGGCTTCGTTTGTACGAGTACAAACGAAAATTTTAGCGCAAAAAAATTTTTCGTCACTCAACAGCCATCGGTATTCAATATCAATGGACTCGTTTGTTATGCGTTGGCATCGATAACGACAAACTAGCAGCTATGGCATAATAATAAAAGCTTTTTGTGGAGTATTTTACTAGTGCATATTCTGTGCCTCATGATTATCTCTGGGCTGGGCCTTAGGTCAGGAATTTACTGTCAGTCGATTTTGGCCAACCAGTCTTCAGCTGTACAATCGGGGCCCAGTTCCACCACAACGTTTCCAGTCTTACGAGTGTCGAATTCTAGGAGTTAATGAGTTTCACCAGCTCGTGCTATGGGTGACGAGCTACAACCTACGGGTGACGAACTGCAAGCTACGAGTGATGTGTTTTGTGTTACGAGTTCGTAGTTAGAGTGTTTCACCATGTTTTTCGTAGGACTCGTAAAATGATCATTTTATGGGTGTTTTTTGGCACTCGTTATACAATGTTTTTATAATCGGATGGTGCAATCGGATTGGAAAGATTGTTCTGAAAATTATTAATTTCTATGTTATTCTGAAATTTCATTAAATCTTGAAGAAATTTTCTCAATCTCTTGTAAAAATTTGTTAGATTTTGTTGAAACATATAACAATTTCGAAAAATTTTTCAATCTCTACAGAAAACGATTTTCATCACATTTTTGAAAATTCGCCAATTTTACAGAAACTTTCTAAATTTATTGTGAAGATAAGTTAATTTTATAAAAAAATCCAAAAAATGCAAAAAATTATTCATTTTTGTTAGTTATTTGTACGGAATGAAAGAAGGGCCACTGGAAAAAACTCGTTAATACTTGAAAAAATGTGTTACTACTTGAAAAAATTTGCTACCACCTGAAAAAAAATCGTTACCTTCGAACATGATGCACAACATCTTTTTAAAGATATATCGCAAAAATTTCAAGATGCTCGGCAAAAGTTTCAAGATGTATCGCAAAAAAATCAAGATGCGAGAGTTTTCTGATGTTCGTCTTGAAAAAATCTTGAAAAAACATCTTGAAAAAATCAAGAATCCATCTTGAAAAAATCAAGATGGGTGGCAACTTTCTGAATCTAGCCAATCAAAGGCGTTCCTCCACCCCTTTATATATTATATACGGGAACCCTTCAAAGTGGATTTATGAGGTCACGGCTTGCTGGTGGAGGATGTCCTTGGTTTTTACCAGAGGGGGGTGGCAGAGGAGGGACGGTTATTTTGCACGGGCAATCCTGTGGACATATTAGTTTTTCATAAACATTTTTTATAAATGCTTGTTTTTCGCCCAAAATTCGATAATTTCCAAGTTATTGTTTTTTTTGTCAGGTTGACAAAAGAAAACAAATGACAAAAATGTTCAAATACCACTAGGCTACGAGTCACACGGACCCAATTTCGGTCCGTGAAAATCTGATCAAATTTATGAGTCCTTTCATCATCATAATGATATATAACTCATTTGGTGAAACTGAACAGTCGTAAATTATGAACAACCGTCGCTCGTAGCACTCATAACTCGTGAGTCCGTACTCATAATCTATTTTTTGGTGAAGTGGCCATTCGTAGCACTCCAAGACTTGTAATTCCTTGTTCGTGAACTCTGATTTTTGGTGAGACGGTCATTCATAGCTCTCTTCACACGGGACTCGTAACTCGTGACACTTACTCTTAATACGGAGTTTTGTGGTGAAACCGGGCACAGAAGTCCCAAAGTATAGAAAATGACCAAAATTGGTCCTCTAGTGATTTTTTTGCAGAAATCAGGTATATAGCAATTTTTTACTTTAAAATGAACATTTATTGCTTTTTGTATCAATAATAACTCAACAAAGTTGTTTGCTAACGTTAATCATAAACTGTGTTTTAAATTGATTTTTTCTTGTAATCTAATTTTTTCAAAATGTTTGTTGCTCGCCAAATTTTTTCGCCTATAGTAAACTTCTGCCAAATTTTTTAGGGTGGGGTAAATCCATACCCTGTGCGCATGTATGAGTGGTTGCAAGTTTTTCGTGGTTATCTAATAAACAGGTTGTCATGAACACATAGACTTACTGTCTAGTCAGCAAAGACTGAGGTCAGGGATTTATTATCTGAATTGTCACTGTCCAGTCACCGTAGTTTTTTTCCTGAAAAAACTTGCATGTGGCTCGACAAGTAGGTAGGGCCTCAGGCCATACATGTAATTAGGGGGTAAGTGCTATGGGAACGCCCCAGAAGTCATCGACCAGATGGCTAGCCATTGGGCGACCGCCCCCAGGATTCTCCAATCCTATGGCTATCTGTATGGTAGCCGTAGAAACCACCATACTTTTGGTCGGAAAAATACTGAAAAATGTTATTTTTTTGATGAAAAATGTCAATTTTTGAGGAAAAAATGGTCAAAAACGTCAATTTTCTCGGCGCTTCGCACCATGAAAAAGTTTATTCGATTTTTTTCGGAAAAAATTACTATTTTCTAAAATATTTTTCGATTTATTTTTCCTGAAAAAATCGAATTTTTTTTCAGAGACCCCTACCCCCAAAATTCCAGGAATTACTGACCCCTAGCCCAAAAAAGTGGCCCGGCCCCCCCCCAGACCTCGGGGCCCCGTTACATGTATGCCTCAGGCTATTGTATTGTGTAGGAAATTGTCAGCATCTGTATGCAATCAATGAACAAATAGATCAATTTTGAAACTTAACCCAGTTAATGCCGATTGATCTCAAAATATAATTAAATTTGTTTTTCATTTATAAGATAGAACCTGGAATAATTTTTGTAGACTCATTACAAATTGTACAAAATATATTTGGTGTGGTGTCCATAGGTTTTTTTTGTACTTAACAAACTTCTTGGCTTGAGTACAAACAAAAATTTGGGCCTTGTTTGTACCAGTACAAACAATTTTCTGGTATGAAAATTCAATTTGATATATCAATCACAGTGTAACCAATGAAGTACAAACAAATTTTAGACCGCCGTTTGTACCAGTACAAATGGGTCGAATACAAAAACACAGTGGTTGTCTCAGATGTTTTGTATTTCATAAATCACCATTAGGATCCTGTTTATTGCACATATAGGCAGAAAAAAGCAGCCAAACAATATTTATTTGCTCCATTATTGACAAATCGATATCCACACTGAAGATTAAAAGTTCCAGTCAGTAGAAATAACTGAACATCATGTTGATATGCTAAATAAACTGTAACTTTTATAAAATTAGGAAACAAATTTGCTACCCAACGATTTTGGCATTTATCCCCAGCCTGAAACTAGTACCATGCACATGTATGCTCATGATCAACTGTTTTATGTGTGTGCATTTGTAGTCTTCTTTAAGTGTCGTATGAAAATGGCTAACATTTTCATATTCCAAATCATGTTTGTTGCATTTTATTACAATGAATGTTTTTTTAGAAAATTTTCGCAAATTTTGGAGTACAAATGGTTTTTGAGAGGTCGTTTGTACCAGTACAAATGGACCGAGTACAAAAAAACACTGGTAGTTGATCCGGTGTATTATTACTTAATATGTGACTTCTTACCTCTATGCTAACATCAAAATGCCTGGATATCCTGATATCTGAAGGTGCAAAAAATACGGCTATCCAGATACGGAAATTTTTCTGGCGCACATCACTACTTGTGATGAAGTATTTGTCTCGAACTGAGACACTGAGCTGAAAGAGCATTCCTGCACGAGGAATCTCGTATCCAAAGAAGTCATTCCTGAACAAGCACTTCAGCCTTGCCAAAGCAATTAGTAGCATGGTCTATGACCATACATGCACATGGGGCGGGTTCGGGGGTTTGACCCCCAGCAGATTTGACTCCCGCAGCAATGATTGGGAAGTTGACGAAGGAAAATGATCTAGAGAGAAGAGAAAGTTGTCGTAAACGTGGAAATGATGCTGTAGTTTAACAATTTTTCTAAACCAAGCATATACTCGATTAAGGGGTATGAAATCGAAGACGAAGCAATGGAGATTGCACAATGTAGCAGTCAATTGGAGTCGGACTTGTACTTCAGCATTAGGAGTCAAAAAGTGGATAAACTGATTCAAACGGACATCAGCATGCAGAAAATGAATGAAATATGTACTGTTGAATGAAATATGTACTGTTGCATAATATGAATTTAATCATCAAAAAATAGCTGAGCATGCTGGACTTACGCAACATCAACTTGTTGTTTCCAAGCTCCAGATGCAAGATAAGGAAGAAATCCCATAGCAATTCAAGAAAATTCGAAACCAGAAGAAACTTGAAGAACGAGGTTAAAATGCTGTCCCAATGCGATTCGTACAATTTAACAAAAGTCATTTTACCTTTCTCATCCAAAATTGGTACAATTGCAATAATCTAATGGATCATTTCTTGGTTACCACCATTATGACAAAAATGCAGCATCTCGCATGGTTGGAGTAATCAGTCAAGAAATGCATGATGCTCTTATTAAGCAACTGACAGAAAAACAGACTCCAGTGTCACTTATTGTTGACAGCTCAACAGATAATAGTCAAAATCACTACTCGATAACATATTTTCAAGCCCTAGAATCGAACATTCCCGTGATATACTTTCACAAACTTATCCTGTTGGAGGCTGACAAAAGTGCCAATGGTTTATTTCAGGCATTGCTGAATGCCTGGGAAGCTGAAAAATATGGATTTTCACGTTATTTAAAGGTGAATTCTTTATTATAGATAACACAGATTGTGAATAAAAAAAATCAAAACAGAATTTTTCAAATTTCATGAGACAAATACAAGTATTCCAAAATCACTCAGTTTTCTTATAAAAATTAAATGGTACCATTTTTGTTATTTCACTCACTGAGACCAGAACTCACACTTAGATTACTCAAAAACCTGCTGAAAACCCCCAGTAATTGTTATAAATTTACAGGTTATCCTTCGTGGGTTCGCATCTGACGGTGTTGCAGTAATGCTTGGCAAAAACAATGGTCTAAAAAAGCTTATCAATGACTGCACAGTCCATGGTGTTTATGGGATTCATTGCATGGCCCATTGGCTCCATTTAGCAATCAGAGCAGCAATGAAGACAATTCCATACTATGCTGCATTTGAGGAAACCATCAATGAACTTCACAATTTTTATAATCGACATGGTCATAAGAGGAAGGCACATCTGCATGAATTGGCTCATGTCCTTGACATCAGCATGATGGAACTACCATACATTTTTGAAGTGCACTGGATATCATGAGAGTTTAAAGCACTTAAAAGTATCAACAGCACGTGGTTCCTGGTGGTCAGTGACCTTGATGCAATATCAGTGGATCCAAGCTTCAACAACCTAATGAGGAATCAAGCACAAGGTTCATCATCCAAATTGAAAAATAAGAATTTTCTTGTAGCATTGCAGTTTACATGTGATGTTTTACTATCATTGTCGCATTGGTCAAAGCACCTAAACAGCGAAATGCTGTTTTCGTGGGTGCTGAATAATACCGACAGTAAATGCTACAGACATTTGATGAGCTGAAAACAACTGAAGGAAGCTTCCTAAATTATTATTTGAGGACTGTTGTTTGCTCTGAAGGTCCGACGAGAAAATGTTCCTTGCAAAAATATGATCGATATCTCAGCGTCTGCTGGCAACAGATTGAACTGGAATCAGCCCACCAGCTACCAAGTTTCAATAGCTACTGTTCCGACTTTCTGTCAGCACTCAAAACCCAAATAGATAGTTACTTTCCAGAAGGGCACCTGAAGAACTTAGATGTATTGTTACCAGATAATTTATCAGTCAGGGAAGCTAAACTGCTGTTTTATGGTTTGGAGGACATTCAAGTTCTATCTCAAATGTTTGGCCTTGACCCTTCACAAACATCATCACAATGGACAAAGGTACTTGTAAAAATAGCATCTACAGGCGAATTTTGTCCTTTCCAAAAAGAAGAGACAATTTTCTTTTGGCAACATTACCTTAACAACCCGGCAATTCCATGGGGTAACAATATTTCAAAGTTAATTAAGCTGATTTTGACCCTTTCAATAGCCAGTGCAGGTGCAGAGAGAGGTTTCTCGATCATAAACCATGTTAGAACAGCACGAAGAGCAAGACTATTGCGAACGACACTTGATGACCTGCTGTACATGAGGATAAATGGACCCAATGAAATTGAGAAATTTGATGCTGGGAAGTATGCTAAAGCATGGATAAAACAAGATCACCTGCGCGCAGACGACCCAACTTAAATAAAGAAAAAACGCCCAAACGAAATTGAACTAGAGGAAACTGATAATGATCAATTAGCATATGTACTTGCCTCAAAGCACTGTATTCCGAACATAAATTTAAATATGAATACTGTTTATATGCACCAATATATGCTTGTGCTGAATGATATTTTAAAAGCTTATTGCCTAATTGACATATACAACTCAGCTTGCTTAGCCTTAGTAAGTACAATTTAGTTTGAAAATTGGCATATAGCAAATTGTTGCACCGATCCTTAGGACCCTATGGGAATGTATGGTTCGTTGTGCTTTCGAATATTAATCCTTGAAAAGCTTTTTTACCTCGGTTTTGGCCATGCACTCAATAATTTTTTTAAGTGGAGGTTTTTCCTGCTATTTTACTGCGAAGGTATTTTCCACGACATTTCCAGATAAAAGATCCGAAATACATATAGGTTGCGTTGTGATTACATGATTTACAATGGAGATATGAATGCGTAAAAATTATGAATATGCAAATTAAGTATTAAACAAATGTATTTGGGACACCCTGTCTCACGTCAAGGCCTGAGTTTCTCATTTTTTATTCTAAGTGTATTTACTCTACAGTGCCGTGAATTGGCCACGTACAATAGAAGGCCATCAATCGGCTGCCTAAATCACCCTCCTTCTATTAATGGCAGTCTAGCTTGCCTGTTAAGAAGAACATAATCAGTGTTTATCTTTTCTATAATGTATATCTTATAATGTGCACGTGTTAAATGGGTGTCAACCAGCTCCACTAATACCAAAATTTCATTTTTTTCCTCAATTTAATGAACTAAGGGCTCTAAAAACACCAGGTTTGAAAAAGCTCAATAACACTTTAATAGTTTATGAGCAATTTCAAGCGAAAAAATGATTTGGGGAAAATGGGGAAAGAAATTTTGACTTGACCCCTTTTCAGGAAAAGGCCGGTGGGAAAAAACAGTGACTAGAACGCATAAAAATGCACCTCCGGACAGGAAACCTTATAACCTGAACAGGACGAATGTTATAACTTGAACAGGACGAATGTTGCACTCTGCAGCTTGCCAGAAAGATTAGCTTCAGCTGGCACAGCTCAAAATTTGGTTCAGCAAAATAAAAAAAAACCTACGTTTGGCGGCAGTGTCTATTGACCGGACCCGATCAATATTTTTTTAGCTATCGACAGGATCCGGGCAGGGGAAGATGCTATGGTTGCAAGCCCGCAGCCAGGAATTTTTTTTTGGGGACACACATATTTTTCCACTCGAGTTACTCTAAAATTGGCATTTCTGACTCGACTTTCTTTTTTCTGACTTGACTTGAAAAAAAACCAAAGGTAAAACCAAAAAACCTTTGCTTTTTTTAACACTTCAAACATTTGAGGGGGGCATGGCCCCCCAACCACTGTTTTTTCCACATTTGCACTATAATGTGGAAAAGAATCTGGAATGTGGAAAAAGTTTTTGAGGTCTTTGCATTTTGGTGCATTTTAGGAGGTCCAAATCTCAAAATTTTCCGGCGCTTCGCGCCAGAAAATACTTTAATAATCATTATTATTTATTACCAAGCTCAGGCGCAGCTTCTAGCATGTTTACCTTCACTTACCATTTAATCTTTAATAGTTTTCATTTTTCAATTTTCATAAAAATCGTGCCTACCTTATTTTATCTACTCACGTCAGTCAGAGAAAACGGTTAATATGATTCCGAAAGAAATCGAATGCTGAGATAATTCAGATATTTTTAAAAAATTTGATGATGATTACAGGGTTGGTGGGCACTGTGTTTTTGGGTTGATGGGTTTTTTGTGTTGGAAAATTGGCCATTTTTGGGTTTTTAAAAAAATCATTTTTTTATATTTTTCTCAAGAATACAAATTTCTACCTGTATAAAATTGACAATAAATTGAGAGGAGCCAACTCTAGTAACTGCAATGCAGTCTATTCTTCTGAAACTGACATGACAACAGATTAGATTTTTGAGACGAGATTACTTCGCAACAACACAACAAACAAATCAAACACGTAAATTCAATTCATCAGCCAAGAAATTAGAATTCCTTACAGCAACAGTCTTGCTACAGTAGTCAGTAATCACGAAATTAAAATTAATTCGTTTAATTACATATGTCTCTGATAGCAAAGGAGCAACCAATTTCAGTGTACGATAGTGAATCTTGCATAATTAGCTATTGTCTTCAACATAGTGTTTGGATAATTGAATATCATTCGCGTTTTTTCATTTCAGTATAATGGTTTACTGTAGCCAGAAATTTCAAATTCCGCGATGGATAATAATTAATGATGACGACACCGGTGTTTCCAAGTTAGGGGTTTTCCCCAAATCTATGGGTTTTTTGGAGGGCGTTGAGGTTTTTCTAGGGGTTTTTTATTTTTATTTTTGAGGTTTTGGGGGTTTTTCAACAAATTGGCTTGTTCGAATTTTGTTCCGCTTAATAGTGAATTACTGTATAAATTAAGAAAGAAGCGTGATGAAATTGAAAAAAAAAGAAAATTGAAATGAATATTGATTGGATAATGTCGCCAGTTCGTGTAATTCACAATTGAATTAGCATCTTTCTGGCTTAATTACCGAATTTTGGCTTTTGGTGCAGGATGTTTTCTTTCCAAAAAAATTTTTCACAAGTCAGGAAAGACCCTAAAAATGTTTCCCCAAATAATAATAAAACTGAATGAATTTAAGGTATAAAAGCACTAAAACACATTGAAATTTGATAAATAACGGCTGAAGTACATTAACAACCTGTGCTAATTTATTTGGTATTTTATGTAATGCCGCGAAGCGACCGAAAGTAACTATTTTACTTCATTAAAGTGCATTCAAGTTTGAAATGCTACATTTAGGTAAATATAGAAAAAAATATAAAAACTTTTTCCCCATTTATGTAATAAAGCTAAAAATTTTCTCCTTTTTTCAAAATTTTTTCCCAAAACGTTTGTAAACGTTCGTTACACTGGTTTGGTGTAAAACAACTCTGTTGACATGTTTGGGGCGTATTGCACACTGCACATTCTTTCAGAGATGGGATAAACAATTTTTCAAAATTTGGACTTTTGGATTTTATGGGCTTTTTGCTGGGGTTTCTTGGGTTTATTGTGAGTCTTTCAGTTTAATGTGATGTGGGCTTTATTTCGTACACATTTCAAGACAATAGTAGGAATGGCAAGTTTTGTGCCAGGCCAGGTAGTCACAACTGCTACTTATGGACTGGTGAGACCTTCGTTCAATTGATCGTTGCTTGAGCAATCAGAATTAGGCTTAGCAATAGACTTAGGCTTAGGCTCTGGCTTGGGCACAATTCACTTATGTGTGTATTCTATATATGGTGTATATAAGTTACAGCACGAAACTTTATAAGCGCCATAGGAACCAGTGTTTTTTTTTGTACTTTACAAACGAAACGGTCCAGAGTACAAACGAAAATTTGGGCTTCGTTTGTACCGGTACAAACGTAGGACTTGTTTGTTATGCGTCCACATCGAAAACGACAAACTAGCAGCTGTGACATAATAATAAAAGCTTTTTGTGGAGTATTTCACTAGTGCATGTTATGTGCGTCATGATCAAGTGTTTTATGTGTCTGAATTTGTAGCCTTCTTATGTGTCTCGTGGAAATAACCAACGTATTCATATTTCACAGCATGTTTGTTGCATTTTATAACAATGAATCCTTTTTTCAGCAATTTTTCGCAAATTTTGGAGTACAAACAGTTTTTGAGAGGTCGTTTGTACCACTACAAATAGACCAAGTACAAAAAAAACACTGATAGGAACTATTTGAAACATGATTAAGTACATAAAATTTAATCAAATGCACTTGAAATTTTATTCAAATAACGCGAAAAACTAATGAATATTTCTGCCAATGAGTCACCAAAAATTTGGTTTCAAAAAGTATAACTTTTTGGGCAGAAACAAGTTTGAAATGGCGTGATATGTACGATGCTCGTAAGTGTAATAAATCATTTAAAAGTTTTATAATCCAAGTTTATAACAAAATGTATGAAAAATTTTTCCAAACTTTTTTTTCTTTTGTTTTTGTAAACGTAAACCAAAAAAAACAGAAATTTGTTTGATGAAAACCCAAGAAACTCAAAACCCAAAAAACCCATCTTTTCCAACTCTGACCATCTTACTCTTGATCATTATCATCAAATTAAGTCGAGCCTTCACGTAGGGATTGGAGTCTATCTTTTAGCTTTCAACTGAGCGGGCTTAGTGTAAGTATATGGACAGTGTTTTTTCTGCACAGTGCAGACTTTTTAGGCTTCCTGCAGAATTTTTTTTGTGATTCCAGCACTAGTGCAGGATTTTTTGAGTCCAGTGTTTAATCACATATATTCTCCTCTAATGTGTCAGTCATTGATCCTGAACCTTTAAAATCAATAATTTTTCTTATTTTAAGATTTTAAAATGTCTAGTCAAAAAACTATAAATTCGTTCAAATTTAACATTGAATTGCACATTTAATTTGCGTTTTTACTATATTCACTATTATTTTATTGTAGCACGCACTGTTTTTCCCCAAATCGTTCTTTTTTGGAAAAAAATTAGGAAAGGAAAAAAATTTTAGGGATCTGATACAGAAAAATGCATTTTGGTGCATTTTAGAAGGTCATAATCTCAAAATTTTCCGGAGCTTCGCACCGGTTTTAACTTCAATAATCATCATTGTAGTTTTCGAAAATTTCTACTCTCCTTACTCCTTTTCGGCCAAGTTCATGAGAGTTTACGAATAAATTACTGGTTCTGAAATTTTTCAAGTAAAAAAATTATAGAAATTGCAACTTTTGAACACAAAATTCGAATCTAATTCTTGAAACAAATGTTCGGAAAATTGATTTTCCACCGTCGCAGAATGTCAATACCCAAAAAAATTTTTCGAGTTTGCTGGAAAATTTGTTCCAGCAATGCTTGTAGATTAGACCTCGATCAAACTCGAAAATTTCAATTATTCCCTGAATTTTGATAAACTATCGGCTCTGAAAGCACCAGAAGGTTTGAAAAAGTTCAGAAACACATAGATAGAGAATCTATGAGCATGTTTAAGCGAAAAAAAACGACTTCAGGAAATATGGAAAAAATTTTGACCCCTTTCCCTTTTCAGGGAAAAGGTCAAGGGGGGCAAAACAACAGTAGTAACAGGAGAAAACTGCAATGCAGAAATTTTTTTGGCTTTTTTGCACTGCAGAAAGCCAGATGCAGAAAAAAACACTGAGTAGGGATTAGAATTCGGATTAGGAGGCTTATAAGTTAGAGATTTTAGGTTGTATTTGTGCAAGCTCTGCAAGGTGAAACTTAGGCCTCGTTTAAGAAGCTTAAACTAAATTTGTGAATCTCTTCAAAGCTAAAACATGTACATGTTTAATCTAGTTTGATCTTCGAAGTCTGAAACCCACAATTTTCTGACAGTATTGTTGGACAGTATTCTATGTGTGCGATATGATTTGGCTTTAAGGAATGAAACGTGTAGCTCCTTTACTGTAACAAAACCTATGTTGAAAAAATTTACATCGGGCTGGTATGGTCATTTAAACAGTTAAACAGCAGCAATTGGCTGATGTGATGATGAAGATGAAATTCTGCGGCTAGCAGCTGGATAAAAATGTTGATTCTTAATAAACTTGTGTTTGATCTATTTGTTCTACGTACCTATGAATTAAATTTATTGTATGTTTTCAAAAATTGGGGTTTTTCAGGGATTTTCAAAAGTTTTTGAGGTTTTCTAGAGTTTTTGGGAGCAATTAAGGTTTTTTAGGTTTTTTGTCGGAAAAAACCTGGTTTTTAAAAGCGACTACTTGGCAACACTGGACGACACAGATTTCCTCATTTTTTGGCGTGAATCAGATCATGTCTAACTTAACTCTGTCACATGAAACTTAGCTCTTCTGGTTGGATAAGGATGCTCTACTGTTTTTGTCCAATGTGGTGTATTTTTAGAGCTATCTGCTCCGGAGTCCAACACAGTTTTTTCCCCGGGGCAGAGCACCCCATGGGGGGGGGTATGGGGGGGTATTACCCCCGTCTTAGATTTGAAAATTCATTTACTACCCCCATAAAAACAGCTCACTATACCAAAAAATTTTGGTAGACTTCATCCTCTCCCCAGTAGGTTATACTAATTCGAGAAAAATTGCAGAATGTGTGATTCTGAGGAATTACTCACTGCTCTTTTTGACACATTTACTGAGCAAATGATAATGGGAAAGTATGCAACTTCTGTGCCATATAGCGATTTTAAAGAAAGGATATCAGTACATTAATATATACTACTTGCAGCAAATCATTATAAATATAATTAGGAGATGAAATAATGACTTATGTATATGTGATTAATCAAAAAATCGCCCCTTGGGAAGAAAAACATTATGTTCTTAAAATTCTGCCTCTTCATGCTCTCCTTTCCTTTTCTCCGCTTCTGCATTGGGTCTTCTGTGCGCGTATGGTTACCCAAGCTGCGCATACTTTCCTGCTATGAGTTGAGACATGTGAGGTCTGTGGATCACGAGTGGTACTTGGTTTCAAACTTGTAGTTCATAGTCTAATGGGATAAATAATACTAAAGCCACATTCAGCATCAGGACTTTCAATTGGAAGCACTGTTGCAAGCCTAATCAGTGATGGGATAAGCCCAAAAGGTTTGTGCCCGATTCTTGAAATGTGCAGGAATCAGTTGGCACAACAGTCTTCAAAGTGTGACTATTCTGTACGTATAATTAGTGCATTAAAGTTGCAGGATTGGGAGCTGGAAAATGGAGTTAAAGCAGTAAATGTTTTTTGACTGTAAAAAGCAAGTAGGGGCATTATGCATTTATGTAAGTTGTATGTGGTTAGAGTACTACAACTCCCCCCTCCTTGGCCAAAAGTTGTGAGCAAAAAAAAAAAAAAAAAAAAGAAAAGGTCACGGCATATTTCAGGTACTACCCTTAAAATTTACGATTTTACCCCTACCTAAATTTTCGACCTTGGGGACCTCTGCCCCGGGGCCTTTTCCCCAAATGGTGAAAGGGGTCAAAATTTTTCCCCCATTTTCCCGAAGTCGTTTTTTCACTTAAGAATGCTCACAGACAATTTATTTAAGTGTGTTTGAGCTTTTTCAAGCCTTCTAGTGTTTTTAGAGCCATAATTCATAAAATTGAGGAAAAAAGTGAAATCTTCGAGTTTGAAGTATGTAGGGTAAATCACATTCCATTGGACACATCCAAGGATTGGACACTTTTTTCCGAAGCATTGTATCTCAATGAATATTGGTCTTCAAGTAAATATGTTTGAATATTTAGGTTAAGAAACATTCCTTTTATAAGAATATGCTGTGTTTGAATTATTAGTTCAATATTTTCTAAATAATCGTCCTTTTTGTGCTTCGGCCTGAGAAATATCAAACTTTGAACAATAAGCACTTTATTTATCCATTTTTATATGGCCACAACACCCACTTCTTAGCGGTTATTTTATGTGCTTTATCAGAATATCTACATGGATTTAACCAAAAATGCTTTCAATATCAGATTTTTATCTCAGATTGTTTACCAAACATTGGACACTGTCCACCTAACATTGGACAACAATTTTTTCGCATTTTTAAGGAATTGAGAACATTTTTAAACCATTGTTCTTGCATCTAAAGGGTTTTTTGCTCTTGCTGGGTTTATATTTTAGATGATATTTGTATTAATTAATGCTTTTGCATTTTTCAGGTAATTTGTGTATATTGTTTTGCGTTTTTTTGTTCAAGCAGGAAAAAATTTCTGATGTTATAAGAGCTTATAAGACTTATAGTCCGACGAAAATAAACGATGTCGTTCAAAAAATACGTAATTAAAGTTCAAACAATACGTAACTTAAGTTTTAAAAATACGTTAGTCTGAGATAATTATTTACCTCAAAGTTTCGATAAATCTGGTGTTTTTATATGCTTGTTGTACTATAATCGACACTTAAGTATATATTTACATGAATAAAAGAATGAATGAATGATCAAAATGCGTATTACAATAAATAAAAAGCTTCACAAATTATGTGTTTTACTGTTATTGTTTCATTATAAAATCTCCTGTTTTTTGACTGTTATTAATATAGATTTTTGTTATCATTATTGTGTTACTATAAGTCGCCTTCATCGTCTTTAAAGCGTTTAAGTCGACTTTAAAAAAAAATTTGCTGTCCAATGTTAGGTAGGAGCCCGCCCAAACATTAGACACGTACTACATAGGTTTTAAAAAGAGACCCACGTCTCCATGGGAAAAAGTAGCTGTAGTACAAAATTTTGCGATTTTATAGAGGGATGGTGTGTCTAATACTCTTGAAAAAATTATATAGTTCTCTTTGTTTCTCAGGTTGCTGGACCATCGAAGGTCAAAGAGCGTCCAATGTAGCGTGTTTTACCCTATAACAAATTTTACAGCAAACTATCCAAGAGCATAATGACTTTAAATAACATGAGAAATCGACAGTTAATTCCCCTATGATGACTAGTGAGAGCCCAAAAAATATGTTAATTGTTCCAGCACAAAGCACCAAAAAAATTTGTTGGGTATCGTATTGACATTCTGTGATGCTGAAAAATCCATTTTCCGAACATTTTTTCCAAGAATTAGATTTTTGCTTTAAAATTAGTTAGAGTGATCTGAAAATGATTAGCTTTATGAAAAATAAAACTTTAGTGATGCTGTATTTGCTTTATTTTTACATGGTTCAGATCCACTGTTGTAAAATTGAAAAAACCCTGATAAAACCAAAAAAAACCTGAAAAAACCCTAAAAAACCAAAATCCGAGATTTTGAAACTGGTTTTTTTCCGAACCCTGGATGATAACGATTTTGGTTAAAATGTCGAATATGGTATTAGCTGAGATCCGAACCAAACAAATTTTTTCTGGTAACCAGTAATCGAAAACGTAGGAATTCATTAAAATTTGGTGGCAGTTGAAATCGCGGCTAAATTTTATGAGTGGGTTCCCGGTCTTCAGCCTAATTACGGTATATGGGTTTTTTGTTAATTTTGAGTATGGATTTGTGTGACTAGCGAGTAGACATTTATTTCTCCTTTAAAATTCTCCTTAGGCATAGGGTACATTGGGGCTCTTCCAAATGAAGTTGTTAGTTAAAATAGTATCAAGGGTCTTAAAGGAATATAGTGTTGATACTTTCTGTTAAAAATGTGTAGTGGTAAACGCATTAAGTCCATAGGCTGGTGGACCAGGCTCGATTCTTGAAGTAGGTAGGATTTATCTGTAGTGACAACGAGTATGTGAAATGTGTGCAGATCTTATGCCAATAAGTTCCTGAATGCCATCCCCTGGATTTTCAAACTGATCTGGATAGCTGGCATCTTGAGGAGTATGAAAATGCCAGTTTGGACCGTAATTGAATCTGGAATAAACTTCCTGAATCAATAATATCTAGAAATAGTAAAAATTTTGGCTCTAAATTCGATAAATTCTATTTCGGTCAACTGTAAGAGCTATATACCTTTTTGACCAAGTACAGCATATTTTTTCATGTATTGCATATTTATTCAATATTTAATTAACTTATTTGTTCATTTTTATATTATTCTCCTAGCATTGCTTAGGTCTGTTCTGAATAAAATCATCATCATTATCATCATCAAGGGGAACTGTTGGAAAAAATTTTCAAAATTTGTAGTTATTAGGGATGCAACAGGTACCCCGACCCGGACCTGTTATCAGTTATTACCCAGTATTTTTCGCTACCCGGACCCGATAGTCTGATATTTTCAGACCCAGACCCGCTATAATTCTGAGGAAATTATGACGGGTATCGAATAATGCAATTTCAATCAATCAACCACTGATGATAATATACTTCATGATTCAAGCTTTCTTATTTCTAAAAATAATTAAAATAACTTCATCAAAAACTTATTCAACATTCAACCTGCATTTACAACTTCGACAAAATCAAATTATACTTTAAAAATAATAGTTTTTCGCACAACAAACCACCCAGTCGTGAATGGTGAGGGTCGCAAACAAGGCCGGCACCACTAAATAACTGTTCTGATGGTACTGACATTGCTGGAGCTGCCAGAAAATGACGCGCAATTCTCGATAACAAAGTAAAAAACACATTTTGTTTTCCTGATTAAGTAACTCATTGCAACATTTAGGTATAAAAATTTGGCTGTCAGCATAAAGCGCAGACCTCGCCTGAATGAATTTACTTACCAGACTAACCAGTAGACATTACCTACACATTTACGGTACTACCATGTATTATGTACTAATCCAATATTTTATACTGTTACCATCACAATATTGTTAATTCACATAGGCTGTATCTGTGCTATTTTGATTATGTTGTAGTCTTATAATGCATTGCGAGTAAATGAAAATTCTGTGGGTGTGGGAACAAGCAACGCATTATTGTTGTGTTATTATATTGATTGTTGAAAGAATACAAGTCACTCATGGAATTAACAGGAAATTTTTGTTCCTTTTATTGTATTATGTATAATATAATTATGCTTATATGTACAAGCTTGTGTAAACATGTGTATGTCATCGATGTGTATGTTCACATGTGTGTATATAATCGATTTTTAGAGATTGGACCCGGACCCGAACCCGATATTTTTTTAATAAACTACCTGGACCCGGACCCGGTATTTGAAAAATTACAGACCCGGACCTGGACCCATTATCATTAAAAACTTGGACCCGTTGCATCCCTAGTAGTTATGTATATAGAACACGTTGAACAGTTCTTATTATTATGTATATAGAACACGTTGAATAGTTCTTATTCCAGAACAGATAGGACTAAAAAAACTACACAGCGGGAAAAAGCAAAAGTAGATTCAGAATCAGCATTCTTTTCCCGACCAGAAAATCTATGTTTCGTGAGATGAACTTCAGCAAAACGTAGCCTGATTCACGCCAAATGAGGGAACTCACTCTGAAAAGTTCCGTAACTATTATAGCAGTGTTTGGAATTTTTGACTACAGTAAACAATGATACCAAAATGTACAAATTCCAGTGAAATTCAAATATCACAATTAATAATTATGCAAGATTCACTATCATACGCCAAAACTGGTTGCTTCTTTGCTGAGATTGTGTAATTGAGATGTAACTATGTAACTGAGATTATGTAATATGAGATTATGTAACCGAAATATTTTTTATTTTACTATTACTGTAGCAATGGTATAACGAATTCTAATTTTTCTGCTGATGAATTTATACGTGAGAAAGCAGTAAGTAGTTCCAAAAAAGTTTTTCTTTGGAACTACTGCTTTCTGAGCATTTTTAAAAACAAATTTTTTCCAAGTTTTTGATCTGAAAGGCCGTAAAAAGGGGTGTTTTGGAAAAAATGACGTGATACCATATTCAAAATTCCTGCCATGATTTTATTCGCAAGGGCACTAAGCAATTTTAAGAGGCTTATAATGAGAATGAACAAATGAGTTAACTAAACACGGAATAAACAAGCAGTATATACATACCCGTATCCAGGATTTTCAAAAAAGGGGGGAATTTTCCAAAAATTTTTTAGATTTTACTGAATAAAAAGAAAGTCAAAATCATTTGAAGACGACTTTTTTCAGTTGGTTCATGTGTGCTTGGATTAGTGGCTTAATTCTATGTTTGACGAAAAGTGTGTAAATACAATAATTTAATTTGGGAGTTGTGATGTATAAGTACGATGATTATTGCTGAATATTTTATTGTAAAAAAAATCCAAGGGGGAATTCCCCCATACCTGTAAGAGGTCCGACCAGTTGAGGGGGAGGGTAAACCCAAAGTTTTGGGGTCGGGGTCCCAACATTTCCAAAATTTTAGGGAGGGGGGTCGAAAAACCCCCCAAAAAAGTCGAAAAAATTTCAGAAATTTTCCTGAACAAGGCCGAAAAAGCCACTTTTTTCCTATTTTTCCTAGTTTGAGGGGAGGGTTAGGTATAGGGTTGACCAAGTTGGGGGTGGGGGTCCCTCCCCCAACTTCCCCCACCCCCAATTACAGGTATGAATTCCCCCCTTCCCCCTCTAAATACGGGCCTGAGTATATACTGGAATGGAATTCCCTTGCGTTTGAGACGATCAAAAAGTATAGTCAGTAATAATACTACTAATTGACTCGGCGCGAGGCGCCGAGAAAATTCTGCGTTTTCAGCCCCTAAAATAACTAAAAATCATGGAAATTTAGCCTTAGACCAGTCGAAAAATTTGTGTCAATGGGCATAAACACTCAACATACCGGTATCCAGGATTTTTGGAAAAGGGGGGGGGCGAAGAATTTTCCAAAATTTTTTTAGAATCTATTGAGTAAAAAGAAAATCATTTTTGCAGTAAAGACAACTTATTTTTAGTTAGGTAATGTGTGCTTGGATTAGTGGATGATTGGATGAAAAGGGGATTGGATGAAAAGTATGTAAATATAATAATTTATTTTAGAAATTTTGATGCATTAGTACAATGATATTGCTGAAAATTTTATTCTGAAAAAATTTAGGGGGGAATTCCCCCCCCTCCCCCTTTAAATACAGGCCTGACACCAAGCTTTTTTGCACACAGCAAACAAAGTTCGGGCTGTGCAACCAATTTTTTTCGGCCAAGTTGTACAGTGCAACTTGAGGCCTGACTGCCCTGCGATTAGGTTATAGTTATATTCTTATCTAATTTTTCATATCATTCTAGTGCACAGTTGGAAAATATCATTCTAGTTAGTGCTTATAGGTTCTAATTATCAACATATTATGGATAAAGGTATGATTCTCTATTGTTTTTTGACGAATTTGATGAAAACTAACATTTATCTCAGCCATTTTCCCAAATTGTTTTTCGATCTGTATAAAAATTCTGATTTTCCTGTGATTAAAAAATTTTGAGTGTAAGACAGTGCTAGAAATTCTTGCCGGTTTAAAGATCCGAATTCTTGGTGGTTTGTTTAGTCTTTTAATTTTAGTTTCTCCGACTGAAAATTCATTAAATTCACTGAGAGATTAAACCTTCTGTCTGGGAAATAAAAGGCAGAAAAAATCATTTTCCAGCTTTCTAGAATACTGTAATTCAAAAAAAATTTTCGGCGCTGGGAGCCTAACACATTGTTGTAGTCTAGGCATGTTAATCTTTTTATTTTCTCTCCAAAACTCAGAAAATTGGGTTTGAAATGCCCAAAACCATACATGTAATTGGGGGGAAGTGCTATGGGAACCCCCCCCCCCCCCAGAAATTGTCGACCATATGGCTAGCCATTGGGCAACCCCCCCCCCCCGGATTTTCCAATCCTATGGCTAGCCATATGGTAGCCCTAGGGAGCCCATAGTTTTAGCCAGAAAAATACTGAAAAATATCATTTTTTCCATGAAAAATGTCAATTTTTGAACAAAAAATTGTCAAAAACGTCAATTTTCTCGGCGCTTCGCGCCATAAGTACATATTTTATCATTTTTAGACAAAAATTACTACTTTTTAAACCGTTTTTTCGGACATTTTTCATGGAAAAAATCGAATTTTTTTTCCTTTAGAGACCCCTCCCCCCAAAATTTTGGGAATTACTGACCCCCGGCCCCAAAAAACAGCTCCAACCCCCTCCCCATAACCTCGGAGCTCCGTTACATGTATGCCTACAACTGACCACCATCTTTTCCTCAAATGGGGCCTTTTGAGGAAAAAAATTTTGGGTATGGTTCTCATTGTGAAAAAAATTTGGGGTATTCAAAATCGACAAGATGCGTTTTGGTGGACTTTAAAAGGTCAAAATCTTAAAACTTCCCGGCGCTTCGCACCAGTCAGCGGTATAATATTCATTATTTTGCATCAGGCGTGGCCGTTAGCATATCTACTTCCACTTACTAATTAATTGTCAACAGTTTCTATTAATCAAGTTAGCTCATCTCATTTTCTAATCGTTAGCAGTCA
This sequence comes from Romanomermis culicivorax, assembly GCA_963922205.1. Lineage (NCBI taxonomy): Eukaryota > Metazoa > Nematoda > Enoplea > Mermithida > Mermithidae > Romanomermis > Romanomermis culicivorax. Next base: position 302,863 of record CAWUHX010000033.1, read on the forward strand.
GTATTTAGCTGAAAAAAAAACAATTTTTCATCAATTCTCTCCATTTTTCCTCTCGATTTGATGCTTGGAATTTTTCCAACATTTTCAATATGAACTTTTAGAATTTATTGATAATGGAAATTAAAGAAAAAATAATAATAATAATAAAAATAATAATAATATGTTATTTGATAGTTGATAGTAAAAAGAATACAAAAAAACGATTAGCAAAAAAACAGTTAATAGAGAAAAAATGTAATACGGATTAATGAAGAGTAATAATCAACTATACAGGCGACTGAAGGCGAAAAAAACGCATTGACACAGACGCCTAATTAATTACCCTGTAAAGTTTGTTTGTCTTCATTTTTCAGACCATGCATGAAGGATGCTACATTAGATGACGTAATAACAGTGTCGTGCGTGAGAAAATAGAAGCGTAGACGACGAAACGCAGATGAGAAATTAGCTGTGTAGCTCGACGATTTATCGCGCGTTTTAGAAGAGACGTACGGAACGTAGAAGAGCGTGCGGAACGCTATAGACGAAACACTCGGAGTGTTTAACGGAATCAACACAACGATAGTCGAACGCAGGAGATTGACGGGCTCGTAGAGAGCGCTGTGTCAATTTTATCCAGAGATCTTCGCTCAGGTCGCCAAAGGTTTTCGGATGCCGAAACTCGCGCCGTGTTATCTTAACTGCTTAGGAGTTTCACTCGCTTATTCAAACTATTTTCCAAATAGTTTGACTCAACCTAGAACACACGCTCAGTTTTCGATTCACTAGCGATGCTCAGAGCCAATCACAAACCGACTGCTCACTAAGACAAACAAAACAACAACTGACTTTATCACAAACTTGCTGCGAGATGTTGTAAACCTTCGGACAACTTTGAACAACTTTGAGCTCTGAAACGATGCATTCTTACGAATCACTTTGAAAAGCTGACGAGCTTACTGTAGTCGATCGGCACACCACAACACTCCTCCCCCTTTCGATGTAAATCGCCTCAAGTGATTCGAATTTTCTCTCTTCGGGAACGAGCAGGTTTTCTTTACATGCAGAGGATCTTTCTGTCTTTGGCGGACCTTTTCATTCGACTTCGGCAGCGATCAGGTACTTTGAAACAACAGCGGTACTTTTTCGGATATGGAACAAAATTTTTTCTACGGAACGTATCACCAAGGCTGGATTTCGAGCGGAAGGACCAGAGTCTTTATTTTGATGACCGGAGTCTTTATTCTGATGACCAGAGTCTTTAGCCGCGGAGGCGTCAGTGTTTCAGAACAGAATCTTTAGCCACGGAGGCGTTAGATCGGAAAGTTTGCAGCCGATGCAAGCTTTAAGTTTCGTAGAGAAATGTATATAAAGCTTCTGGCGAAGTCTTTGAAACTCGAAATTCGAAAGGTATTGAGCGGATCAATACCAAACTGTAGAAGAAATCTCGGCGATACGGATGAGACGTAGAAAAATTTGAAATGTTTACGATGTCGTGGTTTCTTTGCCACCCAGTAGATAACGCGAAAGCATGTTTCGAAACGGAGTTTTTATCGTAGCTCGCAAATTGGCCATACACTACCTTTAGTCAGTGAAAGACTGTTATAGGTTAGTTCAAAACGATCAAAATGGTGAAGACGAAACGGAAAACGGAATACAAAAAACGAATCGATTTCGAAGTAGAAAATAAATATTTTACGAACAATACAAAATTTGATCTCAATGCAGTAGCGCATGACTAGTCAGTTGTGGAGGACCACTGACTTGGGGGTTAAAAATTTCCAATGCTGTTTGAGACATGTACGGTTTTATTCGCGAAAGCGAGACTTTCTGAGATTGTCCGGTGTCAATTGTGATAACGTTTTTTGCAATTTTGGTATTCCTTTTATCGCGTTCAGCGATGTCTAGAGGAATTCGCCTCTGTCGTACCATTGGTCTCTGTTCGATCGGATATTCGCAGTTTTCTTTTCTGAAGTTCACGGGCTGAACTATAACGCTTTTGAAGCTTTCGTTTGTGAAAGGGAAGACTTTCCCGTTTACCCAAGTCTGACAATTCGGCTCTACGTAGCATGACGAGATATTCAAAATCGGTAGCAATTTGTCGATTTTTACGATTTGCGTTTGACTTTGTCCCGTCATCGTAGGGCGCTTTTTCGATCGGTTTCAAAATACTTCATCGTAGGGCGCTTTTTCGATCGGTTTCAAAACTAGGTTTAGTTCTTGTTGAATGTCTCCGATTCTGATGAAATTTTCGCGAAAGTTTATTACGCCTCGAACGCTCGGATGCACTAGGAAATCGGTTCCTAGGAGGCATTGCTCTCCTGTAGTAGGTAGTATCCAGCATCGTACTAGATGCGTTCCGAAAGTTGAACTGATTTTGAAGATTATCGGACCTCTGGCATCGAGGATAGCACCGTCGGCTACTTTTATCTGCGCGGATGTTTCTAAAGTATCATAGTCAATCCCCAAAGAGCGTTGAGCTAGACATGAGGAAATGACTGAACATTGAGCACCAGTATCGATTAATGCTTTCGTTTTGATTTTTCTGATTTCGGCATCCATATGAAAAGCACGAGTAGGAGCGTACAAGCTCAGAAGTTTGATATCTTTTTGCGAACATTCTTCGATTCGACACACGCTAGATCTTGCGATCCACGGTTCAGTAGGTTTTTCGATTGTGAAATCAGTGATTCCGGGAGCGACGAAGAAGTTTGTAGCTTTAGACGCTTCTGTCGGTTCAAGCATATTTGCTGTACTAGTTGTCGGTTTCATCGGAACGAAAGGTTTAGGTGAGTTGGACACCGTTTTGGTTTCTGATGACAAAACTTGTTGCGAAGATTTCGGAGAAGTTAGCTGAGTCTGTATAGACTGTGAGTTGTTCATCGGATAGTAGTAGTGCTTCTCGATTATCTTTTCTTGTCGGGATTCGGAATCACAAAGAGAAATGTTTGCAACATCTCTCTGATAGTTTCGATTATCGTGATTGAAGAATCGGTTATTCCGGTCGAAATTTTGATTCTGATTGAGCGTGTAGTTACGCGTATTTTGTTGAAAACGAGGATGCCAATTATGGTTTTGCCATTGATGATTCGGTTGCTATTGACGAGGCTGAGAAGCCTGTGGTTTCAATTGGTAGCATTTCGGAGCTGTCGTGTTTACACTGACCATGATAGGTGCAATATTTTACGGGTCGTTCACATGACTGATTTTGTTGGAAGTTTCGATTCTGAGAGAAATCCCGTATAGGAATGTTTTCTCTATTTCGGGAATTCGGACTTGTTCCGCGATCGAATCGTGATCTTCGATTTTCGAAATTGTTAGCGTTTCGCGAATTTTCTCGGATTCCGAACTTTTCTAGGACTCGTTTTATGCTTTCTTCCAATTCTTTCATCTTCGTTAGAGTCGAATTTTCTTGAAATCTCACGCTGTTTCGCTGTCTACAGTTGTCTCTGTTTCGGGATTGAGAGTTATCTCTGAATCGAGGTTTCAAATCATCTCTAAAGCGCGATTGAGCTGGTTGCTCTTCCGACGGATTTTCGAGTGTATTAACCAGTATAGGTTGTTCTACTCTGACAGTCGACTGTTTATTTGCTCGCTGAATTTTCTGAACTTTCGCGACGGCTATAGCTAAGTCAGTGATCCTTTCTAGAGTACTCGCGTCAATCGAGACTCTGTAAATTTCTGGCATTTTCCAAAGAAAAGTTGTGATAACTTTTCTATGGCGATACTGAGTGCTTCTGTCATAGTAGAGTAGATGTACATAGGTACTGATTCAATTTAAGAAAGCTGATGGATCTTCGGTTTCATAAGGAGCGATAGACTGGAGCTCCCATTGGAGCGTATCTTGGTCGCAATTCGGTGCATTCATACACATTAGAATCTGTTTCGCTTCATCGTAGGATCGGACATCTCGTATGGTGTTCAGGGCACCATCGCAAGTCAAGCGATGCAACGTGTGAAGTTTTACATACTCAGATGCATCAAGGCCGAACTCATTTTCGAGCGCAATGAAGAATTTCAAAACTTGTTGATTTCGAGTCGAATTATCTAGTTTTTGCGGCCCTATCTTTTTACAGATAGTCTTAATCCTCGTTTCATCATCGGCGAAAGATCTATGCACCTGAGAAGATGGGATAGACGGAAAATTTATCTGAGAGTTTAGCGCGTTAGAGCAGTCAAACGTTTGTGTCGGGATGATTAGATCATCATCATCGTCCATTATTCCATGAAAACTAAGTTGACTTTTTCAACTAGTGACGTTTTTCGGTTTATTCGATTTCAGAGACTGAACGTAAGAGCTCGTAGGTCTCACGATATTTTCGATTTCAGGAACGTTCGGTTTCATTAGCTCTTCTTTCTGAGCTCGCATCGCTTCGATTTCGGCTTTAAACTCATCGAGAAGTTTTCGCTGTTGAGTCGCGATAGTTACGATTTCGCTTAACGCGTTAGTAGCGTCGCCACGAAAATTTATCATTTCTGCATCGCATTTTTGCATAACGTCAATATATGCCTCATTATCGAAGATTTTTCGAGTTTCGGTCTCTTTCGGTTTCGGTTTTAAAAAGTTGAATTTTCGGTTTTCGACGATTTTCGGAGATAGAGATCGTGAAGTTTTTCGCGTTTTTAGCAGAGCGGACGTTTCCGGTAGATCAAAATTACGCTTATCTGCTTCGTAGAGAAGCGGTAGATTTGCGTTTTTGCAGTCGAAATTTTCGATTTCTAGATTAGCGGGATTCGCTAGTTTCTTATAGAAACCTTTTTCGTAACCGAGCGCTGTAGAGCGACGCGTGCAGTTTTCCTCCATTTTTTGGATTTTCGATTTTTCGCAAATTTCGGCGTTTCCTCAACCTTTAGACGAGCTGGTACGGTCACCAAATTATGTCGTGCGTGAGAAAATAGAAGCCTAGACGACGGAACGCAGATGAGAAATTAGCTGTGTAGCTCGACGATTTATCGCGCGTTTTAGAAGAGACGTATGGAACGTAGAAGAGCGTGCGGAACACTATAGACGAAACACTCGGAGTGTTTAACGGAATCAACGCAACGATAGTCGAAGGCAGGAGATTGACGGGCTCCTAGAGAGCGCTGTGTCAATTTTATCCAGGGATCTTCGCTCAGGTGGCCAAAGGTTTTCAGATGCCGAAACTCGCGCCATGTTATCTTAACCGCTTAGGAGTTTCACTCGCTTATTCAAACTATTTTCCAAATAGTTTGACTCAACCTAGAACACACGCTCAGTTTTCGATTTACTAGCGATGCTCAGAGCCAATCACAAACCGACTGCTCACTAAGACAAACAAAACAACAACTGACTTTATCACAAACTTGCTGCGAGTGTAATCTTTGATGTTGTAAACCTTCGGACAACTTTGAACAACTTTGAGTTCCGAAACGATGCATTCTTACGAATCACTTTGAAAAGCTGACGAGCTTACTGTAGTCGATCGGCACACCACAACAACAGACTGAGGAAGCAGAGCATACATATAACGGAGCCCCAAGGTGAGGGGGGGGGGGGGTTGGGCCACTTTTTTTCGGCGGGAGGTCAGTAATTCCTAGAATTTTGGGGGGAGGGATCTCTGAAGAGAAAAAATTCGATTTTTTCACGTAAAAAGTCTGAAAAACAGTTCAAAAAATAGTAATTTTTGTCTAAAAAATGATAAAGAATGTATTTATGGCATGAAGCGCCGAGAAAATTCACGTTTTTGACCATTTTTTGTTTAAAAATTGGCATTTTTCATCAAATAATTGACATTTTTCCGACCAAAAGTATGGGGGTCCGTAGGGCTACCCTAAGGCTAGCCATAGGATTGAAAAATCCTGGGGGGGGGCGGTCGCCCAATGGCTAGCCATATGGTCGACGATTTCTGGGGGGGGGTGTTCCCATACAACTTCTCCCTCTAATTACATGTATGATTTCTATAACCCGAAGCGTAAAAAAATTCTTACGAATATCTGTTTCACATTTTGGAATGGAAAGTTTATATTCGTGAGGATGTCTTGTTTTGATAACATTTGAGAAAGAAAATAATGTTTTGGTTGGCATTGAAGCCATGAATAATTTTGTACACATGGCATAAATCAAATAAAATTCGGCAGTATTCTAATGATTCAAGATTTGAAAATTGAAGTCTATCATCAAAGTTCATATCCTGCAAAAGTTTCTTTGTGAAATATTTCTGTACTTTTTCGACGTTTTTCATGTCCTTTGCAAGATGAGGTGACCAAACGCAGCTGGCATATTCCAAAACAGGTCGAACGTGTACTTTATAAGCCTAAAGAATCAGATCAGTACAATCATTCTAGACTGTGATTTTTAGAACTTCTATTCACAAATTCACGAACATCCATTGGAGAGATTTATTTTCCAGCATTTTAGAGTATAAAAACTGAAAAACTTGGGGAACAATTTATACTTCATCAGTCGGATTTTAATTTATTTCGCACCGTTGTGAAGGTTCCATTTCCAGTGTTTTAGAAAGTGAAAATCCAAAAATTTCTCCACGCGCCGAGACAAAAGTTAAATAAAATTGGATAATCCTAATTGGAACGGCAGAAATATTAATAAAGGATAAATTTATGACAACTGTCGTTAAAATGCTTTCTGTGCTCTTGTAGAACACCAAAATATTCTTCATCAGCTTATTTTGACATATCTGTACTTGGGGGGTTGGGGGGGACCTCCCCCCAACTTGGCCAACCATGTACCCAACATCACCCAACCCAACCTCTACCCCCAGTTTGGAAAAAATTTAAAAAACTTGCAAAAAAGTGTATGTTTTTTGGCCTTTTTTGGGAAAAATTTCGACTTTTTTCTAGCCCCCCCCCCCGGGGGGGGGGGGGGTTGAAAAAGTCGAAATTTTTCCCAAAAAACATACACTTTTTTGACAAATTTTTAATTTTTTCCAAACTGGGGGGGGGGGGGTTGGCGGGGGGAAATGATTTTGGGTACAGGGTTGGCCAAGTTGGGGGTCCCCCCCAATTCCCCCCCCCCAACTAGTCGGAGGTCTTATAGGCAGGGTTTTTTTTGCACACAGCAACCAAATTTCGGGCTGTGTAACCAATTTTCTTCTGCCAAGTTGCACAGTGCAACCAAACCAACTTGAGGCCTGACTGCTCTTTTGATAAGGTTATTGGGTTTTCTGTCTGGAGATGCATTTTTATGCGTTCTAAAATGGAAAAAGTGGAAATTTTCCGGCGCTTTGCGCCGGGTTTCAATTCATTTCTAATTTTCTATAGTACAGGGTTAGAAAAGGTCATTCTAGTTAGTGCTTGAAAGTTCTAATTATCATCATATTATGATTAAATGTTTGATCCTCTATTGTTTTTTGACGAAGTTGATGAAAACAAAAATTTTTCTCCATAATTTTTCCAAAATTTTTTGCGATCTTCACATACCCTAAAATATTAAGGGAGCGTTGCCTGCTCATATTTGGCTGAAGAAATTTACTCCAAATATCGATCGACTCATTTGAAAACTCAAGATATGGATTCCAAACGAGTTAGCCGAACAAACTCCAATCCATCTTCAAATGAACGCCAAACTACGATGCCAAAATTACTAAATTCACGAAATGCGCCAAATCCACCGAATTCCCAACTGGATATTCAATTTGAAAATGATTCGCGCCAAATTAAAGAAAATTCTGATGATTCGCCATGTTTAATATGTTGGAAATTAGTTACAAATCAACACAGCGACGCCCTTAATTGTGATTTTTGTGCCCGATGGTGCCACCCTGAATGTCTAAAATTACCCGCTGCTATTTCAAAATTTTTCCATAGCGACGCCTATATAAACGCTGGATTTATCCTTCCGTTTATTTGTACCAATTGTAAACCAACTTTCCGATCATTTCCACATCAAATTAAACTTATAAATTCGCGCTTAGATGCCCTCGAAAATAATGATAAAAATGCAATTGTCAACCCTATTCATCCTGGCAACATAAATTCAAATTTAAATCAAAATTTTGACGTATCATATCTTCAAACTTTAATTCAGGATGTGATCGAACGGGAAAGTAAATAATACAATGCAGTACTTTTCGGCCTACCTGATTCGAAAGATAACTTAACTGAAGTACAAAAGCTAGTATCGACCTATAAGGACGAATCAGATAACAACATGGACGATTCTGATATCATCAAAGTTTTTTGTGATGGCCCCCACATATCTGGCAAACCGCGCTTTTTAAAAATTTGCTGTTGGAACTCAGCTGCTAAAGCACAATTTATTAAATTGATAAACCATGTCGTAAAGTGGGTCGATGATCAACCGTTTTCTAAAAATTTGTTTGCTAGGCCCGATTTATCGTATTTACAGCGAAAGCGATGTTGCGAACTCGTATCAGAATTTAAAAAATGCACCAGTCAAGGTGAACAAAATTTGAAAATTGATTATCGTCATGATTGTATTGTTCCAAAATTAGCTTCGTCCATTTATGCCTAGGTAGCAGCCCCCAAAGTAATTTCAGATTCGAAAATTCTTAACTGTATTCTCTTCAACTCTAGAAGCATTATGTGCAAACTTGGTGAACTTAAAGTATCACTTGATACCCAAGATTTTGATATTGTTTTCTGTACAGAAACATGGTTAAACAGTTGTATAACTGACAAACTTTTGTGTAATCTCAATGCTTACAATGTTTTCCGTAGTGATCAAGAGGGTAGAATCGGAGGTGGTGTAGCAATTTTCGCTAAAAAACATTTAAATTTACACGTACTCCCACTACGCACAGACTTGTTTTTACCAGAAATACTTTTGGTAAATCTTATTTCAGACAAGTCCACCTTGAAGTTACTGTTAGTTTACCATCCACCAAATTCTAATCCTGACTATGATTTAAAGCTTTGTAACCTTATCACTTGGATTTCAAGTCAACGTCATGAAAATATAATTCTTGGTGATTTGATTTCAACCTTCCAAAATTCGATTGGAAAACCTTTTCATTTCCAGATTCAGAACTTTACACAGGATATTTTGATGCCTTTTCATCAATGGGCTTATCACAACTGGTCACAACTCCAACACATGAAGGTAATATTATCGACCTTCTTTTTGGTGGTAAATGTATCTCAAATGTTAGAGTCTGTCCACCATTTTCAAACAGCGATCACAACACCATAAGTTTTAAAGTATGTTTTAATACAAATCATAAAATGCTTAAGTTTAGAAATTTTAACAAAGGAAGTTACGAGTCTATTGAAGCTGAGTTATCACTAGTTTCTTGGCCTGACCTTTTTTCTCCATGTATTAATTCTGAAGAAATGTATCAAGTTCTTCTTGATGTTTCAACTCCTCTGATTGATAAATATATTCCATTAGTCAAGCAAAAACCTGTCAGATCTAAATATAATAAAAATAATCAAAACTTGCTATCCAAAAAGCTTAGATTATGGAAAAAATATCAAAGATGCAAAAACCTTACTAAAAAGCAAGCTTATCTTTTTCTATGTAAAAAAATTTGTTCAGAAGTGTTTAAACAACAACTTGCTGAAGAAAATCAAATTATTGCAAAAAATGACCCAAAGACCCTTTGTAAACTCACGCCTGCACTCTACTAGAGACCTGCCCCCTCTAGTATATCGAGATTCTAATATAGATAATAATGTGAAATGTGAACTCTTTAATGATTATTTTGTATCTGTTTTTACACTGGATAATGACACTTTGCCCGAGTTCAAAAACCGATCAAATGTTGTTCTGTCATCAGTATCTTTCACCATTCCAATCGTTTTAGCAGCCATAAAAAGCATCAAGCCATCCACTGCACTGGGACCTGACAATCTTTGTGCTTTTTTGATCAAAAAACTTGCTACACGTTTGGCCCAACCACTTTCATCAATTTTTGAAGTTTCTTTCCAGACGAGCGACCTTCCTAAGTTATGGAATGCTGCAACTGTTGTTCCTATTTTCAAAAAAGGTGACCCAGCCCTGGTTGAAAATTATCGTCCTGTTTCCCTGTGTTCAGTCCCATGCAAAATTATGGAAAAAATTATTAATAATAAAATTTTAAGTTTCCTTCATCAGCATAACCTTTTAGCAGATCAACAGTTTGGTTTCCTAAAACATAGATCCTGCGAACTACAGTTACTCAAGTGTAAAAACTCATGGCTAAATCAATTGGACAAAGGACACTCCTTAGATATAGTGTACATTGACTTTGCCAAGGCCTTTGACTCAGTTTCCCATTTTAAGCTCCTTCTCAAACTTTCTAAATATGGTCTCTCTGGTTCCCTTTTAAGCTGGATATCAAATTTTCTTAAGAATAGATTTCAAAGGGTCAAAATTGGAAACTCCCTATCATCTCAGCTCAAAGTGTCTAGTGGTGTGCCCCAAGGTAGTGTATTAGGTCCAACCTTGTTTCTTTTGTACATAAATGACATTATTGGCAATATCAAAAGTGAAATTTTTCTTTTTGCAGATGATCTAAAAATTTTCAATGTATCAACAAATTTTATGATTCTTCAACAAGACCTTGATACTCTTTCAAATTGGTCTACTGCTTGGCAATTACCTATATCTACTACAAAGAGTTATGTCTTGTATTTAGGTGCAAAAAACCCATCTTGTCAATATACACTTTGTTACCAATATCTCCCATCAAACGCGAGTTATGTTGAAGATTTGGGAATTCTTATATCTTCTAATATGAAGTTTAAAGAACACTATAGATACATTGAAAAAATGCCTATAATAGGTCTACATTAATTCTCAAGTCTTTCGTCTCCCGTGAGAAAAATACTCTAGCAAAGGCTTTCATTACTTATGTACGTACAATATTAGAATACTGTAGTTCAGTATGGAATCCACATTTTTTAGCAGACATAAGCTACATTGAAAATGTTCAACGTAGATTTACCAGAAAGATTTTTGGTCATAAATCAGGTTTTTCCTATGAAGATAGACTTCAAAGGCTAGGTCTACGCAAGCTTGATATTCATAGACTAGAATCTGCCCTCTGTACCATGTACAACATAATCCACAAAAAAACAATTCTAAATCCTGATGACTTTTTCTGTATAAACAACAACAATACGCGTCGTAATCATGATCTAACATTGACGATAAAGTCAGTTCATACTACTGCTTGCCAGTTTGATTTTTTTAACCGTTATATTAATGTCTGGAACTCTTTATCTTTTGATATTGTTAATTCTGCCAGTTTGCACAGTTTCAAAGAAAAAATTAAACTTCTAAACTTTGATAATCGAATTGGGGGGTGCATGTAAGTTGTTACTTTTCAAGTAACCTTTGCACCCTATTGCTGCATGATTTTTCTATTTCTTAAAATATTTACATTACTTGCGAGTCGATTTACTAAACTTATTCTTTATATGACATTGTATTATGTATTTCACTATGCATTTTTCTTTCGTTTTTGTTTTGTGTAACAGCAATAAATATTTTTCATTTCATTTCATTTCATTCCATAAACTTGGAATTTTGGCTTTCATGTGATCAAAGCATTTTGAGTGTAAGACAATGCTAGAAATTTTTGGCGGTTGGAACCCGCTTGCCTAGTTTTTAGATTTCAGTTTGTCCCACTGAAAATTCATCGAATTCACCGAGAAATCAAACCTTCTGTCTGGGAAATAAAAGGTAAAAAGATTCATTTTCCATCCAGCGTTCCAGAATATTGAAATCCCGAAAAAATTTTCAACGCTACGCGCCGAACTAATTACTCTAGTCTAGTCATATTAACTCTTTTATTTGGTCTCCAAAACTCAAAAAATTGGATTTTAAATGCTTAAAACCGACGCAGATCGAATGAAATGTCAAGAAAACAGTTTGCGATGGTTTTTCCGCTAAATTCAAGAAAATTCATCAATTTTAGAGTGAGCAACCAAAAATTTATCTGTGCAACCAAAATTTTTTCCCAAGTTGCACATTGCAAACTGGCCTGTGCAAAAAAGCCCTGCAAGACACTCAAAATTTTTTGTGCTATTTCAAACTTTTTCATGCCAAAAGAACACACTAAGCATCATGGACGAAGAGTTAGCCCTCTTTTGATTGGCCGAAATTACCGTCCCCTTGTTGATTGATCAAAATTTTTGAGATGTCGAAAATGCATTATATGGGTTTTAAATGGTTTTAACCATACCTGTACTTGGGGGGGTTGGGGGACTCCCCCCCATACCTGTAAGACCTCCGACCAGTTGGGGGGGGGGTAAATCCGAAATTTGGGGGGGGGTAGGAAAAAGTCGAAATTTTTCTCGAAAAAAGGCCAAAAAAAATACACTTTTTTGAAAATTTTTTTAATTTTTTCCAAACTGGGGGGGGTTGGGGGGAAATGATTTTGGGTACAGGGTTGGCCGAGTTGGGCCCCCCCCCCCCCAAGTACAGGTATGCCCCCCAACTTGGCCAACCCAGTACCCAAAATCATTTACCCCCCAACCCCCCCCCCCCCCAGTTGGGAAAAAATTAAAAAATTTTGCCAAAAAGTGTATGTTTTTTGGCCTTTTTTGGGAAAAATTTCGATTGTTTCCTACCCCCCCCCCCCACCACCAACTGTTCGAAGGTCTTACAGGTATGGTTTTAACCAACAACTTCATTTGGAAGAGCCTCAACAGCACTGCGCCCTTCGGGCGCAGCTGCTGTACCCTAAGCCTAAGCCTAATGAAAATTTTGAAGGAAAAATTATTGAAAAATACATATTAGGCGAAAAATCGTCTGGGGGGCGGTAATTCCGGCCAATCAGAAGAGGCCTAACACTCAGGGTTGGCAAGACCTGGGTTTTTGGGTTTTTCTGGGTTTTTCTGGGTGCATTTTTTTTGACAAAATTTGGGTTTTTGGGTTTTTCTTAATTCTTTTAAAATGAGGATTTCATCGTTAATTTGAGGATTTCATCGTTAATTTCCCTGTGGCAAATCCAGAACGAGATTGAGGATTTCATCGTTAATTTCCCTGTGGCAAATCCAGAACTAGCTGACCAAAAAAGTGCTGTGTATCAAGAATTGACGCAATACATGATTGAGGCAAAATTACAAAAACAAAATAACTCATTTCGCTACCAGACCAGATGCTCGTCAAAAAGAAAAAGTCTGTCCTTGATTATTGGCTCACAGATGGAGCTGACTGGCCGCTGGTGCAACGAATCGCTCTGAAGGTACACATAGATAACATGTTATTTGTTTCAATGTATTACATGTATAAAAAATTGAGGTTTTTTCGCTCGTTGTCTCTACCGCATCTTCGGAAAGAAACTTCTCTACCGTTGGCTTCATACATTCCAAGCTGCGAAATCAATTGTCGACGGAAACAGTGCGCAAACTGGTATTTGTTAAGACCAACTTTGGGCTGCTAGAAAGTTCCCGTGACTGTGAATCTGAGGAAGTGAGCGAAGCCGAAGCGTGAAATTTGATTTCCGTAATTTTCAATTTTTTAAAGTGACATTTCAATTTTTAGTGTTTAGATCATGGAAAAAAAAATTCAATAAACAGCCAGTCGTTTTAATGAGCCAAATCGATAAAATCGTTGTGCAATGTGCAGTCGCGTGACTCGTGTAAATATGTTACAACCAAATGTATAGTCAGTCTTGAACACTGTTCAGCAATTTAATACACTTTATACGTTAAAAATAACATTTTCATATATATTTTAAGTAAAATGATCATTCATTAGTACAAAACTGGAACAAAAACCCTAGAAAAACCCACAAAAAACCCAGAAAAACCCACCAAAAACCCAGAAAAACCCACCCAAAAACCCAAAAATGAAGATTTCAAAAACTGGGTTTTTGCCAACCCGGCTAACACTTCGTCCCTAATGCTTAGTGAACAACACCCGCGTTGAGGCGGAATGTCACTTCACGCTTCCCGCGTCACGCTACAGTAAAAAGAAAAAATGGACCAATCAAAATCGAGCGTGAACCGCTCGCTCGCTTCTGAAGTGACATACACCAAGCGGGCAGACCACGAGCGGTGTCGCGCGTGATGACCGAAATCCCCGCTAGCAATCCTACTGTAGTTTTTCACGCGCCCGCTAGTTAAGAAATTTTTCTATCTTAGCGGGCACCGCTTGCACCGAATTGTTAATTTTAAACCATTTTCATCGTGGTTTTTTGCATGTTCATTCGGCGATTTTAATCGAGTTTATTGCTAAGATAAATCTTCCCGACGAGTTTAAATTAACAATTCGTAAAAAAGTACAGAATTTCTTAAATTCCGATTTTTGTTCAATTTTCAACCAATTTTTGTGCTTGGCTACTATTTCTTTCTGGGTTTTTTCGAGCAGAGCAACCAAATTTTTCCTGGGAGCCACTGTTTTTTCCCGCCGGCGTTTTCCCAACTGGGGAAAAGGGCAGTGTTTTTTTTGAGCACGGACAATTGTGCCAATTGGCACAAGAGGCTTAATTAAATTACAAATCATGAAATATGTGTTTTTAAAGATTTATCTTACAACGTTCTAATCGAAGGTATCAGAACCCAAAAAAAAGAAGAATGATTCCAATTAAATCTATGACTCTTCATTTTGGCTAAGCACAAATACATAGGTTTTCCTCGATTTGGATTTTTGCTACTACTTATTAATTTCGATATATTCTTATCATAATCTGACTCAAGTCGGCAATCTTCGTTTTTTCTTCCTTTTTCGTAAATTACTGATTGAATTACGTCCAGAAAAGCTCAAAAATGCATAAATAACGCGCACCGTGGCATTTTTAAGCAAAAAACGGCATGGATAGAATAGCGGAAAAAATTTTGATCGCGTTCACCAAATGGTGAAAGGTCTACGCGAGAAAACATTGGCGAGCAACACCGCCGAAATTCCGATTGAAATTTCTACAGTAACCTTTGAAAATTACTAGCGGCGGCCGCTTGGTCCTAAACTAGCGTGCTAGCGGTCATCACGCGCGGTGTTGCCCGCCGCGTGAGGTGACACTCAGCCTTCGGACTGGAATACAGTAAGATGATCAACTACGATATAAAAGTAAGAACCTGCTTTTCACTTCAGGAATATACACTTCCGATTCCTCTGAGCTTCTTATTACATACAACACAATGAAAAATTAAAAATTATACAACATGTAACCACTTTTTTCTGTCATTTCGTTCATATCCAACTTTGATTATGTAGCGAGACAAGGAAAAAATAGCAATGCAAGTGTCACATTAAACAAATCGGGGGCCATGTCACATTAAGTAGATTGGTGATCAGTCACATTGATGGGAAAACCCATACCATATCCCATAGGAAATACAGCCATGACACTGCAAGTGACATGCTGGGACCCCGTTGGGTGGCTCCGTTATTGTATCTGTTTCAGGAACCTAACCGAGCTGACTACCACAGGAAAACCTATGGTGTACCTCGGCCTTGTCCTAGGGTTCAGCTGTAGAATAATGGACAAGGCGGCCGGGTCAGGAGTGGCAATCCCTAGTCCTCATTCACTGAGAATGAGGGACTGTGCCATTTGTGGAATGGCTTACTGTAGGGGACCCGATTGTCAACTTTGGCCCTGACCCTAAGGGTCCGAGGACTTTCTCAACTGAGGGTACTCTCAAAGGGAAAACTGGCTTGAGGAGGATTCCCACAAATATACCCTCAACAATAGTAACCCCTGAGTAGACTCACTTAATCCTCTTCTCAAAGTACTCGGCGCTGGGTGATGGGTTCAAGGGTCAAGCGTGGGTCTTGCGGACGGTGGGGAAGCAGGTTTGATAATGGTAAAGCGATTCGGCGTGGATGGTAGGCAAATGGGAGTCACCGGGCGATGGTATCAGAACATTCCTCGGGGAGGGGAGGGGGGTTCTCGATCAACAGGCGACGGGGTAAACTCCTAAGGTTGGGTTATGGTAACTGGTAATGCAAGGGAGACAGAAGGCGAATATGTAAATTTATTAATGAAGGGCGGTGGACACAGGTATAATATGCAAATTTACAATAAACAACCTGCTCCAATTACAGCTATGAGCTCGGAGAGCTTATCTTTAACGGAAATCCTGACTAGCGGGTTACATACCGTAGTCTACATGGGCAACAAAATGTAACGGGAATAAAAGTGCAAAAGTAAAACAGGAACAAAACATAAAAAGTACACACAGAAAATGCATGTAAAAATTATAAAAAGGAAACGTAAAATTGACGTAAAATTACTGTAACACAAAACGTGGTGAAAAAGAACAGAAAAATATGGTGTGAATCAGGTGACGCTGGGCGAAATTTGCGGGTAGGTGATACAAGAATATGTCACATTAACTGAATTTGGGAGCCATGTCATGTTAAGTAGTCTTGTGGCCACTCAAATTGATGGGAAAAACCCATGCCATATTGATAAAAAATACGGCCATGTCACTGTGAGTGGCATGCTGTGACCCCATCAGGTGGCTGCGGTTGGTATTCAGTTTGGGAACCTAACCCAGCTGGAACTGGCTATAGGAGGGCCTATAGAGTACCTCAGTACTGTCCTTGGGTTCTGCTGTAGAATAATGGACAATGCCGCCAGGTCAGGGGTGGCAATCCCTAGTCCCATTCAGTGAGAATGAAGGACAAGGCCATTTGTGGAATGGCCTACTGTAGGGAACCCGATTTTAAACCTAAATCCCCTTTTGGGCCCTAACCTCAGAGGTATGAGGGCTACTCTAACTGAGGGGATTCTCAAGGGAAAACCAGCTCAGGAAAGGGTTCCCCAAAATACACCATCAACAACAATAATCCCCTTAGACTCACCTCCTCTTCTCAACTACTACTCGGCGCGGGGGGACAATTTCAAGGGTTCCTGGATCTGGGGGATGATGGGAACGGGGTGACAGCAGTCCAGTTGGGTTCGGCACTGGGTGTACTGTAAAACGGGTCAGCGGGTGATGCAGGCGGTCCAGTAATAAAGTGATGGGCAGGTACTAGGTGAGAGGTGCAATGTATATCCTATGTAGGATTGCAGGGGGCGAACACGGTGATGGACATGAAGACATATGCAAATTTATTTGGTTACTGTATGTGGCGGATGCAAGATACAAGAGCTAAACGCAAGGAAAAGGGATGTAGGCCCAAAAATGAGTACAAAACTAATGAAACAGGCCCCTTTTAAGGGCCTCATAGACCTACAGTATGCCCTGGATGGAGCTAACAACACCCAAGCTAACTTCTGCAGTGGAAATCACTGCAGAAGATGCCTATAGTCACATATACATTTCCCAATTCGATTATGTTAAGCATTGGGGTGAGTTTCACTCTCCATGCTAAACATATGTACGTCTTTTAGAGAGAATCTCCAAATGAGTCATTTTGCGTTGCGAAATGCCACTAGTTTTCACTGATAAGAGGAGCACGTAATGCTCCAATTATGGCCATGAGCTCGTAGACCTTATCTTGGCAGAAATTCTAACTAATGGGTCACATACGGTAGTCTATGTGTGTGATGGAAAAATAACAAAACGCAATGGAAATGAAACACCAAATGAAACAGAAATAAAACAGAAAAAAATACACAAAAATGCATGTAAAATATAATGAACAAAATGCACAAATAAGAGTAAGTGACTGTTAAACAAAAAGTAGTGAAAAAAATAAAGTATTGGCATGATGTGAATCACGTGACGTTGGGCAAAATTGATGGGCACATGACAAATACATTCCTTAAGTTATTTTTCTCAATGTCAGCATTTATTTTAGTTTATCAATGGCGAGCATCACACTCGACTTCACGTTGTCCCATTTGATGGTGGAATTTTCAGTTCCAATAATTTTTTGCCAATTTTTGTTATTACGAAGGGATCACTCGTGGACAAAATAGCTGTGAAAAATGATAATCGAAGTATGCCAAACTGCTGACAAAAGGCTATAGTCTGTTTCTCTTGTAATTTTTGTGAGCATGGATATCAAAAAGAAAGTTAGGTGTCATTAGATATTTTGTGATTTTATGCAGTAGAAACTACTTGTAAGCGATTTTTTATTATTTTTGACATACAGAAATTTTATATGAAAACTGAATAATAGTCTTATTTTAATTATGCTAATAATTGAAAAATGGAAAGAGAGTACTGTCCACAAAGTTGTTTAAACAAAGACTTTATTGAGACCTGTCATTCAAAAAATTTGCTGAGCACTATTCAATGGTCACAAATTTTTTGTCCTATGTGACACAGTTTAGGAGAAAATCGTCAGGTGGGAAATATTCCTTGCTTTCCAGTCCATTTCTGTTATTTGCCAGCATTTTAAGAAAAACTAACTAAAGTTAGTTTTTCTAAAATGGTTGTTATAACATTGAAACTGTACTACAGTTCAGATTATGCACAATTGTAAAGGTTCACCCACACTGGGTGGTAGCTTCTCTACCACGGACTGCACAGCCCTGCATCACCTGTTGGGACTGCAGCAGTGTCCATCACAAAAATCCAGGTCTGGACCTGTGACTTGGATGAGCAACATCAAGTCTATGGGTTCAGAGGAAAATGCACGATGGCACCTTTTGCACATCGTCACATTGTCCCCTAGAGAAATGTGACACCCTCGTCACAATATCCCTCCCCCTGCTGAGGTAGGCAAGGGGCCCCCTGGTACAGTCACCATGTAATGGTTCTCACACACTGGGTTGTAGCTTCTCTACCACCAACTGCACAGCCCTGCATCATCTGTTGCGACTGCAGCAGTGCCCATCACAATAATCTAGGTCTGGGCCCGTGACTTAGATGAGCAACATCAAGTCTACATGTTCAGAGCAAAATGCAGGATGGTATCTTTTGCACATCGTCACACAATGAACCATTTACAATCATGTAGATCAAGCTGAAATATTGCTCAAAAACGAGACTAGATGCTTGATGACAGAATAAGAAAGCAGATAAGAGTGTGGGAAAGATTACACTTTAAGGCATAAAAATTGGCAAAAAATTCGACTTTTTTGCCTGATGTTCTGCGCAAATGTAGAATTTTTCATTGAAAGTCAATTTGCAAGTATAAAAATGTGATAGCAGACAATTCAGACCAGGATGAAGAATCAGAGATCCATTTCCTTGGATCCATGCTGCATTGCCATTGTTTCTGAAAAAAATTTACATATTGAAACATAAATATTCAAAACGATATCATAGACACTCATAGCAATTCCCATAGTATGACCTGATCCTCAAATGATAACACATGTACAAGTTTTGAGAGAAAGGGTCACATTAGGGACGTTTCATTCATGTACCAGTTAGGAATTTTGGATGCTGCTAATTTAAATGCTGCATGAAAAAAATACAATATATTTAATGTGATCATGCATTAAACGAATCAAAATCAAACAAGAGTTTAAAATTGTAACAAAACTATAGCATACAGACAAAATCAGAGTTTTCAGTGTCAATAATTGAAGTAACATATTGATATTGAACATACACTGATGTAATATTAATATGCTTCATAAAAAATTAAGCTCAGGTTTTAAAAAATATCTATCCCAATAAGTTAGTAGTTGCTACAGATGTTGTTATTTAGTTTCTAATATTGTTGTTGTCACTAAAATGGTACAAATATTGAGATAGAGGGCATATTATTGGAGGAATATTTACCTATATATAAACTGAATCGAAATTCCTGGACAAAAGTATTTTAAAGGTTTCCAGAAAAAAAATCTGAAAATTCTATAAGATTGCAACAGTGTGCCAAATAGACGGATTTTCTAATCTGCAGTATGTGACAATTGAAGACATCATTGATCCACCATGTGGTGCTTTGAGAGCATACATGTACATGGAGGGAGGTTTGAGGGTTTGGACCCCTAGCAGACTCTTGCTGAGCCCCAGCAGATTTGACTCCCCCAGCAATGATTGAGAAGATGGTGAAGGAAAATGGGCAAGAGAGAAGAGAAAGTCATGATGAAAAGGGGGATGATTCTGTGGTTTAACACTTTTTCTAAACAAAGCATACTTGATTCCAAAAAAGTAACATTAAAACTTAAAAAAGTGCAGTCTAAGCAAATAATTTCATATATCTGACTAATGTAGGTCATTGTCAAAAATGAAGAAAAATTTTGTATTCTGCCCCCTAACCTGGCTGACCCTAAGCAGAATTTCTATGCTGTGCATGTATGTTTCAGAGTTCAACGTTTTTGATGTCAGTCATGGCGAAAACCTAAAAATTCAACCAATTACATCACTGGACTCAAAGTTATTCTACCTACTGTTCATATGAAGAATAAGCACTATGATTAGCACAAAATTAAATCACCTGCTCCTTACTCCTAATAAAGACACAATCAGTTTTTTTAGCGCGACTTCCATTTGGGTTCCTGCTATTGAAAAAATATTTCATTAGCACAGTTAGCATAGTTGGCAAATGCTACTTTGTTGGTGTCATATGTGAGTTTATCAATTGTTCTCATATCACGCATTGTAACATTTTTATTATCTGTGCATCAAACTTCATCAGCTATCAGCTTTACATTTTCCCTCAACTGAATGACTTTACAATAAAATCTCTGCAATCTTTTTCTAACCATCTTTTGTGTAGAAAATAGGACAATAATTCTGCTGAAATCTTGTGATTACATTTAAAATCGGATGCTGTAACTTTCAGTTTATTTTTCAGCATTATTTAAGTGTCTATTAATTTGGCAGTTATGCTGCAAGGCCCCCAAGTAGCTCTGATTTGAGTGCAACCAATTCCGTTTTTGCCCACAAGCAAGAGTCTCGAAATTTTCTTTTTGTCTGGTAGAAAATGCTTACAAGAATCGATTGAAAAAAACTGGTATGTTTCCAAGTCTAAACGTTGAACCAGTGTTTTTTTGTGCAGGGACACTTGTGTTGGAATGATACAGTCACCAATATTGTAATGTAAGATGGAATGTAAACCGTGGCTTCAGTTCTCAGGGGATCCCTGACTTAGTTCTAACCCAGACGCTAACCAGGCGAGAAGGAGATGAGAGGCAGTGAGTGCTCAGAGACCAATGTGGAACGGGATGATTATTATTAAACAAAATAAATTGCAGGTTAGAAATACAAAATGCCATGATGGAACATCTTTGTCCATTCATTATTTTATGATGCCAAAAAAAGTATAGCACAAACCGTTTTAAAAGATTTGTTTACCTAATGAGAAGTGAACCTACTTTAGCAACAAAGAACTTTGGAAATGAAATGATGATAAATAGAGGACCAAAAGTCAGAGGAATTGACCCTCTGACATTTGTGCCAATTGGCACAAGGGACCAAAAAAATTGTGGGAATGGCACAAAAAAAATTTTTCTCAGTAGAAACATACTGAAAACTTCAAAAAAGTTGTATGCCAAAAGTTTCATAGAAACATAATCAAAGCTACATTCACAGCAGCAATTTAATTAAAAATTGTGCCTACCTAATTTTTATCTTAGCACATCAGTGGGCTAAAGAAAAATAACCAAGAAAATGGTTTACAATTCAAATCAAAATGGAATGCTGGGAGAATTCAAATGTTTCCATAGAATGAATTGGTCAGGAAGTTCATATTTTTCTTTGATTTTTGGGTTAAAATTTCATTCTAGCAAAGATGTAAAGATAGAACTAAGGATGTCTTGATTGCTTTCTCCTAAACCATACTAACTCGAAAGTCGTGTAAGTTTTTAGTCGAAAAATTTTGCCCGTAATTGCCAATTTTTCTATTCAAATCAAACAGTTTCCAATCTAATTGAATGAACAGAGAAAGTTTAGAATTAATATGCATTCATTGTGTTATAATATAGGCATGCGTATACCCTGGCTACCTGGATACAGTTCTTGTGAGTTCCTATCTGGTTCTACCCCTGATGCTAACCGGGCGAGATATGTGAGAAAGAGAGGACAACTACCTAGCCAAAGACAGTGTAGAACGAGATTATTATTAGGAAAGAACAAAACACAATGCTGGTATAGTAAAACAAACAAACGTGCCAACACAATGTTGAATACCACCAAGGTCTGCACAAAGAGTTGCAGAACCTTGGACCACTCTATGCGAGTTCAACACCACCTCTTCCTGAGGGAAAGCAAACCCGAAAGGCAAAATCAAAATAATGAAGGGCAGAATAAATGGTCAAATTAAGAAAAACACTCACTACTCTCAAAAAGGGGACATTGACTGCACAATGCTAGACTGTGCAGGATGTCCATAAAAAATATAAGAATACTAATAATTGATGACAAAACGTTTTCCGCTCGCTCTGGTGGACGTCACCAAACATCAAACAAACTTTTCGAATAATGAAAAAACATGGCGAGGGACGCCAAATGACAACTAACAATTGCCTATGTAAAACATTCTCATCCATTTTTAGATTTTGTACCAAAAATAATGTGACACAAACCGTTTTGACAGTTTGGTTTACCAAATAAAAAGTGAACTTACTTTAGCAACAAAGAACTCTTGAAAATAAAAATGATAATAATTAGAGGACCAAAGGTCAGAGGAATTGACTCTCTGACAATTGGTCATTGACAGGCCATTAGTTTGCTGCGGTGAAACAAATATACTATTCCACACATTTTACATTTTCAATGGACATAAACAGAGCTAAAAAAGAATGACACCACCCAGTTTTCAGAGGTAAAAAGGGATGATACGACCCAAAACAACAACGATTTTTGCTGCAAATATCACACAGTAATCAACTTTTGTTGCATAATTTCTTCTGTAGGGGCTGCCTTTTTTGGAAAATGGAAAGAAGTGCAGAAACGGTACAATGATTATGTGGAAGGCTTCTTAAAATCAAATTGTTTGCAGTATGAAGTTAAAAAAATGTTCAAAGATTTTTAGGACAAGTCAGGAATGCGATTTCATTGTACATACAATCCATTGTTTCTAAAGTGAGACTTGACCGGCAACAAACACGTTCGTCCATTAATACACTATCACGGCTGGCTGCTTTTGAAGTGAACGTCTCACTGTACAGAAAATGAAGCATAGTAATTTCAGTTCGTCGCGAGAAGTTTACAGATTTTGGCAACAGTTTGAAGCATTTCATAATAATCCACAAGTTATTATAATGCATTCTTTGTTGCGCACAAAAGAAGGGTAGGATCTAGATTAATGTTTTAAAGATTATTGATCAGTGGTACATCAAACATAACATGTAGATAATGTGGGAAAATGCTCGATTTGCATAATGAGTACGTTATAAGTAGTGTATATTTGAAATGTTGAAGTACTGGTTAATATGACACGAAGCGTATGTGAAGTATATTGATTTATGTGTGAAGCAGACTGCAAAAGCGGACGAAATAAACAACTACCCCCATTTGTCATTCAGCATTATGTGAAAACCAGATAGAAGGAAATCCGATAAGTAAAATGGAATCAATTTTTAAATAACTGACTGCTAAAGTCAATGAATACACTATGAAATTTGGTGGTGTTAAAATAAATAGTTACCTGCATTTGTCATTTAGCATCATATGAAAAACAGATAGAAGACAATGCGAAAAGTGAAATTTAATCAATTTTTAAATAACTGAATTTTTGCCTCATTCTTTTTACTAAGGTTTTTGACGTATTGTAACATGTAGTAGAGTATAAAGGTTGTCATAAAATGTGAATATCTTCTGAAGAGCAAACATAAAAAGAATATGAAATTAAGAAAGTACAAAATGTGTTTTTGCTGATTAAAGTATCAAGTGAAAAAAATGTAAATGAATAAAATCTAAGTAATGTCGGTTTTAAATTCTTTTGCATAGTAGCAAAAAAATTCTTTCGGATAAGTTATGAATGCATTATTGTAACAACAAGTACCAAACAAAACAAGGTTTTCACAAAAGTTTGTGAAATTTCATTAGATGGTATTTTCAAATAGCTGGAAATCTTTTATTGCAGATAATACTTTGCATAATACAAGACAGTTTCATAATGTGTATGTGCTGCAGGAGATTTAAGAGCATATATATATATATATCAAATTGCAAATTTTTTACATAATTACCATTTTATTAATTGAAAAAAAGGTGGCCCCTACAGAAGAAATTGAAAACTACGTGGTATCATTCTTTTTTACCTCTGAATTTGTTCGGGGGCGGCTTTATGTCCATTGAAAATGGAAGATGCTGAAATAAGTCTTTTTTCGACAAACGTGATCATTTAAATTGTGAAAATGTTGTGGATATTTACGTTTTTTGTGTAATAAAACTCATTCTTTGTATATGTTATATTCGCAAATATATTTGTTCGACATTAAAAATTCTTCATGTGAAGAAAATATGTTAATAATGTTTTTGATCAAAATTTTCAAGAAAGTGAATCTATTTTCAAGAATTGGAATTGACGGGCATGTAATAGGAAATAGCAGCTAAATTACACAACAAATACATAGCTCTAATGTTCGAAATATTACGATTGTAATAATTTGGCAATTGTTTTATTGACAATTCCATTTTTGGGCAGATGTGCTATATTTTGAATGGTACAACACTTTGTTTCGCACAACTCGCAGGTAAACCCATAATGTTCCTGCAGTATGCACACATTTGAAATTTGCGCTAAGTATAGCTACGGTGTGCATGAGCTTAAAAGTACACTACAGTCCGGTTAAGTCAGAAATTACACGTAAAGTATGCCTACGGTGTCCACAAGTTCGAAATTACATGCAAAACCTACAGAATACACAACTTCGAAATTACTGATAAAATGCACCTAGAATTTGCTGAAGTTCGAATTTTCACATAAATTATGGCTACAGCATGAAAAAGTTCAAGTTTACACGAAAGTATGGCTATAGTATACGCAAATTTGAATTTATAGGTAAACTATGCCTACAGTACACACAAAATCGAATTTACATGTAAAGTATCCCTAGAGTATGCACAAGTTCGAATTCACACATATAGTACGCCTACAGTAAGAACAAGTAATTTACATGTTAACTATGTCTACCGTAAGAAAAGTTAGAATTTACATGAACAGAATTCATACAGTACGAACAAGTTCGAATTTACACGCAAAGTTTGCCTACAGTAAGAGAAGTTCAAATTTACGTGTGTGCAGTATGCGTACAATAAGAACAAGTTCGAATTTACATGCAAGATATGGCTACAGCACAAACAAGTTCGAATTCACACGCAAAGCATGCCTACAGTAAGAAAAGTTCGAATTTACATGTATACAGTATGCCTACAATAAGAACAAGTTCGAATTTACATGCAATATATGCCTACAGTAAGAAACATTCAAATTTACACGCAAAGTATGCCTACAGTATGATCATATCTGAAATTATGTTGCATCAGTGTGAATTACATTTTTATATTTTATTGCTACGTTTTTTATATATATTATAGTAGGGTTTTCTATCGCAACTATATATCTCGAACAGACAAGCTGTAGCTAAAGTTCAGTCATTATTTAATGTAATAAGACACGTATATACGATGTTTCATTAAGTTCATTATCAGACACCCTGTGCGCCTTGAACCATTGTAAGACTTTAGAGTTGGTCCACTAAAGAGTTAAATGCTATTTGCACCAGGAAAAAAAGGGGCCAGGGGCTGGCAAGCTAAACTCAATATGTTTGATGTGAGGCTTTCTTAAAAGTTGATATGATAATATTTTTAAAACACAAGACAGATGCTTAAAAAGCAGATACAAGTAATGTTTCACAAAAAGTCTATCCAAGACATGCACTCAAAAAGCAGAGACAAGGTTTCGTTTCTTCCCCAAAAAATTTCCTCTTAAGAAAAACATATACACGCCCCAAAAATTTTAGGAAATACTTAAACTTTCGGCATAATTTGAAGAAAACTAAAAGAACTGAATAGGTACTGTAGATTGGCAAAACAATGACGGACTACACGTGAGAATGTCAACCATACCAACCAGCGCTGTCCATGAGCTCAAAGTGTTGTGATTTGACGAATGCATTACATGGAAGCAGCTATATTTTCCAGTTTCGCCAGACAAAAGTACATGGCATACTTTATATGAAAGTATGTAACTGGAAATTTGTGGCTTACTGACTTTAATGCACGATAATGCCACTGCCTTTGTCTCGTAGACGTTTTTGTTAGTTCAGGCATCTTGATGCGCAAGTTGAACAATTCACTTTTGATGTTGGTGAGGCAAAAGATTTACTGTCGCAAAAATTGATTGTTCGTTGTTCTCTATTTCGATTTTTTTCATCATATTCATATTGCTTCATCACTTTCTGTTTCTCTCACCGACTTTGGCTGTTCGAATAGACCTAGTAACATGAGCGAAATGGGGACAAGGTCGTCTTATCTACTATTCAATGTCGACAGGAGAAGTAAGTTTAATTTTGGCTGACTTCTTGTTCTGCTCTCGAAATTCGTGAAACACAACAACGGAACATTGAATACAAACAAAACAACAAAAAACCAGACCAACATTACTCTTAAGATCGAAGTAATTCTTATAATGATGTAAATTGTAGTTATTTTATATTGTTGTAGTATCCACTAATTGTTCAGAAATTTTGAATGCGCGTATATGTTTTTTAAAGGAAATTTTTTGTGGAAGAAACGAAACCTTGTCTCTGCTATTTGAATACATGCCTTGGATTGACTTTTTGTGAAACATTACTTGTATCTGCCTTTTAAGCATCTGTCTTGTGTTTTAAAAAGATTATCATATCAACTTTTTAGAAAGTCTTACATCAAACATATTCGGTTTAGCTTGCCAGTCCTTGGCATTTTTTCCTGGTATCTGATTTTTAAGTGTTCGAAGAATCATGCCATTAATTTGCAGACGTCAGATCACACTGAAGACAATATCTAGCAACTGACCTGCATCGAATTTCATCAAAAGCAACTATTGATCGACTACTTCTTATGCTTCCTCATCAACTTGATCCGATCTGGATCAAAATTTTGCAGACATCAGTTCGCATTGAAAACAATACCCAGCAACTGCTCTGCATCGAATTTCATCAAACAACCATTGATTTGCTAATTCTCATACTTCCTGATCAACTTGATCCAATCCAGATCAAAAAATTGCAGACGTCAAATCACACTGAAAACAATACCCAGCAACTGCTTTGCGTCGAACTTCATCAAAAATAACTGTTAATCTACTAATTTTTTATTTCCGGATCAACTTGATCTGCTCTGCATTAGATCAACAAACTTCAAGTATCATGCACAAAAAACCCTGAAACATCATCTAACATATAAATCAATCATTATTTTATTACAGGAATCATAACCAAGTCGTTTGATAAATACATAACATGCCAAGGCCAATTCTTTTTGTTATGTAAATTAAGTTTAATTCAAATTTTCCACTTCCGGTGACCTTTTTCGAAAAATGAAAAAACTTTTCAAGGAATTTCCGGTACATCCAGATCAATCGGAATTGGTTTCGGAAGCTGAAGTTGAAAAAAAATTTTTTGTCTGTTTTTCGGATGGTGTAAGGTCACTTTACACCATCATAATCCTGTTGTAGAATGTGCATTTGAGTTTTTTATTCTTCATCCAACAAAAAAAGAATTATGTTCCTGGCCTTATTCTTCCCTGAGATATTCATACGATCATCAAAAAGTCATCTTTACACCATATTACAACGAGGAATGATTTTTTCCAAAAATCCCAAAATGTGCTTTGCATTTAGGTCCTTACCATCACATTGAACACCAAAAACCGCTAATCCGTTCTAATAGCCGCTAATTGGGGGGGGGGGGAAGTCCGCCCATTTTTTGACCACATTTTACACTACAGTATACGGTACAGTTTCCGGATCGTGCTTTACTTTAGACTGTTGGATAGAGGAGATCGGCTTACATATGTTTCCCAAATTTCAGCCCCTGGTGTGTCTTGGTTCCCTAGAAAAACAATCTCATAGTCAAGAGGGGTGATGCACCAAGGACAAACATATAGTAAAAGGACTGTCGTGCTTTCTACGATTATCACGAGTTACAACACAGGGGTATAGGGAAAAGGCAACTGCCAGAATTGTTGTCATTAACGCCTATGCTTAACTGTGTCAGGGATCAAGTTGCGTTCAGATATTTCGATCTGGTTCAGTCAAAATTTACATTTGAATGAAACAAAAAAAATGTGTTTGCATTTTTAAACGCTCTATCCAGCGGATCTTGTTCAAACTCGATATCTTAATTCGTTCCATTGCCAGATTAATTTTTTGAGCAAAAATCGCTAAAAAAGCATGTTTTTTCACTTTTTTTAAACACTAAACCGTTACAAGTTTGTTTCAAGTGATCGGACTAGCACGACATCTGCTCCTACATGTAAGCTACCTATGACACTTTACGGCATGAAAAACGGTTGATCCGTTCGATCTCCAGACACTGTTGAACATTTGCCTTATATGTTAATGTACAGGGAAAAACTTCATCATGCTAATTAAAACGCAACCAATTAAAATAAAAAGAATTTTCAAAAAACCCATTTCAGATTATGTGGAAACATATTGAGGAAACATACTAAAGAATTCCAATGTTGAGTGAAAGTTTTTTCTTTCGGGGGGGGGGTCACACACTGCTGTGTGCTTCGGGATTCCAATATTGTAATGGAGTAAATTGGGCCCAATTGTAAAACGTTTGTCACTTGCAAAGAAAGATCGGTAAGTTGATAGCAAGAGATGAGCAAGATCGCGTCAAGATGAATGAAGAGGCGTGGCTACTTGTAGCCGAAAAGATGATGAAGTCATTGTTGTTTTTGTTTTATTGCTCTGTGCACATTGTGAAATTTGTCAGAGGGAGCAGTGTGTATATTTTTATACGTGTTAATTAAGTGAAAACCCAACTGTGTGTTCTAGCATGAGTCAAGCTATTTGGAAAATAGTTTGAGTATTTTGGTTCCATTGTTAAAAGGGTAAGTTAGTGCATTCTGAGTTTCAGCATCCAAAAACCTGAAACAATAAGAGAATTTCCATGGAATCATGACACAGCACTTTCTACAAGCCAGTCATTCTCCTGCATTTATTATCATTACGTAATTTCCATTAGACACTCTGAGTGTCCTGAGTTTCCTGCATTCGGCACATGTTAATTTCTTCATTGGGTACATGTAAATATATGACAAATTGGTGACCCAACCAGTTCGTTTAAAGGTTGAGGAAAGGCCGAAATTTGGGAAAATCGAAAATTCCGTAATAATATTCACATAGACCCGAAAAATGCAAGAAAATCGTTCATGTCGTTCTACTGCTATGGGCTACAAAAAGGGCTTTTACAAAAAAATTAGCGAACCCCAAAGGCAAAATTTCGAAAATTTAGATTATTTTAAGGATTTGCCTGCCACACAGCAAACCTTAAATGCATTGTTTGATGAAATTGTTAATAATAATAATTTCGACCTTCTGCAAACTTCTGCAGTGTGAAAAGTGAGAAAAACATCTCAATCTCTTTCGCCGAAAATCACTGAGAATTTGATGCAAAACTTTAAATTAAATTTTCTAAAACCATAAATAAAACTAAAAAAACCGAAACTTAAAGGAACCAATGCTCAAAAATTATTTGATAATGATGCATATATTGACATAATGCAAAAATGTGACACTGAAATGATAAATTTTTGAGGCGATGCTGTTAACACATTAAATGAAATTGTCATGCTAGTGAGGCAACAGTGAAAACTTTTAGAAGAATATAAAATCGAAATCAAAGAGATAAAAGCTCAGAAAAAAGAATTGATGAAAAATAAAGTTCCCAAACTGAAAATATTGCGGAACTTACAAGCACGATTTTCTATGCTTACTTTCCAAAATCGTCAAAAAATCAAAATATTGGTAGTGAAAAGAAAAATCAAATTAGTTTTAAACAATTCGAAGAAGATGAAGATGATCTTGTTATTACAAGTCGAAATTCTAGCCAAAATTCTATTCAAAATATGCCTAATATGCTATTCCATTTTCCATCTATTCCACCTTCTCAGGTGATAAGATCTTTTGCTAATGATTGGACAAGAATTAAAACTATTTGCACGCCACAAAAATTAGACCATT
This sequence comes from Romanomermis culicivorax, assembly GCA_963922205.1. Lineage (NCBI taxonomy): Eukaryota > Metazoa > Nematoda > Enoplea > Mermithida > Mermithidae > Romanomermis > Romanomermis culicivorax. The sequence continues at coordinate 332,684 of CAWUHX010000033.1, forward strand.
CAATCCAAAATTAACAGGTTTTAAAATTTTTCATTGCATTAGAAAACGACTTTGGACTCGACTCTTCCAAATATGTTGAATTACATACCTGAGATTGACTTGGGATGGTGCTCTAAACACAATGAGAGATATCTGATCCTATGAAGAAGTGAAACAGATTTTGATGTGTATGAATGCACAGAAATGTGACCAAGATATGCTCCAATGCGAGCTACAATCTATCGCTTCTTTCAGAACAGAAGATCCATTGGCATTCTTAAACAGAATCAGGACCTACATACACTTGCTGTACTATGACCAAAGTGCTCTATTTCACCATAGCTGGAAATCTACAGAATATCAATTGATGCGAGTAGTTTACAAATAATTACTGACCTAGCGATAGCCATTTCGAGAGTTTAGAAAATTCAAAGAGTGAATAAACAGATAAATGTAAAAGTTGAACAACCTATACTGGTTAACTGGCTAACAAATTTCAAAATCAACCTGAACAACAAAAACTCTCAACAGCGATTTAGAGAAGATTCAAAACATTGATTTAGACATGATTTGCAATCCTGAATGAGAGACAATGAAATATTGTTAGATTTCATGAAAATCCGAAACTGACGACGAATAATGAATTAGAAGCATAAAATGAATCTTAGAGAAATTTGGGATACGAGAAAATTTGCAAAATAATAATAATTTCAAAACTCAAAGATCTCAATTCTATCAATTTGATAGAGGAACTAGTTCGAACTTCCGAAATAGAGAAAATACTCCCTCTCGGGATTCCTCTCAAAATCGAAATTTTCAACAAAATCAGTCACATGATCAACCTCCCAAATATTGTACGATCATGGTCAATGCAAGCATGATAGTTCACAATGTCATCAATTGAAACCACAGGGTTGTACAACCTCGACAACAACAATTTCATTCACAATGGCAAAATAATAATAATTGTTGTCCTCTTTTTCAACAAAATACGCGTAATTACATGCTAAATCAGGACCAATATTTTGACTGAAATAACCTATTCCACCATCATGATAACTGAAACTATCAGAGAGCTGTAGCCAATATTTTTTATGTAATTCCAAACTGCATAAAGAAGAAATAATCGAAAAACATTATTATTACCAAGTGAATTACTCAACAATTGCAATCTTCGCAACAAATTTCGCCATTAGAAAACAAAACAGTGTCCCAACCACCTAAAACTTTCGTACTGATGAAACCGATGACTAGGTAATTCCATCGCCTAGATTTAATGTTCAGCAGCCGAGCAAGGCCCAGCAGCCGCGAGCCACTCGTCTACCTACCTGCTGTACAACAATACATATCGATAATTCGATGAGGGGGTTTAGTTTGGAAGGTTTCTCGAGCTCAAGTGGATTTTTCATTAAGGGTGGTCTCCTTTAAGTGGGCTCTTTGCTAATATCCCCAAGCCAGGCTCACTCAAAAATTTTTGTAGCAAAGTAAAAAAACATGACATCAACATCGGAAAAATGTTCTTAATCTTTAACGTTCCATTATGAAATAGATTTTAATTTAACAGCTGAATGGAATTTTAGGACAAGCCATACAAAATCAGCATGTTATGGAATCTGAGTCACTGGTCAAGAGACTATAGTCCAATTTTTTTCCAGATGAGTTTCGGTGCACGGAAAGACGTTCATGCTAATAATGATCTGACTATTCGGACATTTCTTTTTCTCGAGTTGAGTGTGGCAGTTAGGCGAACAAATTGAGAAAAAAAAGACTTCGGCCTATGATGCAGCTTTGTTATCCGGATTATTTTTCTTTCCGATGCTCATTCGAAAAGTAACGTAGTTCACTGAGGTTGTAGGACAATTCGCCCCCCAGTAGTTCGTCCCCAGCAATTCGTCCCTCACAATGCGCCCCTGGTGACTCGCCCCCAGTGCAGTTCGCCCCCGGTCAATTAGCCCACAGCACAATTCGCCCCTGAGCAATTCGCCCCCAGTAATTCGCCCCTGCTACTATACTTACCTGGTTCTAGATTTAAAAGCAACTCCATGATATGTTATGTATTATATCTCCAGATTTTCTTTTTCCAGCCTCATTTCTTGTAACTTTTTATTGGGATCTATGGAGGGCAATTAAGATTATGACAAAGTTTCACAATTATTCTACGTGTAACCCTATCGTGTTCTTCACATCTTTTTTGTGACAATTTTTCGATTTACCAAAAACAAAACACAATAAAAATAGAAAAAAACAAAAGAAAAATATAAAGAAAAAAGTCAGAAAAGGAGAATGAGTAAAAAGTAATCAAAAAAATATAGAAGAAGAAACTAAACAAGAAAGATGAAAGACAAAAAAGAGGAATACAAGAAAAAAATTTAACGAAAAACTAACAAAAAACATAAAAAACAAATGGAGATCGAAGAACATGAATGACTCGTAATTCTGCCTCCGTGTTACAAATTAAAGTTCTGCGTAAATTCTCCCAGTTATTCACGCCATCAGACTAAAATTTGGCACACAAACTTGAAAAATATGAATTTGAAAATTGCCAGTGTTTAGGTTTTTCACAAATTTTTGGTCGAAATTGATAGTTTCAGTCAGATAAACTTTAGCTGCAAGCTTTCATTTTGAACTCGGCCACACATTTTGTTTCAAGTGGAAAAACAGCCGGCCACTTCAATTCTGGGAAACTACTGCTCAAACGCCTGTATTGCTGACTGTACGAGTAAAAAAAGCTTATACTCAGTTAGTACTAACCGCACCAGTAAAAAAATCTTATATTCAAAGAAAATTAAAAAAAAATTTTTAGTGGATCTTTATTTGGAACATTGCTGTAGATCTTTTTCCTCTTGTACATAATACTTGCACTCTGCATGTGTTCTTATTGAGTAAAGTTTAGCAGGGTAACTGATTATTAAATTTTCTACCATTTAAAGAGAGAGAGAGGGAGTTATTCAGGGTGACCTGAGCTATTTATAGCCATTATGGTCATGTAAAACTGCGCGTAAAACTTGCATAGATGAAGACACATCGCTTGTTAATTAGAACATAAAATGCGCCAAAGTAGGACGGGCGCCAAAGTGAGATAAGCGCCAAAGTGAGACGGGCACCAAAGTGAGATGGGCGCCAAAGTGAGACACAGCTTGGGCGCCAAGGTGAGACGAGGCGCCAAAGTGAGACAGGCGCCAAAGTGAGATGGGTGCCAAAGTGAGACGGGCGCCGAATTGGGGGCCAATTTCTGGGGAAGAATTGTGTTGGGGGCAAATTGTCCGGGGGCGAACTGCAGTGAGGGCGAATTACCAGGGGCGAAATGTGGGGGACGAATTGCTGGGGGCGAATTGTCCGTATCCCGTTCACTGACATCATCAAAAACAATTTAATCCAAACAGACTTAACAATAAAAAAATTCTAACTTAAATGCCTCTGAGCTCATATATCATCCACGTTTTCATCGTTGTTTGCAAATATTCATTGGTTGAGAAGCTGGTGGTCTTAAAACATACCGTCTTGTGATGATTAATATAGGTCATTCAAAAGTCGATTCAGCAAGCAAGGGAAAAACAAAGAAAAATTTTTCTCAAGTCAGATTTTAAATTCTCAAATCAGCTGTAAAATTGATTCTCTGCTAGTACCTGAGTGCACATACGCATTATCTGTTATTCATGACATTGGTCACATGTGTTTAATGATCGAAGACATTGCAATAAATGATGAAAACCCAACAACAGGAAAATCGAAATGCTATAAAAAAATAAAATTTATTTTTGAAATTTGAATGGTAAGAAAATTCATTTTAGGTCACCCTGGGCAAAGGCGCATTGGTTGTTTTGTTCATAGAAAACCACAGGAGAGTTTACATTTACACACAGATACAGTACCATTATTTTATAGTTAGTTATTATTTTCTTATACTGCAACTTTTTTTTGGCTTAGAGTAAAAGGCATTTTATTTGTGGAATAGTGCAGCATGTTCTGCCTCGCCTGCAAATCTTTATTTCATTGAAATTTTCATATCACATCATTTTTCTACCTGTAAACTCGTCATTTTCAGCAATCTGCTGGCTAGCAAATTACTAGCCTCTCATTATTCAAAAGAATATGTGCATCCGTTTAATTGTAATAATTTCATTACTCATTAATATCATAATAATTGCACAACAAATCATTAATATCACAAAAGGAAAAATTATCAATTGACATTTTCTATTAGTGCATGATATGCAACCCTCATTCATTCACCTGAAAAAAAGAAAATATCAGCATTCTTCTTCGAAGAGACTGAAAATATCGATATTATACCAAAAACGCCACACGGCAAAAAGCGAAATTATGTTTGCTGACCCGGAATTTTAATCACTTAAAAGTGAAACAAGACTCCTGATTGATTAGTCTTTTAAATGGACAGTACAAGCCTTTTCCTAAAAAGTTCTGACATAAAAAATTATCAAACCTACAAGTTGAACATATATACGCCCCAGTTATTTTTAAAATTTACTTTTATGTCTCTATTAATTGTATTTTCTTGTCGATGTGTAACGCCCAGTTTTTAGCTATACTTTTACTTGGTCCCAAAACGATTAAGCTTGCTCACGGTCCACGGGGACGTGGTGATACGAACAATGGCGATAGTGACAACAAAATAATAAACCAACGATTCGTCGATGGTTGCTTCTGCATCAATGTACAATTACAATAAAAACGCTTCCGGCTTCAACACTAGTCTCACATAAAACACAACACGATTAAAATATGACAAATTCACGCTTCTCTTTGCTTTATATACCACTTCCACTTTGGCCACTCCCTTGATTTGTGGGGGGTCCGCTTCCAAATTCGTTTCAACCAATCGTCACTTCTTGCTTCTTTCGCTTCTGTATACTTTATGCTTACTTAACCATGCCTCCAATGCTTTTCTTGTATCGTATGCTTTCCACGCTTCTATTACACTTGCTTCCCTGCTTACGATGGACTTAACCACGCCTATTTGCTTCCGTATATGATTCCATATTTATTGCGCATGTGTATACATGCTTTTGTAGGGACCGCGGCTACTGTTCCACTTGAGACTGGTGTCTGGGTTGGGGCTTCTACTTTCTATTACAGGCAGGTGTATTTACGGTTTTTGGGGAGAATTAATATAGCTATGGAATGTGTATTTTTATGTGGATTCTGGGGGCCAGGTGCTGATGTGCAAATTAATTAGAGCGTTTTTAATTGGGTCAATAATGGCTACTGGGGTGTGGGATGATCAAAACAGAACACTTGAAATAAAATTTATAGGGATGTCGACATGTGAAATCCAGACATCCTTGAGACGATAGATTATAAAATGAATTTGTACGTAACGATAAATAACACATAGTGTACATTATGTATTTACAACAATGCGCTAGCATCTACATTATAGATGTCACATTTCCACCAGAGTTGATTTTTTCTTCGGCAATGATTTCAAAGACAACTGTATTACCTTTATTTACCACGTTTGAATAATTTAAATGCAAATGAATGATCATGACAAATAATAGTGGAACTTAGATTTGTGCTTGTTCAATAACAATAATCTAAGCACTCAGGTTAATATATAGAGTAACCTACTAGAGTAATGGGGCACTTGAATACCAATACAAGACATTTAAAGTGGCAAACTAACTATACATTCCAACATTTCTAAAAGATATGTTATAGCATCAGCATACTTACTTGGAATTTATCAGTTTGGTTTCCATCGATCTTTCTAATGCTCTTATCACAGCAAGTTTTTGTTGAAGATTTTCATTTAAAACAAAAGGCTTTGGTATAGGATTATATTTGCCATCAAACATGCATGGCTCATTGTAGTCAAGTCAATTATGATGGAACTTTGTCCACTCAATGAGGCTGCTGAGAACTGAACTAGTAATGTTTTTTACAATACTATTACTGTAAAAAAATTATTTGGCATGACTGAATATTTGCAATTATACTTGCGTGCAGCATTTTAAGCAAGCCCTAACTGGGCGCATATATGTTCAACTTGTAAGTTTGATAATTTTTTAAGTCAGAATTTTTTAGGAAAAAGTTTGTACCATCCTTTTAAGTGGCTATTCATTCGGGAGTCTTGTTTCATACTTTTAAGTGATTGAAAATCTGGGTCAGCAAACATATTCTCACTTTTAATCTGTTTGTATGACTGTATGAACTCTTGACTAAACTTGATAACACTTTTAAAAATAATTTCTGTCTGGTGTGAGAAATGTCCAAAAAAAATTTCACACGGCTAGAAAAATATTCGCTCTGTGTAGAAAAAGCTGAGCAAATGACCAGCACTGCAGGGCGATGCACTGGATTTTGAGATATCAACTTTCCATAGCACACAAATTGTATCACGATTTTAACTCCCTTTTTTCATTGAATAAGAACCATGTTCAAAATATTTTTACCCATTTCCAACTTTTTTCCTAACAAATTGCCTTCAATTCCATCAAATTCCTATTGCCGCGGTGTAGTGTTCGCATGCTGCATGGTAATTGACCAAACAATGTTTACCTTATTTCATTTTTTTTCGGTTACAAGTGTAACGTACATGCTGAAGCATTAATGTAAATACAAATTGTACAGTATGTGATATTCATTTTTAAATATAAATTAATATTATAATCTATCCTCTCAAGGGTGTCTGGAATTCACACCCAAATATTCCCATAAATTTATGTGAAGCACTTTGTTTTGATCATCCCACACCCCATTGACCCAATTAAAGACGGACATAATTATTTCCACATTGGCACGTGGCCCTCGTAAGGCACATGAGAATATACATTCCATAAGTACAATAATTCCCCCCAGACGCATAAACACACCTGCCCATGTAGAAAGTACAGAAATCCCGACCTAGACAGAAGATTTAGGAGGAATGCATGGAAAACCATAAAATACATAAAAAAACTAAAAAACATAGGCCGCAAAGCATACTGTAGGTTAAAAGGCATGTAAGTGTGGAAATTAGGAGTAAATTAAGGCAAGAGGGGTGGCGAAAGAAGCATACAGTAGGCGGAAACAGGTAAGCGAAGCAGCGATTGGTTAGGCGAGCGGACAGAAGCGGACCTCCCACGATGCGAGGGCATGGATCAAAGAAGTGATATAAAAGACAAGAAAAGGGGAAAAAAGACAGATTTTATGTAGATTTTTATCGAGATTTTAATATATTTTATGCAAGCGTGAAACGTGGTATAATTTGCAAGCATTCGTTGTGTATTATCGACGACAAAAGCGATCATCGACTTTGTTTATTGTTATATAATTGTCGTGCCCCCCTTTATCGCCGTTGTCCCCCATCACCGTTTTTAGATCAAGTAAAAGTATTGTAGAATCTAGGCTGAGAACCAACCAATATCAAATCTGGTCGTTACACAAGCAAAAAAAACAGACTATAACTTCAATTCAGGGTCGATTGTATCTTCAGGAAGTAATTTTTTCATGTTTCTTAGGAGAAAAGGCGCTCTCTCCAATCAAATAGAAGATAGAAAAATTTGAAAAACATGTATTTTTATCTATTTGCGTTTCAAGAGGGAAAAGGCGCTCTACTTGAACATCATAATTGCAGGTTTGTGCTTTCAGAATAGTTTCAAGGAGCTACAGTAATGAAGCAGATGGGAATACAATTCTCCTTAAAAAGCATTGCGGAGAGCGAGAGCCGAGAAATGTCATCGATTTGATTGATCGAAAAAATTTATTGATTTTTTTAGTTGTACCGGAAAATTTTCTGGCTTAGGCTTAGGCTCAGGTCTAGACTTAGACTTAGACTTGGGCTTGGGTTTAGGCTTAGGCTTAGGCCATACCTGTAAGAGGTCCGACCAGTTGGGGGAGGGTAAACCAGCGTTTTTTTGTGCACGGAAATTTGTGCCAATTGGCACAAGAGGCCAAAAAAATTTGTGCCAATGGCACAAGAAATTTTTTTCTACTAGAAACATACTGAAAACAGCGGAAAGATTTTAGGCCAAAAAGTTTGATAAAAAGTTAACTTTTAACGCATTAATTTTTTGTAAAAATCGTGACCTACCTATTTTTCAGCTGAACATGTCAGTGACATAAGAGAAAACTGTGCAAGAAAATAGTTCACGACGACTCGATCAAACTGATTCAATTTTTGACTACGAATATGAATATATCTATAGGAATATACATATATATTTAACAACAATGTAAAGACTAGAGAAAATAAAGTCGAAAATTGTGTAAATTTTCGGTCGAAACATTGTACCATCACCAACGATATCGATTTTTCTATTATTCTATTTGAGTCAATCAAACACAAAAAGTGAGAATTTCAGTTTTCAATCCGAATCTGACTGAATGAACAGAGAATATTCAGAATTTCTTTTCATTCATCAGTCAATCAATCAAATCAATCAAATGATTTTATCGTCACTGTCAAAATAGGTAGTAAGAACGAAACGCAATACAAACAAGAATTAATTTGTGAACATAAGTAAGAGTATAAAAGCCGGTGAAAAAAGGGTGCACGAGTCACTAGGTGAATCATTTAACGCGCAACCCCCTAAACATACCTGTACTTGGGGGCGGGGGTTGGGGGGGGGGACCCCCCCAACTCGGCCAACCCTATACCCAAAGTCATTTCCCCCCCCAACCCCCCCCCCCCCAGTTTGGAAAAAAAATTTTTTTTTTCAAAAAAGTGTATGTTTTTTGGCCTTTTTTGGGAAAAATTTCGACTTTTTCCTACACCCCCCCCAAAATTTCGGATTTACCCCCCCCCCCCCCAACTGGTCGGAGGTCTTACAGGTATGCCCCTAAATACTTATCGAAATTCATTTTCGCGATTTTGGATTGAAAGATGTTGACAATGACAACCTATAGAGTTTGCTGCAACGATACTAATACACTGTTCGGAGAGCAATTGTTCGCGTTCGGGTCAAATATACGAATAGAAAATATTATATTCGTTGACTCGGCGCGAAGCGCCGAAAATTTTCTGCAATTTCAGCCCGTAAAACGTCTAAAAATCGAGGAAATCTAATATTTGACCAGCCAAAAAATTTGTGCCAATTGGCACAAACGCTCAAAGTGTTTTGTGCCATTCCAAATTTTTTTCGTGCTGAAAACCATGTTTTGGCACAAAAAAAACACTGGGGTAAACCCAAAATTTTGGGGTGGAGATCCCAACATTTCGAAAATTTTGGGGAGGGGGGTCGAAAAACCCCCAAAAAAGTCGAAAAAATTTCGAAAATTTTCCTCTAAAAGACCAAAAAAGCCACTTTTTTCCTAATTTTTTCCAATTTTTCCAGGTTGGGGGGGGGCCTTTGGGTATAGGGTTGACCTAGTTGTGGTGGGGGTCCCAACATTTGGGTATAAGGTTCGACCAGGGTGGGGGTCCCCCCCCCAATTACAGGTATGGCGTAGGCTTAGGCAGCGTTTTTTTTAGCACGAACATGGCAATTGGCACAAGAGGCGAAAAAAATTTGTGCCAATGGCACAAAAAATTTTTTTCTAGTAGAAACATATACTGAAAACTGTGGAAAGATTTTAGGCCAAAAGTTAGATAAAAATATACCTAATTAAAGCTAAGTTTTAACGCATTAATTTTTTTATAAAAATCGTGCCCAGTCTATTTTTCAGCTAGTCATGTCTGTGAGAACTGTGCAAGAAAATTGTTAACGACACGACGACTCAATAGAATGGAATGCTAAGAAAATTTAAATAACTCTAGAATTGTTCAAAAAAATTCAAATTGATTCAATTTTCGACGACGAATATTTATACATATTTAACAACCATGTAAAGACTGAAGAGAATAAAGTCGGAATTGTGTAAATTTTCGATAGAAACATTGTACTAACGATATCGATTTTTCTATTTGAATCAATTAAACAGAAAAAGTAAGAATTTCTCTTTCAAATCATAATCTGACTGAATGAACAGAGAATATTCAGAATTTCTCTTCATTCATCAGTCATTGACAGCCAATAAATTTTGCTGCAAGGATACTAATACACTGTTCGACGAGAAATCGTTCGCGTTCAGGTCAAATATACGGGTAGAAAATGTTATATGCATTAAGTCGGCGCGAAGCGCCGAAATTTTTTTGCGTTTTTAGACCCTAAAACGTCCAAAAATCAAAGAAATTTAATGTTGACCAGCATTTTGTGCCAATCGGCACAAACGCTCAAAATTTTTTGTGCCAACATGTTTTGGCACAAAAAAAACACTGGGCTTAGGCTTAGGCTTGGGCTAGGCTTGGACTCACAGAGTGGTGTCCCGCAGGGCAGTGTTTTGGGTCCTTTACTATTCCTTTTATATGTCAATGATATAGATAACCTACCACGATCACCTGAAGTAAGCCTGTTTTTGTTTGCTGATGATATAAAAATCTTTAGCTGTACTGAAATCAGTGGGGACCTTCGAAAATTTCTAGAATCCATTGTCAGATGGTCTGAAATTTCTCAACTAACTCTCTCTACTTCCAAAAGTAAGGTAATGCATTTTGGATTTGATAACAAAATGAAGAAATACAAAATTGACGATAGAATAATTGAGGATACTGACAATTATGTTAAAGATCTTGGTTATTTTTTTAACCAAAAATTTTAAATTTGATGAACATATAGGCCATATTATAAAGAATGCTTACTACAGATTATATCTTATATTTCGTCGATTTGTAGGCAAAGATGAATCTTTACTGACTAATGCATACAAAACATACGTCAGACCTATTCTGGAATATGCAACTACCATCTGGTCACCCCACTCAACTAAAAACATCAGAGCCATTGAAAAAGTACAGAAATACTTCACAAAAAGGGTTGTCAACTATCCTGAGGTTTCTTATAATGATCGTTTAACTGTATTAAAGTTAGAGAAACTTGAAAGTAGAAGGCGTTTGAATGACTTGGTTATGTTATATAAGATAATAAACCATGAAGTAGACGTAAAATTGAGTGATTTCTGCACCATGACACATTCTCATACCCGATCCAACCACAATTGGAAGTTATTCCAAGGACTGATATTAAGAAATACTTCTTTACAAATAGAGTTATTCCTATTTGGAATAAACTTTCTGAATCGATAATAACATCTAGAAATAGTAAAATTTTTCGCTCTAAATTGGATAAGTTCTATTTTGGTCAACTGTAAGAGCTATATGCCTTTTAGACCAAGCACAGCATATTCGTAAATGTACTGCATATTTATTCTGTATCTAATTAACTTATTCGTTTATTTTATTATATTCTCCTAACATTGCTTAGTGCTGTTGCAAATAAAATCATCATCATCATCATTAGACTACAATTTGTCGACCAATCAAATTGAATGCAGATCTCGCTCCGCAATGGCAAAGCATACCTGGGATTGGTTGGAGGCAGGCTTTTTCTTGCACACAGCAACCAATTGGGCTGTGCAACCAGATTTTTTCTGTCGAGTTGCACAGTGCAACTTGAAGCCTGACTGCTCTTTTGATTAGGTTATAGGGATTCGTGTCCGGAGATGCATTTTTATGCATACCTCTAAGCAGGCTTTTTTATTTTTGCTTAGGATAGATTGCAATGTGCAATTTGGTGAAATATTTGGTTGCTCACACTAAAATTGATAAATTCGTCTGATTTTATCAGAAACGATCAAAATCTAGTTTTTTGTGTTGCCTTTAATTCGCGTCAGTTGTAGACTTTTAAAACTGAATTTCCTGAGTTCAGGAGAAAAAATAAAAAGTTCGGCAATTGTAAATTATTCGGTGCGGCGCGCCGGGAAAATTTAAATAATTGAGATTTCTAAAACATCGGAAAATTCATTTTTTAATCTCATTCTTCTGCAACGATTATCGATCTTAGTTTTTTAATCAGTTAGCAAAGAGGTCAAGCTCTTGTCCACCATTTCATCAATCACAATTATAAATGTAAAGAAATTGTTCTCAAATGATATAGGGCATGAAAAAGTGTGACACTTTGTCTCGGATTCTAGTATCAGTAATTCCGGAGCACGAGAACGGAAGAAAAAATCTTTATTTTGAAATTCTAGAATGCTGGAGAATGAATCTTTTCGAACTTTATTCTATGATGAAAGATCTTATTCTTCTGTGAATTAAATGAGTTTTCAGTCGGGTGAGAAAAAATTGAAATCCGAAAATTAGAGAAGGTCTAAATAATAGACAAGAAATCTCAGTCCAGTCCTAAAACAAAATGATAAATTACTAATAGAAACTAAAGACATTCTAGAAGCTTTTAATAATTTTTTCTCCTCAGTCTTCACAAAAGATAATAGAATTGAGGCTGATTTAAATTTTAATTCAAGTAAAAATAGTCTAGCAGAAATTAAAATTTCAGATGATGATATATTTTGCTCCAAATTAGAAGATTTACAAATTCAAGTTTGGTGGGACCTGATGGTTTACCAATAATAATATTTAAAAGATTAGCCAACTATTTAGTCCACCCATTGAAAAAAATTTTCAATATTTCAGTACTGACTGGGCGCCTTCCGAGCATCTGGAAAATGGCTCACGTGACTCCAGTCGTCAAGAAAGGGATCACGAGTGAAAGTTCCAACTATCGGCCTGTATCTTTAACTTGCGTTCGTTGTAGGATTTTAAAAAAAATGATAAAAGCTCAAGTGACCAGCTTTCTTGCTGTTGATAATTGTATTTCTGATCGTCAGTTCGGTTTTGTGAAGAAAAGATCCTGTGAAACCCAGCTCTTACTGTTCTCTAAATACTTAACTGATAACGTCGACAAAAAATGCAGTTGATGTAATATATTTGGATTTTTCTAAAGCCTTTGACAGAGTACCACATTCAAAGCTTATTGCAAAAGTGGAAAAATATGGTCTCAAGGAATATTTATTGTCCTGGCTTACTGATTTTCTTCATAATAGAGTTAAGTTTAAGAATTACACTCTCTACTTCTCAAAATGTAACAAGTGGCGTCCCACAGGGCAGTGTTTTGGGTCCTTTATTATTCCTTTTATATGTCAATGATATAGATAACCTACCGCGGTCACCTGAGGTAAGCATGTTTTTGTTCGCTGATGATGTAAAAATTTATAGCCGTATTGAAAACAGTGGGGACCTTCAGAAATTTCTAGAATCTATTGTCAGATAGTCTGAAAGATCTCGACTAACTCTCTCTACTTCTAAAAGTAAGGTAATGCATTTTGAATTCAATAACAAAATGAAGAAGTACAAAATTGATGATAGAATAATTGAGGATAGTGATAATTATGTTGAAGATCTTGGTTTTTTTTAACGAAAAACTTTAAATTTGATGAACATATAGGCCATATTATGAAGAATGCTTACTACAGATTATATCTTATATTTCGTCGATTTGTAAGCTAAGATAAATTCTTACTGACTAATGCATACAAAACGTTACGTCCAAGTGCGGATTTAGAGGGGGCGGGGGGGGGACGCCCACCTCCCCAAGCTTTTGAAATACGATTTTTTTTCTGTATACCTATAGGCACATTTGAAAAATTTTTGAAGATTTTTTGAATTTTTTTGGAAAAATACTAAATTTTGAGCACCGCCCCCCTGAAAAAAATTTCTGGATCCGCCACTGCGTACGTCAGACCTATGCTGGAATATGCAACTACCATCTGGTCACCCAACTCAACGAAGAACATCAGAGCCATTGAAAAAGTACAGAAATACTTCACAAAAAAGGGTTCTCAACTATCCTGAGGTTTCTTATAATGATCGTTTGACTATATTAAAGTTAGAGACACTTGAAAGCAGAAGACGTTTGAATGATTTGGTTATGTTATATAAGATAATAAACCATGAAGTAGACATAAAATTGACTGATTTCTGCACCATTACACATTCTCAGGCCCGGTCAAGCCATAATTGGAAGTTAAAAACAGATACTCTAAGGACTGATATTAAGAAATACTTCTTTATGAATAGAAGAAAGAAATTTATTAAATGCAAAGAAATACAAGTGTAAATACGAATAATACAGAAAAGCTCATGGACGTGACAAAAGCACGTGCGAATTGAGCTTTAAAAATGACTTAATTTAGATCGAAAACAGGGCATATTTTTCGAATGAATGATATCATTCGGTAAGGAATTCCAAACATCAATATTTGACAAGCAAAAGTCATGTTTTAAAGCATTAGAGTTTATTTCGATTTATACAATTTAAATAAGTTGGAGAGTTATTCCTATCTGGAATAAACTTCCTGAATCGATAACAACATTTAGTAATAGTAAAATTTTTCGCTCTAAATTGGATAAGTTCAATTTTGGTCAACTGTAAGAGCTATATGCATTTTTAACCTAGCACAGCATATTCGTTAATGTACTGCATATTTATTCAGTATTTAATTAACTTATTTGTTCATTTTTTATTATATTCTCCTAATATTGCTTAGTGCCGTTGCGAATAAAATCATCATCATAATCAAGAATTTGGATTCTTCATTATTTAACCGGCAGGAGTTCCGGTCAATGTCCTCTGTTGAGCTGATGATGTTTTTATTATTTTCTAAATGCAAAAAGTTTATATTTACGAAAGTCGAACTTATTAGAGTCCGCAAAAAAATTTTGCGTAAATAATCGGAAAACGTCTTGATTTTTTTATCATACATTGTTCCAATCTTCAAAAAAGAGGAGCGTAGCAGAATTGAAAACTACACGTCCATATTACTTTGTAGTGTACCATACAAAATCATGTGAGGAATAATTAATAAGGATATTGTAGGTCATCTTGACAGATACATATGCCTTATTCAGTAATAGGCAGTTTGGATTCAGAAAGAATAAATCATGTGTCATACAACTTCTTGAATGTAAAACTAAGTGGGTTAAGAAGTTGGATGATCAAGTTCCTGTTGATGTTGTATACATCGATTTTAAGAAAGCATTTGATACTGTCTCACATTCAAAGCTCTTACAAAAACTACAAGGATATAAAATTGATAAATTCACAATGAACTGGGTTTGCGACTTCCTTACAAATAGAACTCAATGTGTAAAACTAAGTAATGCCATTTCCGCTCCAACTCCAATAATTAGTGGTGTTCCTCAAGGAAGTGTGTTGGGTCCAACATTGTTCCTAATATTTATAAATGATATGAGTGATATAATTAAAAGTGATCTCTATCTATTTGCGTATGATGCAAAAATTTTTAATTGTCAGGATTAAAGATCTTGGTGTTTATGTTGATGAAAAACTCAGTTTTGTTCCGCACTGTGATTACATGATCAAGAAGGCTTCTAGGGTATCAAATCTAATTTTCAAATGTTTCAACTCAAATATAAATGAATTAAAAATCAGGGCATTTAAAACTTGAATATTTGGAATCCTTATCTAATGGGTGAAATACAAAGGATAGAGAAAGTTCAGAGGTGGTTCACAAAACAATTATGGCTTTAACTCTTGGAATTATCAAGAAAGATTGGAGTCCGCCAGTCTGCATTCTCTTGAATTTAGATGATCTATAACTGATTTATGCTATGTTTATTCTATAATGTCTAACGGCGTTTTGGACTCAAATAATTTTTTTGTATACAGTGCTTTCAATTATCGTGTTAACAACCCGTATAAATTATATAAGTCAAAATTTTGTACGCGATTACTCAAAAAAGATTTTTGTAATAGATATATTGATACGTGGAATATGTTACCTAATCATGTTACGTCCACTCTAAATGTTCATATATTTAAAAAACGATGTATCAAATTTTTGAGCTTATATCTGCACGATACTAATCGCCTCTAAGCTCGTGATAATATTTTTTCGTATTCTTTCCTGAATTTATTTTTCTAACGACGAATAAATCTATCTAAATGAAAATTAAATGAAATAAGTACAGGATCAAGCATTTATTCAAAATACGTTGATGTTTAAATGCTATAGGCATAAACTAGGGAGAAATTTTCTAACCACGCAGTAGAAATGATAAAATTATAAATCATTTGAAATTTCGCGCCCAGCGCTGGAAATTTTTCACTATTTCCTATTTAAAACGCTTATAGTCATACCCGTATCCAGGATTTTTTAAAAAAAGAGGAAATTTTCCTAAATTTTTTTACAAATTGACTGAATAGAAAAAAATCATTTTTGTAGTAAAGACGACTTATTTTCAGTTAGTTTTTGCGTGCTTGGATTAGTGGCTAAATGCTATGTTTGACGAAAAGTATGTAAATATAATTTAATTTGGGAATTGTGATGTATAAGTACAATGATATTGCTGAAAATGTTATTCTACAATTTATGATTTAAGTTTAATCTAACATTTATGATATTAGTTTAATCGTATATGGCGTGGATTTTGGGAAAAATCGAAAAAATGTAGACAAAAATTTAGGGGGGGGGGAATTCCTCCCTTCCCCCTCCAGATACTGGCCTGCTTATAGTGCATTTTCGAACAGGAAATTATATAACCTAATCATAAGGGCCGTCAGGCCAGAGATTGCACTGTGCGACTTGGCAGAAAAAATTTGGTTGTACAGCCCAAAATTTGGTTATTGTGTGCAAAAATAAACTCTGCCTGTAAGAGGTCCGACCAGTCGGGAAAAGGGTTAACCCAAAATTATGGGGTGGGGGTCCCAACATTTCCAAAATTTTGGGAAGAGGGGTCGAAAAAATCCCCAAAAAGTCGAAAAAATTTCAAAAATTTTCCTAAGAAAGGCCCAAAAAGCCACTTTTTCCCCAATTTTTCCGTGTTCGGGGAGGGGGTTGCGTATAGGGTTGACCAAGTTGGGGGTCTGGGTCTCCACCAACCACCCCCCAATTACGGGTATGTTTTTATGCGTTATAAAATACAAAATAGTGGAAATTTTCTGGCGCTCCACGCCGGATTTCAATTAGTATATAATTTTCTATCATTATTCTAGTGTGCGGTTAGAAAATGTCATTCTAGCTAATGCTTATAGCTTTTAATTATTATGGATAGATGTTTGATCTTGCGTTGTTCTCGACGAATTCGACGAAGAGCAAAATTTTTCTCGGTTATTTTCCTAAAATATTTTTGCGATTTTAAGAAAATTTTGAACTTCGTGCGATTAAAACATTTATAGTCTAAGTGAAAACTCTTGCTGGTTGAAGAATCGAAATTCTTGGTTTTTGAATTGTAGTTTGCCCCACTGAAAATTCATTGAATTCGCTGAAAAATTAAACCTTCTGCCTAGGAAATAAAAGTTGAAAGATTCATTTTCTAGTGTTCTAGAATATCAAAATCCAAAAATTTTCGGCGCTCCGTGCCAAACAAGTTACTCATACCAACCTTTTTCGCTTCCTCTTAAAACTCGGGAAATTGGGGTCGCAAATCGAATGAAATACAAGAAAATTAGCTTTTGACGGTTTTTCCGATAAAATTATGTTCATTTAGTTATTTTAGTGTGAGCAACCGAAAATTTATCTGTGCGACAAAAATTTTTCCACAAGTTGCACTGCACATTGCAACCTGGCTTGTGCAAAAAACCCTGATTGGTGACGCTAAATCCAATAAATAAAACTCAGTAACTCCAACCGGATCACAGCAATGTTAATAGCAGAGGAATTCATGAGAAATCTATCGTTAGTATGCTTTCGGCTGTTGTAGAACACCAATGTATCGTTCATCAGCTCATTTTGACTGGCCTGACTGGAATTCTCTCAATTTTTTCCTAGTTTTTGCAGGTTACTGACTCAGAAAACATCAGAACGTTTGGGCATGCTCCAAAAATGCAGAAAAAAGCGCCAGTGGCTACTTTGTAAACGTTTTTAAATATATGTGTCTTCTGCTGTCTTCTTTTCTAATTCCTTCCCTGTCTCTTATTATGTCTTGTTATGTTAGAATGGGCGTAGCGCACTCATCACCGTTTTTTTCCTCGAAAATTTTTTGTCCAAAATTTATTTCCTTATTTCCAAGCACTGTTTTTTGCACGGTCAAGACTTTTTTGGCTTCGTGCAGAAATTTTTTTGGTGATTTTTGCACTGGTGCAGAATTTTTTGAATCGTGTGTTTGATCACATCGGATACAGAAAAGATGCATTTTGGTGCATTTTAGAAGGCCAGAATCTCAAAATTTTCCGGCACGAAGCGCCGGTTATAGCTTAAATAAGCATTATTATTTATTTCCTAGCTCAGGTGCAGCAACATTTAATAGTTTTCATCACCTTAAACGTATTATCTCATGTTTTAACAACTTTTAATTGGTAATCCTAAATATTTTATCTCGATATTTAATGAAGATTCACATTTTTTCCTTGATACATTTTTTTGAGAAAGATCAATATGTCAAGTCTGTAAACTTTTCGAAGCGATTATTCCTTTCTTAACGTAAAATCAATTCAAAAGCTTCATGGAAGTAGTTTTCAGAAATTTCTACTCTTCTTACTCATACCTTTTCGGCCAAAATCGTGAGAGTTTTTTTTGAGAGAATTACTGGCTTTAAAAGTTTTCAGATATAAATTCTAGAAATTACGACTTTTAAACACAGGACTCGAATTTAATTCTTGAAATAAATATTTGGAAAATTTATTTTCCAGCGTCGCAGAATCTCAACACCCAAGAAATTTTCTAAAGATCAATATCTTTTATGGGTTCCCACTTGTCATCATAGAGGACTTAAACGTCGATTTCTCATGTAATTCAAAGTCATTATGCTCTGGAGTAGTTTGTTGGAAAATTTGTTCCACAATGCTTGTAGATTAGACATCGATAAAACTCAAAAATTTAAAATGTTTCCTCAATTTTAATGAATTAAAGGCTCTAAAAACATCAAAAGGTTTGAAAAAGCTCAAAAATACATGAATGAAGCGTCTAAGAGCATTTTAAAGCGAAAAACCGACTTCGCCCGGGGGAAAAACATTGGTAACAGTAGAAAACCGCAGTGCAGAAACTTTTTTTGACTTTTCTGCACTGAGCGGAAAGTCCGGTGCAGAAAAAAATACACTGTTTCCAAGTTTTGTTGGTCAAAACTCCTCATTTGTGAAAAAACGGTGATCCTATATATTCTCTGTTGAAAATATTGAAATTTTTTACAGAATCCAAAATAGTTGCGGTTATTCTTTCCGATCGGCGCTCTGATCCGGACCATAAGAAAGGAAATGGGTTCATTGACCGTTTTGGTTTTTTTCTGTTGCGGAGTTCTAATCAGTATGAAACAAGTGAGTCTTACACCTTATAGACAATGTTTATCGACTCTCCGCAATAGAGAATCCATTTTCTGTTATTAGGTTTCTACGCTGCCGGGAATCTTGGACGACGTGAAACAAGCGGCGAGCGACGCTGTCGATTCCGTCAAAAACGCGGCTAAGGATGCTTGCACAAAAATTGCCTCTGCTGGGTAATAAGATTGTCGTTATTTCTTTTTGTGTCAGTCCAATGATTATTTTATAACATTAGATAACGAAAAATCATACCTATAATTGGCGGAGGTTGAAGTCCCTCCCCACCCAACTTGGTCGGATCTAGTAGTACCCCAATATTGGATCCTCCCCCAATTCGAAAACTTTGGCCAAAAAATGCCCTTTTTTGGGAAAATCTGGTGAAATTGGGGACCCTCGGGAGTTTGGGGAGGTCTCACAGCAAAAAAGGAATTCTAAGTTTTTCGTCGGGAGACTCTATCCTCAAGTGTGCATATATTCTTAACCTCATCGGTTTGCGACGGCGATTGGTGTACTTTTTACAGTACCAATCAATAAAAATGGAAGAAAATTATTGATTAACGCTGTAAAAAGCATATAATCGTATAGCATCGTGTCCTGGTGCGAAAAGTATGAATCGGCCTCTAGAAGTGAGAGTCAATTGTGAACGATTTTCACGCAACTGAATATACTTATAATGAGCATACATGTATTCAACGATGAGTGTCCAGTGTCCACCAGTTGTACTCAAACCGACTAATATAGTTCAATTTTGTTTTCAGATGCGGAGAAAGCAACGCGTTCTTGACTTACAAATGTTGCGACGACGATTTCACCAAGTGTTGCTACGCCCTCACTCCATTAAGCATGTGAGTTGTAGTCTGATGAATTCTTCACTGATAATCATACACATGCCTGTAACTAGGGGGTGAGAATGGGGGAATTCCCTCCTAAAATGAAATCGAACAAAAATGTTTAGCCGTCTGATAATGCAGCGCACCGCTTTACCGTTTTTCTCAAATGTGGTCTTATGGGGAAAAAATTAGTGAGTTCAAAATGAAGAAAAAAATTTGGGGGTTCAAAATCGAAAAGATTCATTTTGGTGAATTTTAGAAGGTCAAAATTCCAAAATTTTCCGGCTAACTGTTTTCGGAATAATCGCGGTATTATATGATCCAGCACATAATAACATTACTTAGCAAACGTATCCGAAAACAACGTTGGCTGTAAACCGCCCAAGCCACTTGGAAAACTTTTTCACGCGTTGTATGTAGGTTAATCGCATTTTAAAATATCGACAGCTAATGAGATTTTTGAATCGAAAATAACAATTTACGGCTAAATCTGCTGGACGGGTACCAAGCGCACCCATTTGGCTTCGCTCGCGCCCTTCGGGCGCTTCGCTTCGTCCCTAAGCCTAAAGAATAGTATGAGTGTATATTTGTCGGACTATTTTGCAAGTATCGGCTTTAGCTCACTATAATGCGATGAACGTGCAACTACTGTGAATATCTCAGAGGAAAATGATCATCCAAAGTCAAAATTTTTGCTTTCAACTGATGTAGAACATGAAACCAATGTGTCATTCATCAGCTCAATGTGACTGACCTGATTAGAATTTTCTGTTTTTTTTCTCATTTTTGCAGGTTACCTACTGACTCCTTAACATCAGAATGTTTTGCTACTAAAATGCAAAAAAAACATTAGTCATTATAGACAGTCATTATAGACATGTTTAAAAATGCCGAATATTTTTGGAAAAAAATTTTGGTATGGTCAGGCCTGTAGCCAGAAATTTCTTTCGGGGGACCCCCCTGCCTACAGGCCTGGGTATGATTCTCATGTGGAAAAATCTTCGAGGAAAAAAACAATGAACTTCTTAGCCTGACAGTTAAAATTTTTTGGAAATTTGGAATACGCTTCGATATAGCTGTCAATTCTTTCTATATATTGAGCACTTACTTTTCGTGGTCAATCCACACATCTAGATCAAAAATGCTTCAAAGCGCATTTTCCTTCTACAAATTTGTCGATAGTACATCGACGTTTAGTACTTTCATTGGGAAAATATTTTCGCCCGAATACCGGTGAATTGTTTTGTTTTGAATATAGAGCGGTTTAATTGTTCTTCATCCTATGCATATTTAATTAAGCCATAGATAGGGAACTGAACAGAATTAAAATAAATGTTTTTAGTTTTGTTCGAATTTATCGAAAATAATTTCTTCCATGCAGATGCTTCTGGTTTCATTGGTAGCGTCAAATAAAGAAAAATTCCCTACCCGAACTCTTTTATTATGGTTGTCATTTAAACCAAAACGTTGTCTGAATACTGGGACAAAAAGGTTGTTTGAATGAATACTTCCAGATTGGTTATTTATTTCTGACGTTAGTTGCTTGGTTCTGAAATTATGTGATTCTCTCTTAAGCTAATGCACATGGTCATATTCCTCAAGATAAACAATATACTATGTCCTTAGCTCAAAAGAGACAGAATGTCGGTGGTCGATTAATTGGTTTGCAGTTGCATTAATTAGCAAGCGTCTTCATTTCCTTTTTGCACATAATATTTAGTCGAATACAAATGAAAGAATTGTGAGCGTCTAAGGTGATTTTCGAATGACGTGGGCACAGTCCGAAAAGTTTCCGCTTCCAACTGATTTGCAGCAGTCCTTAGTTAGGCATCTCAAAGCCTTTTTTCTAGCATTTTGATCGTTATCGCCGCCGTCGTGATTGGCTTATCGGCCTTGATTGGATTATGTTGCTGTTGCTGCAATATGCGTCGTTGAATGTTGAACGCGATGTTTATCTTTTTATTTTATGTTCCACCATGGACTTATTGATCTTGAAATGTGCAACGTTTTCGAAACGCATTTTATACCCTGAAGATTTTATACCCCTCTTTTTTGCCATCAATTTCCGTTCTCTTAACTCCGAGCGTTTTCTTGGTTTTTATGCAACTGTATATCTTACAAAATGCTAACATACGTTCAGTATTTTATCGATTGAGATTAAAGTTTCTTGTTATAGCCTGGAAAACTTTATTTCAACCGAAACACGAAAAAGTACAGGACGAAAGTGAAAAGTGAGCGCTATCCACAATAAGAATAAAATTACAAATCTTCCAGGACGTAATTTGGGTGAACGACCATAATGGGATCGCTTTCTTCTACAAAGCCTCCCATTTCTTCGGACGAAGTCTGCGTTAATTGTATCAATATATTATCCTAAAATAGAAAGCAAATGGTTGGAACTAGCTCCCAGCTCTATTTATATGTATTCCGGCAGAAATGAATCCGTAAGAGTAACTAGTTATTACGGCGCGTAATAAATTAATGTTCCATATGCCATTCGAAAGTCGGGCTTTCATATTTCACGGGGGAAACGGAAATATTATGTGCCCAGTTGCTGAACTAAGGTGGCCTTAAAAGTTTAGTTTCAAGACAAAATTTCCGTAAGGCTTGTCCAAGCTCAAGATAAGCAAAAAATTGATTATTACTTAAAAATACATGTTTTGTGTATTTTTTGAGCTGAACAACGTGCCAATTTTTCGTTCGAACTAAAAATTGAAATTCGCGTCGCAAGATCAATACGAAGTAGGGCCTGAATTTAAGCCCAAAATGCGAGCCGGGTTCGGGCTGTCTGAAAAAATTCCCGGGCCGGGCTGACCTATTTTTCAAAAGTCTTAAAAATATCTGAAGAAAACTAAAAAATTTTCGATTTTTCATTTTTTTAAACCAAAAACCGTGGACAAAGTAGCCGAAGCTTGACCCGACCAACTGTGCTCTTTACTCACACTCTTTCTTTCCGTTTTTTGCTCTACCAAATGAAATTGCATTTACACCAAATTTCTAGACACGATTTCTGAGAGGATTCAACTGAGTTGTGATTAAGTAAAAAATTAACCTTACCCGAAAATCACATATTTGGAGTAACTTGATGCGTTAGGAACGATGTCTCATTTTTAAAATGTATCAAGTTTTGATTCTCAAGACAGAGGTCGCGATTATCAGAAAATATAAGATAATTATAAGGTACTCCAAATCCTGCGACCCACATGAATTTCCGTAATTTTTTGTCAGCAGGTAGAAGACATCGTAAGCTATTTATTGAAGGGGAATTTTTTGATGCTTCTGAGCTTTAGCGGTAGATATAAGGATTTTGGTGAAAAAACGACAATTTTCGCTCTCAACATTTGATGTTTCGCGCACCACTGTATTCTTAATACATACTTTACACTAATGAATCCTACAAAAACCCTGGATAAGTTTTGAGAACACAATCTCTGACGTACCTAAACTTGCAAAACTTGAAAGAACTGTATGTGAAAAATCGAAAATTGTCAATGTTTATCTTACTGTAGCTGTGCGATTTTTGATTTTCAGACAAATAAATATCATTTTCGTTCCTATAGTGTGTTTTTTGTGAAATGCTTCAAAATAATGAAAGTGGAAAGCAAGTATTATTTCAGATTTCCAGGATTTTCTGATAAACAATATATCATATAGGACTAGAAATTTGTTGGCATACTGATCAATCCTTCAACAATTTTTAGAGTGAAAAATTTTACAGCAAGAGCCTTATGTAAACGATTTTGACGATACTACTGATTTTTGTCACTTTTCTATTTGGAAGCATTTTATAAAAAACAGACTATAGAGCATCAAGTTATACCAAAAATGTGATTTTTAGGTAGGGTTAATTTTTTACTTATCACAATTCTCTGTAGTATGAGAAACTAAATTTTCTCAGAAAGTGTTTCTTAAAATCTGACTTTCGGGTCGGTCTTCGGGCCTTGTTTTTTTCATCGGGCCGGGCCTCAAGGTTAAAGCCCGATTTCGGACCGAGCCGGGTTCGGGCTTCTAAAAAAAATTTTCGGACCGGTCCGGAAATTCCAAGACCGATTCAGGCCCTTCGGCATTTAAGGTCACAGTCATTAAATGCTTGTGAGTAATCAGATATACAATGAAGACCAATAATATTTTGTCAATGTATGTGGCCGGAAAGAGGTCCAAATTATCTTTTAGGGTTTTTGCACCCCTTTTGGGCACTTAGAAAGTAGAAAACGTGTAACGTACAAGATTAGAAAAATTTCTTCAAACCAAACTATAGGAAATTGTCTCCTGCATATAATGAATGTTTTACTACAGGATTATGTAACACATTGCTATCTTGGATTGTCTGTATTTATAGCATAAAATGATGAAAAATTGGAAACTTTCAAAGTTTAGGATATTGTAGCGACGCGAATTTTGACTTTCGTGCAAAATAAATTCCAGGATGATACTCAACATGTAAAACCGCATAACGTACCCGATTTTTGGGTATGATTAATTTTAACTTATCATAGTCAAGGTCGAACTTCTCAGAAACTGCGTCTTTGAACGGATGTGAGAGAGAGACGGCATCATTTCGAAAATGTATGGTTGAATTGGAAATCGATTCGCGTCACTACATATATAATGTTTAGAAATGTATCGGGGGACATTTTTTGAAAATATCGGGTTTGGGTCCGTGTCCGAAATTCTGAGAATATCGAGTGATGGTCCAACAAAACGGTCGGTTAATTTGGGGTCTTGTTTCGGGTGCGGGGACCCGATACATCTCCAATGAACACATCTATTCTTATACATTGAGAATAATTTTACAGTAATGTTTTAATAATGGACATGCTCGCTCTTGAAAATGATTTTCGAATCAATGTATTGTTGTTATGTAATATTGCATGAAATGGCAAATCTGCCTTCGACTATGTTTTTTACATAACTGTTTGGTGTAGACATTGGTATGCATGCACTCGAGAGGAATCGAAGGAGTAAATCGCAATATAAGTTTATTTTTCATCATATTGAATCCGTTTTTATTGATCAATTACAAATTTCGAACAGTTTTTCGACTCTGTTAGTAACTGTCACTATCGTAGACAGCTGATGTTGTTTACCGAGCACAACTTCTGAATTCAACACATGGTTGTCCTATAGTTCATAAATAACAAATTTTGAAATTAATAATAACTATAAATCTTGTAAGTCTACTAGGTAATATACGAAATTTGACGCGGATGCAGAACTGCATTCATAAATTCAGCTTCTTTCTGGATAAAAACTATAAGTAAAAATTCTCAGTTTTCTCCGAAATCCGTAACAATTTGAGATGAGAAACACTAATTTTAATAAAAAAGCATAATTGTAAATCATCATTTCTTGTGTATTTTCACGGTTCGAAGCTGAAAGAACTGTTAACTCTTTTCGGTAGCAATCGTAAAATGGGAGGCGGTTCTCTCATGTTTGACCTATGCCCATGAGATAAAATTGTCAATGAACTCATTCATTAATAATCTGACAATGATAAATTTGGGTGATTCAAAATAATTGTATCATTATGATATGATTCATAACTTGGTCAATTGGAAACTGCTTCTCGTAATAGCCGAAACTTATCCTGCATGTAAATCTACCACAGTTCATTAATTGATAGATATTTTGATTGTCAAACGAGTTATTTAGATTGAATTCAGTGTCCGAATTCAAAGATGTATAGCCATGGGGAAAAACAAACCAGAAGAATATGAGGGAAAACCAGGCAATAAAAGTGGAATTATCGGACATTGATGTTTAGAGCGTGTTGAGTGCTTGCTAAGAACGTCTTATCCCAAGTTTGAGAGAAATAGAAGCACTTGATAAGTTTTAACAGTACTTTGAAAATTTAGTGAAATTTCGAAAAACCTCAACCATTTTTACACATTTTTAAGACACTTAGCTGACCGTGTTGTGAAGTTGTGCAACCTCTGACATGTTCCACATATAAATACCCCTAAGGTCTCTTCACAAAATAATTTTTCAGTTGATGGCATGCTGTAGCTTACTGTAGGTTTCCAAATCGGGGGTAAAAACAGTGAAGGCTAATAAAAAACCAATCATTTTTGTTGAAATTTTTGGAGCTCTATCATGTGTATTTTGATATTTTTTGCCAATATCTTTCAGTGTGTGCTCATTTTGGCAAAAGATGAAGCGAAGAAAAAAATTGTGGGGTAAAAAAAACATGTGTGGAGAAAAAACCAATGTGGGGAAAAAACCATTAACCAACATATTAGTTTCATGCTGAATCTAGTTTTTTTAAACAAATGAAATAAAATCATAATGTGACTATATTTCATTGAAACTAATCATAGGGCGCAGCTGGGAATCAAAGAATCGTTTGGTTTTATCTGCAACAAGGTTTTTTCTCCCAAATTTCGGAAAACCTGGTTTTTTTAACTTTCACCTTGTCATTTCTGGCTCCCAAATCTTGACCAATAATTTTTTGATTTGTTTGCTGTATCCCTCTATACGACCCACGAAAAATGTGACACAGTTTTCCCCTACATCTATTATCGTTATGTAGAAATTCGAAAAAAACGGTTTTTTGGTTTTTCCCCCATGACTATACGTCAAGGCTGTAAAATCAACATTACATCTAATGTAAATTAGCCATCTTTCTCTGTCGGTAGCTTTCGACTTATCTCAGAAAATCGGCCTCAACGGAACAACAAAAAACCTTAACGCTATCTTAATGCTTTTAAGGTAGTAAGCTAAAGGTTCGTATAGAGAAACCTGATATATTTAAGGTTTCGTTAAGGGCGCCGTTCTTAATGGTCGCGTTGAGGTATAAGTCGAGAAGCCCACACTAAAAATGAACATTGAAAGCTAAAGTGGAGCATTGATTAAGGTTGAAATTTTAACTTGACGCAGTCACTAGTAAAGTTTCGCGTTAAGGCTACTTCATTAAGACTCAAGTCGAGCAACGAGGCCCTGAACCTCGAATTTCAAAGATCACAAAATTAGTAGTATCTCACAGGTTTGATCAATCGATCGATAACTTTCTCCACCAACGTTTTCCGATAAACCAAGTCAGCTTCGGTCGCTAATTCATCTTGAATTTCGCTAATATACCAAGAAATGAGTTCGGATCTTCTGATTCCAGTATCATCTGTATAAAATTAGCATATAGGATATTTCCTTGTCGGTGTCCTATCGATACTCATACCGTTCAGTTCTTCTTGTTGTCTGATATGAAAAACCAGCAAATTGGCTAATTTTCTATATTCTTCGAAAGTGAGCTTCAATTTTTGCGGCAAAGCGGTTTTACCAATCATGACTTGCTGTTCGTCACCGTTTTCAGCCTTTTCGACGTCATCGGCGAGTCTATTTGCGTGACCTGCGTGAGAAACATAATGACTCATCAAAAAAGGACAGTCTTTTCGGTTTTGGAAAATTTATAGAATTTTCTTTTTAACATGGAGTCTGCTGAATTTTCATTATACCGTTAGCAACGGCATCATCCAACCGTTGTTGATCAAATTCGACGTCCGGCTGTTCTACTCTAATGATTGATTTGCACAACAACCGAAAAGCTTCCTTGACGTGAGTCTCCGTAATCTAATTTTGCACATAATGATCATATGTGATGATGATACAAGAAAGAACAAAGAGTGAAAGTTCGCTTACATCGGCCAAACAATACATTCTGGCTACGGCTTCGGAAAGACGTATGAGAGATTCTAATTGACGAACGGTCACTCGGCGACTAGACAATGCCGACCCGCCGGTTTCTCGTAGGCGCAACTGTTTGTAAAATGTAACTAAACATTCGACCGCGGCTTCAGTCAACTAAAAAATATGTACGACTGATAATAGTTGAATTATAAGGATTGCATCGAATTAAAAAAATAAATTGCACGCTCAGTTTAAGCTAAATTGACATTACAGAGATTCCGAACTGGAATCTCATCCAAGCCTTACTTAAAAATTGAATATTCGATACTTGAAACATATTAGATTAGATTGAATAGATTAAAAAATATTCTTTAAAACGTTCTAAATTAAGAAACTTACAAGCAAGTACTGTTTTATATTTTTGTTATAGCAAACCATACTTCAGTATGTATACAGAAGATTTGTGAATCCGGTCAACAAATGTAGAAATCACTTCCTTATAAACTAAAAATAGAATATTCGACTTTGTAATAGACAAAGACCTAGGGAAGGGTATGGGGGGTATACGGACGCCTACCTAACTATCAATGCAAAAGGTGAAGAACATTCTTGATAGATTTCTTTAGTTTTGAATTCAGATTGCTTGTTTCTAACTTGGAATCCACAGGGATGGGTTTCTCAGTAAATTGAACACTTTTAGTTTAGTCAAAAAATCATTTTTCTATCTCAAACGTATTTCATATATTTCTGGAAAGTAAACATCGTCTGAGAAGTTGCATTATCTATAAGCTAGATGTGACTCATTAAACGAATGACAGTCGAAACCGGGCCCAGCTTTTGTTCGAATTTACGAAAAACGCAGATAAATATTTGGTTTTCTAGCTAGTTGACGGCCTAAAGGTGTCCCTAGGCGGATGAGAAGACAACAGGTACCCGGACAAGAATATCGGGTGTCGGAAACATTTTCACCAACACGAACCCGAATAAATCGCATGTCGGATACCCGAATTCGAATAAATTCAACAATTTTTTCGGATTTATATCAGACATTTCCGAAAAAAACTTATCAATATCAATCAAAAAAACTTACTAATCAATTAACATCATTCTAGCAAATTAATTCTAACGAACAAACTTTTGGCACATTAATCAAAATTACAGAAAGGTAAGTTCGAATATTTTATCATTATGAGAAGCATTGGCACGACACATTAAACGCAACACGTTCAGTGCAGTGTTTTTCCATGCAAAGTACTTTCGTTTTTGTCAACTGTTTCAACATCTAAGAGTATTCAATACTCTCCTACAAAGTTCACACGATATTTCAAGTTTTTAAAACTATTAAATATAAATTCATAGTTTCCTTTTCATGAAAGTGTTAACATATTGGCTGATAATTCCTTTTCCAAAGTTTTTGTCCACGTTGTACTGTTCGAGTATACCTGTAAGACCTCCGGTGTAGTCCCAACACTGCCACCATCCCAACGTTGCCACTGTCCCAACCATGCCACCACTTTTTTAAAGTGGCATCATGGATAAAAATTTGGCGTAACATAATGAGATATAACCTTGTGAAGCAAACAGGGTGCCTTCAAATTCATGAAACATGTGAATTAATCGTGCCGTCTTTAATTTTCATTATTTTTTTGGAAATGATTGACTTGTGATGGCAGTTGGGGTTGCTCTTTTCGGTGCACGTTTGCACAACCAGGGCGTACTGCATGCAATTTTTTCAGGTAGGCGGTAACGTTTTTCCTGATATTAGCCTCGCGCTATGTACAAGTGGACAAAAATCTTATGCGTGCAAAAAACGCTTTTGTAGATTCACAAATAGATGATTTTCGTGCTAGAGTTCGTCGATACTTGGAGCACTTAGTATACCTGCTTGGTTGAAGTTTTTGATTGATTCAGTAAAATTAGGGAAATAAGTTAGGAAATGGAGACACCCAGTTTGCCTCACAAAATCATGTCAGCATGTTATGCCCTCGTGTGAAATGGTGGCAATTTTGGGACGGTGGCAATCTTGGGATGGTGGCAATGTTGAGATGGCGGCAATGTTGGGATTTTTTGGAGGCTATGTTGAGACGGTGGCAGTGTTGGGATGGTGGAAATGTGGGGCACAATCAGACCTCCAGTGACTGGAGGAGGTAAACCTAAGATCTATGGGGTGGAAGTATCCAACTTTCTCAAAATCCCGAGGGGTCAAAAATGACCACAAAAGTCGAAAAAACCGAAAGTTACAAAAATTCTCAACATCTTGTCTAATTTTTTCGAGTTGGCGAACTTGGGGGTTAGCGGAAGTTGGAGGATGTACAAAACCAACATCTGGGTACGGGGTCCGACTAAGTTGTGGAGACCTCCCAATCACAAGTATGTGTTCCAGTTTCTTTTAGTGCCAAACATACATGCGCAGCATAGAAATTCTGCTGGGGGTCAGCCAGGACAGGTGGTAAAATAGAATTTTCCCCCCAACTAGAAAAAATTGGGGAAAAAAGCTTTTTGGCCTTTTTTGAGAAAATTTTCGAATTTTTTTTTCCATTTTTTGGCCAAAATTTTGGAATTCCAACCTCAAAATTTTGGGTTTACCCCCCTCCCGCAACTGGTCGGAACTCTTACAGGTATGGTTGTACTTGTCGTAGTTTTCATTTTTGGCGAAAAATAGATCGAATGGAGTAAACTCGCTTAGTAAGTATGCTCGGTTAATACGTGCGGTGGAGTCCAGCCTCTTAAGGGTAAGTACGATTCGAGTTCGACTGTGGTAATAAATAAACTAAATGACCTTTACTGTACCGCTCTTTTCTAATGCGCTGTACAGTTCGGAAATGATCTACTTAAACCTTTCTCTTCTGCCAGTATTTAAGAATGACCTGGGGGTTATTCACCATACTTCTTAATCAAGCGGTACAAACTACATGCGCCACTGCAATCAAGTGTCTCAGCAGGTATATCATTAGCCTTGCATTCAATTTCATAAAACGATTTGACTGCAATTGCTTGAAAACTGAAAAATGTTGTATACTATGTATTTTAAGGAAAAAACTTTATCTCTGCAATTATCAGTTCAATAAACTTGACTGAATCGAAAAAAATCCTTCATTTAATTCGGTGTTTTTTCTGCACCCGGCTTCCTGCACAGTGCAGAAAAGCAGAAAAAAGTTTCTCCACTGCGGTATTCTCCTGTTACCACTGTTTTTCCTCCAAATGGGGAAAGGGGTCACAATGTTTTTCCCCATTTTCTCAAAGTCGTTTTTTCGCTTAAAAATGCTCATAGGAGCTTTATTTATGTGCTTTTGAGCTTTTTCAAACCTTCTGGTGTTTTTAGAGCCGTTAGTTCATTTAAATTAAAGAAAAAATTGAAATTTTCGAGTTTGATCGAAGTCTAATCTACAAGCATTGTGGAATAAAGTTTCAGCAAACTATCCAAGAGCATAACGATTTTGAATTACATGAGAAATCGACGGTAAAGTTCTCTATGATGACAAGTGAGAGCCCAAAAAAGACATTAATCTTTCCGGCGCGAAGCGCCGGGAAAATTTTTTGGGTATTGACATTCTGCGACGCTGGAAATCAATTTTCCGAACATTTATTTCAAGAATTAGATTCGAATTTTGTTATTTTCTAATAGCTTCTAGAATTTTATATTTGAAAAATTTTTAAATGAGTAATTTATTCGCAAACTCTCATAGACTTGGCCGAAAAGATATGAGTAAGAGTACAAATTTCCGAAAACTATTTCTATGAAGCTTTTGGATTGGTTTTACGTTAAGAAAGGAATAATCACTTCAAAAAGTTTAGAGACTTGTCGTATTGATCTTTCTCAAAAAATGCGTCGAGGAAAAAATGCGAATCTTCATTAAATATCATGATAAAATATTGAACATTACCAATTAAAACATGAGATAATACGTTCAAAATGATGAAAACTATAAAGATTAAATGGTAAGTGAAGCGCCTGAGCTGGGAAATAAATAATAATGATTATTAATGTTATAAAAGGAATATTCGGGATATTCGAAAATTGCCTCTTCCGCGTAAAAATAAGTATCTATCTTTTTAAAAATCCAACCCTCTACAATTTACCAGAAATACTATCAAGTATCAACTCTGTTTTGAGCGATACGAACTTCGCACCACTCGTGCATGAATCACATTCTGTACAGCTAATTTTTATGCTTTCTCTATTTGCGATTTGCGATTATGCGATTTGGCCACAACTTATCAACCAGCATAACCAAGTAGATTTCTTGCGTAACAGTATCATCAAAAAATAACGGCTGATGATGCGGTGTGAGCATATTCAAGTTCAAGTGCAACCCCTTCAGATTTTAGTCTGGAGAAGATTTGTTTCAGAGTGCTCTAAAAAATGAATATCTACAAATTGTTGTCCAAAACAACTCTCATATACAGGCTTTTTTTGCCGGAGGTAAATGAAAATTTTTTGAGGCAAACGAAATTGGAGTAGTCATTTGTACATGTACAAACGCTCTTCCCCATTTAGGGAAGAAAATTTTGGGGATAAGGTATAGAAAATATGCATTTTGGTGCGTTTTAGAAGTTCTCAAAATTTTCCGGCGCTTCGCGCCGGTTATACCTTTAATAATCATTATTATGTATTACGTAGCTCAGACGCAACTTTCAAAATGTCTACCTTCCCCTATCATATAATGTATAATAGTTTTCATCATCTCAAACGTATTATCTCATTTTTAAAGTGGTAATCTTCAATATTTTACCTTGATATTTGATGAAGATTCGTAGTTTTTCCTTGAAACATTTTTTGAGGAAGATCAATACGTCAAGTCTCTAAACTTTTCAAAGTGATTATTCCTTTCTTAACATAAAATCAGTTCGAAAGCTTCATGGAAGTAGCTTTCGGGAATTTCTACTCTTCCACTCATATCTTTTCGACCAAGGTCATGAGAGTTAACGAATAATTACTGTTTTCAAAATTTTTAAGATGATAAAATTCTAAAATTTACTACTTTTGAACACTAAATTCGAATCTAATTCTTGAAATAAATGTTTGGAAAATTAATTTTTCAGCGTCGCCGAATGTTAATACACAAAAAAATTTTCCCGCGCTTCGCGCCGGAGACATTGATATCTTTTTTGAGCTTTCATTTCTCATCATAGAGGACTTGACCATCAATTTATCATCTAATGCAAAGTCATCATGCTATTGGATAGTTTTCTACAAAATTTGTTCCACAATGCTAGTAAATTAGAATTGAAACTCGAAAATTTCAATTTTTTTCTAAATTTTAATGAATTAACGGCATTTTTTGAGTTATAAATAAAATTTGAAAATTACACTGATTTGGTTTAGTCTTTGGCCATGACATAGAGGAACACAGGTTACTTATTTTAAGTATTTTTGCTATGTACATGTACAAATGGGTCATGTCCAAAAAAACCCTACTCATATATTTAATAAATTACCCGGAGCCGAGTAAATTTAAAATCAATATCCGAACGCGGATAAATCGAAATTCACTATATATATATATATGTTGGAAAATGAACTTTCATAACGTTGGGAAATAAATTAAAATCAGACTGATGAAGCGTAATTTGCCTCCGGTTAAATTTTCGGGTTTTTGTATTCTAAAACGCTGAAAAATAAATCTCTCCATCAGATAATTCGTGAACAAATGTTTTGAAATCGCGTTCTAGAGTAATGTCTTCAATTTCCACCTTCAATTAACGCAAAAGTTCAGATTGCAAACGTTAAAAAAATTTCAATCATCGAGAGAAAAAATTGAGAGACTTGATGAAAAATCTCTATTTTCGGCGACATAATTGACTGTAAACGATTAGAAAATGAAACGAGCTAACTTGATTGATAGAAACTGTTGATCATTAATTAGTAAGTCGAAGTAGATATGCTAACGGCCGCGCCTGATAGAATATAGTTATAATTATACCCATGACCGGCGCGAAGCGCCGGAAAATTTTGAGATTTTGACCTTCTAAAGTCCACCAAAACGCATGTTTTCGGTTTAGAGTTACTGCCTCAATGGGGGGGGGGGGGGGCGGCCGCCCCCCGCCCCCCCCCCTTGCGCACGGATGTCGCATTCCTAACTTTTAGTGACGATATTGCGTTCCGACACTCCACCTACGACCTGGTGAATGCTGACGACCAAAAAGAATTTCAGTACTACCGTGGCAAGATCATGGATTCACTCCTACCGAATTACGAACCTTGCTGATGTACGCTTTGTAACAACATGCAATCTCTGAAACAGGTAAGTGAACTAACTTTAGGATTCCATAGTTTGGCGAAGAGTATGTATCGTTGAACGTCGTCGGACGAGTAAACCTTGTGTGTCGCGACGTCGCCGTCTTTGTGAAGATCCAAAATTCTTCTAGCAATCGCGTAATCGACGATCTAATGTATACATAATTTAGAAAACATCAACAGTACACAATTCATTCAATCTTTTGTTTTGTGGCAAATCTTCTCAGTATAACTGAAAAAAATCTACTTCATCGCATTCGTCGACTACAATAAAAAATAAATCGAAACGCGATACGATAGGCGAAGACAGATTTATATTTTGACGCAATGACTTTGATCTATCGTATCGGCCTCCGATGGGGTTCGCCGCTGCCAAAATGGAAGCTCTTGCGTTTAAAGTGGCCTAAGAAAACAATATTTCGAAGATGAGAAAACAACAAGTTTGCAAAGATAACTGATATTGTTTTACCGAGTTCAAACTGTATCACGTTTTGCATGAGCCGAAAAAACTGGCTCTCAGCTAATATTTTCATATTCCTCTCGCAGCTTTCACTCCTACAATTCATCAGGTTAATTTTTTAGCTACAGTATTCGGGTGTATTTCTAGGAACCGGGGTTTTCTTTTTGGCACAGTGCTAATAAGGTCAGGCCTGTGCTGATGCAAATTTTACTCGTGCTAAAAAAAGAATCCCTGCTAGGAACATTTATATATTCTTCATAATCAAATTCGAAATGAACTCTCACTACAGCAATTTTACTGCTCAACGAGATTGCTAAGTCAATTTAGCTTCAAAATCAGTGAAAAACGACGACGGGAATATCCAGAGCGTCGAAAATTGTAAAAAAAATATTTTTCAACATCAAGAGTCGAACCAGTGAATCTGTTTTCAGGATAAAAATGATTACTCGTTTTAGAACATAAGGTTTCCAAAATATTTCTGCTGGCCACATGGTAGCCACAGGGTACCACAAACCTTTGGTTGGGAAAAACCGAAAAATGACAATTGGTTTTCTGAGACAAAAATTACTTTTTTTTTGACTTTTTGGGTAGAAAAAAATCAAAATTTTTTCTCTTCAAAGAATTCATAAAATTTTGAGGGATCGATGCCCGTCGCCTCTAAAAAGTCGCTTGACCCCGCAGACCTTGGATCTCCGTCACATGTA
The DNA here is from genome assembly GCA_963922205.1 of Romanomermis culicivorax. NCBI lineage: Eukaryota > Metazoa > Nematoda > Enoplea > Mermithida > Mermithidae > Romanomermis > Romanomermis culicivorax. Next base: position 367,606 of record CAWUHX010000033.1, read on the forward strand.
TGAGTTGCAGGGTATAGCTTCTTTGCATATTTATAATTATTATACAATCATGAGGGATTCCATAGGAACGCCCCCCAGAAATCTTCGACCTTATGGCTAGCCATTGGACGATCCCTCCACAGAATTTGCCAATCCCATGGCTAGCCATACGACAAATATAGGGACCCTTATACTCTTAGTCAGAAAAATACTGGAAAACGCCTATCTTTGAACAAAAATGGTCAAAAATAAAAATCTACTCAGCGATTCGTGCGATGGATACATTTTTTACGGTTTTTTTAACACAAAAATTAATATTTTTTGAACGGGTTTTCGAACTTTTTTTGGCGAAAAAACTTGTTTTTTTACTTAACGAACCCCTCCCATAACATTTTAGGGAATCGGTAATCCCCAGCCCAAAAAGGTCGCCGGGCCCTCCTAGACCTCGGTGCTTCGTTACATGATTGCTTGAAATCTCAAATTCCACCAATGGCCGTAGGCAGGACCGTAGCCAGGCGGGATGCGGACCATGCGGCCGCATCCTCTATAGGAATCCAAATTAAAAAAATTTCATACATGCTTTTTTAGCTTTCAAAAACTCATTGTGTGATGTGTATATGTACATACTTAATACGACTTATCAACTTCTGAATTTAAAAACTTTTCCGCATCCCCTGAAAAAAATTCCTGGCTACGGGCCTGGCCGTAGGTAAGCTTTTGGTGAACTCTGGAAATAATCGAATTGAATCTAACTCAAGTAAAGTTTGGGGTAACATCTACATCTTCATATGTTACAACGAAGATATCGGCGCCACATTTCAGTCATTGCTATCATAGCCTGGGAGCTGAGCCCTCGAGTGGACCTTTGCTGACCATAGCCTATTCACAAAAGAAGATCACTGGAAAAAGAAAGGAGATTAATAGACTATAAATACTTTTGATCTTGCATGGTGGCTTGAGACTAGTGGACGTTAGAGTTCAAATAGGTGCATGAACGTGTGACATGTGAACAGGGTTTTTTAGGCAAATTTGGAGCCATGGCTCCTAAAAATTCTGATTGGCTTCTAAAAATTTAGGGACACAAGCCAAATTGGCTTGTAAAAATGGGAGCCTAACCACCTTTTTGATTAGGCTATAGGGATTCCTGTGCGGAGATGCATTTCGAAATGAAAAATACCGGAAATTTTCTGGCGCCTCGCGCCAGATTTCAATTCATTTATGATTCTTGGTATCATTTCTGTTGTGCGGTTAGAAAATGTCATCCTAGCTTATGCTTATAGCTTTGAGAAACCAGCACATTATGGATGAATCTTTGATCTTGTATTGTTTTTTCCACGTATTTGACGAAAATCAAGATTTTTCTAGATTTTTACAAAATCGTTTTGCGGCGCTTTAGAATTTTTGGCCTTGGTGAACATAACTTTTTGCATTTGGAAAATGATTAAAACACCATCAGCATGGGAAAATGGCAGAGTTTCTTGCTATCCGAAGTAGCCATTCAGATTGATTGTTGCCTAAGTTTTGAATTTTAGTTTGCCCCACTAAAATCGCATCGAATTCACTGAAAAAATAGACTCCATGCAAGAAAAAGATATTAAAAGTATTCATTTTCCAATGCTATAGAATATCATAATCTAAAATTTTCTTTCAGTGTTGAGCGCCGGAGACATTCAAGTCCGAAGCAAAATACCTATCACGCTTTTTTGTGTTATAGATCATGTGAAAACAATCACTCTTGATAAATAATTGTGATTGGTAAATTACTGGCTCCAGACGTATAAGATGCAAAATGGAGGTAAAATGTTTGACCTCTTCTACCAATCAAATGGTGAAAAGATCGGTCATCGGCATTTGCAGTAGAATGTGATGAAAAATGCATTTTCCGATATTTTAGAGGCCTAGAAATCAAAATTTTTCGGTGCTAGGGGGAAGTAACTTTTAATCATTTTCCTGATGAAATTAAGCGAATTTATCAATTTTAGAGTGGGCAACTAAAAATTAGTCTGTGCAACTAAAAATTAATCTGTGAAACCAAATTTTCCCCCAAGTTACAGATGAACCTGGCTTGTGTGAAAAAAGCCTGATGGTGGATTTGAATAATGACTTATCTGATTTGTGTGCCTTATTATTCCGTGTGTGATTAAAAATGTATTCAAAATGATTGATCTGTTATGTGGGCTTCTACTGTGATTTTGAAGAGTGTTTTTAACTAAACTTGTTGAAAAAAACTGTTTTCTACTACCACTTTCATTTACAAACTTTTTAGTTTTTGGTTGTTAAAAGTCCTATTGACTTGTGAAGTTTTGACCTTACGAGCCAAATGGCCTGTCGAAAAAAGACCCTGCATGTGAACCTGGAGAGATTTCAACGACTTGGAATTTGGAACTCAAGCATGAATATGATCATGATCAGGACAGTTTTTGTAATTGATAACTCACTAGTATGGAAGTCAGGATTTTTTAATATGACCCTGAAGCCACGAAACCGTCGGGGCTGCGGCTGCTGTTGATGACAAGGTCAGCTGGGAAAACAACGTGACACGATTTTCCTGACGCAGAAAGCTGGTAAGGAAACGTTAATCAAAGGTTTATATTACACCAAAATACTGAATTAATGATGAGAAGTAAAGTGCTAAATGAAATTGTTTTTCTGAGGATCAATGCATCAGGTCATTGTGCTGATGTGACCACGGACACCATTTATATGTTTTGATGAACCCAGTTACAATATTGCCCGTACTCACACCACTCAATGCCAACCTATTTCTGCCTGTATCGTGGTTTGACAAAATCAAACTTGGGACGAAAATGAGTTGAAAGGGACTGCTTCCTGAAAAACTAAATGACGGCACAGAGCGATTTTAGACTTTGAACTTAAGTTACGCATGCATTTTTTAGCATGGATTAGGACGATGTTTAAAAGTGAACATCAAAATATCGTGGGAGTTGACAAATTTTCCCATCTCTCCTCATTAAACTTAAAAAATTAATTCCCCATCATTTCGCGAATTCCATCTTACAAATAAAAAAAATATGGGTAAGCTTACCGCTAGCTTACAGTGCAGTAGGCTAGATTACGCAGATCAATTTGAAGAGATTAAATATTTTATCTGTTGAATTTCTGATTCAATGTATGATTCATACAGATATTTGTTATATGTCAAAAGTGAAGTAAAATGACGTGACATTGTCTAAATTCAGGTTATTCCGATCAAACATTTAATCTTCCACACCTCAGAGGCATACATGTGACGGAGCTCCGAGGTCTGAAGGGCGGTAGAGCGACGTTTTTGTGGGTGGTGTCATCGATTGTCCAAAGTTTTAGGGAGTCATTGGAGGAAAAAAACGATCTTTTTCGTCTGAAAATTCCGAAAAACAATTCAAAAATACTAATTTTTGTCTAAAAAACCGTAAAAAAATGTATTTATGAACGAAGGGTAGAGAAAATTTTGGCTAATGACCATTTTCGCTCAGAAATAACCATTTCCTAAAAAGATTTACATTTTTCAGTTTTTTTCGACCAAATGAGTGGGCTTCCTACGCAGACAATCCCATGGGGAGGGGAATGAGGGGGGTATTACCCCTACCTAAGGTCCTAAAAATTCATCACTGGGTGCCTAATTTTGAGGAAAAATAAAGTGTTTAGCGGACATTTAGCTATACTACCCCGCAAATTTTCAAATTTACCCCTACCTGAAAATTCTGACCTTGGGGACCTCTGTTCCTATGGCTATCCTATCTAGCAATATGATTTGCGAATCCTGGCGTCACTATATCGCCGACGATTTCTCTGGGAGAGATTTTATGGTACTCTCCCAATCACATGTATGCTCAGAGAAAAGGCATGTATGCTCAGAGGAAAGTATTTAGTGAACTGATTCTACTCAAAAGTTGACTGAATTAGCATTTCGAGCATTTTACGCAATAGTCAAGCGCTTGGTTTGCTAGAAAGGGAACCTTCGCAGACCAATTTGGAGGGATTACGCATTTTGTCTACTGAATCTAAGATTCAATGTATAATTCATACAGGTATTTGTTATATGTCAAAAGAACATAGAACCATTCAGATTTTAGACAAGTAAGATGCAGTAAAAACGAATTCTTCGGTCGTGTGAATAATTACTCGAACTCTATCAGCTGAGTAAAAAACCGATAATTATTAAATTGAGTACCTTCACTCCAGATTTTGTTATCGATATGGTTTGTTGTTCCATGGCTTCATGAATCGCAACTTGATCGCGGGGATCCATTTTATCGAATTCATCGATACAACAAACGCCCTGAAAAAGAAACAAAAATAAGAAACTTCGATAATTTAAGTCAAAAAAAGTAGCTTTTACATTATCGGCCAGCATCAAAGCTCCGGCTTCGATGACAAACTCGAAAGATTCTTCGTCCTTAACGACGGCGGCTGTAAGACCAGCGGCACTGCTCGCTTTTCCGCTCGTATAAATAGCGCGAGGAGAAAATTTTTCGACTTGTCTTAAGGGAGAAGAACAAAATGTTAGACAAACATGCACGAAATTTGCAAGACCAAGATTGTCAAATTTTATTCTTTCCCATACTTCTGGACATACTTGAAAAAAGCGTTCCAAACCAATCTCAAAAGAATCTAGTGATGCTGCATAGCACGGACAATTTTTTTGCGCGAGCCTTCAGAACAGTGCAAAATAGTTCTAAAAAAACTTTTTGTACCGAGGATTTGTTTTCACCGAATAGAGCAAAAATAGCGAACATTCGAAATACTCCTGTATTGAAAAGATATTTTCTTTTATAACCATTCAATATTAACACTGGATATGGTGCCAAAAGCTGAAAGGCTGTAACTGCATACATTTGAATCACAGAGAAAAATTGTTTTGTTTTCATTCGACTTTCAAAAAATTGTACGAAACATTCAGAATAATAATAAAGCAATATCAGAAAGATCTTAGTTTGAATTTCCTTTCCAGAAAAAGGAAATGAATGGCATGATAGAAAATTAAAAATCGGCGAAAAAATTGCCAGGCAATAAATTGAAAGTTGACAAATACTCTGACAATTTGTTAAGTGCATATTAAAGACTGAAATTGAGTCAGCCTGACGCGTGACATTTGTCAGTTCTTGGACTGTCAATAATCAATTTTCAGCTTCAAAAGTTTATTTCTGATCTTACTACCATGCATACAAAAGTAAATACTACAGTAAGCTTTTGCACAGTCGTCAAATAACACTGTGCAAAGAACACTGGTTCCGGATGAAATTGAATGATGAGCAATTTACTGCAACAGAAATAGACACCGGGAAAGACTTGGTTTACATACTTTAGAAAATGACTTTTAGCCGTACTCGGGTCACCGACTATACAAATGTTAACGTCACCTCGCAATTTCGCGCCTTCGTTCGTCTCCTTAGCTACGCCGCCGAACAACATCAGTAAAATGCCTTTTTTTATATCCTCGTTTCCTAAGAGAATTCATTTGAAAAAACTGTGCATAAAATAAAAACTAGTGAGTATTAAACCGTGAATCGTCGAAAATAGACTAGTGGTCAAATTGTTGTACAGGTTAGGATCTTGACTCATTTCGGCAATTTTTTGTAATTCGTCTGGAGTCATATGTTCTTTGGCCCATTCGGGAGACATTTCTTCCTCGGTCCAATACTTGTCCCCAAACTATGTATGCACGCAAAAGGTATAATGCAAAAATTTAGAATAACATAATAAAATTATTGAAAGGACAAACCCTAGGATTCGAAGGTCGGACGGAACATGCTAGAAAAGCTGTTCGATAATTTAAATCTCGAACGCCCAGAGATTTAAGACCCATAAGACCTTCGGTATTGTATCCTTCTTTGCCTTTGTGACGCGCACTGCTCTCTATTTTAGCACCTGAAAAATTCGTTAGAAATAAATTGAATACTAAACACGAATAATATATTTCATGTCATTTGATAATTTTTGAAAACTGGTGTGTAGTGCATTGTACCTCGTGGAGTAATCTACAGTTTTCATCGTGATAAGACGATTGCTATCATTAAAAAAGCGTATTGGGTGAAAAGAATTTCAGTTCAGCACAGAATAATTGGGCTAGCAAAGAACATTTTTGGTTTGTCGCCCCTCTTTTGAATTCAGATGCCCTATTCATAAAGGCAGGTGTAGACCAGAAGTCCCCAAGGTCGAAAATTTAGGTAGGGGTAAAATCGTAAATTGTAAGGATAGTACTTAAAATATGCTGTGCCATGCCGTGACTTTTTTTCTTTTTTTTTGCTCTCAACTTTTTTGCGGAATTGGGGTGGTGTAGTACTTTTACCACAGAACAGTTCTGACTAACAACTTACAAAAATGAATAATGCCCCTACTTTATGCTTTTTACGGTCAAAAACCATTTACTATTTCAACCCCATTTTCTACCTCCCAATCAAGAAACTTGAATGTACTAATTATGTGCAGAGAATAGTCAGACTTTGAAGATTGTCGTGTCAACTGATTCCTACACATTTCAAGAATCTTGCCCAACATACTTTTGGAAACATTATTTCAACCAGCATATTCAATCACTGATAAGGGTTGTAACAGTGCTTCAAATTGAAAGTGCTCATGCCCAATATGGCTTTAGTATTATTAATCCCATTAGATTATGAACCACGAGTTTGAAACCAGGTGCCACTCCTGATCCACGTCAACGGATCTCGCATATCTCAACTCATAGCAGGAAAGTACACCACAGCTTGGGTGGAGAAATCTAACCATATGCGCACAGAAGATCCAAGGCAGAAGCGGGAAAAAGGAAAGGAGAGCATGAAGAGGAAGAATTTTAAGAACATAATGTTTTTCTTCCCAAGGGGCGATTTTTTGATAAATCACATATACATAACTCATTATTTGATCTCCCAACCTACAAGTAGTATATATCAATGTGCTGATATCCTTTCCTAAAAATCGCTATATGGCACACAAGTAGCATACTTTCCCATTATCATCTGCTCAGTAAATGTGTCAAAAAGACCAGTGAGTAATTCCTCTCAAACACACATTGTGCAATGTTTCTCCAATTACTATAACATACTGAGGATGAAGTCTACCAGAATTTTTACCAAAAATAAAATCTTTTTGCAATAGTGAGCTGTTTTTACGGGGGTAGTAAATGAATTTCCACGGGGATAGTAAATGAATTTCCTCTCCCATACCCCCCATGGGGTGCTCTGGTGTAGACTACTATTAGTAATTTTATTGCCTGAAAGTGGAAAATCCACCAACAGGTAGAAACGGTATTCATAAAATCAGGGAAAAACTAATCATAGGTACTAATTTCTAGCTCGCATGGTGTGCACAGTGTACAAATTGGGTCAAAAAATCTGCACTTTAACAAAATGAATTCATGTGATGCCACACCGCTGTCGCTGACATTTGAGTGAGATTTCGCAAGATGTGAAACACTGCTAACGTCAGCAGCTTTAAAATAATTTCTCTTCGACATATGAAAATACATCAAATCTGTATGAACTTGAATTTTCAGCATTCTTTAATACAAATACCAACGATGAGTTCATGGATTGGGTTGTCAAGAAAGTAATGTCGATTTTTGGTCATGTGTTATCAATCAAGTTTTTTCTTAAAATCTCCAGCCAAATAAATTGGGTTGTTGATGGTTTTTTGGAGAGAAAACATTATTGTTTTGAAACATGGGGTCAGTTTTCAATTGCTCATACTGTCCGTTTTATTGATATCTAAAACAAAGTGTTACCTCCCCGACCATATATGTCATTGCATTTTGCATGAGTGTGATTTGGGCAGAACTGCAGCTGAGGCAACAAGAAATATATGGCAGGCATATGGTTAACCTGCTATGTCCAAACATGCAGTCGAACAGTAGTTTTCAAAGTTCAGGACTGGCACACACTGTATCTAAGATGAACCTCCTAGTGGATGACCAGGTGAAGTATCAGAAGCAGACATTCAAGAACAGCTCGACCTCGATCCAAAAGCAACCACTAGAAAATAGAAGAAATCCTCGCTGTTACCCACACTACTATCGAAAATCGAATGAAGCAGATGAACAAGGTTTGCAAGCTCCAAACATGGGTCCCCACAAGTTGAGTGATCATGATATGTAATAGCGCATTATCATTTCCATGTTGTTACTTTCACGGTACAAAATCGAGGCTTTCCTTGATCGAATCATCGCTGGAGATGAAAAGTGGGTTGTGTATGTTAACATCATCCATAGGCGACAATGGGTCAGCAAAGGCTTCAAACCAGCACAAAGTGCCAAGGCCCGATTTACACGCACACAAAGTTATGTTATGTGTGTATGGTGGTTAACCCAGAGAATCGTCCACTTTGAGTTGCTTCCACCTGATTTGACCATCACAGTCTATGAAAACCAGCTTGACCGTCTGCGAAATGCCTTGATTCAAAAGCAGTCTGCATTGGTAAACTGCAAAGGAGTTCCAGACGAAAATCCAGGAATTAAATTAGGAGCTGTTACCCCATCCACCATATTCACCAGACATTGCACCATCAGATCATTATTTGTTCCGGTTATCACAGAATAGCCTTGTCGATATGGAATTTGAAATGGGTTGAAAAGTTCATTTAGAACTTTTTTGATTCAAAGCCTAAAGCCTTTTATCATGCAGGATGGGGCATATTCTGATGGGTCATCACGCTTCATGCAAATGTAATAAAACTTTGAAAAAGTAGCCAAATTTTCGACATTACTTTCTTGCCAAGGGTAATGCAAACAATGGTAAACATGTGGTAGAAGAAAGACCAGTGTTGCCAACCTTTGACTGCAAAAAATGATTTTGAAAAAAACTCCGAACTTTTCAGATCACAAAATATGACTCGAGCAATGACATGATGTTTGATAAATTCGGGCAAAACAGCAGGAATGATAAAAAACTCTGGGCGCTGAAAATTTGTATGCATTTTGACATTAGAACGCCGGAAAATGAATTCGGTCAGCATTTATTTCCTGGATCTGTGGTATAATTTTTCAGTCAATGAAATCATTTTCCATACAAGAGCAAAATGTAAAAATCATATTTAAAGTACGCCACTGAAACCCAAATATCAGACAAGAAACCAAAAATTTGGATTCTTCAACCAGCAAGAACTTCTACCACTGTCCCAAACTACTTTAATCATGTGCCAAACGCAAAAAGATTAGACTCCCAAAATTCCGAAACTGTATAAGACCATGAAAAGATTTCGTGAAAAAAATTGAAAAAATCTTGATTTTGGTTAAATACTACGATGAAGATCATACATTAAAATATCAAAAATCATAGAAAAACAATGAGATGAGATATTAGGGATTGTGACAACTATTGTATATACAAGAAAAGTTAACAGTCTTGAATATACCGTGCATTCCATGGACAGAACTGGTCACAAAGAATCAACAACATATATGAACTGAATTGAAAACCAGCATGACATGACTGCAACAAGCACCATGCACAAAAAGCCCTAAAAAATTTGTGCACAGGCTTTTTTGTGCTCAGTGCACAAAAAACCTGCCACAACCCACGAGGTAAAAAATCTTATGTAGAGAGCTAATTGAGTAGATAGTTGATTTTCATAAAGAAAATATAGTTTGAAATCCACAAAGTTGTAAGTCAACGCTTTTTCTACCCCCTTTATCATTAAGGATGAAAACGATGTTTACCGTTTTTTTGTGCGCCATCGAAAGAAAAATCCATGGACTCTTTCGTTTTTCATGTATAATTGTCCTCCTATACAGATTGTTTTCAACTTTATTCCTACTACTTTTTATGAATACATACTTTGCCTCATCTGCAGGCTATTTCAGACAACTTCCCACAAGCAGGGTCCTTCTTAGCCGTTGTTAATTTTATCAATAATGAGTCAGGTTACCTGCTTCTAGCTTGAAATCCGCATGATTTTTGCTGTTTTGTCTGATTTTATAAAGAACGACATTTCTACATAACTTTTCGGTTCTCCAGATTGTTTACAGGAGGCCCTAGATGAAAGAGAGCACGTTAATTGTGATTAGTAGCTATAGTGTGTGCCATAAGAGCCATACATGCGGATAGGGGGGAGAGTCCAGTGATAATCCCTGGGCTGGGCCTTAGACAGTGATTTATTGTCAGTCAATTTTGTCCAACCAGTCTTCAGCTGTACAATCAGTGGTTGCATACGTGCACAGTCAGGGGTCCCAGGGTATAGAAAATGACCAAAATTCGTCTTTTAGTAATTTTTTCCAGAAATCACGTATATAGTAATTTTTTTACTTTAAAATGAAATTTAATTGCCTTTTGTATCAGTAATTACTCAACAAAGTTGTTTGCTGATATTAATCATAAACTGTGTTTAAACTTAATCCTTTTTTGTAATCTAATCTTTTCAAAATGTTTCTTGCATTTTACTTTACCAAATTTTTGGCCTATAACAAAATTCTGGCAAATTTTTAGCCTATAGTAAACTTCCGCCAAATTTTGTAGGGTAGGGTAAGTCCATACCCTGTCGAAACTCCATACCCTGCGTGCATGTATGAGTGGTTACAAGTTTTTTGTGATTGCCTAATAAACAGGTTTCCATGAACACATAGAATTACTGTCTAGTCAGCAAAGACTGAGTTCAGGGATTTACTATCTGACTTTTTTCATTTTGGATCTGTTGTCACTGGCCAGTCACCACTGTTTTTTCTGCACAGTGCAGATTTTTTAGGCTTTGTACAGAATTTTTTTTTTGGTAATTTCTGCACTGGTGCAGAATTTTTTTAATCGTGTGTTTGATCACATCAGATACCGAAAAGAAGCATTTTGGTGCATTTTAGAAGGTAAGAATCTCAAAATTTTATGGCGCATTGCGCCGGTTATAACTTTAATAAGCATTATTATTTATTTCCTAGCTCAGATGCAGCTCCTAGCATGTCTACCTTCACTTATTATTCAATCTTTAATAGTTTTCATCATCTTAAACGTATTATCTCATGTTTTAATTGTTAATCTTCAACATTTTCTCTTGATATTTAATGAAGATTCACATTTTTTCCTTGACAAATTCTTTTTGAGAAAGATCAATACGTCAAGTCTGCAAACTTTTTGAAACGATTATTTCTTTCTTAACGTAAAATCAATCGGAAAGCTTCATGGAAGTAGTTTTCGGAAATTTCTACCCTCCTTACCAGAGCACCTCATGGGGGGGGGGTATTACCCCCCGTCTTAGATTTGGAAATTCATTTACTACCCCCATAAAAACAGCTCACTATAGCAAAAAATTTTGGTAGACTTCATCCTCTCCCCAGTAGGTTATACTAATTCGAGAAAAATTGCAGAATGTGTGATTCTGAGGAATTACTCACTGCTTTTTTTGACACATTTACTGAGCAAATGATAATGGGAAAGTATGCAACTTCTGAGCCATATAGCGATTTTTAGGGAAGGATATCAGCACATTAAGATATACTACTTATAGGAAATCATTATAAATATAATTGGGAGATGAAATAATGACTTATGTATATGTGATTAATCAAAAAATTGCCCCTTGGGAAGAAAACCATTATGTTCTTAAAATTCTGCCTCTTCATGCTCTCCTTTTCTTTTCCCTGCTTCTGCGTTGGGTCTTCTGTGCACATATGGTTACCCAAGCTGTGGCATACTTTCCTGCTATGAGTTGAGACATGTGAGGTCTGTTGATGTGGATCACGAGTGGTACTTGATTTCAAACTTGTGGTTCATAGTCTAATGGGATTAATAATACTAATACCACATTCAGCATCAGGACTTTCAATTGGAAGCACTGTTCCAAGCCTAATCAGTGATGGGATAAGCCCATACTGCTGAAGATGCTGGTTGAAACAATGTTTCCAAACGTATGTTGTGCCCGATTCTTGAAATGTGCAGGAATCAGTTGGCACAACAGTCTTCAAAGCAGTGTTTTTTTTGGTCAAAACTTTTTTCCACAAATGTGGAAAGACGTTCAAATTTTTTTCAACATACGGAAAAATTTTGCAACATTTTAATTTATCTATTATTATGTCGTATATGTAATGTATATTGTGTATGTTTTACATAGAAATGAACATAGTTGCTTCGGTATTAATTTGAGCGACGTCTTATAAGAATAATGTTTTGTAGATGTCAAATAAAATTACCAATTATATTAAATCTGTACAACCCCCGATTGAATTTGCACATACAGCACCTGCCAAAACGGATGCAAATAACAATCAGTTAGTTGATTTGTCAAATGGCAACATGGCTGCAGTTGGTGTCATTGCTCATACGTTTCAGACTAATTGGTCAAAAGATTTTCCATGGCTTGTTCGAGTCACTGAAAACACCCTAAAATGCGCAGTTTGCGAACGAAACAAAATTGACAAAAAGAACGACTGGGCGACTGGGAAAGAAATTTCCACGTGGCTCAAACCGACCTTTTCGAAACACGCGGTCAGTGTTAAACACAAGCAAAATTTACAAATTGCGCCCATACAAATTCAGTTAATTGCCGCAGTCGAGAAAGCACAAACAAAAATCGAATCTCAAACGATTGCGCTGATGACAAATATACTAGCCGGAATGCAAAATGAAATTAGTATAAATAAGATAGAATTTTTGCATACACTGACGTGGCAACACCTTGAAAAGGCGAAAGACGAAGCCCAAAATTCGAGTAGTAGCGATTCCAAGTACAAATACAAAATTTCTACCAAACATCGGTCATTGTTTTCTACTTATCGAATGTTGGAGTCGATTGGTCATGCCGTTCTCGATTCTTGTATTTCAAAGGTATTATTTACTATTCTAATACAGCTTAATATTAAAAAACTAAGACGCTTTCAGTTCAAAAGTGCCAAAGCTATATGCCTTCATGTCGACGAATCGACTAATATTTGTGGTGCCAAAATTTTGTTGCTGTATCTGACAATGGTTGCAGTTGAAGACAAGGATTCCGGTGAACATTACGGGGCGGATAAATGTATGGCGAATAAAATTTTTTGAGAACTCGTCAAAGTTTTTGCAACATTTGTTGAAAGAGGTCAAAATTTTTTTCCACATTTCAGAAAAGTTTTCCACATTATAGTGCAAATGTAGCAAAAAAACACTGCTTCAAAGAGTGACTATTCTGTACATATAATTAGTGCATTAAAGTTGCATTTGGGAGCTGGAAAATGGAGTTGATATAGTAAATCTTTTTTGACTGTAAAAAGCATAAAGTAGGGGCAATATTCAATTTTGTAAGTTCTATGTGGTTAGAGTACTAAAACTCCCCCCTCCTTCGCAAAAAGTTGGGAGCCAAAAAAAAGGTCACGGCATATTCTAAGTACTACCCTTAAAATTCACGATTTTACCCCTACCTGATTTTTCGACCTTGGGGACCTCTGCTCCTTACTCATACCTTTTCGGCCAAGTTCATGAGAGTTTGCGAATAAATTACTGGTTTTAAAATTTTTCAACTGAAAAATTCTAGAAATTACGATTTTTGAATACAAAATTCGAATCTAATCCTTGAAATAAATGTTAGGAAAATTGATTTTATAGCGTCGCAGAAGGTCAACACCCAAAAAATTTTTCTGACGCTTTGCCCCGGAAAGATTAGTCCTCGATTGCTTATATGTAATTTGAAGACATTATGCTCTTGGATATTTCGCTGAAACTTTGTTCCACAATTCTTGTAGATTAGACTTCGATCAAACTCGAAAATTTCAAATTTTTCCCCCCAATTTTAATGAATTAACGACTCTAAAAACACCAGAAGGTTTGAAAAAGCTCAAAAACACATAAATAAAGCGAGCATTTCAAAGCGAAAAAGCGACTTCGGGAAATTGGGGAAAACATTGTGACCCCTTTCGCCACTTGGGGAAAAATCCTGGAGAGAAAACTGTGGTAACAGTAGAAAACCGCAGTGCGCAACTTTTTTCGGCTTTTCTGCACTATGAAGAAAACCGGGTGCAGAAAAAAACACTGAACATTGGACTTTTCATGTTTTACACTTCTTTAAGTGTCCAGAAAAAATGGATATAGCCGAAAAAATTAGTTGAACCCCTTTCTAGACACTTTCCCATAGGCGGTATTTTTTCATCATTTTTGTAGGCACTAATGTCCAACATATTGTGCAAATTTCAATCCAATTTGTGTTGCCATTTTGGTAGTTGTAGGGATTGGCACACACTGCACTGTCATTCAAATATCTTTTTGAATCTGAATAAATCAATAAAGTTTAGCGAAAACAGGATTCGTCATTACCTATATAATAAATTAGAAGAAAAGATGTGATTTGAAGTCTTGGTAAATTTTCCTTTGTTTAGCTTTGATAATTGCTGAATAACATTCAACAAACGAAAGGTCACAAATTTTAAAAATTTTAAATAAATTTCAGAAATCGAGTCATTCGTTGACATTTATTCACAGAAAAACGCAAGTTATTTCTTGACATTTATTCACAGAAAAACGCAAGTTATATTAGTTATTATTTAAAAGGCACTACAATCGATAATCATTTCATTTATTTTTATCTGGCTAACCTCAAGTGGTGTGAAACGGGGTGCCTTCAACTGTCACAATACTCGAAATATCTCATTTTCAGATATTATTTATTTCCAACTCATCATACGTCAATAGACCAGTAGGCCAAATAACTCATAAATCGTGTCTGAATGATGTCACAGAATAGCATGTGAAAAAATATAACGGACCGGGACCCAAAATGAGACCCGAATTACCCGACTATTTTGCTGACCCGGATCCCATATTCTTGAAATTTTGGACCCGGACCCGATATTCTCAAAATTTTGAACCCGGACCCGATATTCTCAAAATTTTGGACCCTGACCAGATATTCTTAGAATTTTGGACCCGATACATCTCTACGATCTGTAAACTGTTTTCGGATATTTTAGACGAAGAAATCGGAATTATAACAAAATCATGAATTTATCCAACCACATTTACGGATTTTATTGATGTACACTTACCGGGCATAGCTAATTGAGCAACATCGGGAATGACAATCAACGTGCCGGTAAAATCGCACCTATCGCCCGGCTGAGGCATTTCGACGCACTCACCACGCAATATGATTTCCAAACTTGAAGAAAAATAAGAACGAGATGACCAGATCGCTTTTCTGCGCTGAACTACTTGACAGTATGGATTATCCCACTCAAAACTATACAGGAATCTTAGAAAAACGTTAGAAAAAATCAAAACTATAAATATTTTTCAGGAGCGACTGTCGTCTCGATCACGAAATCATTATTTCACCACTATGTTCGAAACTTGCAACGGCGTTAAAAACGATTCTGCCATTTCGCCCAGAAAACAAGGGATTGTAGTATGCTAAAAGGAGCGACCTTTGTTAAAATTTGTTGAATGTGATAATTCAAGACATAACATTCAAACAAATTGAGATCAGGCTATTTTTAGTCATTGTGTCCTAAAAATTTGGAAATGGCTCCTAAAATTTTTGGTCTAGAAACCATTTTGGCTCCTAAAATTTTGCTTGATATATTTGTATTTTAGTGAATTATAGATACTTTATATTCAATATTAGATTCAGGGCCGTGCACAAGGGAGGGGCGTGGGCGGCGCCCCCCCCCCCCATTGAGGCAGCATGCAAACAGTGTATCGCGTAAAATCAACATTTTTTGGGGCTATTCAATAAAAAAAATTCAGTCCGCCGCTATGAAAAAATCCTGCGCACGGCCCTGATTAGATTTAAAGTGAAAGTTTTGCAGGCTCTAAAGTCATAAAAAATTGAGCATTTTTTGGCGCTTTGCGCCGGATTCTGTAATTCTTCGGATTGGTTTGTCCACTGTTTTTCCATAAATCAAACTTTTTGGAGAAAAAAATTTTCGAACAAAGGGAAAAATATCAGGGGTTGTCATGGAAAAGATGAATTTTGGTGCATTTAAGAGGTCGAAATCTCAATTTTTCATTTTTTTTTGTAAATGCAATTTTAAACATGGAGCCGACTTTGAATTCATATCCATCATAGAAGTGATTCCCAAAAATTTGAAGTTTAACTTAAGTTTTTCAAACTAATGAAAGTATGAGTTTTTTCGAAATCGTATAATGATGAAGACATGTTTTTGAACAGAAAATTTAAACCTTAAGCTTACTGAATAAATTATCGTTAAGTTGATTTTCCAGCATTTTAGAATGTCAGAATCTTAAAATAATTCTGGCGCTACGCGCTGGAAAGACGGGAGACAACAGAAGGAATAAGAACAGAAGCTGCATTCTTCAACGCACTATACTTTTGTGCCAGAAGGACATGAACTCAAGTGGAATCTTTGAAGAAGGTTTTTGCGAAAATACACGGAATATTGTGGTTTTTCGAATACAAAAAAATTTTCTCTGTACAAAGATTTTTTTGCCGATCTTTGTATATGTACGAACAGGCCTGTACCAGGAAAACATTGGTTGAAAATAAAATTTTGAATAGTTACCATTTTGAACAGACTGATTGAATATCTACATAATTGCATATTATAGTGTGTTGCAAGCTTATTTTTCGATATTTTTCAATTATAAATTTTCGGCCTTTAAAATTCAAATTTGGATCATAAAAATTTAGGGCAAGGAGCCATTTGGCTCATGATTTTCAAAGTGAAAAAGCCTGATGTAGATAGGTCTCGTATATTTAATGTAATAACATTTAGACACTGAAATAAGTGGAAACATTACATTTTGAGGCGTTCGAAATTGAGCTTTCCAATTCAATATGAATGATACAAAAGAAATGATGAAATGTTAAAAAACTTTCTAAGCACACTGAAAGTGGGGCCCTCAGAACTTCGTAAAACCCATTTTAACGATAAATTTGCGATACATTTGATTGGAATCAATAAAAGTTAGATTCCGACAAGCACTGCTATAAAATTGAGCATAGCTATATTTTCTCGCAATTCGAACTCACTGAAACTAACGGAATGAATAATTTTGAACTCACCTTCTAGGAATGCTCCCGCGCGGTAACTCAGCTTGAACTTCTTGTATGCAAACTTTCTGAAAGTCGACGAATGTCGACTTACGAATATCGAGAGTGAAATTTCGTCGATTTTGACAAGCGGGATTAAGACACTTGGACGGCTTAAAAATGAATAGCACAGCATAAAATTTCGAATATAGTTGCTATTTACTGTACCTGCGTATATTTAAACTGTTGTTCAACATTGGGAACAATCGTATTACAGTCATTACAGACGAAAACTCCGCTAAACAACTCCGGATGGACTGGATGCGTACGGACAACTTGTCCCGTGACTCGTAATAGTTTACCGATTTTGTCGGCTACCAGTTCTCTGAGCCTTAAAATAGGATGGCTACATGTGCGCAAAATCGACTAAAACTAAAAAGGCATCATCTAACTTGTTTCTCAACGAAACACCGCCAAAACTGATATAAAGTTGTTTTTTTATAATCGCGACATTTTGATCGCGAGCAAAATTTGTCAAAGCGCGGCATAAGTAGGGATAAAACCTATAAAAATAGGTGATCAGATTGATATCGTCACCATGAATGAAGAATTTCGATTTGGAACAAGAAACGGTACACTAAAACTTACCGGTAAAAATTTTCTACAATAGCATTTGTAAGAGGTTCACTAAATGTCTCGACATCTGGGAAGTCAACGGAGAGCGTGTTGCGCTCAGGACGAGCCAATTCGTCCACCAATTTTTTGTAGACACACTCGCCATCTTTTTTGAAGCTTAAAAACAGTGTTAAAAGAAAAATATTCCTCTGAAATATCTTCGACTCACTAAGTTTTCCATTTTTACATTTGGAAGGTAATGCGAATAAAAATTCTGAAGAAAGAACAATTCAAAAAAGTGCAGTTTTGTAAATGTATTTCCCTGAAGGTTGAAATTTTCGCTATTTTCCGACGCTCCGCACCGCTTCAGTTCAATAACTAAGTTAGACTTTTCAGTTCAAGCATGATCAACCAGAATGTAATGATGTTTAGGTAGTCACCGGCTTCCGAATTTATACTTCCATGGTCATTTGAAAATAAAGGAGTATACTAGGCACTATTTTTAAGCTATGCCCACTGCTTGGATGTATTAGCGCAGGCAAGTTTTGTTAGCGCGCATAGATTCTCCATAATATTTATTAGGGCTGTTTCGAGTACTCGAACTCGATTAAAACTCGACAATTTTGGCAACTCGAACTCGAAATTTAAAACTCGAACTCGATTTTTTCAACCATTATTTCGATTTCTTTTCGAGTTTAAACTTTAAAACATAATGGAATTAAGAAATCCTGCTTAGTGTTTAAGATAAAGATATGTCATAAGTAACATAATTTCCCAAACATTTTATTCATCTAACAAACCACATTTTTCATTATCAAAATACGATCTGCTTCAACCTGCAAGTATGACACAAATAGTGACTGCATAAAATTCTATACCTATAGTCTGTTTTTTCTGAAATGCTTCCAAATAATGAAAGTGGAAAGTAAGTAGTATTTCAGATTTTCTGATAAACAATATATCACAGAGGAATGGAAATTTGTGAGCATACTAACCTAACCTTTAACAATTTTTTGAGTGAAAAATTTTACAGTAAGAACTCTATGTAAACGATTTTGACGACGATACTGATTTGTGTCAATTTTCTATTTGGAAGCATTTTATAAAAAACAGACTATAGTAACTATGACATATGCTAAACAGTTCTATGTAGTTCAGTTGTACCAGACCAGGCATTTATCTAACAAAATGAACGCTTATATACAATAGTGAATTACTCGAACTCGACTCGGAACAATTTTTAAACTCGAACTCGAACTCGGAAATGCAAAAGGACCAAACTCGAACTCGAACTCGAAATTACTAAAATTCTCTGATCGAAACAGCCCTAATATTTATATTTCCATAACTTACAATGTTTGAATCAATTTTTCGCTCACTTTAACCATTTGACTAAAGATCTCGTGCTAAAAAGACTGTGGCCCAAACCCACGAATTTGGGGTTAACCCTCCCCCAACCGACCGGAGGTCTTACAGGTATAAACAAAATACACATAATGTCGATATTTACACTCACGTTTTCAAAAATTCTTGAAATAATTGCTGCACTCTCTCGCCTTCTTCGTCCTTTTTGATAGCGATAGTATCACTTAATGTCGGTAGAGGGTAATCCATAATTGGACGAAGTCACTTTTCGGCAATATAATTTTATAAATGAATAATCCCCCAAATTGCTGACGAATCTGAGGAATACAACGACCAAATCAAATCAATGGTTTCAGTGGAAAGAATTTCGGAAAAGTTTTCTGAGATTTCCGGAAAAAAAGGAAAAAATTTCAAGCGCTTCCATCAGTAATGAAAGTTGTTTATATTCTCGGAGAGCAAGATGCGTTTTGATGGATTAAAGATTCTGCCACTAATTTTTCTTAATTAGTAGTAATTTTTCTTGGCGTGACTAAATTTTTTAGCATATTTATTCCCAAATTTAGGAAACTACTTTTTCAGTTTCCAGATACTACGTTTCGTAGCTTGAAGTTTTGTTATTGATTTAGGATATTTATGTTTGCGATCGATGGACTAAAACGCAACGAAGGAATCAATAATAAACCGCATTTGGCTTAAAAAAGTATATTAAAAGTCATCAATGCACACACAATCAGAAAAATAGTTGACCAATTAACTTATAAATTACAAATGAATATGCAAAAACAGCCTCATAATCAGCATTTTTGAAATCACGTATTTTAAAGCATTGATTTATAAATAAATTACAATTGTGAATTTTGAAACTTGTAGAATTATGATCACTTGTGAAAAATGGATTATCTGAAACAATATTTGAGATTAAGTTAGGGATAGAACAAAAGACAAGATCAAGAATATTATTTCTAAGAGTAGAAAGTTTAATTAATTGTGATAATGAATTTCTATTAATAATTAAAAGAAACTTATTTGGTAATACTATCCTCACTGAGAACGTTTTTCTTATTCCAGTTAATTTTGGGGAAATTAAAGTCGCCTAGTAATGAAATAATTTTAATAGTATTGCAATAGTATTCTATAGTATGTAAAAATTTTGTGTTGTCATATTCAGACAGGTTTAGAGGGCGATAGCACAAAATGAGTCTACATTTTGGTTTGGATGAAATAAAATCTAGTGCAATAATTTCACCATTATTATAATCTGGAGGGACACAAAGTTGGATTTTTAGGTGTTTTTAGTAGAAAATAGCAACACCACCACCACGACGAGTTTTTCTACCGAGCTGAAGTTTGTAAAAGAAAATGCAATTTCGATAATTTAGGCTACGTGAATTGAGATAGAGACAAATGAAAATATCGTTGGTGTCACGATTTGGAACAGGACTTAGTTGACATCAGATTAATTTATAATTTTAAGGACAGGAATACCTAAATGGAGGGGCAGCACTACCTAAGCATTATTAATAGAAAATACATGTTTGGACTTTTTCCATATGTAAGTGATTTGCTCAAGTAATTTATACAGTATTGGCATTAATGTTCGTGAAAATATCAGAATGTTTAAATGAGCTCAAAACATTTAAATAGAGCATCTATGAGCATTTTTCGGCGAACAAACGACTTGGGGAAAAAGTTTCGACCTCTGTTCCCCCATTTGGCAAGAGGTCAGCGGAGAAAGCAGCGTGGTGACGCCTCCCAGTGTTGCCAAGCTTACTTCATGGAAGACCCCGAAAAAAATCCGAAATTTTTGGGTCACAAAATGTGCATCACTAACAAAAAACGCACACACATGCTGTTCTGAAAAAATTTTGGCTTTGGTTTAAGCCTAGGCTTGCGGGAATTTCGGGTCGTTTGGTGGCCAACTTAAAATTGCTAAAATATGGATTTCTCGGGTTTTTACGATGCTACGCATCACGTAGAAGTGAAATTAAGCTTGGAAAACCTCTCTGGAAGAAATAAATTTGCATACAAATGATACAATTTTTTAACAAATTGATGTTCGGCAATGATCAAGCACTTTCGCACACCCAGACCCTAGCTGGTATCTCAACTAACTTAATTTCGAAGAAACTTAACAGGACGGGCGCTATGCGCCCGCCTATGAGCTCCGCGCTGCACCTTTTGGGCGAAGCTACGCCCAAAGCCTAAGCCTAACCAAAGTTATATGATCTCCCTAAAGGTCATCTCAAATAAAAAAAATTATTTTCACCTCACTCGTCGTTTACCAGCAAAAAATAAGTTTCCCACGCTCGCCAGATCATGGCCTTTCAGAATAATCTTGGTTGGGCTATATTGATATATTTGATGTTATACATGTAACGGGGCCCCGAAGCAGGTTTTTTTCCGCGCAGTGCGGACTTTTTTTAGGCTGTGCGGAAAAATTTTTGGGCATTTTTCGCACAGAACGGAAAATTTTTTGGGCGTTTCTACTCCTCGCATTGATGAAAAGGTGCATTTTGGTGCAATTTAGATAGTCAAAATCTCAAATTTTTCCGGCAATGAAAATAATTTTATTTTGATTTCTCGGTTGTCCCTGATTGCTTCCATCAATCTTGTCTCTGCTAGAGCGAGTAAAACTCGTCACTTTGTAGTGTGAATTGGAATTTTCATACGAATTTGCTGATTCATCCCAAACTTCTCCACACATTTATTTAATACCATCATTTTTCTAGGAAAAATCTAAACCGAAAGTATTACAAATTATCTCTAGAATACATTTTCCAACATTTCAGTAGCTCCTTTGTTCAAAAATTCTCTGGTGTGACGCATCGGAAGTTAAGTGTGCATGGTTTTCATGATTTGAAGTTCCTCATCCCATTCATCAATTAGTAATCTTCAGTATTAGGTTCGGATTTTGTTGAAAATTGAGATTTAATATTGATCTTCATGAATTCTTTCTCTCACTTGAAGTTTTCTGAACTTTGTGAACACAAATTTTGTCATTGGGAAACTACACGATTTTCGACTGAAAATGCAAACCTTTTATTTTAGAGATGAAGGTTGAAAAGGCTTATTTTCCAGCATTCAAGAATATCAAAATGTAGAAATTGAATCAATTGGAAAATCAATTGAAATCTATAAATCTTCAGATCACAGAAATGACAGCAGCAACTATTAATTTCGCTCAATTTATCTAAAATAATGTTTTTGAGCTAGAAAAACAGATACTTTCCATTATTTTCTTAGCAATCTATAATTTTCGTTCATTTCACACATTTTTCAAATGATTTAAACTTCGAACGGAAAAAATTTTCGTGTGCGGAAAAAATTTTGGGTCCTTTCCGCACGGTGCGGATGAAGGGGGGTTTTTTGGGGCCGGGAGTCAGTGATTCCCAAAATTTGGGGGGGAAGGCGGAAGGGTCTCTGGAGAAAAAAAAATCGATTTTTCTACGGAAAAAAGTCCGTAAAATAGTTTAAAAAAATTATATTTTTTCCTAAAAAGTCCGAAAGAATGTATTCATATAGCACGAAGCGCCGAGAAAATTTACGTTTTTCACCATTTTTTGTTCAAAAATTGATATTTTTCATCAAGAATTGACATTTTTCAGTATCTTTCCGACCAAAAGTATGGGGATCCATACGGCTACCATATGGCTTTTTGGAGGAGGTCGCCCAATAGCTAGCCATATGGTCGACGATTTCTGGGGTGATAGTTTCCCATAGCACTTCCCCCCCCCCAATTCCATGTATGTTTGATACCAATATAGCCGGCTTGCAGTTAGGTAGTAAACTACATTTTTTCGACCTAATCGGTGATATAAATTTTTGGACCAATGAAAGTGATGATGGATTTTTTCGATCAATCAAATCGATGCTAGTGCTCTCTTCGCAATGCTTCGTCTTTGTGATGAACCAAAGTAAAGAATTATGATCCGCATTGTATGTATCCTTGATTCCAGCAAGAAGCGCCGAAAAATTTTTGCGGAATTTTATACTCTCGAACGATGGAAAATTAATCTTTTCAAGACTAAATTACGGGATTACAGGTTCAATTTTTCAGTCTAGAATGATGTTCAGACTAGAGTATGAGACGTTTTCAAGGCAAAAATGATGAAAAGCAGGCCCCCTAAATTTTTTTTGAAAAAAATTTTCAGCAATATCATTGTACTTATACATCACAATTCCCAAATTAAATTATTATATTTACATAATCTTCGTCAAACATAGAATTTGGCCACTAATCCAAGCACACATAAACTAACTGAAAATGAGCGCCTTTAAATGATTTTGATTTTCTTTTTATTCAGAAAATTCTAAAAAAAAATTGCGGAAAATTCCCCCCCCCCTTTTTGAAAATCCTGGATACGGGTATGATGAAAAGCAGAAGAACTCCGGCGCGAAAGAGCAAACATGGTGAAAAGAAAACAGATTTTGATTTCCTGGATAAGCGCATACCTGTAAGACCTCCGACCAGTGGGGGGGGGGGGTAAATCCGAAATTTGGGGGGGGGGGTAGGAAAAAGTCGAAATTTTTCCCAAAAAACATACACTTTTTTGAAAATTTTTTTAATTTTTTCCAAACTGGGGGGGGGGGGTTGGGGGGAAATGATTTTGGGTACAGGGTTGGCCAAGTTGGGGGGGGAGGGTCCCCCCCAACCCCCCCCCCCCCAAGTACAGGTATGGATAAGCGGTCTAATTTTGCAATAAATTTAATCATTCCCCCCCCACTGTTTTTTTCCCAAATCGTGCATTTTCGGGGAAAAAAATTCGGAAAAGGGAAAAAAATTTTGGGCTCTTTCCCCATTTGGGGAAGAAAATTTTGAGGATCGGATACAAAAAAGATGCATTTTGGTGCATTTTAGAAGGTCATAATCTCAAAATTTTCCGGCGCTTCGCGCCGATTATAACTTTAATAATCATTATTATGCATTACTTAGCCCAGCACGGCTTTTAGCATGTCTACCTTCATTTATCATATAATCTATAATAGTTTTCATCATCTTGAACGTATTACCTCATGTTTTCATTGGTAATCTTCAATATTTTATCATGATATTTAATAAAGATTCGCATTTTTTCCTTCTGAGAAAGATAAATACGTCAAGTCTCTAAGCTTTTTGATGCAATTATTTCTTTTCTAACGTAAAATCAATTCAAGTGCTTCATGGAAATATCTTTCGGAAATATATACTCTGCTTACTCATATATTTTCGACTAAGTATGAGAGTTTACAAATAAATTATACTGGTTTTAAAATTTTTCAAGTAAAGTTCTAGAAATTACGACTCTTAAACACAAAATTCAAATCTAATTCTCGAAATAAATGTTCGGAAAATTGATTTTCCAGCGTCGCAGAATATCAATACCCAAAAAATTTTTCCGGCGCCCTTTAGGGTTCTCACTTGTCATCATAGAGGACTTAACCATCGATTTCTCATGTAATTCAAAGTCATTATGCTGTTGGATACTTTGCTTGAAAGTTTGTTCCAACGCTTGTAGATTAAACTTTGAACTCGAAAATTTCAATTTTTTCCTAAATTTTAATGAATTAACGGGTGTGAAAACACCAGAAGGCTTGAAAAAGCTCAAAAACACGTAAATAAAGCGTCTGTGAGCATTTTTGAGCGAAAAAACGACTTCGGGAAAATGGGGGAAAAAATTTTGATCCCTTTCCCCATTCGGGGAAAAGGCCGGGAAAAAAAACAGTGCCCCCCCCGAACTCGGAAGAAATTAGGAAAAAAGTTGTCTTCTTAGCCTTTTTTGGGGAAATTTTCGAAATTCTTTCGACTTTTTTGGGGTTTTTTCGACTCCCTCCCCTCCCCGAAATTTTGGGTTTACTCCCCCCCCCTGCTCTCAAGTGGTCGGACCCACCGTTTTTTTTCCTCAAATGGGGTCTTTTGAGGAAAAAAATTTCGAAATGAGGAAAAAAATTTTGGGTATGGTTCTCATTGAGGAAAAAATTTTGGGGAATTCAAAACCGAAAAGATGCGTTTTAGTGGACTTAAAAGGGTCAAAATCTCAAAATTTTCCGGCGCTTCGCGCCGGTCATGGGTATAATCTTAACTATTTTCTATCAGGCGCGGCCGTTAGCATATCTACTCCGACTTACTAATTAATTCTCAACAGTTTCCATCAATCAAGTTAGCTCGTTTCATTTTCTAATCGTTAACAGTTCATCACAGGGTTTATCTTGCACACCGCAACCAAATTTTTTCTGCCAAGCTGCACAGCGCAACTTGAGGCCTGACTGCTCTTTTGATAAAGTTATTGGGTTCTCTGTCCGGAGATGCATTTTTATGCGTTCTAAAATGGAAAAAAAGAAATTTTCCGGCGCTTCGCGCCGAGTTTCAATTAATTTATTATTTTTCTATATTATTCTAGTACGCGGTTAGAAAAGGTCATTCTAGTTAGTGCTTAAGGTTCTAATTATCATCATATTATGGTTAAATGTTTGATCCTGTATTGTTTTTTGACGAAATTGATAAAAACCAACATTTTTCTCGAGAATTTTCCCAAAATTGTTTGCGATCTTCACAAAAAATTTGAATTTCGACTTTCATGTGATTAAAACATTTTGAGTGTAAGACAACGCTAGAAATTTTTGACGGTTGAAAGCCGCTGGCCTAGTTTTTGGATTTGAGTTTGTCCCACTGAAAATTCATTAAATTCACCGAGAAATCAAACCTTCTGTCTGGGAAATAAAAAGTGAAAAGATTCATTTTTCAGCGTTCCAGAATATTGAAATCCCGAAAAAATTTTCGGCGCTGCTCGCCGAACTAATTACTCTAGTCTAGTTCAATTAACTTTTTCATTTGGTCTCCAAAACTCAAAAATTGGGTTTTAAATGCCTAAAACCGACGCGGATCGAATGAAATGACAAGAAAACAGTTTGCGATGGTTTTTCCGCTAAATTTAAGCAAATTTATCGATTTTAGAGTATGCAACTAAAAATTTATCTGCGCAACCAAAATTTTCCCCCAAGTTGCACATTGCAACCTGGCCTGTGCAAAAAAAGCCTGGTTCCATATGTCGCCCAAAATTGAAATTTTTCATCAATTCTCTCAATTTTTTCTCTCGATGCTTGGAATTTTTTAAACGTTGCAACCTGAACTTTTGCCTTTATTGAAGATGGAGATCGAAGACACTACTAGACTTCGATCTGTTCATGAATATCTGTTAGAGAGATTTATTTTCCAGCGTTTTAGTAAGTGAAAATCAAACAATTTTTCTGGCGTTCCGCGCCGGACCAAAAACTAAATAAAATTAGATGATTCTAATCGGAACCACAGAAATGTCAGTATAGAGCGGATAAATTCCTGAGAACTCTATCGTTAACATGCTTCACCTGCTCCTGTACAACACCAATATATTCTTCATGAGCTCATTTTTAACTAACGTAACCAGAATTTTCTCAATTTTTTCCTCATTTTTGCAGGTTTCTGACTCCAAATACAGCGTTTTCGGCAATCCACAAAACTTATATATAATTTCTAAAATGTTCCATGTTAGACATCATGATATTTTAGATGGAACACATTATAAAGCATAGTAGTTCCATGTTAGACATCATGATATTTTAGATGGAACACATTATAAAGCATAGTATCGTAACCCTGGTAAACACGGGTTTTTTTTGGTACAGTCCTACTTTGGCGTCCGTCTTAACTTGGCGCCCTTCTTACTTTGGCGTCCATCTTAACTTGGCGCCCGTCTTAACTTGGCGCCCAATTTTATAGGCGCCAACATGAGATATTTGTCTAAACTTGGCGCCCGTCTTACCTTGGCGCCTATCTTAACTTGGCGCCCATTGATTTGCCTAATCCTTTTCAACATGTATTAACTTGGCGTCCATCTTAACTTGGCGCCCGTCTTAATTTGGCGCCCGTTCATGGCGTCTGGTTTTGTTTGTTGGTTTTTTAACCTCCTAGAAGATGCTCTTCAAAGTCAATCCACTAGACAATTTTTTCCTGTTTATTTATAAATCATCATTATAATGAACCCACCAATTTGGTTGGTTACTGACCTAAGAGGTACCTAACGTGGCGCATATATGGCTCAATTTCTAACAACAATACAGCAAAATTTTCGGCATTTCCTGCAGCAGCCCTGCGTTGAATAAAATTAACTTTTGCACGGGACATATTTGCATCAACCTGGACGTATCGGGCTTCTCGTTGTCTTGGCCTTTCACCCTGTTGCAGTTGCCTTATTCGTACTTGATTAACGTGATTAGTTTGCTGCAGCCAATCGAGAAAAGTATTCAGACGGGGGCGTGGGTAAAATGTAAAAAAAGAATGAAAGAAAAAGAATATAAGAGCAAAACAAAAGATAAAGAAAAATCAGGAAAAGTAGTGAGATGGGCGCAAGGTCAACATACGGACGCCAAAGTAAGCCGGGCGCCAAGGTAAGACGGGCGCCAAGGTAAGATGGGCGCCAAGGTAAGACGGGCGCCAAGGTAAGACGGGCGCCAAGTTAAGACACTGCTTGGGCGCCAAAGTAAGACAAGGCGCCAAGGTAATACGGACGCCAAGTTAAGACGGACGCCAAGTTAAGATGGGCGCCAAGTTGAGACGGGCGCTAAAGTGCGTCACAATCGTTTTTTTTAGGTGGCATATCTTAAAAATGAAAATCTCGTATAACCTTGTGTAGGTTTAACATGGAACAGGCGCTTGTTCCATCTTAGACAAAAAGGACGATTTTCAGAAATCACTGTTTCATTAAGAATCGACCAAAAAACCTTTTATATTTCGAAAAAGGATGACAAATAATGTCCCAAATCGAAATTTCAAGGAAATCAGGCCAGCCAAGCCGAAGTTTTAAGCTACTAAAAACTGGAAAAATTTTTGTTCGAAATTTGAAACGTATTTTTCTCTTTCTCAGACACAGTATTTTGTACTGGCGAAAACATTAATCAAAAGATTGAAACCTGCTTTATTTTGATAGATTTGACCGTTTAAAATTTGATGAACAGGTGCTCCGCAAATTTAGTTCAGGCGAAGTTTGTTCCGACTTCGACCTTGTTCCATGTTAGGCCATTTACCCTACAACGAAATGCTTAAGTATGCTCCTAAAATGCATAAAACAGCATCCATAGCCACATTATAAACGTTTTTAAAAATGAGGAAAATTTTTGGAAAATGAGGAAAAAAATTTTGGGTCCGGTTCTCATGTGGAAAAAATTTTCGAGGAAAAAAAACGGTGGTCGGACCTCTCACAGGTATGAGCCAAACATTGCATTTAGCCACTAATCCAAGCACACATAAACTAATTGAAAATCTTTACTGTAAAAAATGATTTTCTTTTTATTCGGTAAATTCTAAAAAATTTTTGGAAAATCCCCCAATTTTTAAAAATCCTGTATACGGGTATGCATGCACTAGTGTCACAGCGGGTATGCACTTGCGTCATTGCGGAGCGAGATCTGTCATCAATTTGATTGGTCAAAAAATTTCGACTTTTCATGGTTTACTGTATTCGGTAAAAAACATGACGATCATTTCCAAAATATCACAACTAAAATAACCGAGTAATTAAGTCTAAATTTTAAAACGACCATCATTTTCAAAGTATCACATTAAAATAGCCGAGTAATTAAATCCAGATTCTTAAATTTTCCAGATTGCACGCAGCCTGTGGCGAGAACCTGTAAACTGCTATGTGTACACTTTATTGCGTAAATGAGAATCAACAATTAAACTGTCATGTGTATACTTTATTCCGTACATGAGAATCAACACTATAATAACTGAATGACAGAAATGCAACAAAATTTATAATGGTTGGCTGCACTTGTTTAGCAGCTTCTTCACTCTGCAGCCATTCCACTGGGCATAAATTATTTTCTTATTCTCTACCTTTGGTTCTTTAAAATGTTGTCTTTTCGCGATACTGGTCTTCCTTTAATCAAAAAACGACGTTGAGCTTGTAAATTCTAAATAACAAAAAAGGTTTTGTAATAGTAAAAATAGATTTTCTGCTTTTGAAGTCAAGACAAAGATTGAAAATTTAAACAGGACATACACTGTTGGGTATAACTCGGGCCGTAGAACATGATTGTTTAGATCACAGTGGATTTTGGCGATTCCCAATACCAGCCAACATGGATTAATATTCGTCTATTTGATTGTTTGATAAAGAACCAGGTGAATTGCTCAAAATAAGTAAATTTGGATCGAAAATTTTTGTATTTTTCGCATCAACTCTATCTGGAGTTTGTGGGTTATCAATGTCCATGAAAGTACCCTAACAGAATAAGTTGACATCTGTATGGCAGGACCAAATGCATAAGGAAACCGGACCATACATCAGAGCCCTGAAGTCTGGGGCGTTGGGTGACTTTTTGGGGCATGGGGATCACCAATCGAAAATTTTATGGGGAAGAGTCTCTGAAAGAAAAAAAAATTAAATTTTTTTCAGGAAAAATGCCCGAAAAACAGTTTGAAAAATTGTAATTTTTGTCTAAAAACTGTAAAAAACTGAGTGCCGAAAATTGACATTTTCGACCATTTTTTGTTCAAAAACTGACATTTTTCAGTGTTTTACCGACCAAAAGTATGGGAGCCCCTCCCTATGACTACCATAGGGCTAGCCATGGGATTGGAATCGTACATGCACGTAGGGGGGTGCCATCATTCAAGTAAGATTAATTATGTTCCTACAACAAAGTGCACTGTACCAAAGATGTAGGGTGCCCTGAAATGAGCAATATAGGTATACAAACCCGGGCCTTAAAATCAACATGGTTTCTGCAAATTAGAAAAAACATGTAAAAATGGGCAATGACATCCCCCCTGGAATATCAAAAACTATTGGACCCAAAATCTAGATACCTTGTGGGTGTGCATGGGGCCGAATTCCATCGGTAAATTTTAAGTGATATGAGGTGGCACTCAATGCATTGTAGAGGGCATTGCATCACACCTTTGCCTTGGGATTTTGCAAATCATGCTGTTGCCACTCGGTCTGCATCAAAAGAATAGTATATACTATTTCACTAATATAATGTTGATGTTACTGTAAAGATTTGAAAGCTTTAAGTTATCAGCCGCACGAGATATGGTTCAGAAAACCTGAGTGACAGGACTCGAGTGGAGGAGGAAATTTCACCTGTTTGAGAGTTCTGTACTTCTGGCTGGTGTATTCTGCACTATCTTTTTTGGCATATGGGCAGTACTCATGACGGGCAATATTTATCTTCATTTTGAAATTAAACCAACTACGAGTGTGGTACAGAGGAAAATTTTAACTCAAAGTTTGAGTTACTATCATGTCAATCAGAGTAACCTGATTCAAATTTTCTCATAAATTTACGGATGAAACTCGGCTCCATGCACACCCACACACTATCTGGACTTTAGGCCCAGCAGTTTTTGAGATTTCAGGGGGGGTGCTTTTGCCTATTTTTACATGTTTTTCCAAATTTGCAGAGACCCTGTTGATTTTAAGGCCTGGGTTTTTATACTTATATTGCTGCTTTCAGGGTACCCTACATCTTTGGTACAGTTAACTTTGCTGTAGGATCAAAAACAATTTTTTCTTATATCATGGCCATACACGTGGCGTTTGTTGTTTACCAAATCGCCGATGTGGTATTTTGTATTCTCGACTGGTTCTTCACTGTTGTTGTTGAATGCAAACCATTTCAGCTTGTTGCAATGTTGTCGGTTCGTCAATCATTTTTCTGAGTCAGCTGTCAGAGGCTGTTGACTTTCTAATTCTTCTTTTCGCAATTGATCACGTTTTAGGGCCCTAGCCCATTCAATTCTCTTTTGATGATCTTTGGAATCACTCGGATGTTCTCGCTGATAGTATTGATCATGATGATATTTTCTCGGGCGTTCATTCGATGCGTATTCGCCGTGTCGATATTTTTGGCTGTCGTAATCATCATTTTCTTTTCGTGCAGTAGACCGTGAAGGTCATTCTCGCCTTTTCGAGTCAGTTTCTTTTCGTTCCCTACTTCGCGTATCTTCCCACGAATCGCAACGTTTCTTTGATGGTGGGACATAGTTCGGTTCTTCTGGATGGGATTCCAGATAGTCCTGAATTGTCCGTAATAGTTTATTGATCACATTTTGTCTTTGGAATAACGAAATTTGATAAGCTCTGATATCGCAAATTGGCTGACCATGTTCATCGCATAACTGATCTTCCTTTATCTCCAAAACAGGAGTTCTGCTGTCTGTGCTGACAGGCATAGAGGTTTCTGCCTCGTGTGTTATTGGTATTTTATGTCGCGTCGGAATTATTCGTGGTGGAATCATTTTCGAATCTTCCTCATTGTCATCCATTCATGAGATAACTCTCATGGAAATGGTTTTTACCAACGCAGCCCTCTCTCACATCCTGTTCTCTGATCGAATCTAATTGGTATTGACTATAGGATAGATTTTTAGATAATGCAGTTAGCGAAGACGTTATTTTAGCCATTGTTGTTGGCGCAGTAGTATCAGTCTGCGATACGTCGTCTTCATACCTTCCAATCTGTATTATGTCGGTTTCAGTAGGAATTTTGGTTTTTATTGCGAATGATTCATCAGCAATATCTTTTATCAATGATTCGATGGCCATTGCCGTTTCTTTATTGAACTCAGTATCCGCAGAAGCTTGTGTAGGAGCCTGGGTAGGCGTTTTTGTCGGGCATTCTCCCGTCAACATTGCGTTTGGGTATACTAGTAGATTTGAACTCATTGTCAAAATGTTGTTAGGTGGAAAGCAAATAAGATGCTCGCATTTTCGAGATGTCAAGATCGGAGAGTTGTACGAAAAAAAGTAATGAGGGTTCTCCATATACTTCTTTTTTGATAGCAAGTCGGTTTCGTTATAGACAGGAAAACTGTCCTTTCAGAATACTATAGGTGGCATAAAGTATCGGTTCGCGTACATGGGTCGTTTATTGTCGCTGCAAATTCACTCAACTATAGGTATTCGACTAGCCGGTTCAGTTAATTCAAATTCAAACGTTCCGTCAGGTTTGATCCAATTTTGTTCGCAAATGAGGTCAATATCGATGTTTTTGCTTTTCGATAATAATTTCGGGATTCCGTTTTTGATTATTGCTTGCAATTTCACCTGTGAAGGCGGTGAGCAAACACGAATGGCTAATGGCATGGTTCCTCAAATGGCATTCATCCATTCATTGTGATTGGGAACCGAGTATAGTGGCTTTTAAGCAGATGTTTCCGAAATTTGGTGATCAGATTTTATTTCATATATCGGCCAGTTTTCAGATGGGCTGTATGTTGAAAACGGATCGTTCACATCCAAATTGAAGTTTGTCTGTTTTATTTCATCGCTCATAACCATATTTTGGTCTATTTCGGATAGAAATAGGAGCAACATGGGCGCACCAACCATGTGATGAATACTAGTTATATCGTTAGAGCCTAGAGCTCTGTTGATTACTTCGGCGCACATATTAGCATTGTCGTACGGTTCGAGTTTTCCCTCGTCTGTCAAGGACGACGTATTTTGTTTGCTACCCTTTAAAGACAGTAATTTCGAAGGGTGCTTCTTTTGTCCTAACGGTTTAGTGGTGTGTTCCACGTTTAGGTGATTGTGTAGACAGTAGCGCAAGTTCGGAATCTTATAATCATAAAATATGATTCGGTTCAGCACCAAAATTTCGTTGCGCATTATCACGAGAAGCATACTTTTCAATAGTGTTGGATCTACGACGCAAAAAGCACCTTTTTCGTCGCCGTCATAGTCGACTTTCATGTTATCATACAGATTTTGTGTTGCTGTGTGTATGAACTCAGGCAGCAGAAAATCATGAGGAAAAATTTGAATATTATCATAGATGCTATCCATGAAACCATAGCGTCCATACACCAAGAACATTAAAATCGGGTAGTATGCATCTAGAATCGAGTAGGTTATAACCTGCTGGTCGGGTTTGCTGGCTTGGGCGATTCTGTCTTTCGCTTGTGGAAAGTACAGTGTGAAACACTCTACACCCAACACGAACATATCGGCAACTATCCCTTTCAATTTTATATTTTCCGCGCAGAGGCCTATGAGGCGAGCTCTTTTCCATTTTTCGGGCGATCGTTTGATGCCTTCCAGTATAATTTGGATATCAACCAAAATACTGGGTGTGAGCACGTTAGAGTGTATTTTATGGGCGTCGACTGAATAAAAGTTGCGTCCATGCATATCTTTCAAGCATTTCCACTCATCAGCCTGATCGAAACGGATGATGATGGTTTTTGGGGCCGACACGAATTCGTAGAATGTGGTCCAATCGTCAGAAGTAGCCGCTAGGGCTTAACATGATAGTGTGTCCGGTCGGGAACCCGAGCTGAATGAATCTAGCGACGTGAGCCGCATTTCGATTCTGTATATTCATTTTGGTCTTTTTATGAATATACAGTTGATTGGTTGAAATCTTTTCGACATCCAAGCCGACTAAAATGTGGCTTCAGAAATTCGGTTTCAAATGCACTGCCAATGCGTTTTTCAAATCTCCACTTTCAACATATGTCGGGTTGCATAGGACATTGAGGGGCCTCGCGTACACCGTTTCAAACCAACATTCGAATTCTGCGATTCTTATCATTCGCTTTATATTTTATTCTAAAGAATATCATGAAATTTTGATTTATTTCTGTTTAATTTAGTTTCGCATGGAAACGTCAATCTTTTGAATCGCGGTGTGCAAATCTTCTGGCGAAGTTACCGCGACCCAAATTTAATATATCGACGGATCGATATATATTCTTCCCAGAGGAAGAGAAACCTGGAGTTTCTATTTTTTAAGACTTTAGTCTAATTGGCAGTGCAGAACTTACTGTCGGGGAAAAAGAATCAATCGTCTTGACGATGCTGTTTCTTTTGATACGAAATGTATCGATCTTGAACATTGAAAAATTTTCAAAAAATGGGCGGCGGGTTGATCAAGGATGATGTGATTCCCCAACTCTCTACATTGTCACCTCTTACTTGTTGGTCATTTCTTCTTTCTTTCAAATTCGATTTTATTTGTATGGAGTGATTGATACAATTGGACTGTTCAATAAGCTTTTCGATTCAGCAAATGAGAGATTAAGAGCGAAAAATCTTGCTACAAAGACGAAGGTGGAAAGTGGAAAGTTGTTAACCAAAAATTCAAATTTTTCATGCACATGGCGAAAAGTGTAAAGTTCAGACTGGGTGGGACCGGAGGAAGATATTTCTATGGCGCACACTCTCCGCTTCATTTTCTTATTTTGCACTATTTCTTAGGGAAGGTCGGTATTAGTGTAGTACATGCACCAGACTTTTTGGACGTTCTTTTTTCCGCAAATTTTTTCGTCTCCAGTGGGTTTCGAACTGCAGACTGTTGCGTACGAAGCAAGCGCCTAACGGATTGAGTATTTTGTTGCCGTGGAATTTGACTTTCGCCCAACAAAAGACTGTGATTTCGAGCGAAATCAATGGATAAATTTTCACTATTTGTAGCAAGACAAAACTCGTGAATTGACAAATCCATGACAAAAAATTGTTTTTGACAAAAAATGAAATTTGTTCTTGATAAAAAATGCAAAATTTGTAATGTGTAAAGTGTTATTTTTACTTTTTAAAGCTGTTAATTGCGTAGTTTTCATATTACTTTTTGAATTTTATGTGAAAAGTGTACTGTAGAACGACATCGGCTTATTGTAGGAAAAAATTGACATGATTTTTGAACTCCACGGTATCGATTTACCTAGGTTACTATGTTACAT
The DNA here is from genome assembly GCA_963922205.1 of Romanomermis culicivorax. NCBI lineage: Eukaryota > Metazoa > Nematoda > Enoplea > Mermithida > Mermithidae > Romanomermis > Romanomermis culicivorax. Next base: position 402,140 of record CAWUHX010000033.1, read on the forward strand.
ATGCAAATTTCACGATGGTTCACAAAATATGAAGTCCGGTGCACGTACTACACTAATACCGGGAAGGTCGATTTCTTCGAAATGGTCGTGAATATACACAAAACTACGCAACAATATCACACACATTTTTCTTTCATTCCTTCCACACAGAATCTGAGTTAGTGCATTGAGCGCGTTTTTTAGATACCCAAAATTTATACTCATTGCTTTCGCTTACGATTATAAAATGATTAAATAACTACAATTTTTATTAGCAAAATCAAAATTTAATGTTAGTTAAAATATGACAAAATTTTAGAAATTTTTCAATTCTTTTCAAGTCTCGGAGGACCACTGTCTTCCGATTCTAGAATTGCGGATGCCGCATGAGGCATGTATGGCTTTACATGAGAAAGTGAGACTTTCTGAGATTGTGCAGGACAATCTAAACTATCGATCGTTAAGACGTTTTTCGAAATTTCAGAGTTTTTGACCACTATGAAAGGTCCGATATAGTCTTTGTCGATTTTGTTCAATTTCTTGGTGTTAATTAGCAGTATTAGATCATTTAGATCGTATTTCTGTTCTTTCGCTTTCTTATCGAAATATCGTTTATGCAATTCAGATGCGTTTTTCAAGTTTTCCGAAACTTTGTTATATAACGTTAGTTGCGCTCGCATGAAGATATACTGATACACGTCGTAGTTTAGCGGTAAGGTTAGACTTTTCGCTCAGTCAAAGTCTATGGCGATTCTGAGTTCATACCCTCGCAAAAGTCGAAATGGAGAAAAGTGAGTAGCTGTGTGAGGAACGGCGTTATAGGCGAATGTCGCGAAAGGTAAATATCATTCCCAATTGTCGGGATCTTGGGCAGTGAATTTTTGGAGTTGCAAAATCAACTTTTAATTGAATCTTTCGACCATTCTGTTACATTGCGGGTGATACGCAGTGGTGTTGATTTTCTGAACTTTTAAAGTTTCGGGATGTCTTTCATCAAGTTTGAAGTAAAACCTGAACCCTGATCTGATAATAGATGTTCCAGGCTTCGGTGAACTAAAACTATGTTGTTTATGAAACTTTCGACTATAGTGGCTGCTTTTTGATCCAGAATCAAATGAGCGATTACCCATTTAGTGAAATAGTCTTGAAATACAATGACATATGATCTTTTCTCACGGAGAGGGGAAATGTTTACTATGTCAGTCGCGACGATTTCAAACGGATATTTTGGCTGTATCAGCAGTAACGGAGGTGGTTTCGGCAACTGTGAAGTTGTTTGCTGTCATGTTTTACATGTTTTGAGCCATTTTATTATCAATTGTTTTTCATTTTCAGCCACCAGAAATGTTGACGAATCATGGCCATAGTGCGTCTATGACCTTGATGGCTTAGAATCTTTGCGCCATGAAATTGATACAAAACACTTTCAATCAAAGTAGTCGGAACTACTATCGCCGAAGCTGTATTAGCTTGTTTCGACATTCGGTATACTATTTTGTTTTCGGTATGAAAAGCAGATGAAATTGTAGAGATTTGCTTTTGTTCGAGAATTTTTACCAATTTCGCGACGGATCTTTTCTTTGAGCTTTTCAAATTTCTTCTGGCATTTCTATAGTCACCAGCCGTTCCTCAGGCTGTAGGAAGTCTTCTTCGAACGTCAGCACTTTATTCTGAGACAAGAGTTTACTTCTTTCTTCTTTTTGGGTCATTGACCTTGTTACAGCTGCCCCGACAGTCTTTTTCTGTTCGCCAAACGAAACAAGCCTTCTTGACTAACGAAAGTAGTTTTATCGTGTGAAGCGATGTCTAAAGGGATTTGCCAGTACCCTGCTTTCAAGTCTAGAGTTGAGAAAAATCGTGCATTGCCTAAAGCATCTAGATAGTCATCGATTCGCGGAATCGGAAACTTATCGCTAGGAGTAACTTCATTTATACCTCTATAATCAACTACGGGTCGCCAACTTCCATCTTTTTTGGTTACCAGAAACATAGGCGCAGCCCACGGTGATCGCGCAGGTTCTATGAGGCCTTTTTCTAGCATTTCTAGAATTTTCTGGTGAACCATTAGTCTTTGTTCAATCAGCGCACAGTAGTAGTGTTTCGCGACTGGTTTTGCATCACTGGTGTCTATTGAGACTGGTAACTCGTGAGTGAGAGTAGGCTGATCTCCAGGGAGACTGAAAACATCGTGATATTGCTTGAAGACTTGGATGGTGATCTTTCTATCTTCATCAATGATATTCGACTTTTCGGTCATTTTTTTGAGAGCGAGTCAAAGTTTTTCTTCTTCCGACATAGTTGACTGATCTTTAACCAATGTGGCTGGTTCATAGTCTTCTTCATGTTTGCTTAGCGACGCGACGGTCATTTTTGATTCTTGGAATGTGAATTTAACCTCAGCAATGAGCTGGTTAGGTTGCAGATGAATACTGTTCGCACTATTATTGACAAATAACAGTGGACATTTGCCTTCGGTTACGTTGATTATCCCCAATTTGATCTGATATTCACAATTTTCTTTTCCCAAGTTCACAGGCTGAACTATAATGCTTTTGAAGCTTTCGTTTGTGAAAGGGAAGATTTTCCCCTTAGCCCACCCGTTCTACACAGCATGACGAGATATTCAAAATCAGTAGCGATCCATCAATTTTTACCATTTGCCTTTGACTTTGTCCTGTAGAAATATTTGAAACTACTTCTTCATAGGGCGCTTTTTCAATCGGTTTCAAAACTAGGTTTAGTTCTTGTTGATTGTCTCCAATTCTGATGAAATTTTCGCGCAAGTTAATTACAGCTCGAACGCCCGGATGTATTAGGAAATCGGTTCTTAGGAGGCATTGCTCTCCTGCAGTAGGTAGAATCCAGCATTGTACTAGATGCGTTCCGAAAGATGAGTTGATTTTGAAGATTATCGGACTTCGGGCATCGACAATAGCACTGTCAGCTACTTTTATCTGTGCAGATGTTTCTAACGTATCATAGTCAATCCCCAAAAAACGTTGAGCTAAGGATGAGGAAATGACTGAACATTGGGCACCGGTATCCATCAAGGCTTTCGTTTTGATTTTCCCAATTTCAGCATAGCTCGTGTAGGAGCGTATAAGCTCAGAAGTTTGATATCTTTTTGTGAACATTCTTTGATTCAACATACACTAGATCTCGCGATCCACTGTTCAGTGGGTTTTTCGATTGTGAAACCTGTGATTCTGGGAGTGACGAAAAAATTTGTAGCTTTCAACATTTCTGTCGGTTCAAGCATGTTTGCTGTACTAGTCGTCAGCTTCATCAGAACAAAAGATTTAGGTGAGTTGAACACCATTTTGGTTTCTGACGGCAAAACTTGATGGGATGATTTTGGAGATGCTAGTTGAGTCTGTACAGACTGTGAGTTGTTCATCTGATAGTAATAATGCTTTTCGATTATGTTTTCTTGTCCAGATTCAGAATCACAGAGAGAAATGTTTGCCACATCTCTCTGATAGTTTCGATTATCGTGATTGAAAAATCGGTTATTTCGGTCAAATTTTTGATTCTGATTGAGCGTGTAGTTACGCGTATTTTGTTGAAAACAAGAATGCCAAATATGATTATTTTGCCAAGGTGGATTCAGTTGCTGTTGCCGAGGCTCTGGAGCCTGGGGTTTTAACTGATAGCATTCAGAGCTGTCATGCTTACACCGATCATGATAAGTGCAATACTTCACCAGTCATTCATGTGAGTGATTTTGTTGGAAATTTCGGTTTTGAGAGAAATCCCATATAGGAATGTTTTCTCTATTCCGGAAATTCGGATTCATTCCTTGATCAAATTGCGATCTTTGATTCTGGAAATTATTAGCGTTTTGTGAATTTTCTCGGATTCCGAACTTTTCTAGGACTTGTTTCACACTTTCCTTGAATTCTTTTGTCTTCATTAGAGTGGAATTTTCTTGAAATCTCATGCTATTTCGTTGTCTAGAGTTGTCTTTGTTTCAGCATTGGGAGTTATCTCTGAAACCAGGTTTCCAATCATCTCTAAAACACGATTGTGATGGTTACTCTTCTGACAGATTTTCGAGTTTGTTAACCAGTATGGGTTGTTCTACTCTCATGGTCGTCTGTTTATTTGCTCGCTGAATTTTCTAAACTTTCGCCACGACTATAGCTAAGTCAGTGATCGTTTCTAGAGTACTCACATCAATCGGGACTCTGTAAATTTCTGGCATTTTCCAAAGAAAAGTTGTGATAACTTTTCTATGGCCATACTGAGTGCTCCTGTCATAGTACAGTAAATGTGCATAGGTACTGATTGGGTTCAAGAAAGCTGACAGATCTTCGGTTTCGAACAGAGTGATGGACTAGAGCTCGCATTGGAGAGTATCTTGATCCCAATTGGGTGCATTCATGCACATCAGAATCTGTTTCGCTTCATCATATGATGGGACATCTCATATGGTGTTCAGAGCACTATCGCAAGTCAAGCCACGCAACGTGTGAAGTTTTAGGTATTCAGACGCATTGAGGCCAAACTTGTTTTTGAGTGCAATGAAGAATTTCAACATTTGTTGATTTCGGGTCGAGTGATCTAATTTTTGCGGGGCTATCTTCTTACAGATAGTCTTAAGTCTCGTTTCATCATCGACGAAAGATCTAGGCACCTGAGAAGGTGGGATAGACGGAAAACTTATCTGAGTGTTTAGCGCATTTAGGGCGTTAGAGCGGTCAAACGTTTGTGTCAGGATGATTAGATCATCATCGTCATCAATTATACCTCGAAAACTAAGTTGACCTTTTCGATCACTGATGGCATTTTTTGGTTTATTCGATTTTAGAGACTGAGCGTAAAAGCTCATAGGTCTCGCGATATTTTTGATTCCAGGAATGTTCGGTTTCAATAGCTCTTCTTTCTGAGCTCTAATTGCTTCGATTTCGGTTTTGAACTCATTGAGAAGTTTTCATTGTTGAGTCACTATCGTCACAATTTCCCTTAAGGCGTTATTAGCATCCCCAAGAAAATTTATCATTTCGGCATCTCATTTTTGAATTATGTCGATATACGCATCATTATCGAAGATTTTTGGAGCATCAGTCTCTTTCGGTTTCAGTTTTAGAAAGTTGAGTCTTTGCTTTTCGACGATTTTCGGAGATAACGATCGTGGAGTTTTTCGCGTTTTTTGCAAAGCAGACATTTGCGGTGAATCGAAATTATGCTTATCTGCTTCGTAGAGAAGCCTTAGATTTGCCTTTTTGTAGTCAAAATTTTCGATTTCTCGATCATTGGGATTCGCTAGTTTCTTGTAGAAACCTTTTTCGTAGCCTAAAGCAGTTGAGCGACGCGTACGATTTTCCTCCATTTTTCGGGTCAATTTCAGTAGTCTTTCAGATTTTCGATTTTTCGCTAATTTGTGCCTTTCCTCAACCTTTAAACAAGCTGGTACAGTCACCAAAATATGTCGTGCGTGAATAAGACGTTTTTAGCTGTGTAGCATGATGATTTATCGCGTGTTTTAAGTAGAGATGTAGGGGACGTAGAAGAGCATGGGGAACGCTAGAAATGGAACACTAGGAGTGTTAGACGAAATTATTGCAATGATAATCATATGCAGGAGATTGACGGGCTCGTAGAGAGCGCTATGTCAATTTATCCAGGGATCTTCGCTCAGGTTGTGAAAGGTTTTGGGATGCTGAAACTCAGACTGTACTATCTTAACCGAATTAGAGTTTCACCCAATTATTCAAACTATTTTCCATATAGTTTGACTTATCCTAGACCACACACTCAAAACACAATTTACTAATGTACAAAATCGCCGCCTCAAACTTCATAACTCTCCACACAAGCTAGGACACAACTGCTTGGCTACAGTACAAACAATCTCAACTGAAAAACGTTTTCACAACTTCTTCACATCATAGCCACGCCTCTCCACAGGTTTCGTCATGATCTCCCTTTTCTCAACTTGCTGATCTTGACTTGAAAATGACACAAACTTTACAAATACGCCAAATTGTCCCACAACACTTTTGGCGCTGAACCAAATCATATTTTATGTTTCTTTTATTAAAAATTAGTGAATTGTGGATTAATTAAATTATTTCAATTAGAATTAAATTAGTAAATTTGAATTAGTAATTTAATTTTCAATTTCGAATCTGAACAGAAACATCAAAACATTGTCTGGAATATTGACTCTGACAAATCTGCTATGGCAGCGCTAAGCAAAACTCCTCTTTGCAACAGCTTCAGCATCCTATTTAAAAAAAACCATCCTCTACTGTAAAGATAATATACTTTCGGGTTTTATTTGTGAATGAAATAAAAATTTGGATTGAAACTGGATAAAATACGTTCATTGGAAGATCAAGATCTGAAAAATTTCAGACATTTCAGGCCACTATTTTTTTCCCACAGGCCTTTCCCTCAAATAGGAAAAGGGTCAAAAATTTTCCCCCAAGTCATTTTTTCGCTTAAAAATGCTCATAGTGAGCTTGAGCTATAATGAATTGATCTGTTGCAATCATTCTGACATTTCTAAAAGCCATTAAAGTTTAATAAAAATTAAAATGTTCGAGTTTGAGTCTAATTTACGAGCATTGTGAAACAAATTTTCCAGCAAACTATCCAAGGGCATAATAATGATTTTGAATTTGTGAAATCGACAGTTAAGCCTTTATGATGAAAAGTGGGGGCCAAAAACCTGTTTATTTTTGCGGGGCTTGGCGCTGGAAAAATTTTTCGGGTATTGACATTCCCCAACGCTGGAAAATCAATTATTCGAATATTTATTTCAAAAACCATTAATGGCCACGATCAGCTTTTATGTAGAACAAAAATTTGTATTACTGCAGCTGGTGCACACCACTGTTTATTTTTCCACGAACTTCTTTCCACAAATATGGAAAGGAGTCAAATTTTTTTTCATATGTGGAAAAATTTGTTTTCGTCTTAAAATCGTCGTTTTTTCCCTTAAAAATGCTCACATATGCTATATTGCACTGTTTTTTTAAGCTTTTTCAAGCCTGCCGGTTTTTTTAGACAAGTTCATTCATTAAAATTGTAGAAAAATTGAAATGTTCGACTTTAAAGCATAATCTACAAGCATTGTGGAACAAATTTTTTAGCGAGCATAATTGACTTTGAATTACATGAGAAATCGATGGTCAAGTCCTCTATGATGACAAGTGAAAGTCCAAAAAAGATGGAAAATTTTATGCGTATATTGACAAACTGGAACGCTTGGAAATCGATTTTTCGAACATTTATTTCAATAATTAGATTCCAATTTTGTATGAATGAATGAATTTATTATTTACGTTAGAAAAAATAAACAACGATGACAGTCAATGGAAATAAATATAATTTGAGCCGTAATTACATGAAAAAAAATACAAAATTGTTACTAATAGTAAACAAAATGCAAAAAGAACCATATTAAAAATGCGACAATAGGCGAAAAATGATTGCAGTAAATCAAGCTGCAAGTAATAGGGAGCGCAGGTTACTATGCGTAACAGAACTAATGCACCCCCCCAAGATACCTTGAAAAATCTATTTTTGACACTATAGTTTTAAAGGCCTGTAGATTGGAAGAACTAATAACATCATTTGGGATGTTGTTCTATATGTTGACATATCTGTTGAAGAAATCATAAAGCCTTGCATTTGTTTTGGCTTTACCGGTAATCAGTTTGTAGTCATTTTTACGGGGACTAAAGTCAGAACTGCTGTTAATGAAAAAATCTGATAGTTTAAGGCAAGATTGGTTCTTAAAGATTGGGAACATGAGATTTAATGCAGATAACAGTCGACGAACTTCTAGGCGTTCTATACCCAGTTGTGATAAGTGCTGGTCATAAGAAAGTTCACACTTAAAACCAAAATTTTGCTTAGGAAACCTCCTCTGAACATTTTCAACTAAGTCGATATCAGAAGCATAATAAAGATTCCAAACAGTGGAACAATACTCTATAATTGGTCTAACATATACTGTAAAGGCACAGATAAGATTAGAGGCATTAGGAGAAGTAAATGTTTTCATTATCAAATAGCTCCGTTGGCAAGCCTTTTTAATTATATGATTGAGGTGATCCCTGAAATTTAAATTTTAGGAGATAAGTATACCAAGATCTCTAACGTATGGATTGTTGCCGGGAATAACAGAATTACCCATTGTGTAATTGTATTTTGGATTTGAAGAACCCAAATATAGAACAGTACTTTTTTCAGCAGAAATTTCTAATTGCCATTTTTTGGACCAACCGAAAATTTGATCAAGATCATCTTGGAGGATACATTTGTTTCTGGAACAATTAAAGATCTTAACATCATCAGCAAAAAGATAGATATCAGATTTTAGATTGTCAGGGAGATCATTGATGAATAACAAGAAAAGTGTAGGACCTAGAACACTACCCTGAGGAACACCACTAGAGATGGGAGCAAACTGGGAAGTGACATTATTGATACAGACTCTCTGGGTCCGAGTTGAGAGGAAATCGAAGATCCACTTTTCAAGAAAGCCTGACATACCATAGGTTTTCAATTTAAGCATCAATTTTTTGTGAGAAACGGAATCAAAGGCTTTCTTGAAATCAATGTAAAATGTGTCGATTGGCAAGCCAGAATCAATGTGTTTGGTCCATACATTTTTACATTGAAGTAATTGTGTTTCACAAGATTTTGTTAGGAGGAAACCAAATTGGCATGGGGTTAAGAGAGAAATATTTCTCAGATAAAACAGGATAGAGGAGTTAATGATACTTTCCATAATCTTGCAAGGGACACTGCACAAAGAGATAGGCCGATAATTGGAAGGAAGGGCAGGGTCGCCTTTTTTGAATACAGGAACAATGCTGGCCTTTTTCCACAATAAGGGGAGTGATCCAATTCTGAAAGAAACTTCGAAAATATGTGAGAATGGTTCAGCCAAACGGGCAGGAAGTTTCTTCAGGAAATAGGCACACAAGCCATCAGGGCCTAGAGCTAGAGAGGGTTTTAATTTTCTGAGTGCTATACCGACCAAGTCTACTGTGAACTGCAGGTTTGAAGGGGTTACACTCGGCCTCAGCTGGGTTGGTTGCTTAACTTATGCAAATGTTAGGCACTTGCAGTTGGTACCGCCTGTGTCTGACGTCTGCAAGGGTTGGCAACCTTCCTGTAAATTTCTTATCTAAATTTCTCGCATTTCTTCTCATCTATGATCTTCTTTAGTGTCCCCATTGGAATAATTCCTCAGGAATTACGGCATAGCCACTGGATGGGCCTAAAGTGTAGAAGAACCCCCTGTAATACTTCTTTCACTCAAATGCCTTCGTTAGCTGGCCTAATAATGTCCGCACTAGAGTGGCACCTTAATCCTGAGTGTGCCTCCATTGGTTGTCTGTGTAGCATAATAAACCGCGGGTCAGCCTCAGCGAAGGTGTTAGAGATGGCCTAAACACTACAACTGAGTCTGCCTCAGCCCTTACTTTACACTTTACACTCATTCCCCGAGACAGACTGTATCCCTGTCTCAAGATGCTTTGAGTCCACCTCGATTCATTAGGAGGAAGCCAGGCATATCCCCACCTCCACTGGGCAAAGCTGGGCCAAGAACCCCCATGCCACCCTTTTTACTGACTGAATGTGTCAGAATAGCACCTTGGTACCTGGTGCTCTTGCCTCCACTGGTGACCTAGCAATTCTCACTACATCTCAGTGATTGGAATCCCAGCCACCAGCTGTGTTTAATGCTCCTGGAGAGTACCCATTCTGTTCAAAATAAGAGCTCCCGTTTTGGGCATGGTTGTAAAGTTTATGCCAATGCCGTCCCCTTGTGAACCTCCTGTCTAGTCATCACACTTTACAGAGATCACAATTGCTCCTAGTGAGGCCTGTGGTGTAAAAGCGTATCCCCTTTGCCTAATCAGGTGTGTAAACTAATTCTGTCCCTATCTATTTACACCCATTCAGTTTATTTTAAGCTGTCCACCTTTACTTATTTTTTCTAAGCCACTTCACGCGCTACTCCTGGTGAGTAGGACTTTGCCAGTTGGGAGTTCTCCCAAATCCAAGGTTTTGTAAACTAGTACCTACCGGTTAGCCTCCAAATAAAATCCCTTTTGAGTGGCTTTATCCCTCCATACGAGTCCCCTCATTTTCTTCAGCTGGGAAACTGCCATTTCATTCAAATATTCCTAACTTTCATTCAAATTTATTGGGTCTAAGCCCCATTTCTTCATTTGGGTGGGATGTAATCAGTTCCCCTTCCTCATATCTTTACACCTCTAAGTACACAGGTGACCAGATAAATTCCCTTCTGTGTCAACCTAATTTGTATAGGCCATTCTGAGTGCTACAAACCTTGTTCTTTGTAGCCCTATTAATGAGTGGTTGCTAGTTGTTGTGAACAACAAGCCCTTAAAGCCTGAAAAACACCATCGCAAAAATGGTCAAGAACCTCACCCCCTTCTTCACCACGAGCCTCAAAGAGTAACACTTACCTTTTCTCACAGAATAGAGACACCTAGACGTTCCTGCCCTCTTAGTACTAAGTTTAAATGGACCAGTGAGCCTCTCTCTATTCAGTTGGATTGGATAGCCTCACAAGCATGACTATCAGTCTTAGATACCTTATGGGAAGACCGGTTTTCAGACATGAAGTCTGAAGTTGACCTCCCATCACAGATAGAGAACAAGGTCCAAGCTGCATTTGAGAATGCCCTTGGACCTCTCAACCAAAAGTTGGAGGCTATGAGTGGCCGGATGCACCCTCTCATGTCCAGCTTCATGGCCCCTCCTACCTTTTCGGGTGCTTTTGGTGAGTCTATAACAGATTTTATATCTCACTTGACCCGTTTCTTTACACTTCAAGGTGTAAGCAAAATGGATCATGCATATAAAATTTCATTTTTGAGTCTTGCCTTACAGGTCATGCTTTTGCATCCTATCAGGACTTTAGCAGTGGTACTCCTCAGCCAACCGGCTACGAAGAGTTTACAACTTTTCTATGGAAAGATTTTCGGGTAGGGCTCAACTGGAATTTCCATCAGCAGTTGATCCATGATCATCTGCAGAAGCAGACTGAGTCTGTGATAGTTTATCTAGAGCACCTTAAGAGACTACCCAGGGTGGCTTATCTGGATCTTGCGACTCACATCAGAGATTGGATGATAAAACCTATCTTTCTGAGGGGGCTGAAACCAGTCCTCAGAGATAGTATTAAGTTCAGGGAGTTTATAACTCTTGAAGAGACCCTTGAAGCAGCCTGCTACACAGAATCACAGATTTTTTGGGATGAGATTCGGTATACTGCCCCATCTAATGATGTTTTCTCTTCAGAACAAAAGACTGCTGATAACCTCAGGTCAATGTCGAATCAAAGGAGCAATGCTCAACGTCCATTGTTGACACCATCCGACAAGATTTGACGATTATAGTCCGAGATGGCCTGGCTCACAGCCCATATTGCGCAGCTTACAGCTCAGCCAATGATGCCAGCTTGGAGAAATCTGATGCCACCTACATGGCCGTCGGTGCACATCCAAAATGCTGGCGATCGCCCATCGGGGGCACATCTACAGATGTGCTCCTTCCATTGATGTTGCACCCACAATGACCCCAGTTGCTGTGCTCAACGTCCCAACAGCACCGGTCCTAGGGATGCCACCACCGCCCACACTGGCCTTTGCTATTTTTGTCGAATGAGGGCACATCCGACTGATTGATGCAACAGACCCTGTCTGCATTGCCATCAAATACGAGTGCACAGGGCCACAGCCTGCCCAAATCAGAATCTGACAATGCCTGGTGAGAATGATTATGTTAATTCCAGTTACTCTCCTCAGGGGACAAGTAGGTATCCTCTGCGATATGCTAATCCACCTCCTAATTGGATGAGGAACCAATAACCGCCACCCCCATGGTGTAATAACGCCATTGGGGCTACCAACGGTCTTCATCACCCAGATCTGTTTGATCTGGATGATGAAGTACTTGCTGAACACATGAGGGATCCTTCACAACTGTGTTATCTTGTCTGTGTAATCAGTATTGGATTTTCAGCTGGTGCAGTGGTTTTGGCATGAGCACCCACACCTGCCCTACTGCTGCTGCCGAGATACGCAACGCCGGTGACTTTAAACCCGTCATCAACGCCAAAAATGACTAGCCATGTCAGTGTGGTCATGCTGTACTGACCAAAAGAGGCAGTGGCACCAGGGTCTCCAGTCCCTTTCACTGCCCAGGGGCCACTGCCTGGAATTCCAATGGTCTCGGCACTGGAGGTCATTAGTCAAATGGAATCGATGAATCTGATAAGTATACTACCATCTTTTTCTGACATTTCAGGTCCCGAAATTGGAAGTCTCTGCAAGTCCCGGACTTTAATGATTTCTCATTTCCAGAGTCATCATCTGTCATGGATGTGATGCAGGCTGTTTGGTCAACAGATTTGGCCAAGAAATATCTGCACCTACCCTGGGCACTGCTCAACAAGCCGTTCGAGGTCGAGGCGCTTACGGCCGCCAACGTGGTGCTTTCAGCACCAGCGGAGTTGCGGATATTGGGGCTGGAGGTCACTCAACCAGCCCTCGAGTTCATCCCCAATGGCACTATCTGGGCAATGCCCATCAATAAGATTTTGTTGGAAGGTGAACCTTCATCCCCTGCAGTGGATGCTGTCCACCGGGCTGTGGAGCAGGCGAGTCACAACATGCAGCCCACACCAGCCGTTGCTGCATTACTGTCAATAGGACAGGGGCCCAGATGCTGGCCATGATTGCCCAGCAATAACCATTGGCTGCTGCAACCAACTGGCCACCCAAGGTGGCCAATGCCTTTGGAGAGACATTAGGCACCATCAATGACGAAGTCAGCATCATTGAGGTGTTGCCTTTCCCAACAGCTACAGCCCTGCAGTCCCCGAAGATTGGTGTTCTTCATGAAGTTCACCAGTGCAGGGGCCTGGTCATCGACTTCCCTGGGGAGGAACCGATATCATCGGACGACTACGAAGAATGAAGCCGCCCAATGGGCCCACACTGTGAATTTTGGTGTAAATTTACAGACACTGTTTGTAAATAGTTTGTATATAATAAATTGGGCCTTCCTGACATTACTGTTCTTAGGAATGAGTACTGCAATACATGCTGCTCAGTACCAATTTTGTGGTCTTTCAAGAAGTGGTCATCCACTTGAGCTACCTCAAAAAGTAGAATGCAAACCACCAAAATCTTCAAGGAGTCCATGACACATGAATGTCACAGTGTATGTTCCTAGTTCTGATCCAATCACTATATTAGCATGGAAATTCACATTGTGTAACCGTAAAGTCTGCACCAACACTGGTTTCTTTGGATCTAGGGGCATTACTGCAGATGTCATTACCACTCAGCACCTAGCCCCTGCAGCTTGAAGGCTAGCACATCATAGGAAAATGTTTGGTTTACAAAAGCTTGTGGAAATCCACCCTGGCTTTTATTGCACTAATGAAACACTGAAAGTGATGTACTCATAGTGCTGTAGTGACCTCTGCAAGACAGTGACTAACCTCTTCATCAAGGAGCGACAAGTGGCTTCATGGGATAGCACTACAGCTCTAAGTACCTTAGGAGATGTAGGTGGATGCAGTCCCACTGCAGGTCAGTGCACTACTCTTGACGGGGTAATTGTCTGTCCTGCAACAAACTTCACAGCACAGTGTCATTATCGTCCTCAGGGCAATTTTACTGCCTCTGTGTCAGGGAACCATGTCATCATCAATGATTTACAGGTTGCCCTGAAGATCCCGGGAAACTCTCATGTCTTCTGGTTGTGTCATTGTGTCATGACCTCTGGTCAAACACAGTTCGGACAGATCAGGGTCTTCTTCTACGCATCCACTGAAGATTCAATTTGACCCAGCAGATGTTCAAGTTGGCAAAGGACTCGCGTCCTGACCCTGTCAATGCCAAACTGAACTATTTGGCTCAGCAGATCAAGGAATCAGAGATTAACAATTTTTGATTCATGTGGCTTGAGCTTTGCTCTCATGCTCAAAGCTACCTTGATCTGACTGGGCAGTTGCTTCACTTTGAACCTACTTTGGGTGCTTAGGCATTTCTGCAGAGAAATGACCTGATGGCAGAATTCACAGATGAGGCACTGACAATATGGCCATGTCAAAAGGTCAATGCTATGTATGTCTATCACTCGTACCAAGTGGGAGACATCTGTTACAAGTATCTTCCTGTACAGGTTAGCAGTACTATTTATTTTGCCACCCCTGGTGGCCCAGATCTCATTAAAGTTATCACAATTGTGCCCTGTGACCATCACTTTACCGGGATTTGCCGAAATCACTCAAGCTGGTTTATTGAGTCTGGCACAGTCCATGTGAACCATATACCACTTGAATTTTTCTGGAAACAGCACTTTAAGGTCACTCATTTTGACGCTCCTGCACTCTTTCAGAATCAGTTGGCAATGGCCTTTTCAAGTTTTGCTTTCTTTAAACAGTATGTTTACAAGACTGAGCAAATTGAAGCAGTCCTAAACTGGTTGGTAAATTTTACCGCTGGTCTATCTCTGCAACCAGATTCTCTCTATCAAGCATTTGCAGGGGTAGGGACTGACATCAAGGCCTCTCTGGAAGGTGTCAGCCTGGCAGCAAACCATGTGGTTACTGGTCAACAGCATAACCTCATTTAGGGCTTACAGTCTATTCTGAGTGGACCGGTTCTGTTGATCTTTAACACCCATATCACCCAGCAATGCTGGCAGGTATTGGATATCTCATCTACATTGGGATATCCTACTATCTCAGCTACTGCTTGGGGAAAAGACAGGTTCAGTTTGCTAGTCACTTCTTCTGTTGAGTCTTTTTCATAAAGTCCAATGCTGGGTTGGTTTTCACTATGTGCAGAATGATGTACCATCCCAGTTAGATCCAATCACTCCCTGTTTCATCGTACTGGTCGATGCCAAGGAAACTCCTGCTTTCCTTGACACTGGTTGTCCATGGAATATCATTAGTCAACGTCTTTATAAGACTTTGATTAAGGAGAGCCTGAAGGGGGCTATGGCATTCCAGCAACATCACCACTTTAATCCATTGATGAGTATCAATGGAAAAGCGGTTTATCCCCTCCTATTAGGACCGTATGAGATCATGTTGCCTGGGACTCACCAGCTGAACACAAGGATCGATATACATCTCCATGTGTGTGAGACTACCTATCCTTTCTGGGCACCAGTGCATCTGATTCTTGGACTGGACTTTCTTGAACAGTTCAAGAATATCACGTTTGATTACCAACAGAATGTGTGTATGTTGAATGCGGTAAACCTGCCACTTCTACTGACAATGGCTGAGATTGATCAGATCGAACCTTGATGGGAGAACACACATCCACTATCAAGGACCTCTTACAGGTCTCGATCGAGATCAAGGACTTCCTCCATTTCTCAGCCACCCTCATGGGCATCCTCCGTCCCCTCATCACATGGGTCGACCAGAGGTACCCGGACCTCTTCCAGATGGGCCAGTCATCATTTAATGGCCAGGCCAGGGTCGAGTTGTCCGCGACCCCCGCCTGGAAACTCTCCAGTTACATTAGGGAAGGGCCAGTTCTGTGAGCCTAGTGATTCAGATGCTCCTGCATCACCTGTGTTGAAGCGCCACCACTTTCAGACACAGAAGTCGAATCACTAGGAGCTACTCAGAGCTCAGGGGAGCGATCAGATCATGTACTCACTGTACAGGTCCATCCCACTCCCCGAGACAACCCCGGAAACATCTGTTGGTTATGCTCTATTAGGGTTACTTCATCGCACCAGTTTGCCAATTCCAAAGGGAACCAATATGCCAGCGTCGAGTTTTGGTGATACTGCACCTGATCCAGGTCATGTAGTGTCCCCCTTCTACCCCACTGAGATGAGGACCCCTCATATCAGAGTTCTCCTGAACAACAGGGTTGAAGCCAAAAATCTGATTGATATAGGAGCAGTTTTCTCGCTCCTGGATCACAAGTTGGCGGTCCAACTACCTGACTTGGTGCTCACAGAGACTAGGACTCCCCCTATAGCTGCCAATGAATCTCTGATCCTACTGCTAGGTGCTGCCTATGTCAGGGTGACAGTGGCTGATGTCTCTGAACAGATTCAGGTCCAAATACAGGAGAATTGATTGGCTGAACTAGTCTTGGGGATGAACTTCCTCGGGTGGCTCGATTGTGTTAGCTTGAACTGGGAGAAATTCTTTCTCCAGTTCAAGGACCGCAAGGTCCCGTGTGATGGCCTCATTCACAATCCTCCTTCTGCACATGGTGCACTGCCCTTGCAGGAGATGATTGTGCTTGAGCCCCGCTTGCTGACACACTTTACTGCACCTGTACCATCGCTGTATACGAATGTATGTTGTGTTTTATTTTGGTGGGGGCTTTTGAGAGAGGATGCATGAAAAGGATTCCAGAATTCCTCCTTAATGCACGTATTTTTGACCCCCACACTTACCCAATTAAACTTAACTATGTACTTAAACCCGACAATAATTAACCCACAGACCAAGAAATCCAAGTTCCTAAATCTGTCTCCCAATTGAGTATGAAAAATAAAGGAGAGAGTTTTCTCCAATTTCATCAGACACAAAATAAACTTACTCATACAAATTTTGAGTGAGCCAGAATATAATCAACTTCCTTGTGCTGGGGAAAATACACAATATGCTGGGTGCACAGGGAGCCGGGTTAATATGTAACAATATAACAACACTAATGATAATAATAATAAAAAGCAAGAGCCCAACACATGCATGCTGATTTGGGCTACAGTAAGACGTCTCTGAATTGTCCGCATCGCTCGCTCCACTTTGAATCTGCCCGCCTCCTTAGAAAATCGACAAGAAACAGGAATATGGTACAGATCGGCGGAAATACACTACAATATGTGAAAGAGGTAGCTTTTTTTATCTAAGCCCCTCTCGGGAACTCATAGCAGCATATATTTTGCTGGTTAGTACTGTGACCAATGGTCGCATACCCTCACAGGTAGTCAACCTGAATACACATTCAGTGGTTCTCTACCCGCACATGACCATCCGTGATATGCACATGCACACTGATCTCTCACGGGAATCAGCGGTCAAATTGGATACTATCCTTGATCGGAAGTGGGTCGAGGCAAATGCTGTGATATCCCCTGATATCTCCTCACATGACAGGACAGCATTACTTGACCTACTGGTGGCACATACTGACCTTTACGCTATTGATGAGAAGGACTCAGGTACCACTGACCTTGTGCACCATGAGATCAGCACAGGAGATGCCCACCCAGTCCGCTGATTTCCTTACCGCACTGCGCCTAAGGAAAAGGACCTCATCATGCAGGAAGTCAGGGCACTCCAGGAAAAAGGTATTATTCGGCCTAGTACATCACTGTTGGCTAGGAATACCATCCTGGTGCACAAGAAAAATGGGTCACACTGAATGTGTGTTGACTTCCCTGGACTTGATGAGGTCACGAAAAAGGATGCTTATCCTCTCCCACGGATGGTTGACATCCTTGACACACACAAGGGTATGAAATACTTTACTACCCTTGATCAGGCTAACACCTACTGGTCCATACCTATTGCAGAGGCAGACAAGGAAAAGACGGCGTTTAATACGCCAATTGGACTTTGCGAGTTCAACTATCTGCCTTTTGGTCTTTGCAACGCCCCTGGGACGTTCCAGCATCTCATAGACTTGCTCCTCATGGGATTGCAGTGGTCTACAGCATTGAGCTATCTCAATGACATCTTGGTGTTCGGGAACTCTCACATCCAGATGCTTGTGGGTGACAGATGTGTTTACGCGTCTCCGTCAGGGTGGAATGAAGCTCAGACTGAGCAAGTGCAAGTTTTCGCATTCGGAGGTGGAATATCACCGCATCTCACAGAACAGTCTAGAACCAAATAAAGTCAAACTGGCCGCCATCCAGAATCTACCTATTCCACAGGAAGCCAAAGACATCAAGTCCTGTCTCGGCCTCGTGTCTTATTATAGGCATTTCATCCCTAGTTGCGCTCGGCTCAGCAAGCTGCTGACCAAGGTCTTATGGAAGGAAGTTACCTTCCTGTGGTCAAAATCTCAGCAAGCGGCATTCAACAAACTCTGTAGATTGCTGATGAACCCCCCTATCCTGCGCCATCTGGACTTTACAAAATCCTTCATCCTTCAAACCGATGCAAGTATTTCGGGGGTAGGAGCAGTTCTAAGCCAGTTAGACAAGGATGGACATGATCATCATGTCCAGTATGCCAGTCAATGGTTAACGGCAGCTGAGAAGAACTACTCTATTATGGATTTAGAGACTATGGCTGTTGTCCATTTCATCAAGCACTTTCGGCCATACCTCTTTCATAATGAGGTGGTCATACAGACTAAAGGCTCATCTATACTTCGGACGCAAGGCTTGCGTTGCGTGCGTTGCTTACGTTGCATTGCTTGCATTATGTTGCTTACGTTGCGTAAAAAATCTGACGCAACGCACACAATGGAAGCAACGTAAGGAGACATAAGCAATGCAAGCCGATTATCCATACTCCGACTTTGTGGCGCAACGGACGCAAGAATTATGGCGCAATCAAAAACTTGCGAATCAAATTACAATTTTGTCAAGGAAATTCATAAGTAGTTAAGCCAAAAATAGTACGCCTCTTCAAACAAAAACATTTCAACTAAACTGAGATTATCAGAATTAACGTTAAATTAAATGATTAACCATCTTTTCTCGAAAGGATTTTGAGAAATCTCATGAAAATGAAACGGGCTTCTTGAGTTTTATTCATTTACTAAGGAAAACAAATTTTACATAATGGTGACACAAAATTTCATGTTCATCTTTCTTCTTCGCGATTTCAAATTACGTATTCGCCCTGTCGAGACTTTCTGGTAACAGAAGATAAACTCATTGAATGCAAATATACGAGAACAAATTTTCGGAGGTGAAGAATTTTGAATACTTACTATATTTGGGAAATGTTGAAGAAAAATTTCACAAAATATAAGCTTTTTCACAATTTTTCAAGCAATGATTCAAAAAGTCTAATTTTCTAAACGAAAAGCAAGTTACAAGAAAGACTTTCTATGAAAATTTAGATTCTTCTACAGGAAGCTGTGATAAGCATTTTAACCTCACCTGAAAATCACATATTTGATGTACACGGGAATAATCGACGCTAGAAAACCAGTCGAGGTGATCCCGGTCGAAACGTCGAGCAAGATCAGCTGAAAATAAAACTTTGTTCAGTTGAAATTCTGAATTTTTAAGACGTGAGACATGGAAAATAATAGATTTCGACATTTAAAAATAATCAATAATCAAATTTTTGAGAAACAATAAATCTTTTACAATTTAATTCTTGAGGATTATAAATCAGATCTCGTTTATCATTCTACTAACTTGCGGAGTGATCAAAATTGGGACAAGTATCAACTAGAATATTTTCGATTAGGGTGAAATGACCCATAGTTTCGTTTCAAATATCATTATTAGTGGCGTACGAGGAAACTTCGGACTATTCCCATGGTCCTGGACAATCGGCACACACCTCTGGACTCAAATCTAGTTGGATGAAAATAATACAAAAATTAAAAATCTATAATTAATGACTTTAAAGACAGTCGGAAGTTGTAAACATACAGACGAAAAATTTCATTTACCTGTTTTAGCTTCAGCGTACGTTCCTATCCAGTAGCTCCCGTATAAGTTAGTCAGGATTTGATTCTGGATTATCTCACGAGGTAAGTGAATCATTTAATAGCGCTCAATTGAATAAATCGCTTTGTAATGCTAATGGGTAGTAAAATTTGGACAATTTTTCTGATACCAGAGTATTATTATCCTAAATTAAGCCTTGTTAAACGGAGGATGATACACAACTGACAAATACAGAAGAGGAGTGCTATGAAGGTCAAATAACATGTATTTTGATAAGTGAATAGTTAGAATCTTGTAATAACGTAGTTTTTAGATATTTTAAAGTATGTAAATTAGTGAATCATCTATTATCTAAAAATGGCATGGTGTATAATAATTATTGAAAAAAAATTGAGGGCCTCTAAACCGGAGTTCGCCCAGGGCCTCTAAACCATTAAGAACGGCCCTGACTGCGACTTGAATTGCGTTGAATAGTGTAGCAGGTATGTAAAATTAGAACATTAGGATTCCGTTCTTCTATTCACCACGGTTTTTTAACATTTTGAGCCTCGGCTAGTAACAAACTTTCCCATTCTTTTGTATTCCCAGTGACATTGATTGCACGCGAATTTAGTGTCATACCTGTAAGAAGTCCGACCAGTCGGTGGGGGGGGGTAAACCAGAAATTTTGGAGGGGGTCCAAAAAATTCTTAAATTTTCCCAAAAAAGGCACTTTTTTGCCAATTTTCTCTAATTTTTCCCAGTCTGGGAGGAGGGTTGGGTACAGGGCCAATTACGGGTATGTTTAGTAGGCCAATTAAAAAATTTAGGTTTTTTAACTTGGTTTAATGATCTTATGTTTAAAA
Source organism: Romanomermis culicivorax (assembly GCA_963922205.1). Classification (NCBI taxonomy): domain Eukaryota; kingdom Metazoa; phylum Nematoda; class Enoplea; order Mermithida; family Mermithidae; genus Romanomermis; species Romanomermis culicivorax. The sequence continues at coordinate 422,605 of CAWUHX010000033.1, forward strand.
ATTTTTAGCAATCAAATCAAAGAAAACCCGAACATACCTAGAAAAGTCCATGAGTAATGGCTGTAAATATATCTAAATTTGTCAAAAATGTGGTGAAGAACTTAAATTACAACTTATCAAACTGAAAAAACAGTTGTAATTGAGGAGCCTCTAAGCCCCGACTGGCTCAGCATGCAAAAAATCAAAAATAGGATAAAAAGGTGCCATTCTGGCTTTAAAAAAAGATTTTCGTGATTGCGGCAAACAAATAGGGTTTTTTCGACTTTTAGGCTCTTTTTTACCTCCTACAACCGACCTAAGGTCTTACAAGTATGCAGAAGTAACCGAAACCCAAAAAATTCGCAATCCGAAATTTTGAAAAGTGGGTTTTTGCCAACGAAGCTTGAAATTAGCGCAGAGCGATGGCATACCTGCAAGAGCTCTGAGCAGTTTCGGGGGGGAAACCAGCAATTTTGGAGGGGGGGGGTAAAAAAAGTCGAAAATTTTCCCAAAAAAAGCAAAAAAGACTCTTTTTGCCCAATTTTTTTCTAATTTTTCTAAATCTGGGGGGGGGGGTTGGGTACAGGATTGGCCAAGTTGGTGGGTCCACCCCCAAACCCTCCCCAATTACAGGTATGAGCGCCGGTAACTTTCGACATTCTAAAATGCATCGAAATACTAGTTTTTTGTCTTGATGAATGGATTTTTTTAACTCGTATGAAAAGAACGCAGATTTTTTCCAACATTCCTAATTTCCTCCATAAAATAGCGCTTCAAGCAGTTTCCTACGGCGCTAAAAGGGTGGGAGTCCCGAAATTTCCACAATTTTGGGGAGTCCCCAAAAATCTCAAAAAAGTCGAAAAAAACCAAATACTTATTTCGAAAATTTACCCCAAAAAAGGCCAAAAAACGCCATTCTTTTCCAAATTTTTTCGATTTGGGGGCACCGTTTTTTTTCCTCAAATGGGGTCTTTTGAGAAAAAAAATTTTGGGTATGGTTTTCATTGTGGAATTAAAAATCGAAAAGATGCGTTTTGGTGGACTTTAAAAGGTCAAAATCTCGAAATTTTCGGGCGCTTCGCGCCGGTTACGGGTATAATAATGATTATTTTTCATCAGGCGCGGCCGTCAGCATATCTACTTTCACTTACTAATTAATTATCAACAGTTTCTATCAATCAAATTGGCTCATCTCATTTTCTAGTAGTTAACAGTCAACACTGAAATGGGGAACAAATCATACTTCATCAGTCGGATTTTAATTCATTTCCCAACGTTGTGAAGGTTCAATTTCCAGCGTTTTAGAAAGTGAAAATCCAAAATTTTTTCTGGCGCTCCGCGCCGGGGAAAAAATTAAATAAAATTGGATAATCCTAATTGGAACCACAGAAATATAATTAAAGGATAATTCATGACAACTCTGTCGTTAAAATGCTTTCTCTGCTCTTGTAAAACACAAATATATTCTTCATGAGCTCATTTTGACTAACAAACCAGAATTTTCTCAATTTTTTCCCAATTTTTGCAGATTTCTGAATCAAAAAGCATCAAAATGCTTGGGTATGCTCCTAAAATGCATAAAAAAGCATCCGTAGACACATTATAAACGTTTTTAAAAATGCGGGAAATTTTCGCAAAATGAGGAAAAAAATTTTGGGTCCGGTTCTCATGTGGAAAAAATCTTCGAGGAAAAAAAACGGTGTTTGTGGGGAGTCGTAACATTTGGGTATAGGGTTCCACCAAGTTGGAGGCTCTCCCAATCCCCACCCAATTACAGGTATGCCAAAGTGGCACCCATACAACCCCTGAGAAAACCAAAAACCCGGGCTGATCCAACATTTCAGAAGTCTGGATTGCCCACAAACCAAGCTTCCCCCAAATAACGACATTTTTACGAAAAAATAACCGCGGCAGACGACTTGCTGGAAAAAAAGAAAGAAAAAACTCAACGAAGGCATGAACAGCATCAATAATGAAATGGGAAGTTCGGAAATCCGAAGAAAACACGAGCGAAAATCCTTGCATTTCTTGCGTTCCTTGCGTCAAGTCAAGAATCCTACTGTACCGTTTGCGTATGCTAGCGTCGGCCGTAAGGAGCGCAACGCAAGCAACGCAACCGAGCATCCATACTCGGACGCAAGAAAAATACGCAAGATACGCAAGCGGAGCATCCATACTTCCGCATTTTTGCCGTAACGGACGCAATGCACGCAACGCAAGCCTTGCGTCCGAAGTATAGATGAGCCTTAACCATACTGCTGTCAAGGCTGTGTTGGAGAAACCTAACCAGTCTGCCAAGATAGCTCAGTAGGGTCTCATGCTCGCTGAATTCAAACTGACAATTCGGCCGCAAAAAGGTCAGTCTAACGGTAATCCTGAGGCATTATCATGCCTACCAGATCCTAATTCCGTTACTGGTGTGAGTATCCAGGATACTCTACTTTACAGGCCTGAGGGACAAGTGATGATGATCACCGATTGTGCTCAGCACCTGGCGAGATCATCTGAATTGATCAGGGATGGTGCACAGGTCCTGGCGAGATCAGAGTCTTATACTGAGATATCAATGAATGTGCAGCACCGGGACCTTCTCGCAGCTCAATTTGAGGATCTGGATATAGCCTCCATTCTTAGATCACTAAAACCCTATGGTGATCAGAATGATGTTGATGGCTACCACCTATTGGATAACATCCTTCAAAAGTGGACAGGCGAGTCCAACAAAATTGTCATTCCCAGATCCATGGTTACTACCATTCTTGAGGCCCATCATAATGACATTTTAGCTGGACACTTTGGTGCTAAAGGTAGCGCGCGGCTTATAGCCCGCAGGTACCACTGGCCTTCCCTCAGTGAGGACATCAAGTCCTTTTGTCAGCAGTGTGATCTTTGCCAATGGAATAAACCTGCTAGACAAAAGACCCGAGCAGCTCTGAAACCTATCACTATTACAGGGCTGTTTCACCAAGTAGGTGTCGGCTGTAGGGAACCAATGACCACTAGTGAGGCTGGCAACTGTTTTATTGTAGTCTTTATCGACTACTTTACCAAATGGGTTGAAGTTTTTGCTACTCCCGATATCACTGCGCAAACCATAGCCCACCTTTTTCTTAAACAAATTGTCTGTCGGCATGGGGCACAGTAGATTCTTCAGTCTGACCGTGGCACTGATTTCATATTAAAACTGATGACCGAAATCACTGCCATCTGTTCGACTAAGAAAATCCACTCCACCTCTTATCACCCGATGACAAACGGCGAAGTGAAGAGAGCTGATCGAACATTAGCTACACAGCTACGTATGTATGTCTATCAAGGTCATACTGATTGGGATGAACACCTGCCATATTCTGTGTTTGCCGTTAACATTAGCATGAATGAGTCCACAGGATATTACCCCTTGGAGCTCATGTCAGCCATGCTACCCATTGATGGGGAGCTCTCATTCAACCCTCGGGCCCATATCATTGATATTTCCACATATGATATGGAGGTCAAATGGCAATTTTATGAATGCCTTGACCTTAATCCAGAGTCGGATTGAGAAATCACAGGTGACTTATGCTCAGTCTTACGATCCCGTGGCATGAGACCTCTCATACAAAGTAGGGGATCAAGTGCTCAGACTGCGCACTACCAGCAGACATGGTTTTATGCTTAAACTGCCGTCCATTTACAATGGGCCCTATTTTGTAATGAATATGGCATATCCTAATGTCACCATTCGTCTTGAGACAGGTTAAGAAGATACTGTGCATGTCAATCAGCTTAGACACTACATGTCACCTGATCCACCAAGTGAACCAGAGGAGATACCTTCCACTTCACAGGTATTCGAAATGGCACCATTGTTGATTCCATCAACAAGTCGAGATTTTACACAAGATCTCGTTGACCGACATCTTGATGCAGAGGTCTCTGACCCCTAATCAAGTAGCTCTTCTCTTCTTTTGTCCCTGCTTATGGATGAGGACGTCCTTTTTTGAAGGACTGCTATGTCCCGTGCCAATCAATTTTGCCCAACATTACGTGATTCACATCATGCGGATACTTTATGTTTTTCCGCAATTTTTGTTTAACAGTTACTTATTCTTATTTTTCGTTTCATTCATTATATTTTACATGCATTCTTGTGTGCATTTTTTGTCTTTCATGTCTGTTTTATTTTGTGTTTTCATTTCCATTACGTTTTGATATTTTGCAGTTGTACACATCCACTATGGTATGTAACCCCTTAGTTAGAATTTCAGCCAAGATAAGCTCCACGAGCTCATGGCCATAATTGGAGCATTATGTGCACCTCTCATAAGTAAAAACTAGCGAGGCTTCGCAATGCGAAACAACTAGTTTGGAGATTCTATCTAAAAGACATATGATATGTTTAGCATGGAGAGTGAAACTCAGTCCAATGCTTAACATATTTGAACTGGAAAATGTCTATGTGACCATAAGCATCTTCTGCAGTGATTTCTGCTGCAGAAGTTAGCTTGGGTGTTGTTAGCTCTGCTGAGGGCATACTGTAGGTCTATGAGGCCCTTTAAAAGGGCCTCCATTAGTTTTGTACTCATTCTTGGGCCTACATTGCTTTTCCTTGTGTTTAGCTCTTGCCTATTGCATCTGTCGATTTTATATTATTGCTTAACATTACATTGATTCCACCACCTACAGTAACCCAATAAATTTGCATATGACTTCTTGCCCATCACTGCATCCCCCACCTGCATTCCTGCATACAAGTAATACGTCCCCCCTCTTGCCTAGTACCTGCCTGTCGCTCCATTCCTGGATTGCATGTGTCACCTGCCAACCCTTTTTACAGTACACCCTGCGCCAAACCTAACCAGACTGCCATCACCTGGTTCCTGTTGTTCCACGACCTGTGAACCCATGAACCCACCACCCCATGCTGATTTGTAGTTGAGAAAAGGATTGGGTAAGTCTTCTCAGGGGATTATTGTTGTTGAGGGTGTATTTGTGGGAACCCTTCCATAAGTCAGTTTCCCCTTGAGAATCCCCTCAGTTAGAGCAGCCCTCATACCTCTGGGGTTAGGGCCAAAAAGGGGATTTAGGTTTACAATCGGGTCCCCTACAGTAAGCCATTCCATGAGTGGCCTTGTCCTTCATTCTCATTGAATGGGACTAGGGATTGCCACCCCTGACCCTGCAGTGTTGTCCATTATTCTACAGCAGAACCCAAGGACAGTACCGAGGTACCCTGTAGGCTCTCCTATAGGCAGTACCAGCTGGGTTAGGGTCCTGAAATGAATACCAGCGAGCCACCCGACGGGGTCACAGCGTGTCACTCACAGTTAAATTGCTGTATTTTTATCAATATGGCATGGGTTTCTTCCCATCAATGTGATTGTCCAGTTTTCATTTAATGTGACATGGCTCCAATTTCGTTTAATGTGACGGGTTTTTAATTTCAAAAATCGCGATTTCTGTATTTTATTTCTCATATGTTTTTTCCTTTTTGTTATTTCTTCATTTTTACTCATTTTTAGTTTTTTTTCTTTTTTTCTGTTTTTTCTCCAGTTATTTTATTGAATATTCAGTTATTTTTTGTTTATTCATTTTAATTTATCTTTTTTCAGTTTATGAATTTTTTCTGAGTATGTTGTTTTTCGATTACTTTTTTTTACTTTCTGGTATGTATTTATTTTTTCAGTTTAATATTTTCTTTCAAATTTTTGCCTTTTGCTTGCTGTCTGTTTCTATTCATTTTTTAAAATTTTTCTCTATTTTAATTTCTGTATGTTGATTTATTTTTTCAAGTTTTTATTCTGATTGAAAATTGCATTTCTCTGTTTTTGTTTTTTGATGATTTTGTTGTTTTTTGTCAAGTTTTCTCCTTTTTTGATTTATTTTTTTGCCTTTATCTTTTTTGTCGGTTCAAATATGGTTTTGTTGTCAAGTTTTTTGTTTTCTTCATTGAAAAATTGTAGTTCAAGATGAAATTCAAGATGAAAACTTTTTGTTTTTATTTTTTTATTCTCTTTTTTGTTGATTTTTTGTTTTTTGATTGCAAAATTAGAGTTCATGATGGAATTTTTTGTTTTTTGGAATTTTTTGTTGTGTTTTATTTTACACCAAAAATGTTTTTTTCGTAATTTTTTATGTGTTTTTTCGCTTTTTTGTAGTTTATTTCTACGTTTTTTAGTTATCAGAAATTTTTTTGGAGAAAAGTTGTGCATTGTTATGAATTTTATGGTTTTTGTGGTGCACTTGCTTTTTGTTTGTATTTGTTTTCTGTTTTTTTTTGAGTGGAAGAAAGATGGAAAGAAAGAAAAAACCAAAAAAAAAGATGAATAACTGGAAATCTGGGAAATGTAGCATAGCAAAAAAATAACAAAGAAGGGAGTGAAAAGAAGGAAAGAGAGACAACAAAGGGAAAACAAAAACAATAAAAAAACAAAGAGAAATAACAAAGGAAAATAGCAAAGAAACACTTCACAACACTATTTATGACACATCTCCTACAATCTCTGCACATATTGCAAAACTTTTGAGGCACCATTATTGGCCAAGGAGATCATGCAATCATCGATTGGTTTCACTATATTTGTGAAATGTTGGCCAACAAATTGAACAATGCACCATTAATGGGTGGCCACAACGAGATTGTTGAAATTGATGAAAGTTACCTCAGAGGATGGAGAAAGCCAGCCAGTAATGGTGTGGGTCGCATGCTTCTAGGAAATATAGTGGGACCAGCCAGGCCTAATTATGGAGCTTTGGTTGATGGTCCTAGGATATTTGGCTTGGCTAAAAGCTGCAAGACAATAAATTGGACCACTGTTTCTTCCAAGTTATGGGTCATGAGGCGAAAACATTAATTCCCATTATACAAAGAAATGTTGCACCTGGTAAAATATAGTTCCATTCTTGAAAAGCTAATGTATGGGTACGATAGAGGCTAGGATAGGTATAAAAAATCAATATGTGTAAATGACCTCACCAATTATGGTACAAACTAACCAATGACAATATGGTTGAGCTAATGGGACACAATTTCATTCAGGAACAATGATCAGGAGAGAGGAATGGGCCACATATAATGGACTGGGCACATTGAACTATATACACGAAACAGTCAACCATTTGTTATTTTTTTTGTTTGATCCTGTAACTCGCATTAATACTCAAGGAATTGAAACTTGCTGGGGCGCCGCCAAAATGATAATAATGCAGAAAATGCATGAAACAAGTCGCGACCTTTTGCCTGGTCACATGGCTGAATTTTGGTGGCACTGATAATGCATTCAATGTGATCTTAAACGAAATGTTCCAAAATTATCTAATCTAGTCTGAAATATCATGTTGTGTGACATCAAAAATAAATTTTATGATCGCTACATGTTTTCGCAAAAATTAAATAATTGTGTGACATCTTGAACTATAATTTTTCAATAAAAAAACAAAAAACTTGACAACGAAAACCATATTTAAACTGACAAAAAAGACAAAAGCAAAAAAATAAATCAAAAAATAAAAAAACTTGACAAAAAACAACAAAATCAATAAAAAACAAAAACAGAAAAAAGCAATTTCCAATCAAAATAAAAACTTGAAAAAATAAATCAACATACTGAAAAAAATAAAGAAAAATTTAAAAAAATGAATAAAAACAGACAGCAAGCAAAAGACAAAAATTTGAAAGAAAATATTTAAAACTGAAAAAATAAATACATAGGAGAAAGTAAAAAAAAGTAATCGAAAAATAACATACTCGAAAAAAATTCATAAACAGAAAAAAGATGAATTGAAATGAATAAACAAAAAATATTAAATAAAAAACTGGAGAAAAAACAGATTAAAAAAAGAAAAAAAACTAAAAATGAGTAAAAATGAAGAAATAACAAAAAAGAAAAAACATATAAGAGATGCAAATACAGAAATCGCGATTTTTAAAATTAAAAACCAAAGTTCAACAAAAAAAATAAAAAGAACAAAGAAAAAATGAGTAAAAACAGACAGCTAGCAAAAGAACAGAAGAATTTGGAAGAAAACACATAAAACTGCAAAAAACAAAAAATACAATAACGAAAAAATTAACTGAAGAAACACAAAAAATAAGAAGAAAAAACAAATATAAAAAACAAAAAACCAAGAAATTATAAGAAAAAAACATATAAAAAATATTAATTTTGCAAGAATAAGTGTAGCCAATTACCCCTTGACCTCCCGCGGGGCATGTGGCATGGCCCCTCATGTGTCACAGTTAACGCTCATTTTGGTAGTCAATATTTTAATCAAATTATTGAAAAGATTCCAAGAAACTGCGCAATTTGCAAGAAATTGTGCGGCGCCTTACACTTTGACCTCCCGCGGTCGTGTGGTCGTGCCCAAGCCTCTCAAGGTGGTGTCCCTGCCGTTTGACGCGCTTTTAGCTTCTTTTGGCTCTTTTGAAATTTGATGAGCAAGTCGCTCTCTTTGCAACAGTAATTGATAATCTGACGAATATACTGTATATACACTTATCATTATAACGCTATAGGGTAGTGTGCACCAGCTGCAGTAATACCCAAAAATTTCAGTGGCAACACGTCGTGTGATAGCTCAATATTTACAAGATCAAACATCAATTAAGTAGATTCTTGAAACATTACGATGTGAGTAGAATGCATAATGACATTTGACATGTGAGAACAATGTCTTCAAGTTTTTCTCTATAATATTTCTCATAGTCCGATTTTTTGATTACATTTTGATTACAGAACTAACTCACATTATTCTGGAGTTCACAATACCTTCTTTATCATGTTACTTGCTTTTGATCAATGCAAGCAGGCCCATACCCAGGCAATTTTTTCAGGGAGCGGATTCCAAAATTTTTTGAAATAGATGAAACTCGATCTGGTGAGGTAGCGTAGCTCCTGAATGTCACTCTGAGAGATTCAGAATGGCGTGGGTAAAGCCTCACAGTAGGAAACTTCAGAATAAATCAATTTTAGCTACTTTAAGTTTGAAAAATCGAAAATGGATGGTTAAAACAGATAATTTAGACTACTCATGATCGAAATTTATTTTTGAATTGGTACCAACTAAACTGTGAGTAAAATCATCTACTCAAACTAAACAAAGTGGTATATATACGTCTATCACCTATCATTACATTCTGATAATCGCTGCACACCATTTTTCCTCAAAGATTCGTATTTATTGTTCCTATTTTCTGGTTTTTACATTCTAAAATGCTGGAAAATGAATTTTCGCTATATTTAAACATAAATTAAAATCATACTTGTGGATAGTAATTCTGTTTCTCATTGTTTTAGAATATAAAAATTTTAAAATTTGTATATTCTAAAATGCTGGGAAATGAATCTTTGCAATATATATATGACACAGTGCTGTGCACAAGGGGGGGTGTTGGGTGGCCACCCCCCCCCCCATTGAGGCAGTATGCACACAGTGTATCATGTAAAATTAACATTTTCTGGGGCTATTGGGTGAAAAAAATTGAGAAAAATGAAAAATGAAAAAATCCTGTGCACGGTCCTGATATGACACATACCTGTATTGGTGGGGGGATTGGGAGGGGCCTACCTAGCTTGGTCAACTCTATACTCAAAACCCCCCAAACTCGGAAAATTAGGAAAAAGTACCTTTTTGGCTTTTTGTAATTGTAAAGTCAGTGTGATTTTTCAGCTGATATGGACGATAATTTTAATAAAAAAATTTCCATACATGAGCATTTGATAACCAGCTCAGATATTCAACAAATCAAGTGACATCTCAGCCTACAGCCTGGCCAACTTTGTGAAGATGAAATGGAATGTCTAGGGCAGAATGTCAGAAAGAATGCTGGAGCTGTGCTCTGTTATCATTCTGATGAGCAATATTTTTTCTTAGTGTTGAAATGAGACTTGAGTTAGATAAAGAAATATAATAAATAGAATTGAAAGGGACCTAATCAGTCACTCGCTAATTCACCTATTCACTCATTACCAAGATATTCTCTCCAATAGAGTTTCTCTTGCAACAGCAAAAATGTTGCAAAAGAGATCCACTGAAAATAAAATAATATTTAGCATTAAAAAGCAAGACTGTACTCTTTTGGAAGATCAGTTAGAAGTCTTGAGTGAATTAAATAATCAGTATTGCACACTTTTGACATCGAATAGATAAAAATGAGAAAAGTTCTCAAATTCATAAAGGAAATGATAGTGACAAAACTGAAAGAAGCAATTGGAGACCAATTTCCGTGTTAAATGTTGACTATAAAATTTTGGCAAAAATTCTAGTCAATCGTCTTAAAAAAGTTATGCCTGAAATTGTTCATCAAAACCAAGCATGTGCAGTACAAGGAAGAGACATCAGAGATGGATTGACTGTTATTTACAATGTAATTAATTATGTAAAGGAGGAAGACCTAACTTGCATTTTACTTTCAGTGGATCAAATGCCTACTTTTGATATAATAGAATGGCATTTTGTGTTTCAAACATTAGAGTATTTTAATTTTAGTTCAAAATTTATGTAAAGGTGTTAAATGGGGGTTGTTTATTTTTGTGTCTGGAGGCTTAGGAACGTGAGGATAACTTATACATGTATTCAGATGTATACTGAAAGAGACTAGGTTGCAGTATACACTGGAAAACAAAACTGTGGTGCCAACTTTGGCCTACTTCACCAAACATATTTTGTTTTGCAGTTTTTTGCTTGTAGGATAAACATTAAGAGAAAAAGCTTGACATGTGCATTAATCCTACACTCTTTCAGGATTTGAAGCCCCAAAAGAGATTCGGCCATAAATCGACGTGATATCCTTGTTGAAAAATTAAAATATTTTTATTGTTGTTTCCATAATGTGATTGTTTTTTTGCACTACGCAAGTTGTATTTTCGTTGAAAACGGTTATTTTATTTTATAACTTGCTTATAATTCTATCGAATTCATAAAGCCTTATTTAATATTAGTTAGCCTTTTAGTTATCTTCATGACATAGTCATAATTTCAAAAGTAAGTTTGACGTTTTGCGTTTTAAAAACAACAGTTTAATGGATTGACGGCCCTGGTATGCAATTAGTTCAGCTAGGGCCACAGTATAGATACCAAACAATGAAAGAGAGCGGGAAATCCTTTTATTTGAATGAACCTTGGCATACTCATTATTTACGACAAAAACAGACCAAAATTATATGACTTTTATTTCCATTGATAGGTACTTATACTTTATCGATACACAACAGGATGCATAGAGTAAAACACTTCATAAATACAATAAAATGGACAGTAATTTTCATAGGACGCATTACACGCAAGAATAAAAAGGCAAAAAAATGTGCTGGAATATTTCAACGAGGCACGTGTGTATAATTCCTCTGCGGCTGATGCGATATGTATAAGAGGAAAGCAAAAACTCAAAAATTGTACAGGAAAACGAGATTACCCACGAAAAAATGCTTGAAATCGCGATAATTTTGACGTTTAATTCAAGTCCATTTAATTTGAAATGGCAGATATAGCGGCAGTAGAATAGATTTCCCAAGCGCAGAATTGCAGGGAATCAGAATTCTTTACTGCACTTTTAGAGACTGTAATCAGGGTTTTTTTGACCTATGAGTCACAAGCCAAGTGGCTTGTTGACCTAAAATTTTACAAGCCATTCCAAATTTTTACAAGCCAATTTTATAATATCAGTATGCGTGAATAAATTCCAATGCTAGGTTATTTTTTAAAGAAATGTATATATTGAGCATCACGGCAATTGATAAAAAAATGTCATTCAACATTATTCAATAACATTTTAGAGCCATTAATTCATTAAAATTCGGGAAACATTTGAAATTTTTGAGTTTGATCGAAGTCTAATCTACAAGCATTGTGGAACAAATTTTCCAGCAAACTATACAAGAACATAATGACTTTGAATTACATGAGAAATCGACGGCTAAGTCCTCTATGATGACAAGTGAGAGCCCAAAAAAGCTATTAATCTTTCCTGCCTGAAACGCCGGAAAATTTTTTTGGGTATTGACATTCTGCGATGCTTGAAAATCAAATTTCCAAACACTCATTTGAAATATTAGATTCGAATTATCTGTTCAAAAGTCGTAATTTCTAGAATTTTATGTTTGAAAAATTTTAAAACCATTAATTTATTCACACACTCTCATAAACTTGGCCGAAAAGATATGACTAAGAAGAGTAGAAATTTCCGAAAACTACTTCCATGAAGCTTTTGGATTGATTTTAGGTTAAGAAAGGAATAATCGCTTCAAAAAGTTTACAGACTTGACGTATTGATCTTTCTCAAAAAATGTGTCAAGGGAAAAATGTGAATCTTCATTAAATATCAAGATGAAATATTGAAGATTACCAATTAAAACATGAGATAATACGTTTAAGATGATAAAAACTATTAAAGATTAAATGATAAGTGAAGGTAGACATGTTAGAAGCAGCGCCTGAGCTAGAAAATAAATAATAATGCTTATTTAAGTTATAACCGGCGCGAAGCGCCGGAAAATTTTGAGATTATGACCTTCGAAAATGCACCAAAATGCATCTCTCCTGTATCCGATATGATCAAACACATAAATCAAAAAATTCTGACAAGCCATTTTGGCTTGTTGGACTAAAATTCTACAAGCCATTTTGTCAGTCCAACAAGCCATGGCTTGTAAAATGCTAAAAAAAACTATGACTGTAATAGAACTTTCGCAGCGAGAATTCGCTCCATCTGCTGTTTGAAAATGAATGGACTAGAGTAAGGAGCTCAAGACTTTGATGAACAATCCTTATTCTTTATCGTAGAACATGTTCTACCCGACAGTATTTTTTTCAAAAAATTATATTCTGACAAACTGATGCCGAATAATCGCACGGAACTAGTGGTTGATATATTTGATAAAAACCGGTTTATAAAGAAAATTCAAGTTTTTAGGAGCCAGGTCGCTTTTTGAAAAATATATTTTGCGGACGTTGCATTTTACGTTCATATTGAATACCATCACACGAACGCCGGCTTGACAAGATGGAACTCCTTACTTTTTCGCCCAAGTACTAATCACTATAATCAGGCATATCATAACGACCAGCAAGCATATCAATAATATAATCTTCTTCTGAAAAAATGTACATCAATAATGAAACCTATGTGAATTTGGCCCACAACATATGAAATTTAAGCGACAGTCCTGGCGAAATAACAGTGATAAACGATAGATTTAATCATTTTTGCGCTATTTTCTACCCGGTAATTTCATTTGCAACCATGCGGCAAACAAATTGATAGCACAATTATGAGTATTATGACGGCGATTATCACAAAAATGATGATGCATATACAAATCCTTTTCTAGAAAAGAGAGAGGAAGCAAAGAGCTTTGAGATATCATGCTGTTTATTGGTGATGTTCCTCTGATGTTCTTCGACATGCTGATGTCCGAGTTTTTGGAGAGTTCGGGTACCCGACTATCTGGTGATATAAATCTGACAAAATTGACTCGTATTCACACTTTTTCGAAATGGGCTTGCAATTTCATTTGAATGAAATTAATGGAAAGCAAAATGAATGAGCACCGTTTAAAATGAAGCTGTTCGGTAAATATAGGAAAGTATTAAAAAGTATATTATAGTATTAAAACGGTTTTGATGTTATCAATCACTACTGATAATGACGACACATTTTTAAAATTTCTCTATTTCAAATTGCCTTACTAACTTAACAATCGTAAAGTGAGGAAAAATGAGAATAAAATTACCAGAAAACTTAAAATCAAAACTAACTACCTATCGAAAAAACGTTGAATATCAATCGTTAGTGAACATTGCAGATGAACCTTTAAACAATAAATCATTAATGGAGAAACGATACTTAACTTCCAGAGAGCCGCGCTTGAGCGAAATTCAAATTAATAATGATACTAAAACAAGCGCGCAGTGTTGTAAAATTTTGAGATTTTGTTCTTCTAAAACGTAATCAGAATGATTTTTTTTGTCTTGAAGACCGAATTTTTCTCCTGTATTTGTGGAGAGATCCCAAATCTTTTTTTCGACAAGCGTGTGTTTGGTGCGTCTAGTCGATGGCATCACAACTAGTGCCTTATATTCTACTTTGACGCAAATGCAATGGTAGAAAATTTCATTTATGAATTTTAATCTACATTCCGTGGTTAGATTGTTTGAAAAATGATTGATTAAAAAGAAGAGGAATATGCAGAGGTACATACAGTTTTCAAAAAACCTGCTAAGCAGACTTCACCGTAAACAGAGCAGGCTTTTTTAGTCATTTAAGTGGCCTCTGCCCCTAAAAATTGGGAAATGGCTCCTAAAAATCTAAGTACATATAAGAGCAATTTTGGCTCCTAAAATTTTGATTTTACGTATTTATATTTTAGTGAATTGTAGTTATTCTCATTCAATTTTAGATTTAAACTAAGCGTTTTGCAGGCTTTAAAATCATAAAGCACATAAAATTTTGCGGCGCTTCGAGCCTGGTTTTATTATTGCAATGATTCATTTTCTAGCGTTTCGGAAAGTAAGAACGCGAAAGTTTTTCCGGTGCTTCGCACCTTTGGCAGACCACCGTCTTCCACATTCTCCAAAAATTTTCCATATTTACGAAAACGTTTATAATATGGCCACAGATGAGTTTTTCTGCATTTTAGAAGCATATCCGAACATTCTGATGTTTTCGGAGTCAGTAAAGTGGAAAAATGAGAAAAAAATTTATAAATTCCAGTCAGATGCATATTAACGATAGATTTCTCAGGAATTCATCTGCTATTATGATTTCTGTGATTCTGATTAAGGATACTTACATTGAAAAAAATTAATTTAATAAGTGTAAATTCTTCCTGTATAATTGTTTACCGTTAACTCTCAACTTTTACATTTGATCACTTCGCTTTTTCTCATTTCAAAATTAGTTTGATCGGGGCCTCGAAGTCTGGGCGAGGGGAAGGTCGGGCGACTTTTTTGGGACCAGAAGTCTCTGATGGCCCATAATTTTAGGGGGTCTCTGACGGAAAAAATATATTTTTTTTCACCAAAATCCGGAAAACGGTTCAAAAAATAGTAATTTTTGTCTAAAAAACCGTAGAGAATATATTCATGGCGTGAAGCGCCGAGAAAATTGACGTTTTTGACCATTTTTTGTTAAAAAATTGACATTTTTCAGTATTTTTCGAACCAAAATATGGAGATCCCTATGACTACCATATGGCTAGCCATAGAACTGGAAAATCCTGAGGGAGGGGGTCAACTAATGGCTGGCCATATGGCCGACGATATCAAGGGGGTTCCTATAGCACTTCCCCCAATTACATGCATTGTTTGATTAGATTTCACTCATCAGTTACACTAATATATTGCTCTAGGTTTCGTATTTTTATTCATCATTTGTGTTGAAAGTTCTCCATAAAAGATGCGAATATCCGGACATTATTTCATATCCGGATATCCCAATATCCGGATATAAGAGGAACATCACTACTGTTTATGGATTCGACAAATGAAAGATTTTACCCTGCGAGCTTTTGACTGATATAAAACGGCTTTTTTTGTATCCGCAACGGCGCTATCGATGTATTCTTTAGCGTGTTCGACATTCCATTCTATTCTATCTACCATTTCGCCCTTAAAAATTCCATATTCCTGTTTGGCTGGTGCAAAAGTGCTATACATAATGCATGATATAACTACATCATACTCTACAATTGTCAGTCACTTGAAACTATAACCCGAGGTAAGGTTGTCAAAAGGGTCTAGGCTTGCCCTGGTTTGGTATAGAACCACTAAAAACTGGCGGTATCGATAACATGGCATGTTCGATTTCCAATGTAATTTACGCTTAGGATGTGTAATACACAGTGTTTTTGTTTTTTGTACGAGCCTCTTTGTATATGTACAAAGATCGGCCAAAAAATGTTCGTACGAAGAACATTTTTCGTACACTAAACAAACCCCGGTTTCGCTAGTATTTTTGTAAAAACCTTCTTAGAGATAGAACTTGATTCCGTGTCCTTCATAATTCATATACACTGCTTGAAAGTACACGGTATTGAAAATGCAGCCTCTATTCTAATTCCTCGTGGTATTTTTAGTCAAAAATGTTCATATTCTGACATTGTTAAATGTCAGGGAATCAATTTTTTGATAACTTATCCAAGAAACATAAGGTTAAAATTTTCTGTTCGAATACATTCTTTATCATTTTACAAATTACTTATACTTTCAGAAGTTTGAAAAAATTCATGTTAAATTACAGGTTTTTTTCCGCGCCAGCCGTTCCACACCTTGCGGAAATCGACCAAAAAATTTCCGTAACCCCATTTAAAACCACCGAAAACATCAAAAAGTTTTCCGTTTCTTGCGGAAAACTCTCCAAAAATTTTCCGCACGACTCCAAAAAAATCCGCACTGTGCGGAAATAAACTCTGGTTAGATTTATAATTTCTGAAAATTACTTCATGATGCTCCTGAATTCGGCTTCATGTTTAAAAGTATAGTTACAAAAAAGTTGGAAAAACTGAAAATGTGAGCTTCTAAAATGCAATAAAAGTGATATTTTTGACACCCAATTTTCGGCTTCTAAAATTTATATTTTGCTCCTACAAATTCGGACCCAAGAGCCGTTTGGCTCGTGATTGTCAAACCAAAAAAAGCCTGTTTGGGACTAAAATCTCGATTTGAAATATTTTGTATTGTAGAAACAATTCACTATTTGATGTCAGCCATAACCAATTTTCATTCAAAACAATGAAAAACTTTTTTTTAAACTTCATTTTTTGACAAAACCTGTCAAAAAATTAATCTTCGAAATTAGTAATTACAGAAAAAGATTTAAGCTAATATTGTTATCAACAAGATCCTGATTCTGCCGTCATTGAAATTATTTTTTTACATTTCGCGCTACTATTGGACGACGGTGAACGAAAAGCACGTACCGCTCTTTATGATATTTATGCTACGAATCGAAATGTCAACTAACCTGACTTTCTACTAGCATAGCCATATCCATAAACATTTCGTGCAATTCTCGAATACTATTTTCTAATTTTATAATATCGTTATGCCTGGCTTCGATATCGGCTAATGTTTGTTTCGCTTGTTGCGTTTCAGTTATGATCTTAAAATAAAATATTGCTGCTTCAACAAAATAAGGGGAAATGTGAAATATGAGCAATGAGTTGAATTTTCATCATGAAAATAAAAATTGCGCAAAAAACAGCATTGAATGTCAGGATTTCTTTAAGACAAGTTACAAAACCGTTCAACTCTTACTCCTTGAGTGAAAATTCTTGGATTTCCAGATTCTATCATTTCTTCTAATTGATCATCATCGACCGATCTTCCGGCTGAATATAAATGTAAATAGACTACTGACAAGTAACACTTCGCTTTAAGAGTGTGTGCTCCAAATTGACTATGGCTGAACAACGTGGATTGGAATACAAAGTTTCTCGTAAGATTCTACTCGTTAAACTGAATTTTGAACATCATGTTAACTCCTTAGAGATAATCCGGTTTCGATTTTGAAATATTTGAATGCATGATTTCCGTTTTACTGTTTTCGAAATCTCGGCTTCGGTTTTTGTGTTACTTCGTTAAAAACAATTCATTAACATAATTTCTCCAATAAAAATAAGTTCTAAAAATGATAAAAAATGTTCAGAAACATCTTATTATAAGCAAATCTGCTAAGTAGTTGAGAACTATTGTCCTGGTAGATAACCAGATCAAGTTTTTGAAATTTGATAATGAAATTAGGAAGTTGGGCTGTCTGGTTGTATCTAAACCAACTTCATCGAATTTTGGTAGAACTTGGTTTGAATTGCATTTATTTGAAAAAGTTTACTTCTCGTATTCTATTGGATTTCTAAGCGTGTCTTCTGGCGCATGTAATAGGAGGGGATACTCCCTACCTAAGGATCTGCTGAGCTTCATTCCCTATCCCAATATAGATGTGTTCAACCTTCCCCTATCCCTCTGAGATATCACTGTCGAATGTCGACCCGACTATCACAAAAGTGAGTTTTTTATCGTCAACCCATAAAATTTTAGATCAATTACCGACCCTCTATCTGCGTGTAGCACCCGGTTACTCCACCGACTTTCGGAGAAGCTACATTTCCCGTTTTGAAGTAGTTATTATCTGAAGGAAACATTTGCAGGTCTCCAAAACTCGTCCGCATTTTTCTTGGATGAAGCAATACACTTTTGGAGTCTCGAAACGAGTTTTTTGACAAAAAAACATCTCGAAAAAATCTTTTTATCAAGATAAAATTTTTGTCCCAAACAAAGGATAGTTAGTACATCAGTATTTTGCTCATAAAATTATTCTTTATGGACTTTTGTTATCCAGTTCAGTTCAATCCAAAATCCTTTTCAACTTTCTGGATTAAATCATTATGTGGAAAAGTCCGAAAAAGTCAATTCTTGTCAGAAATTCTTGATCTCAAGATTTTTCATATGAAATTTGAGCCAAGAGAGACACGCTTGTGTTGTGCTCCGAATTAAGAGAACATAAATTCACGTCATATTTACAGTTCACCCAACCTACGTGCAGAAAAGCTCCGAGGCCATCAATGAGCGGAGTCATTAATGGCCCAGAATTTCAGGGGGTCATTGAAGGAAAAACTGTCGATTTTCTTGCCCAAAAATCTTTTTTAGTAATTAACAATTAAATAGTAATTTTTTTCTAAAAGCCATGAAAACATGCACTTACGACGCGAAGCGCCGAAAAAACGACCTTTTTGACCGTTTTTTGTTCAAAAATGAATATTTTCTACCAACAAATTCATCTCTTTCAGCTTTTTTCGACCAAAAGGATGAGGCTTCCTGTGGCTAGTCTATTTCAGCCATAGGATTGGCGAATCTTGAGAGGTCGCCATATGACTAGATACATGGCCGACTTGATTATAGACAGAACTAAACATCAAAATCTCTTCAATCAAAGGTTGAAAATCTTCTTTAACATTTCTCATTCTTTGGATATTTCTGTCGCCTTAAAAATAAATAAAAACCATCGCAGTTGTCTAAAATTTGATTGGAAAGTTTGTTCATAATGATTTCAACAAGAATGTGGAACTAATGACAATCTAATGAAAACCAGCTACGTCTTGGACTTTTGTTACTACAGGAGATATCAGATAAGATTGAGAATAATAATTCAATCACGTAAAAAATAATGTTTCCGAATTTTCAGCTGAAAAATTCAATCGAGAACGGTTTTAACCGTTTTAACGTAATACAAAATGCATTTTTTGAATATTAGTTTGAAATGTCAGAAACATAAGAATACAAATCTTTCAGACAGGACAATAGGCTTTAAACACTCAGCTCTAGTGACTTCTCATGAATTGTTAATATTTTCAAAAAATGTATAAGTTACAGCGATATGCGAAAATCTCACCAATATCTAATTGTCGATGTATCCTTTTCTTACAGCCATCTCGATAATCTGTTTGAGTATTATTGTAGTCGGTCATCACTTGCACAAATTTACGCGACAAAGTATTATGCTTAAAAAGCAAATAAGTCGCGAATGCAGGTAATACAATGCACTGAATATTATAACAGAAGAAAACTGGGTGAAAATGAGCACCAAAGTGAAAAATTCTGCTACGAGGCCTTGGTAAAAAGATAAATGTGCGTCACCTGAGTTCTCCGAATTCTTATGTCAGCAGACGTGCTAAGATTCTCATCTTGCTCAATTTGCTGTTCCGCAACTAAAAACCGGAAATCAGTAGCTTCCTATGATAAGCTTTGTGGCTAGAGCATACTTTTTAATTTGTTTCTAACTTTGTTGGACGTTTTCTTAATTTGCGCCATTAATTCCTCCAATTCTTCTTTGGCTTCTTAAAAGGAGAATCGGAGAACATTAGAAAAGTCAACATTAATTAAATTTACAACAAAATGTTTACTGGGATCATTCGTCGTGTTCGACAAAATGATAGAATGTTTCATTTTCACCTGGTTTACATTATCGGCGATAAAGTCTATGCTGCTGCGGATTTCTTGAATCTGAAAATGAGGTCGGTCATATACACTAGAAATGAAGTAAAAGATACAAATACAATGACATTGACCTGTTCGAAAAATTCGTCCATATACCGCGTGTTATCGACGCCGGTTTCAGTTATATTGTCTTGTACGTCATCTCCGTCGTCTCCTGCTGCCTAAATGGAAAACGAGCTACAGAAAATGAGGAACGAGAAATTATCTATATCCTGGTCTACCTGTCTTATCGTCATTATGATAAACGATGAAAAAAAAATTTTGTTTCTTATTGAAATAGCCGGTTAACCTTTGTGTGAGTGTATGATCCTGTCTCAACAACACAGACTGTTGAACGACAAGCAAAAATACCTGCACATAGTGAAGAAATGAAACCCGTCACAGAAACTTTGTATATGTAGTAACCAGCATGGGCAGCAGAATAACGACTCACTTCCTTCAATGCTTTCAATCGATCGCGTGCCATATTAGCATCTATCGATGATTAATAGTTTCTTAATGACGATAACTCGTTAGTCGAATCACGAAAATTTAACTGTTTGATCCGATCCACCGTTTTTCATTTCCATACTTGCACTATTAGAGTAAAAAAATCGAAATGTAGGGGTCAATTTGGAGCCATGACTCCTAAAAATTCTGATTGGCTCCTAATAATTTAGGAGCACAAGCCAAATTGGCTTGTAAAAATGAGAGCCTAACCACCCTTTTTGATTATGATATAGGGCTTCGTTTGCGGCGGAGATGCACTTTTATGCATTTTGAAATGAAAAATACCGAAAATTTTCCGGCGCTCCGTTCTGGATTTCAATTAATCTATGATTCTTGGTATTATTTCGATTGTGCGGTTAGAAAATGTCATCCTAGCTTATGCTTATAGCTTTCAGAAACCAGCGTTCTATGGATGAATGTTTGACCTTGTATTATTTTTTTTCACGTTATAAGATAAAAATCAACATTTTTCTAGATTATTTTTACAAAATCGTTTTGTGGCGCTTTAGAATTTTTAGCTTTAATGAGCATAACTTTTTGTATTTTGAAAATGATTAAAACATCATCAGCATGGGAAAATGGCAGATGTTCTTGCTAGCTATCTGAAGAAGCCATTCAGATTCATTGTTGCTTGCCTAATTTTTAAATTTTAGTTTGCCCCACTGAAAACAAATTGAATTCACTGAAAAAAATAGACCCTTAATGCAGGAAAAAGATATTAAAAGTATTCATTTTCCAAAATATCATAATCTAAAATTTTCTTTCAGTGCTAAGCGTCAGAGATATTCAAGTCCGAAGTAAAATACCTATCGCGCTTTTTTATGTTATAGATCATGTGTAAACAATAGCTTTTGATAAATAATTGTGATTGGTAAATTACTGGCTCCAGATATATAAGATCCATAATGGAGGTAAAATGTTTGACCTCTTCCGCCAATCAAATGGTGATAAAATCGGTCATCGGCAGTTGCAGTAGAATGTGCTGAAAAATGCATTTTCCGACATTTTAGAGGCCTCGAAATCAAAATTTTTCGGCGTTAGGCACTGAATAAGTTACTTTAGCCAGACTTTTGATTTCTCACCCAAAACTACGTGTAACTTATACATATAAATCTGGGTGACTTTTAAAGTATTATTGTGTGTAAAAAGCTTCACAAAACTTTTCTCATAATAGGACTACTTTTACTTTGATTTCACAATTTTTACTTTTTGAAAAATGACCACTTTTACTAAATTTCTGTTTGTACAGTAACCATAAGTGCTAGGAGCATAAAATTTGGCTTTTTTAGCAAAGATAAACAGGGCATTCTAATGCAGCAATCCGTATTAAAAAAGCTTTATCCGTTCAAAAGTTATGGAAGCTAGCACCGGTCGCTTTTTTTGTCTCACCCTGTATAAATCTTCAAAAGTTCGTTATATCCAGAAGGTATGAAACAAATTTTCTGATATCTTGCTACCTTCAGTGTCAAAAATGAAGTCGAAATAACCTGGAAGAGTCATTTGAAGCTTTTTTGGCACCCCCCTACAAGATGCCACGAAAGTTTTCCTTTATTTCTGTAGCCACTAGTGCCCAAGGTGTTAAAATTTAAATCAGGTTCGTGCAACCCTTTGGGAGCTTTAGATGTCTGCACATCTTGAAAATTGATACAAAAATGCTGTTTGCGGCCACTAAATATGCCATCAACGGGATGCAGGAAACATTACAAACGTTCCTTGGGATAACTCTTGCGTTTTCCTGTGAAGATTCAGAATGGCTCGATTTCTCAAATTTAATAAAATATTAAAATTATTTGACTTTTCATTTGAAGCATGTCGTTCAGCAAATATCAAAGCTAGATGAATCAAAATTTATTTAGCTTTGAAGCCATATTTTTTTCTTTATTATTATATAGGTGATGGCAAATCATGTTTTCTCAGAACTTTATTGGTTGGGAATTCATTCGGATTCAAAATTATATTTGAATGGTAGTGCAATGTGTGCCAACTGCCAATCCCAACAACTCAAAAAATGGCACACAAATTGTATTGAAATTTTAACATAATATGTTGGACATTAATTCCTATAAAAATGATGAAAACATACTGCAGCTGTTGGGCACCCTGTTGATGGCAATTCACGTGGGGAAATCGACATGCAAATCGACAAAATGGACGACCAGCGGCGCAGACATTTGCATAGAAGTGGAGCGCCAAAGAAAGACCAAAAAATGATAGTGAAATCATTCATTCACTATTATCGCTTTTTTATAATATTTTGGTATATACTGCTGGCGTCCATTAAACTATTTCCCAGCACATCGACTTTATTTGCATATTGTGAACTGTGGTGTAGCCACATTCTTTTTAGTATTCCGCCGGAATTATTGTTTAATATATTCGTTCTTTATTTAGATCATTCGTATCGGCGAAGGCCGAGGGCCCGAGGCCCAGGTGCCAGCTTGCACCAAGTAAGCTTTGGGAAACCCTTTAAGGGTTATACTCTAGTAAGTTTATCCCTGAGGGGATTCCTTGTCTCAGCTAGGAGACTGCGGAGCTCCTTGGTGAGGCCCCGCATTTAAAGTAAAGATTATCTTTGTTGTTGTAGGTCAGGGATAATCGGACTGTTGCACTATCACCGAGGCTTAGCCAAGGGATTAGTTTTAACAGGTCAGATCAGACCCTAAGACACCATCTTTTCTTACGACTCTTAAGAAAAGACCTGCACAACAAGTGGTGGGTTTTAACTCCTTACCACGGAACTTCGTAGTCAGACTAGGAGAAAAGAAAATCCTCCAGGTTTCTATTGAAAGTTAGCAGGTTTTAAAATGCCTAACGAAAGGATACCAAGAGGTAATACTTTACATAGATCACCACCCAGAGTGGGGAGTGCTGGGAATCTAGTGAATTTGGGAGACAGAGAGCAGCAACGGCATGCTGCTCCCGACCAAGTGATCCCAGATCAAACTCCCGCGAGGGTTCAACCATTGCAACAAAATGCAATGCATTTTATGCCGCAGGACGCACGCATACCAATTGACCACCCACCAGCAATTGCTGTCGATCAGCAAGAGGCAGGCCCGGTGAATCCGAACCCAGATGCCGATAAACCGCCGCTGTGGAATTTGAAAAGGTCACCGCCGCCAAAGGTCGAATTAGCAGGACCGAAAAGGGACGTCATTATGCCTGAAATTCGACCAAATTTGGAAGAAAGGGACCCCGAAATTGATCCACAATTAGAGGGGATCCAACGAGATCAGGAGCGATTCCAGCCGCAGGAAAGAGCTCCCGAAATGTCCAATCAAGAGTTGGCGACGCAGCTATGCGAATTAAAAGGGACCGTCGAAGCTTTGTTCGACATAATCGTGAATGCCGCCACCGAGGACAATAAAAGGGAAGCCGACAGGAGCGGGATAGACAGGTTAGACCATGTGTTAGGGATGCAGAAAGAGACAACCGTCTCACTGCTGAAATGAATGCAGGCGCAGGGCCTAGCAATAGGCCTGAATTTGATGAAGGGCAAAGACTTAACTTTGAGCCTAAAGGTTGGAGAGGTCCAGCTAGAGATCTTCGATTCGAAGGAGCTGAGCAATGGGCAGACTTCAGGAATCAAAATCAGATAGCTTCGCAGCATCCAACTTTAACAAGAGTGGTCTATGATGGTAGAGGAAACATAGTTGATCCAAATACCCTTAGACCAGATCAATTGGCATGTTTCCCATATAGGGACTATAGGTTTAACAGAGACAATATCCCATCAAATCAAGGAGGTGTACCACCTCAACGAGATCCAAATTGAATTATGCTGCAATCCCTCAACTCTGATCTTGATCCAGTATTAACAGCAGCTTATGATCAGAGGGAAGTGCCATCAAATAATTTGGCACAAGAGATTGTAGTTAGGAATATCGTTAAAGGTGTGTTACCCAAACTTCTAGATGAGGGTATGGTAAATCAGCAGGTGCTTAGCTTCTTAACAGCACTTGAAGGGGAATTCCGTAGGGATACACCCGAATCAGCTAAGTATGAAGCACTGCTGAGGCTTTCTAAAGGTAGACCAAAGGCTGTTGCAGGAGACAACATGACCTATAGGGAGGCCAGGAGAGCCATCATAAATGTCTTTGCACCTGAGTGTAACCTGGAAATGTTAACCAGGGAATTATTTGAGATCTAACAAAGACCCAATGAACAGGCTGTAGAGTTTCTGAAAAGGGTCAGCATATTAGTGGAACTAGTAAAGGGTGATTTAGATTATCAGTCAAAACAGAGACTAATCATTGACACCTTCATATATAAGAGTGACCCCACGTTCCAGTCTGAACTAAAGAATTCCAAACATACTTTTAGAACCTGGTATGATCTAGCAATAGACGTTCATGACATTGAACGTAGATATAGGAATGCCTTTCAAAGATATGGACCTAAGGGTACACAACAGGATCCTATTGTTATTAATGAAGTAGGTATGCCTAGTGGGTATGATCCTGAAATTGCCGTAGTTGCTAGGAATCAGTCAGAAGGATATAAACAAGGCCAGAGACAAAGGTTTCGGCAACCATATCAAACTGTAGGTAATCAGGTACAACCCAAAGGTCAAGGAGTGATTCTCCTGAAATAGAAGAGATTCCAGTTCGGGAAGCCCCTAGGGCTCAGACTGAAAAAGGTAAGAAAGAATCCCTTCTATTGAAAATTTCTAAAGAGATGGTACAACTGGTTGAAAGGTTCGATCAGCTTCAGCAAATGGTTGATAATAGGCAAATAGAAAATCGGTCTGATGTAGCCATACCTAGTACCAGTCAGGGAGGTCAAGTTTCCCGAGATCCGACAAAGCCATGGTGTGAGTTCCATAAGAACATAACACATAATACTGCAGACTGCAGGACATTGAGAGTCTTGTCAGAGCGCAGGAGCAGAGGCAGAGCCAGCTTCCCCACCTTCAACAGGGGAGGCTTCAACAATTTTGCTAGAGGTAACTATAGAGGTAGAGGAGGTTACCCTAATGCCAATTTTAATAGTAGAGGCAGAGGTGCGTATAATATAGGCTATTCAGGTATCATCAGTCAGTAATTCAGCTATTCAGGTAGTCAGGATAGCCATGAGAGTTATCAACAGAATTCCGATTATAATGAATTTCTGGAATTCAAGAAGCAAAAGGAGCTGCAGAAGCAGTTCCAACAAAGCAGCAATACCAACAGCAGGCTGCAATACAGAAAACTCAGCCACTTCAGGCTATTATGGGTCCAACTCAGACTCTTCAGCAGGGTCAATTCACAAATCAGCCACCCCAAAAGGATTATTCCAGTGTGATGGTTGCAAGGCAATCACAAATGAGCCCTTTAGGTGAAGTAAATCAGAGAGTGAACTGCCCAAATGTTGTGTTAGATAGCATCGTTCAAATGAAGGCAATTGCGCCACAATGTGTAGTACCATCAGTACAAGTAGTAAGGAGAGGCACACCAGCTAGTCTTCAGGAACAACATTTGCTGGATACATACCCCCGAACAGCCCCATTCCACATTGAGGTTGTTATAGGAGGTCATAAGACACTGGCTTTAATTGACACAGGAGCTCAGTGCACTGTCATGTCGGCTAAGTTTCTGAAAGAAACTTTGGGCCTGGATTACACTGAATATCCGAGGATATTAAATGTTACTGTAGCCAACAGTAAAACAGTCCAAGCCCATGGGTATATCCAATTTACGATGGATACATTGTGTGGACAGTTCCCCGTTAAAGCAATTGTAATTCCTGAAGCAGGTGAAAATGTTATAGTGGGAACAGACTTTTTGGCTCATCCTCAGGTAGGAGCCATAATAGATTTCAGGAATAGGACGATGATGCTCAACAACCGTCAACAGGGGATATACGTGACGCCGGACCAGCCCCAATCGAATTGTGGAGAGGTCATGACCACGAGCGCCACGGAATCCACGGCGAGCGCCGCCGACTAATATCAGCCAAAGATTTGTCTGCTAAAGGTTTTGGTGCCAGTGGTGAGTGTGAATCCCATCTACTTACCTAGTGGTACTGATATACTTCTGAGGGCAAAGCTTTGGGATAAGGTAGGCGAAAATCGCCTTAATGGAATCATCATAGAGTCTGAAGAAAATGAGGAAAGGTTCCACATTGACAGTACCATAGTGGATGGTACCAAAGATGATTTTGTAGTTATGGTATCCAACAACACAGGATCAGGATGCCATTTGAAAAGAAATCAAATAATTGGGCATACTAATTCAGTGTTGTGTGATACTGATAACCAAGATCAACTCAAGGGGAAGATAGTTGAGGATTTGGAGAAGCTGCAAACTTGTGCAGTTCAAGCTAGACTTGAGTCTCCTCAATTCGATGAGAAAGAATTCAAGGAAGCTTTGTACAATATGCTAGCTAAATCCAACATACCGTCTGAACAAATGGAACAAGCTCTATGATGTCTCGCAAAATACAGAGACGTGTTCAGCTTGCCCAATGATCCTCCAACTACTACACCCTATTTGACCTGTAAAATAAATACAGGCGATGCAGCACCTGTGGCAAAAAGGTACCACAGGACTGCCATAAATTTACGGCCACATGTTCGTGAGCATGTCCAGGATATGCTCAAAAAGGGTGTAATTGAGCCATCAAAGTCGCCTTGGGCAGCTCCGTTATTCTTTGTAGGTAAAAAGGATGGTACCAAGCGACCAGTAGTGGACTTTAGGGGTATAAATGATGTTACCAAGGATGATAAGTATCCCATTCCTAGAATGGATGACTATCTAGACTGTTTAGGTAAAGCGAAGTTTTATACCACCTTAGATCTCAAATCAGGGTATTGGCAAGTGCCAATGGATGAAGAAAGCAAAGAAAAAACTGCTTTCATATGCCAAGAAGGGCTTTATCAATTCAAAGTCATGCCCTTTGGCCTAAAAAATGCGCCAGCCAAATTCCAGCGTATGATGGAAAGAGTTTTGCATCCATATGTGTGGAAAATCTGTCTAGTATACATAGACGATATTATTGTGTTCTCAAATACATTTGAGGAACACTTAGTTAATTTAGAGCTAGTCCTGCAAGCTCTAAGAAAGGCTCATTTGACCTTGAAGCCGGAGAAGTGTGAATTCCTGCCTGAGAGAGTTCATTTTTTAGGACATATCTTAAATTCGGATAGAGTTTCCCCAGATCCGAAAAAGGTCAAGGCTATAAATGATTTCCCATTCCCAGAGTCTAAACCTAAACTGCAAAGGTTTTTAGGAATGTTGCAGTGGTGCAAAAAGTTCATACCAGGGTTGGCTAAACATGCCGAACCATTGTATAAATTAACTCGGAAGAACTGTGTTTGGGAAATTACGGAGGTTCACCATCAGGCTTTCAGGAGCCTGAAAGAAGCACTATTGTCAGTGCCATTTCTAAGGTATCCGGTTTTGGACGGGTCTGCGGACTTTGTCCTTCAGACAGATGCCAGCGGAACGGCACTAGGAGCAGTCCTTTACCAGGAGACCAAGTTGGACTGCTGGGTAATTGCAGATAACAGCAGAATTTTAAAAGCGGATGAGAAAAAATGGTCAGCTATGGAAAGGGAGTGCTTGGCAATAGTCTATGGCTTAAAGTTATACAAGCACTACCTGGTAGGTCATAAGGTGATCATAAGAACTGATCACAAACCTTTGTTGTCCATGAAGGTCAATGCTATGACCAATGGTAAATTAAAGAGATGGTACTCATTCATCTCTCAGTTCAACCATAAGCTAGAGTATGTGCCTGGAAAACAAAATGCCATGGCAGACTTTTTGTCTAGAATGGATGAATCAGACGATCAAGCGGAAAAGATACCCCCAAAATGGGAACACATGTTCTCAGGGGATAAACGAGAGTCTGGAAATCTGAAAGATCTTGAGGCACAGCTAATTGAGAAAAAGCATCTCAATTTGGTAAAGAGATTCAGAATTCTGACAGATCGGAATCCTGAAGACGGTACTCCATTATATCCAGAGCCAAAAAGTAAGAAAAATCAGAGGACTGAGATAAGTCCGAGATTTACCCAAATTTATCCAGAAGATTCTGAGGGTGATCCAGAATCAATCTCACCTGGAGACTTGGTAAATGCCGTAACTACAAGGAGCATGGCGAAAGAAGCGGAGAAGAGTGATCAGGCTCAGATCCAGCCTGACGGCAATCAGGGTAAGGAAAACGTAAGTAGGGGAAACCAGGAAAAAAGTAAGGAAAAAAGAGTTACCTGGTTATACCCAGAAAAAGAACCCGAGTT
This sequence comes from Romanomermis culicivorax, assembly GCA_963922205.1. Taxonomy (NCBI): domain Eukaryota; kingdom Metazoa; phylum Nematoda; class Enoplea; order Mermithida; family Mermithidae; genus Romanomermis; species Romanomermis culicivorax. Next base: position 451,265 of record CAWUHX010000033.1, read on the forward strand.
TACTTTGGCAGATCCCAAAGAAAATGAATTGCCAAAAGGGTTAATTAGAGATGATCTCATGGCCCTCTTGCAGAGAAAAGACGAGGTATTACGACCATACTTTGATAGATTGGGTCCAAATGGGACAACCAAGTATCACAGTGGATTTTATATCCAGAATGAAGTGTTATACTGTGAAGCCGGACAGGGGTTGGACGATCAAGTGGTCGTCCCATCCTGCCTAAGGGACAATACTTTGCACCAGTACCACGGTGCCGTAATGATGACTCATCAGGGGTTTAAAAGGACCCTTGCTATGATTAAGAAACGGTTCTGGTGGCCTGGAATTGAGAAGGATGTCAGGCACTCGATGAAATTTTGTCCAGTATGTCAAATGGCTAATCAGGGAAACACAGAAATTCCTCCACTGATACCTATTATTCCACAAGGTCCCTTTGATATAGTATCAGTGGATATCGTGGGTATTTCTCCACTTAGTGAGAAGAGACCGTATGTCATAGTCTTTCAGGACTATTTTACCAAGTGGGTTGAAGCTGAACTGATCCTGGATCAGTCAGCTAGCACTGTTGTAGATACTTTTCTACAATCAATTGTATTTAGACAGGGGACTCCACGGAGATTACTCAGTGATAGAGGAGGTTGTTTTACCTCAGATCTGATGAAAGAGATCTGCAAGTTATTGGAGTGTCAAAAAATTTATACAACAGCCTACCATCCACAAGGAAATGGTATGGTAGAAAGGTTCAATCAGACACTCATAAAACAGCTCAGAAAGGTGGCCATTGAGGAAAAAGATAATTGGCCAAGATACTTGAGAGCCCTGGTGTTTGCTTACAATGCCACACCACATGCAGCCACGGGGCAATCCCCATTTTCATTGCTTAGAGGTCACGAGGCAACCTTCGGGTTAAACTTATCGAAAGCATATGACATTGTAATGCCGGACAGCAATGCAGAGGCATACAAATTTGTGTTGACCAATCATTTAGTCAACCTTTATGAGGATATTGCCAAAAATATCCAGAGTGCTGCTGAGAAATCGAAGAAGTACTTCGATAAAAAGTCAAAACAAAATGGGTTCAAGAAAAATGATTGGGTTCTGCTCAAAGTAGACAAGCAGAAAAAACTAGGGCTACCATGGTCCAGTCGGTTCATAGTTACGGACATATCGCGAGAAGCGGAGAATGTTGTCACCATTGTATATTGGGACAACCTGCTAAATCGCCAAACTGTTTCAATCAGCAGGTTGAAACATTTTCGTTACGAGACCACTAGGGTCTTGCCACGAATAGCGCGAGCCAATCAGGACGTGCCACGTGACGAAAATACATCACTTTCCAATATGGTGCAAACAGGTACGACTGGAGCGCCAAACCAAATGAAATCATTTGGAAATTCACTCAAGGCGAATCTATGCATGATCTGGCGCTGAATTTTTTTCAGTTATGTACATATCTCGCGCGTGTAGGTACTAATTTTAAATTAAATATGTAATATTTTGTAATATTTATTGCATTTCAATATTGTTCATATTTATTTTGTAAATTTTTCATATTTATCTCAGACTTTGGGAAAAATTCTTCGGAATTTTAGACCAAAGTGTCAACCCAAAATATTTCTGGCATTTTTCCAAAAAATTAAATTTTCAAATTTTTTCATTTTTCTAAAATCAAATAATAGCTGTCCCGCTTATCTGAATTCTAAACTTCCATCGGAAGGAAGAAGTAAAATATTCCCCGAATCGCGATAAAAAGGAAATTAGCAGAACTGCTAGATTAAACTTTTTTCAGCATTCAAAATTTTTAAAATTTACAAATTTATTAATCGAAAGAAACATTTCGAAGCGAAAAGAAATGGGAAAAGGCGCGCGGAACCGCCAACAAGCTCCGACGCGCGAGTGGTCACACACAGAGTGCCATGTTGAATTTGGCAGGGCCCAGCACCGCCAAGATAATCGATTTTTCTTCATTGACAGTAAGTTTCGAACTTATTTTTATCAAACATTTTTGGAAATCGCAGGTAATGCCCAGAAGTCACTGGAAGACCAGCTCGGCGCCCCAAAGGGCAGACAAGGTTAGAACTTAGAGGGAACGAAAAATGGGAGTACTGAGAAGCAGAAGCTCGAAGCCAAGCAGGGAATTTCCAACTCGGAAATATACCTGATACCACCGAGAGCTATACGATTCAAGGGAAACCTAGAACCTTGGGTTCAGCCCGTTTAAAGTTTTAATCATTAAAAATTTATCAAAAATTATTCATTTTCAAATCAAATTATATCACTTTTTTGATATCAAATTCATTAAAAATTATCAATCTCGAGCGCTATAAAAATTGTAAATACAGCGAAATAAATGGAGCCTAGTTGGTCGCTCAAGCAGCTGGTCAGAGATTGGTGTCCGATCAAGTGGTGGACAATTGGATCAGGTCTACCCTCCCCAACATATAGAGGTAGCAAGGGTAAGATTTGGTAAGGTGTTAGTTGCCTACCAGCTCAATGTTTGTATATCAGTGACTCACCTAACAACCCTGCACTAAATTTATTTTCTGCGAAACTTAACCCACTTGGTGTTGTGGTGCTGGTGTAGTATAGACCCAAAAATAGGCTGAAAAAAGGGGAATAAGCACTAAAATTAATAGTATCTTATAATGTTTAGATTACAACGTCAAAAGGGTCGTGCGAATCCAGGAACTGGACCAGTGGTTCAAAGCCACATTTGGATACTGGCTGGCTAATCCCAAGGAACCTAGAATGGTAGACATCGGGAAAGTCAGCCAGGTACTCCACTTTATCCGAGAAGTTTCAATCTTCAGAGGACAACCAGTTTGTGGATTTGACGTCGAAAAAGTCCATCAGGATAAAGTCGCGGCCTTGTTCAAAACGAGAGAGGTCGACAATCTGATGGGAAAACAATTTGCCCGCTACGTAAGCTTCGCGCTAACCAACGGTCAAACGTACGTTATCGATACCACGACCATGATACTCAGAGAATGGACAAGCCTCTACGACTTCCTAAAGTCCGACATGCTGTTGGCCAGATATTCCGTATTGGAGGACTTGGTGAGTATTTATAATGTACGTGGTGCAGGGCGAGATAATAAGGACAGGGATAAAACTGTGCCCTTAACGGAACACCTTAGGAAGACCAAAGGTCGGTACTTTGATTTAGACTGTTTCGCCCTAACCATGGTAGGGGTTAACCTGGAGAAAAAATGTTTTCAAACAGGTATTTGTCTCGAAACCTTTCAGTTAAAGGGACTGTTCACGGAATTTTATTTGATAGATGTGGGCCCTTACCAATATGACTTTTCACTAAAGGTGAACTGTGATCGGTTTGCCAAAAGAGGTATATTGCCGGAAGAGCTTAGGTACGCTGCTCTAGACGCATATTACTCTTTATTGGTTATGTTTGCCGGGATTCACTATGGCATGGCCAATCAACTGCTAATGCAAATGCAGATTTCCGATCATGACAAGGTTGATCCCAAACAGATCAATACCGTTGCCTTACACTTTTACTAACAGTATTTAATGATTCCAGGCAACGTAAATAGAGAGATGGGGCTAGGCACTCCAGTAATGGAAACCGATCAGGTACAGCCTAACATGGTTTATCACATGATGAAATGTGAAATGTACAACCGTTGGGCCGTACAAATGCAGGGAAATAACACCGGTTATTATACCGCACCCACGGAGTGTAATCCCATCCATCCTCAGGGAGTTCAACTGCCAAGTGGTTTTTATCCACTGCTCCCGAGAGATAATAAGCCGATGAAGGACAATGGGTACACTGAAGACAGTGATCTCAATGAAATCCAGGACGTTCAAATACCAGACTGGGTTAACATCGCAAAGGATATCTTGGAAAATCTCGTCAGGTGGAACCTATTGGGATTTAGACGGTAAGATTTCTTTGACGTTATATGAAAACGCTAAGCTATACTGGCAACAGGCCGGGAAGCCCGAGGAAATTCCAGAAGAAGTGTTTTCAGCGAATAACCACTACCCAGTGGGTATAGAAGGTCACAGACAGGCCTATAAGACCAACTTTTATACACTAAATTTGGCCAAAATTTCCGGCATGTTAAATGAGCGAAACTTTGCAGAGTTAGAGGTCATCTGTAAGTTCATGCCATTAGCCTATCACTTGGCATGGCCTCACTCAAGAGCGGAGTGCGACTATGAAACCAGCGCTCTGCTAAATTATAACTTTTTAAATAGTTATACTAAAGAAGGCCAGGAAATGATAAAACCCATGTCCTGGAAGTCAGGCGACCGCCTGGCTTATTATTTAGAGCTAGCAGCGATGCTACTGCCGTCGGAACCCTGTTTTCCATCCAAAAAAGGGGTATACGCATGGCAGAATCGGTTCGGATTGGTCCAGCTACGATTTCGAGAAGCCGAAGAAATATTGCAAATCGGCGAGGACAAATCATTATTGAAGGACGAAGCCTACAAGGTAAACCCTTACTATTATGTAACCTTTTACTATGTAGGCTTCGAGACTTTGACACCGGGACTGCGGTATCCGATGATGGAAGACGCATCGCCGACCAATTATCCCATGACCTACGCACCACGCAACCCGCTCGAGCTCAGACCGCAGTTTGTCAGCAAAAGCTTCTGGGAGAGAACAATTGCTTCGGAGATGCCTGGGTATACGCTAACCTATACCCCAGCTGGTGAGTTGGTGTCTAAAGTACCATTAAATCATCCCTCTACTTCCCAAACAGCGCAAGCTGGAGGGTCGGGACAAGTTAAAACCCAGCCGCAAGCGCAAGTGCCGGTGGTCAAAGCTACACAACCAGCTTTGGACACTGCTGCTATGCAAGCAGCTGCAGTAGTAGTCCTGGTGCCGCGGCCAACGCAACCAGCGGTGGCACAGCCGACTCAGGTAACTCAGGTACAGCAGCCGGCCGAGCCTGAGCCAGAAGTCGTCACTATTATGCAATCTGTACGTCCGGCACCAGCTGTTTTGCCAGCTAAAGTAAAACAGCTTTTGCCAAAGATACGAAATTCAGACTCTGGGTCCAGTTCAGAGGAGGATCTGGATGAAGAAGAAGAAGGCGAGATTCTGGAATCTGAGGGCCAGACATCGGAGAACAAGGATGTGATGGAGGTCAAAACTCAGAAACAGGCTGTTGAGGAGGAAAAGATCCAGACTCAAATTGATGAAGCAGTGACGAAAATGTCGGGAATTGATGTCAGACTGGAAAAGATGCAAGAGGCATCCCAGGAGATACCCATAAAAGCTAAGGTTCCTAAGGATCATGATCAGCAAGCGAAGCATGAGGCCCTACAGGCCAAAAATCAGGAACAAAGAAGGCTGACGCAGCAGGAATTCCTGCGTCAGAGGGCACTTCAAAGAAAGCTGGAGGAGCAGGCTTTAGCCGATGACAGCTCAGATTCAGCTATTGCAGCGACAGAGCTGATGAGGAGGGGAAAAATTGCGGAGGAAGGAATCCCTGGAATTTATTCCCCAGATAAAGTTCAGCAGATGTTAGCTGAAGGTATGTCGGAAAAATTTATCCGACACTTGGCCAGAGAAAAGGTAAGGCGTAGGAAAAGGCTAGGTAAGGCCAAAGCACACAGACTTGCAGCTCAAGGTCAGCAGCAACAAGGAGCGGCCGCCACTGGTTCTGAAAATGACGCCTACGACACCGCCGAGGAGACCACTACCCCGGAATATTCGACAAGTCAAAAGTCGAGAATGGAGACTACGAAAAGTCAAACGAGGACGGAGACTGCAAAGAGTCAAACACGAACGGAGACCTCCAAAGGCCAGACGAAATCGGATAGGACAACAGCGTCCACTGCAACTGCTTCGTACACTCATACGCGAACAGTATCGAAAACTGGTGGAGAGGTTAGTATGTCATCTGGCAAGAGTAAATCCGTACCTACCAGCTATACCGCAAAAAGTAGTAAACTTGCGGGAAGCATTTTGGTAAAGCCCGATCTTGAATCGGAGGAAAAGTTGATTAAGAAGGTCAAACTGAATGTGGTGGTTAAAAGACCCGAAAGGGAGCCAGAGCAGTTTGTCACTCCTGGTCAATTAGCTGAAACTCTGATTGATTATTGGGAGTGGCAATGGGAACAAAGGCACCTAATTGGGCTGATCTCATTCGAAAATCCAGAGGTCGCCAATTATTTCGCCTTTGACCGCCAAGAACGGCCTATTATCTATAGAATGGTCAATGATGCCATGGCCGAGATCCATGAAAATTACCGCCAACAGTTCGAAATGCAGGGCGGATTTATGTTTGACGGAGAACGCGTCCCCGAGGAAATTTGGGAATGGATTATTCTAGTTCTTATTCCCAGATGGCTTCAGGACTATGACGCTTCAGACGTCTTTACGGCCATTAGGTATGTGACCTTAATGATATTTCTACAGTTGGATTTCGCGCCGATCACGCCAATGGCAATTGGTAGGTGGTATGCCCAGGCGTGTTCGTTTGTGAACAGACAACTAGTTGTTGAGGCCCAGGGAAACCGCGTAGAGGATGTCTACATTGCAGCCTTTAATCAGTACATCTTTATGGGCTCGCAGAGGTTAAACCAGATGGGTGTTAAGAGGAAGGCACCAGGCGATGACAGATCGCGAGCTGATAAATATCAGCAAACGGCTGCCAAGAGCCCAAGTAAGTTTAAGGTGCCTAGACTCCCTCCAGCTAAGAAACAACCGCTGACGATACAACAATCGTCTACTGCGACCAGCCAGAGGTCGTATAGTGAGGCAGCTAGCACTTCTTATAAAAGTCCGCTTTCTCAATCAAAATCAATATCATCTAAATCTCTTAATTCAACTTTCGGGACTCAAAAACCACAACGCAGCAGCTCCACTAGCAATGGTCCAACACAAAGGCAGCAGGGGAGAGACGATATGTTCTCAAACCCGGCCCCGTACAGGGCTAGACTGAGGTATGACGGAGGTCAAGTCAGAGGAGGCTTCAGAGGGCGCCCTCAGCGACCCTACAGAGGCCAAGGAACCTGGCAATACCAAGGTCAAGACCTGGATGCACAGTTCCATAATCCGAACTTTGAGCCACTTGGTAGACGCGGCGGAAGCCAACAAGGCCATAATCAAGGCCAGGATGGAGGTCAGACCCGAGGCCAACCAGGCCAGAGGGGATACTATCGAGGAAGACCTCGAGGAGGTTACCGAGGTGGCGGGCAGCAGCAGTAATTAGCCGCACAAATTTTGGCCCAAAATTTATCTTTTCGCATTTATTTTTATTAATTTCATAAAATACAAAATTCAAAAATACGAATAAAATTACAAAAATCCAAAAAGAAATCAAAAAACAAAAAATCCAAAAATATTATTTAATTTTCGGTGCTGCTGGCCATCTAAAATTTTCTTTTTGACAAAACTGGTGCAGAAACGCAACCGTAAAAATATTTTTAAATTTTTGGCCACATTTTTTGCTCAATTTTTAGCGCATTTTTATTTTGTGATATCCCTACATTCCAGCGTCGTCTTTATTGTATCGTAATATAATCTCGTATTTTAGTTTAATTTAGAAAAATAGAGATGCGGGAAATCGATTTGCATGCGGTTAGACCCACAGCCAACGAATTGCCACAGCATGCAGACCGAGCAGCCGAGCCCGAAATCGACCACATTCGGCACCGACATCACCCTCGTACTCCTTAGGGCAGGAGGTTATTCCATCAATGCCGAGGTCAAAATGGGCGTCACTTGCCAGCCATTGCGGCGAAGCCCTTGGTATTTGTTGTGTCCAACGACCAGCACAGGAGTCCGATTAGGACAGACTGTGAAACGGGAGTCCGAGTGAGACAAACTGTAATATCAGGAGTCAGCCGGAGTAGTAGATTTTTTCTTTTGATTAATGCTTTTTAATGCCGGGGTAAGCCGGCCGAAAGTTTTTTTTCTACCTCCCGTAGGTCGGTTTCGACGCGCGAGGGATGTGGGGCACCCTGTTGATGGCAATTCACGTGGGGAAATCGACATGCAAATCGACAAAATGGACGACCAGCGGCGCAGACATTTGCATAGAAGTGGAGCGCCAAAGAAAGACCAAAAAATGATAGTGAAATCATTCATTCACTATTATCGCTTTTTTATAATATTTTCGTATATACTACTGGCGTCCATTAAACTATTTCCCAGCACATCGACTTTATTTGCATATTGTGAACTGTGGTGTAGCCACATTCTTTTTAGTATTCCGCCGGAATTATTGTTTAATATATTCATTCTTTATTTAGATCATTCGTATCGGCGAAGGGGGAGGGCCCGAGGCCCAGGCGCCAGCTTGCACCAAGTAAGCTTTGGGAAACCCCTTAAGGGTTATACTCTAGTAAGTTTATCCCTGAGGGGATTCCTTGTCTCAGCTAGGAGACTGTGGAGCTCCTTGGTGAGGCCCCGCATTAAGAGTAAAGTTTATCTTTGTTGTTGTAGGTCGGGGATAATCGGACTGTTGCACTATCACTGAGGCTTAGCCAAGGGATTAGTTCTAACAGGTCAGATCAGACCCGAAGACACCATCTTTTCTTACGACTCTTAAGAAAAGACCTGCACAACACAGCATCCTATGGGAAGGTGTACGGAAAGAGGTCCAAATGAGCTTATCGGCTTTTTCCGCCTACTTTTGGACACTTTAAAAAGTGTAAAACGTGATAAGTTCAACATATAAGAAAAAAATTTTCAAACGCAGTATGTAAAACCACACAATATACCTTATTTTCGGGTATGACCCATTTTCAACTTATTATATTCGTATTCAAACTTCTCACAACTGCATCTTAAAATGGATGTGAGAGGAACAACATCATATTGAAATCATATGGTTTGGTTGAGACATAATAAACCGATTCGAGTCACTATCTTCGGTGAAATATTAGTGCGTAAGCATCTCTGCAATTTAATTATTGATCTTTAGATTAATATTATAAATATAAATCAAGATTGAAAAGGTGACGACTACAAGGAAAACAGCCGAAAAACTATTTATGAAATATAACTTGAGTGCTGTAGATTTTAAATCTAAGTCAGTCTCAAGATGATCTAAGCAATAAAGTTTTGATTTGTTACTTTTTATAATTCATTAGTTAATTGATGTGTCATCACATTCTTTAACATGGGTATTTGTTTTCAGCTGAATGACTATGTTATACATCAGACCTGAATCAGAATTGTGACAATTTCATCGAGTCTGGGTTCGGGTCCGGGTCAAAAATTTTAAGAATATTGGGTGCGGGTCCAACAAAATGGTCGAGTAATTTTGGGTCTCATCTATTCCGGGTACCCGATACATCTTTAGTATTTGACGATAATCAAAAGTCTTCTAGATTATTTACATCTTTTTGCGGTCGGTAAAAAATGTTGACTATCGTGAACATAAATTTTTTGCATTTGGAAAATAATTAAAACGTCATCAGCCCAGAATAGGACAATGACCGAAGCTTTTGCTGATTGAAGAATCCACAGTCGTGGTTGCTTGTCTAATTTTTGAATTTTAGCTTTCATTGTCCGACTGAAAACTGATTTGATTTCACCGCTTTTTCTAGGAATAAAGGTTGAGAAGAACTCATTTTCCAATGTTCTAGAACATCAATTTTTTCCGGTGCTCGGAATAATTATTGATATTCGAATCTGAGAATAATTGTTGCTGCGCATTTGTGTGTATGCTTCAGATCATTTGAAAATAATTTCTTCTGGGCCGGTTCTACGAATAATGCTCTCCGAGAACCAGTTAACAGCAGAAGCAGAGCCAATTTTTTTGGCTCGGCTGAGACAGTATCTCGCGAGATGGATCTGGAAATTAGGGGTGTGCGCGGGATCCCAATCCTGCTTCCCGCCCGCTTTTCCCGCATTCCCGCGACAGGATGCGGGTGGGAACGGGTACGGGATGACTTTTTGGAGCGCGACGGGAGCAGGCGGGATTGGTGAAATTTCTTCCCGCCCGCATTTTCCGCTTTTCCCGCAAAAAGATATTCCTCCTGCAAATTTTAATATTTATATTATAATTTTATTTATATTGTAATGAAGCAGGCAGATATTTTTTTCAAATTCAAAAACAAAGAAAGTGTTGCCAACGAGTAATGCCAGGTTTAGGTTGTTTCACCTAAATCTAAGTTTTTTAGTGCTTGTCTGAAAAAATTTAGGATAATTTTGGGGTTTTTTCGTATTCTCAGGGGTTTCTATTTTTTCAACCTAGCAACACTGTCGCCAACCACCTAAAACACTGATTTACCTAGCAGTTTGAATCCAAAAACCATGAATGATGCCGTTTTGTTGAATAGTTTCAATAAACAGTTGTGATTACATGATTTTAAATCTATATTGAGAGAATGAATTGTTTATAGCCAATGTTTTTTCTGCGCAGTGCAGACTTTTTAGGCTCCGTGCAGAATTTTTTTTGGTGATTTCTGCACTGGTGCAGAATTTTTTGAGTCATGTTTTTGATCACTCTTCTATAATGTGTTAGTCAATGATTCTGAACTTTTAAAATCAGTTATTTTTCTTATTCTAAGACTTTCAAATGTCTAGTCAAAAAATTATAAATTCGTTCAAATTTAACATTGAATTACACACTTAATTTGTTTTTTCCTATAATAACTGTGTTGTACCAGGCATTGTTTTTCCCCCAATCGTGCTTTTTGGGGAAAAAGAATTCGGAGAAGGGTAAAAAATTTTGGAGATCGGATACAGAAAAGATGCATTTTGGTGCATTTTAGAAGGATTATGTACCTAGCTCAGGCGCGATTTTTAGCATGTCTACCTTCATTTATCACTTAATCTATCATAATTTTCATTATCTTAAACATATTATCACATGTTTTAACTGGTAATCTTCAATATTTCATCTTGATATTTAATGAAGATTCACATTTTTTCTTCGACCATTTTTCGAGAAAGATCAATACGTCAAGTCAAACTTTTTGAAGCGATTATTCCTTTCCTAACGTAAAATCAATTCAAAAACTTCATGGAAGTAGTTTTATGAAATTTCTACTCTTTTTACTGCCGGAAAGATTAATATTTTTTGGGCCTTCAGTTGTCATCATAGAGGACTTGACCGTCGATTTCTCATGTAATTGAAGGTCATTATGTTCTTGGATAGTTTGCTGGAAATTCCACAATGCTTATGGATTAGGCTTCGATTAAACTCAAAAATTTCAATGTTTTCCTCAATTTCAATGAATTTATGGTTCATAAAAAACACCAGAAGGTTTGAAAAGCTCAAAAACAGCGAAAAAAACGACTTCAGGAAAATAGGGAAAAAATTTTGACTCCATTCTTCATCCTGAGAAAAGGCACCGGGGTAAAACAGTGGTAACAGGAGAAAACTGCAGTGCAAATGCAAAAGCTTTTTTGTCCTTTGTGCACTGTGCAGAAAGCAGGGTGCAGAAAAAGAGACTGTTTATAGCTATGTAATACTCACACTCAATAGACCATGGGAAGTATATTCTAATATAACTCATGTTACATGAACATACCTGTACTTGGGTGGAGGTTGGGGGGACCCCCCCCCCCAACTTGGCCAACCATGTACCCAACATCACCCAACCCCCCCAGTTGGGAAAAAATTTAAAAAATTTGCAAAAAAGTGAATGTTTTTTGGGAAAAATTTCGGCTTTTTTCGACCTTCTCCCCCCAACTGGTCGGAGGTCTTACAGGTATGTACATGAAAAGTCTGAATGGAACGGGAAGACCAGGTCAGTGGCGGAAGCGGGATTGGTCTAAGGTTATGTGGGCGGGAAGCGGACAAGTTTCTCAGTCCCATGCACACCCCTACTGGAAATCAGTTCCATAAATTCACTCGCGAGCTTTCTCACGAGAGCCAAAAAGAGAGCAGGAATAGAGAAAAAAGAAACCGCTCTGCGATGAAATTTGCGTTATTTTTGACGCTTCAGCACTTCTCTCATAAAATTTTTGTCCTTTCAGTTGGCTGTGGTTGCATTGCGCGTGTTTCTGTGTTTCCGCTAATTTGTAATGGCTGAGTATTAACGAAATAATTGGCTAATTTTTATCACTAGAAAATATTGCTCTATGAATAGTAAACGATGACATATATCAACTTTGATAAGAAACGGTGACTTTTTAACAAAAAGTGGTGAGTGAAAAGTTGTGATTTCTAGTAAAAAATGCTCATTTTTGAACAGAAAACGGTCAAAAATTTGATTTTTACACTAGAATAATGATTTTTGAACGAAAAACACTTGAAAATGTCAAAATTTGTTGAAAACGGTGACTTTTGAACAAAAAATTGTGACATAACGTCAGTCAATGTTTCTTAGCAAATGTTTAGATTTGGAAAAAATTGCTAATTTTTCGTCGAATAGGGAAAAGTTTTGAACAAGAAGAAACTAATTAAAATTTTTTTTTTTGGCAAAAAAGATAATTTTTCAAAAAACGTCAAGAAATTTCAGCAAAAATATTTTATTTTCAGAACAAAAAAAGTCGAAAACTCTAATTCTGGTAGGAAACGGTCATATAAAAAAAGCTATAAAAAGTAAATGTTGGCTAATTCTTACAAGTGGGTTCCCGGCCTGCGGCCAGGGAGGTTTCAAAATAATGTTTTAATACTTTTCAGGCGTCCTGATTGAGCCGGGTCCGAGAAATCGAGGTGAACAGGGGGGGGGGGGGAATTGGACGCCGAAAATTGATGGAAATTGATTGAATTCGACTGATATACAGTTATTATTGATCACGTGCATTTATAGTGGTCTTCAGTTTATACTTGCACATAATCCAATAAAACTTTAAAAATAGAGAAATCTGCAACGTAAGAATTTCAGTCATCACAGGAAGAATGTCTTGAATACAATCCTGAAATCACGTAAAGTTTTTGCCTATTACATTATTTTTCAGCAGCTTCACTGTAAAGCTGCTCTATAGATTGTCGGATGTCGGGAATGCACTGCAGCGCTTTTCAAGCTCTTCATACATATAATTAGAGGGAAATTTGTGAGTAAATGTTAATATTTTCTTTAAAACTTTGCTTAGGCTTAGGCTTAGGGCGCAACGCGGAGCACCGTCGTGCTGAGGCTCTTCGAAAAGAATTTCTAAGTCGAGATAGTAGCAAGCATACCTGTAAATCGGGGGGAGGTTGGGGGAGACCCCCACCCCCAACATGGTCGAACCCTATACCCAAATGTCGGGACCCCCACCCCCAACTTGGTCAACCCTATACCCAACCCCCCCCCCCCAAACTCGGAAAAACTGAAACAAATTAAGAAAAAACTGGATTTTTTGGCCTTTTTGGAAAATATTCGAAATTTTTACAACTTTTTGGGGGTTTTTTGACCCCATCCCCAAAATTTTGGAAATGTTGGGACCCCAACCCCCAAAATTTTGGGTTTACCCTCCAGCCCCAAAACGAGTCGGACCTCTTACAGGTATGGTAGCAAGAGTGTTAATGGTGGATAATATATACTTGTAGCTTGTGCTGTAATTGTGTAGTGGTACATTCATTGGGACCTCGGGCTGAATGATGGACCCGGTTCGATTCTTGAAAAAAGTAGGATTTTTCAATATAGTTAACAAGGGTAGAATGACATGTGTATAGATTTTATGCAAATGAATCGCTGGATACAAAGTGCCGCTGAATTTCCGAACTCATCTGGATAGCTGGCATCCTGAGGAGTCTGAAAATGTCAGTTTGAGCCACAATTACTAAGGGGACCGACTTGTAAAAGAATTCCTAAATTTTTCTACAAAGTGGCAAAATTTTATTAAACTTTTGCATAAAACTTCTTAGACGTTTTCAGTATGTTTTTAGTACAAAAAATTTTTTTGTGCCATTGGCACAAATTTTTCGGCCCTTTGTGCCAATTGGCACAAATGTCCGTGCCACTGTTTTTTTCCACATTTGCACCAGACTACCCCATGGGAAGGGGTATGAGGGGGGTATTACCACTACCTAAAGTCCTTAAAAATGACCACTGGTTGCCTAATTTTGGGACAAAATGACGTGTTTAGTGGACATTTAGCTAACACTACCCCCGAAAATTTTCAATTTTACCCCTACCTGAAAAATTTGACCTTGGAGACCTCTGATTTGCACTACAATGTGGAAAAAAATCTGGAATGTGGAAAATTTTTTGAGGTCTTTCCACAAATGTGGAAGAAAAATTTGAGGTTTTAATATCGAATTTTGGTACATTTTAGTAGGTCCGAATCTCAGAATTTTCCGGCGCTTCGTGTCGGTCATAGCTTTAATAATCATTGTTATTTATTACCAAGCACAGGCGCGGCTTTAAGCATGTCTACCTTCACTTACCATACCATTTACTCTTTAATAGCATACCTGTAAGAGGTCCGACCGGTTGGTGGGGGGGGAGGTAAACCCGAAATTTTGGGGAAGGGGGTCAAAAAAAGACGAAATTTTTCCCAAAAAAGGCACTTTTTTGCCAATTTTTTCAAGTCTGGGAAGTTGGGTATATGGCTAGCCAAGTTGGGAGCCCATAACCGCCCCTCCCAATTACAGGTAAATAGTTTTCACCATCTTAAACGTATTATTTCGTGTTCAATTTGCCATTTTGAATATTATACATACCTGTAATTGGGTGGGAGGTTAGGGGGGACCCCCACCCCCAACTTGGTCGAACCCTATACCCAAATGTCGGGACCCCCACTCCCGACTTGGTCAACCCTATACCCAACCCCAACCCCCAAACTCGGAAAAATAGGAAAAAATTGGTTTTTTTGGCAAAATTTTCCAAATTTTTTCGACTTTTTTTGGGGTTTTCCGACCCCCCTCCCCAAAATTTTGGAAATGTTGGGAACGCAACCCCGAAATTTTGGGTTTACCCTCTCCCCCAACTAGTTGACTGGTGGGACCTCTTACAGGTATGATATTAAATCTTTATATTTAATGAAGATCCGCATTTTTTCCTTCATAGATTTTTTGAGAAAGATCAATACGTCAACTTTCTAAACTCTTTGGAGCATTTGTTCTTTTCTTAACGTAAAATTAATCCAAAAGCTTCATCGAAGTATTTTTGGAAAATTTCTACGCTCCTGACTCATAGCTTTTCGGCCAAATTTATGAAAGGTTACGAACAAATTAATGGTTTTAAAATTTTTTGAATGATAAATTTCTAGAAATTACGATTTATAACACAAAATTTAAATCAAGTTCAAAATGATTATCAATGCTTTAAAAAGCTCAAAAACACAAATAAAGCATTTATGAGCATTTTCAAGCATAAAAACGAAGATTTTAAGGCGAAAACTTGCCGTCAAAAAATTTTCCTCTTAAAAAAAATTGATTTCTTTCCACATTTGTGGAAAGAAGTTCGTGGAAAAAAACCAGAGGTCCGTGCACAAAAAAAACACTGAGCGTACGGGATCAGGGTTTTTTTGCACAGGCCAGATTGCAATGTGCAATTTGGAAAAAAATTTTGGTTGCACAGATAAATTTTTGGTTGCTCACTCGAAAATCGATAAATATGCTTAAATTCAGGCTTTTTTTAGTCATTTTAGGGGCCTGGGCCCCTAAAAGTTCGGAAATGGCTTCTAAAATTTTAGGTCTAGGACCCATTTTGGCTCCTAAAATTTTGACTTATTATTTATTATGGTGAACTGTAGTTATTTTCATTCCTTTTAGATCTTAAATAAGTGTTTTACAGGCTCTAAAATCATAAAACATGGAAAATTTTCCGACGCTTCGCGCCGGATCTCATTATATAATTTTTCAAATTAGTCTATTCGTTTTTCTACAAGTCAATTTTTCTAGGAAAGAAGATTTTCGACGAGGGAAAAAAACGGGAGATCGACATGAAAAACCGAATTTTGGTGCATTTGATGCAAAAGAATTTTGATGATCAAAATCTCAATTTCTATTTTTTGTAACTATTATTTTAAATATGGAGCTGAGTTTTAATTCATGATCATAATGGAGGTGATTTTCATAAATTTCAAGTTTAATTTGAATTTGTCAAACCTATCGTTGGTAATGGTACAATGTTTTGACCAAAAATTTACACATTTTCCGACTTTCTTTTCTCTAGTCTTTACATTGTTGTTGAATTATATAAGATATTTGTAGTCGAAAATTGAATCAATTTGAACTTCCTAAACAATTCTAAAGTTATTTAAATTTTCTCAGCATTCTATTTCGTTTTGAGACGTTTTGCCCAGTATTTTCTTATCTCATTGATTGACATGGTTAGCTGAAAAATAGGTTGGGCACGATTTTTACAAAAAATTAAAGTCGGAAAAGCGGGAAACCTGATTTTACGGTCCTGGAAAAAGTGTGGAACTAAATTTTTGTGGATTTGAACATTCAATGCAATCGTCCCTCAAACGGAACCAGTTCGGTTCCAAAATTTCAAAAATTTGAAAAGGTCGGAAAAGCGGGAAACCCGATTTTCCGGTCTGGGAAAAAGAGCGGAACTAAATTTTTGAGGATTTGGGCATTCAATGCAATCGTCCTTCAAACAGACAGGTTCGGTCTAAAAATTCCAAAAATTCGTGAAGTTGGAAAATGGGATATCCGGTTTTTTGTGTCGTGTCCGGACCGGAATACATACATTCAGGAAAGTGGGACAACCTAGTTGCCATAAAGTAAAACGGAATCATAAATGGGTAAGCCCGCTGGGGACAAGAGAGCGATTTTAACTAGGCATATCGTTAGAGTACAGTAATCTTGCCGGTTTGATTCGCATGAGAGGAAGCTTACTACAAAGTATGCGATAGGCGGGGCTAACTGTTATAACACAAGGGCGTAGCTAGCCGGAGTTGCAGCTCTAAATCGACGTGATCGGAAGAGCCCAAAATCTTGTTTTGCATTCCTAGATTTTTGTCTGCCAAAAACACTGATTTAGCGTAAAAAACAGTGGGCTGCCTAATGACGCTCTTCCTAGCCAGTAGCCACGATACCTGTACAGGGTTGGCGGGCATTGGGTTTTTGGTTTTTTTGGGTTGGAAAATTGGGACATTTCTGGGTTTTTTAAGAAAAAAAATCAATTTTTTTTCTCAGGAATATAGTTTCTTCCTGATTTAACAATCAAAATCAGAGTTGAGCCACCTTAAGTAACTGCAATGCAGTCTTTTCTGACACTAACATGACAACAGAGTTGAGATGAGATCACACAACAAACAAATCAAATGCTATCGTAAATTTTCAATTCAGGAGACTTCTTACCTTTATTCGATTCGGTTCCTATGACTGTTCTGTTGAGTTGACTTATTCTAATTCAAAAGCTAAAGATTCATATTCAATAAATTTGACTTATGTTTGAATTGTCTTTTGGCTGAAGCTGATTTGATTCGGCAGTTTATCTGAATATTAGGCAGATTTTACTGCTCATGAGTGATGAGCACTTATGAGCAGTGCTAGGTGAGCAATACACATCATTACTTGTTACAGCTAAAGTCTGCTCACAGCCATCAGCATTTGGTGAGCTGACTTGAGCAGCCCTAAAATTTTGAGGGAGACAGCAGACCCACTGGAGAAAGAGGCTGCTAACGGCTTTTTGGGTTCGAAAATGGGTTGAAAATGGACCACGAACCAAGTATTCTGGTTGAATGGCTGTAAGCAGTATGAATGTTGAAGAAAGAAATATCAAGCTTTTTTTTCAGCCTGCAAAAACACAATTTACAAGCAACTCAATGAATAAATGATCTCGGCAAGTGAAGATAATGAAAAAATACGTTTTGTTACAAAATGCTGGAGAGCGGCCAAAAATCTGCTATGCAATACTGGTTGACGGAAGGCAAAAAGTGGCTCTCGTTTCCAAAAATTGCCTTGAGAGTACGTTTCTGAGACGAGCAAGCGAAGTTTATTTGTCATTTTATAATCACGTGTTTTCCATTTTGGTGTTCACTGCGTCATCAGAGCGTAATTTTCCAACATTTGGCTTTGTTCACAGCAAGTTGCATAATTGATTGCTATCTGCATCAGTCGAAAAGCCAGTCTTCATAAAATTCAATTCCAAAAATTTTTTTGACGGTGCATTAGTATATGATTTTATTAGTTATGATAAGGAATCTGTATTTTTGCTTAAAATCAGGAAAAATGATATGAAAATGTTTTGCATTATGAAGAATAAAACTTTAGATATGTTTCATTTGCTTTTCTTTCATACATAATTCAGATCCATAAATAAAAAAACCCTGATTAAACCCAGAAAAACCCCAAAAAACCCAAATTCGAAATTTTGAAAATGGGTTTTTCCCAACCCAACAGGTAACCTGTAATTAGGGGGGGGTTGGGTGGTCCATATGGCCAACCATATACTCAACATATACCCATTTACCTCCCAACCGCCCAACCATATACCCAACCTCCCCCCACCTCCAGTTCGGATGAAATAGAAAAAATAGGCAAAAAATTGTATGTTTTTGGCATAACCTGTAAGAGGTCCGACCAGTTGGGGGGGTTAATCCGAAATTTGGGGGGAGGGGGTCGAAAAAAGTCGAAATTTTTCCCAAAAAACATACACTTTTTTGCAAATTTTTTCCAAACTGGGGGGGGGGGGTTGGGTTGCAGGGTTTTTTTGCACACAGCAACCAAATTTCGGGCTGTGCAACCAAATTTTTTCTGCCAAGTTGCACAGTGCAACTTGAGGCCTGACTGCTCTTTTGATAAGGTTATTGGGTTTTCTGTCCGGAGATGCATTTTTATGCGTTCTAAAATGGAAAAAAGTGAAAATTTTCCGATTCATTTATAATTTTCTATATTATTCTAGTGCGCGGTTAGAAAAGGTCATTCTAGTTAGTGCTTAAAGGTTCTAATTATCATCATATTATGGTTAAATGTTTGATCCTGTATTGTTTTTTGACGAAGTTGATGAAAGCCAACATTTTTCTCAATAATTTTCCCAAAATTTTTTGCGATCTTCACAAAAAAATTTGAATTTTGACTTTCATGTGTTTAAAACATTTTGAGTGTAAAGGGTCATTTATACTTGCCTTTTTCGGCAGAATGTAACCGAATGGAACCGAAATTTCCGTTCTGTTCGGTTCGGTTGGAGCTTTCCGGTGTGCAGCACCGGAAAAAATTTTGGGTGTTGACATTCTGTGTGTTGTATGGGAGAAAATAAGAAGATTAATCGCGCATTTTTAATAAGAGACGTACAGAATGTGGAAGAGCATGTGGAATGCTAGAAATGGAACACTCGGAGTGTTCAACGAATTTAAGGCAATGATAATCGTACGCAGGAGATTGACGGACTCTTAGAGAGTGCTATGCTAATTTATTCAGGGATCTTCGCTTAGGTTGTTCAAGGTTTTCAGATGCCGAAACTCGGACTGCACTATCTTACCCGGTTAGGAGTTACACCCGATTACTCAAACTATTTTCCAAATACTTAAAGGCATGGTTATATTTTCTTCCTATATGACAAATTAGTGACCGTACCAGCTTATTTAAAGGTTGAGGAAATGCTGAAATTTGTGAAAAATCGAAAATCTGAAAAACTACCAGAATCAACCCGGAAAATGGAGGAAAACTGCACACCTCACTCTACTGCTTTAGGCTATGAAAAAGGTTTCCACAAGAAACTAATGAATCCCCATGATCGAGAAATCGAAAATTTCGGTCGCAAAAATGCGAATCTACCGCTTCTCTACAAAGCAGATAAGCATAATTTCGATTTACCGGAAACGTCCGCTCCGCAAAAAACTTCATGATTGTTATCTCCGAAAATCGAAAATTCAACTTTTTAAAACCGAAATGGAAGGAGACTGATGCTCGAAAAATCTTTGATAATGACGCTACATGGATGTAATGCAAAAATGTGATGCTGCAATGATAAATTTCCATGGCGACGCTACTAACACTTTAAGCGAAATGGTTATGATAGCAACTCAACATCGAAAAATTCTCCAAGACTACAAAGCGGAAATTGAAGAGATGAGAGCTCAAAAAAGAGAGTTGTCGAAACCGAACCTTCCTGAAATCGAAAATATCCCGAGACCTAGGAGCTCTTATGCTCAGTCTCTAAAATGGAATAAACTGAAAAACGCCATTAGCGATCAAAAAAGTCAGCTCAGTTTTCGAGGCATAATTGATGATGATGATAATCTAATCATCCTGATGAAAACATTTGAGCGCTCTAACGCGCTAAACTCACAGATGAATTTTCCATTTATCCCACCTTCTCAGGTGCATAGATCTTTTGTCGATGATGAAATGAGAATTAAGACTATCTGTAAAAAGATAGTGCCACAAAAATTGGATAATTCGACCCAAAATCAACAAGCATTGAAATTCTTCATCACGCTTGAAAACGAGTTTGGCCTGGATGCCTCTGAGTATGTGAAACTTCACACATTGTGTCGCTTAACTTGCAATGATGTCCTGAACACCATACGAGATGTCCGATCATATGACAAAGTCAAACAGATTCTGATGTGTATGAATCCATCAAATTTGGATCAAGAGACGCTCCAATGCAAGCTCCAGTCCATCACTCCATTTGAAACTGAAGATCCATCAGCTTTCTTGAACTGAATCAGCACCTACGTACATTTCCTGTACTATGCGCTTAGTATCGCCATTGAAAAGTTATCACAACTTTTCTTTGGAAAATGCCAGAAATTTACAGAATCTTGATTGACGCAAGTACTCTAGAAACGATAACTGATTTAGCAATAGCTGTCGCAAAAGTTCAGAAAATTCAGCGAGGGAATAAAGAAATAACTGTAAGAGTAGAACAACCTATACTGGTTAACAAACTCGAAAATCTGTCGGAACAGCCACCATCTCAGTCCCATTTTAGAGATAATTCGAAACCTTGTTTCAGAGATAACTCTCAATCCCGAGATAGAGATGATTCTAGACAGCGAAATACCATCCGATTTCAAGAAAATTCGACTTTAATGAAGACCAAAGAATTTGAGGAAAGCGTGAAACGATTCCTAGAAAAATTTAGAATCTGCGAAAATTCACAAAACGCTTATAATTTCGAAAATCGAAGATCACAATTCGATCCAGGAATGAGTCTGAATTTCCAGAATAGAGAAAACATTCCTTTATGGGATTTCTCTCAAAATCGAAACTTCCAATGAAATCAGTCACGTAAACGACCGTCGAAATACTGCACCTATCATGGTCAGTGTAAACATGACAGCTGCGAATGCTATCAATTGAAACCACAGGTCCCCCAGTCTCGAGAACAGCAACCGAATCCACAATGGCAAAATAATAATAATTGGCGTTGTCGTTTTCAACAAAATATGCATAACTACATGCTCAATCAGAATCAAAATTTTGACCGAAATAACTGATTTTACAATTGCGATAACTGAAACTATCAGAGAGATGTGGCAAACATTTCTCTCTGGGATTCCATATCCCCACAAGAAAAGATAATTGAGAAGCATTACTACTACCTGATGAACAACTCACAGTCTATACAGACTCAGCTAACTTCTCTGCAACCTTCGCAACAAGTTTTGCCATCAGAAACCAAAACGGTGTTTAACCCACCTAAACCTTTTGTTCGGATGAAGCCGACGACTAGTACAGCTAACATGCTTGAACCGACAGAAACGTCTAAAGCTACAAATTTTTTCATTGTTCCCCGAATTACAGATTCCACAATCAAAAAACCTACTGAACCCTGGATCGCGAGATCAAGTGTATGTTGAATCAAAGAATGTTCACAAAAAGATATCAAACTTCTGAGCTTATATGCTCCTACACGAGCTTTTTACATCAATGCTGAAATTGGGAAAATCAAAACGAAAGCCTTGATGGATACCGGTGCCCAATGTTCAGTCATTTCCTCATGTCTAGCCCAACGCTCTTTGAGGATTGACTATGATACGTTAGAAACATCTGCCCAGATAAAAGTAGCTGACGGTGCTATCATCAATGCCCGAGGCCCGATAATCTTCAAAATCAATTCATCTTTCCAAAGGCATCTAGTACAATGATGGATTCTACCTACCGCAGGAGAGCAATGCCTCTTAGGAACCAATTTCCTAGTGCATCTGAGCGTTCGAGCCATAATAAACTTTCGCAAAAATTTCATCAGAATTGGAGACATTCAACAAGAACTGAAACTTGTTTTGAAACTGATTGAAAAAGCGCCCTACAATGAAGTATTTTCAAATACTTCTAGAGGACAAAGTCAAACGCAAATCATAAAAATGGACAGATCACTACTGATTTTGAATATCTCCTCATGCTACGTAGAGCCGAATTGTCAAATGTGGGTGAATGGGAAAATCTTCCCTTTCACAAAGGAAAGTTTTAAAAGCGTTATAGTTCAACCTGTGAACTTCGGCAAAGAAAATTGTGAATATCTAATCAAACAGAGACTAATGGTAAGACAGAGGTGAATTCCTCTAGACATCCCTGAATGTGATAAAATGAATTCCAAAATTGCAAAAAACCTTATCACAATTGACAGCGGACAATCTGAGAAACTCTCGCTTTTGCGAATAAAACCGTACATGTCTCGAACAGCATTGGAAATTTTTAACCCCCAAGTCAGTGGTCCTCCACAACTGACTAGTCATGCGCTACTGCATTGAGACTGAATTTTGTATCGTTCATAAAATATTTATTTTCTACTTCAAAATTGATTCGTTTTTATATATTCCGTTTTCCATTTTGTCTTCACCATTTTGATTGTTTTGAACTAACCTATAACAGTCTCTCACGGACTAATGGTAGTGTATGGCCGATTTGCGAGCTGTGATAAAAACTCCGTTTCAAAACATGCTTTCACGTAATCTACTGGATGGCAAAGAAACCACAACATCGTAAACATTTCGAATTTTTCTATGACTCAACTGTGTTGCTGAGATTTCTTCTACAGTTCAGTATTGATCTGCTCAATACTTTCGAATTTCGAGTTTCAAAGACTTCGCCAGAAGCTTTATATACGTTTCTCTACAAAACTTAAAGCTTGCATCCGCTGCAAACTTTCCGATCTGACGCCTCTGAGGCTAAAGATTCCATTCTGAAACACTGACGCCTCCATGGCTAATGACTCTGGTCAGTGAAATGAAGACTCTGGTCATCAAAATAAAGACTCTGGTCCTTCCGCTCGAAATCCAGCCTTGGCGATACATTCCATAAAAAAAAATTCTGTTCCATACACAAAAAAAGTGCCACCATTGTTTCAAAGTATCTGATCCCTGCTGAAGTCGAATGAAAAGGTCCGCCAAAGAAAGAAAGATCCTCTGCATCTAAAGAAAAAACTACTCGTTCCCAAATAGAGAAATTTTGAATTGCTTAAGGCCATTTAGGTCAAAGGGGAGGAGTGTAATAGGGCGCCAATCGACTACAATAAGCTCGTCAGCTTTTCAAAGTGATTCACAAGAATGCATCGTTTCAGAGCTCAAAGTTGTTCAAAGTTTTCTGAAGGTTCACAACATTGAAGATTACACTTGCAGCAAGTTTGTGATAAAGTTATTTGTTGTTTCTTTTGTCTTAGTGAGCAGTCGGTTTTGTGAGAGGCTCTGAGCATCGCTAGTAAATCGAAAACCCAGCATGTGATCTAGGTTGAGTCAAACTATTTGGAAAATAGTTTGAGTATTCGGGCTCAACTTCTAATTGGGTAAGATAATACAGTCCGAGTTTCGGCATCGGAAAACCTTTGACGACCTGAGCGAAGATCCCTGGATAAATTGACATAGCACTCTCTATGAGCCCGTCAATCTCCTGCATATGATTATCATTGCGTTAAATTCGTCAAACACTCCGAGTGTTCCATTTCTAGCGTTCCGCACGTTCTTCCACGTTCCGTAGGTCCTTGATTAAAAACGCGCATCGTAATCGTCTAATTATATTTTCTCCCATACGACATGCCGTGCTGGAAAATCAATTCTCCCAACACTTACATATTCCAAGAATTAGATTCGAAATTTTTGTTCAAAAATCGTAATTTCTAGAAATTCATCATCTGAGAAATTTTTAAATCAGTCATTTATTCGTAAACTTTCAAAAATTTGACTGAAAAAGCAAAAATACTTTCATTAAGCTTTCGAATTCAATTTATGTTAAGAGGGAAACAATTGCTTCGAAAAGTTTAGAAAGTTGACGCATTGATCTTTCTCAAAAAATGTTTCAATGGAAAAATGCAGATCTTCATGGAATATGAAGATAAAATATTGAAGATAACCAATTAAAACATGAGGTAATATTTTTTAGGTGATGAAAGCTATTAAAGATTAAATGTTAAGTAAAGATAGACATGCTAGAAGCTGCTCCTGAGCTAGGTAATGAATAATATGATTATTAAAGTTATAACTGGCATTCGGACCTGCTAAAATGCACCTAAATGCATCTTTTTCGTATCCGACCCCCAAATTTTTTTCTTTTTCCGAATATTTCGTCTTCAAAAAGTGCGATTTGAGGGAAAAAGCAGATTGTCAATACCCAAAAAATTCTTCGGTGCTTCCCGTTGCAAACATCAAAATCTTTTTTGAGCTCTCACTTCACTTGTCATCATAAAGGTGTTAAAAGTCGATGTCTGATGTAATTCAAAGTCATTATGGTTCTGGATAGTTGACCGTACCCAAAATTTTTTTCCTCGTTTTCTGAAAATTTTCAACGTTTCCAACAACGATTAAAATGTGGCCATGAGTTCTGCATTTTTGGTATATACGCAAACATTCTGGTGTTTTCAGTGACCAAATTGCAAAAATGGGGAAAATACTAGTCTGGTTAGTGAACAACAGATTGGTATTCAACAATTGAAAACATATTAATGATAGATTTTCCATGAATTGGACTGTCATTAGCATTTCTGTGATTCAAGTTAAGAATATCGAAGTCAGTTTATTTCTTGTTCCTGAGCGCTGGAACAAATTTTGGGAGGCTGAAAAGTGAGTTTTCGCAACATCTGAATGTAAATGTGAATCTGACTAATAGATTGTAAATAGCTTCTCATTTCGCCGCGAAAGTTTTCGAACTTTTATACTCTAAAACACTGGAAAATGAATCTATGCAGCAGACATTGCTGAATAGGAGCTTCAAACATACCTGTAAGAAGTCCCACCAGTTGGGGATAGGGGTAAACCCAAAATTTTGGTTGGGAGTTAAAAAACTTTCGAAATTTTCGGGTTTTTTCGAGGTTTTTTTGGGATTTTTGGGATTTTTGGGACTCTGCCGCAAAAGGCCAGAAATATAGATTTTTTTGCAAATAAAAATAAGAAATAGGATATTTCAATTGATAGAAACTGTTGGAGGTTAATTTGCTACGGCCGCACCTGATAGAAAAAACTGACTATCATACGCACATCAGCGCTTGGCGCGGGAAAATTTTCATCGAAACGGATCTTCTCGTTTCTGAACTCCAAAAAATTTTTTCGAAAATGAAAATCTTTCCGAAAACTTTTTCCTCATATCGTTTTTTCCCTCAAAAGATCCCATTTGAGGGAAAACGGGTGCTTGGGGGGGGTAAACCCCAAATTTGGAGGGGGGGTCAAAAAAAGTCGAAAACTTTCCTAAAAAGGCAGATTTTTCCAAATTTTTTCCCATTTTGCGAGTCTGGGGGGTTGAGAACAGGGTTGGCCAAGTTGGGGGGAGGTCACCCTTCATCCCCCCAAATTACAGGTATATATGACTTTAAACTCGAAATTTTCAATATTTTTCTTCGATTTAAATGAATTGACACCTCTTAAAATATCAGAATGTTCGAAAAAGCTCACTAACACTTGAATAAAGCGCATTTGAGCATTTATGAGCGAAAATCGACTTGGCGAAACACAGGGAAGCAAATTGTGGCCCTTCCTGCATTTGGGGAAAGATAACATGCGAAATTCGCTCAAATATCGAAAATAAAAAATTAATTTTTCGGTCGGAGTACGCGTACAGACAGAGCATCCAAACCGAAATTTTTTTGCGCGACGTAATCGAAATGCTTCGGTTCGGTCGACTTCATATATACTTTTCATCATCCTTCCGCGCGATGAAAACTGCTATATACTCTCTCAACGCGCGGAAAAACTGCTTCCGTTCCGTTCCGCCGAAAAAAGCAAGTATAATGACCCTTAAGACAATGCTAGAAATTTTCGGCGGTTGAAAGCCGCTTGCCTAGTTTTTGGATTTCAGTTTGTGAGAAATCAAACATTCTGTCTGGGAAATAAAAGGTGAAAAGATTCATTTTCCAGCGTTCTAGAATATTGAAATCTAGAAAAAAATTTCTGGCGCTACGCGCCGAACTAATTACTCTAGTCTCTAGTCATATTAACTTTTTCATTTGGTCTCCAAAACTCAAAAAATTAGGTTTTAAATGCCTAAAACCGACGCGGATCAAATGAAATGTCAAGAAAACTAGTTTGCGATGGTTTTTCCGATAAAATTAAGCAAATTTATCGATTTTAGGGTGAGCAACTGAAAATTTATCTGTGCAACCAAAATTTTTCCCCAAGTTGCACATTGCAACCACCTGGCCTGTGCAAAAAAAACCCTGGTTGGGTATATGGTTGGCCAAGTTGGCGGGGTCCCCCCCCCCCAATTACAGGTATGGTTTTTGGCCTTTTTTGGGAAAAATTTCGACTTTTTTCGACCCCCCCCCTCCATACCTGTAAGACCTCCGACCAGTTGGAGGGGGGGGTAAATCCGAAATTTTGGGGGGGTAGGAAAAAGTCGAAATTTTTCCCAAAAAAGGCCAAAAAACATACACTTTTTTGAAAATTTTTTTAATTTTTTCCAAACTGGGGGGGGGGGGGTTGGGGGGAAAAAATAACCAGGGTTGGCAAAAACCAAACTTTTGAAATTTCGACTTTTTGGTTTTTTGGTTTTTTATGGTTTTTTAATGGTCTTTTTGGTTTTTCTATGGTTTTTTAATGGTTTTTTTCTGGTTTAATTCTTTAGAATGTTTGGTACATCAAAATAACTATGTAAAAAACTGCTGGAAGCTCCCTGTATCATCTAAGACTAGTTAATCTGAGCCGTAAAATGGCAGCTAGAAGTATTAATCTTATCAGAAGTGTCATTATTTTATGCTTATAAGAAATTCCTATTTAGCAATAGAAATACAGTAATAGTGGGCACATAAGAAAGGAACCATTAGTGAAGAACATAAGAAAAGTAAAAATGGAACAGAGCATGCGATATGTAAAGGGCAAATTCAAAGAAAAGAAGAAAAATTACAAATAAAGAGAAATATACAATACACAAGTAATCAAAACTCGAAAGAAATCAACTACAGAATTGTATCAATGCATCACATATATACATATGCACAGAAAAGTTGAAATGACACTATACCGTTTTCGATAAGAGGGTTTAAAATTGATAGATTATTACATATGTTATTAATATTACAAACTGCAGTTGAAGGTCACACATAGACATTTCAGATGTTTCTAAATTTTTGCTTTTCAAACCTGTCTGCGAGCTATAAGTACAGCAAATAGGTCTTATTATATATGCTATTCTCGCCTGCATGATAGATTATACATATTTTTGCACGATTTTTTCTACTTAGTAGCGACGTCAAGTCACATAAAAATGAGCCACTCAAAAGCTCTTCTCTTTGCTAACCTACAGTATGCTTAACTGATCTGTATAAAATTTTATTATTGTTGTCTCATTTATATTTTGAAATTTCGAGCTAAGAAAATTAAAAAGCTTACCGTAACGATAAAATCAGTTATTAAACTCAATCATGTTTTATAACTCTTTGATGATGATATGGATCAATGGATGTCACCCCGTATGGTCGGAGTACACTCCAAAAAAGATTTAGTGTCTACTATTTTGTGAGCAAATTATAGCAAAGTTGACTCATGTACTAAATGTGTGGTTGCAAGATGGATACAAATCGATTGATTTATATTACATTTTTTGAGTACGAAATGTATCATAAAAATACGACTTTTTTCTACTTTGTAGTGAAGTCAATTCAACTCAATTAATAGCTTTGTTGATTTAGATAGACACCAATACATGCCTAGAAGATCGACTAATGTGGAAAAACCAGAGATTTTCCAATTTTTTGGTTTTTTTAAAAAACCAAAAAAACCAAAAACCAAAAAACCAAAGCCTTGCCAACCCTGCACATAACCTTTAAATTATTTTTCACTGAGACCATATCTGTACTTGGGGGCGGGGACCCCCCTCAACTTGGCCAACCATATACCCAACCCCCCCCCCCCAGTTTGGAAAAAATTAAAAAAATTTGCAAAAAAGTGTATGTTTTTTGGCCTTTTTTGGGAAAAATTTCGACTTTTTTCGACCCCCCCCCCAACTGGTCGGGGATCTTACAGGTATGACTGAGACGCGATGTTTTAAACTTTTAGAAGAAATGCAACTCGAGTTCATGAACAGGATAAGCACACAAAAACTACAATCCAGAAATTTTGAGAGAGAAATGAACATTGAACAATGAAACGAATCAATGAAAATCAGAAAACAAATGATATACATCAGAATTGTTCACAGTAAAAACAACTAGAGCTCAACAATAAGTTTCAAGGTTTGTACTTGAATTTCTTTTATATTCAGTCCAACCACAGAAACACCAAACACAATACTTGAGGGTCAAACTTGCCTTCTTCGTCGGAGCGGAACGGATTACCAACAGCTTGAAAGGCTCAGCCTGAAAATCTACTTTGGGTCGAGAAGGATAACTGCAATTGTGGAAAACGACCGACAGTACCGTCCAACCGGATCGAACGGAACGATAATTTCTCGTGTTAAGGCCGAGTGTCACTTCACGCGGCGGGCAACACCGCGCGTGATGACCGCTAGCATGCTAGTTTAGGACCAAGCGGCCGCCGCTAGTAATTTTCAAAGGTTACTGTAGAAATTTCAATCGGAATTTCGGCGGTGTTGCTCGCCAATGTTTTTTCGCGTAGACCTTTCACCATTTGGTGAACGCGATCAAAATTTTTTCCGTTATTCTATCCATGCCGTTTTTTGCTTAAAAATGCCACGGTGCGCTTTATTTATGCATTTTTGAGCTTTTCTGGACGTAATTCAATCAGTAATTTACGAAAAAGGAAGAAAAAACGAAGATTGTCGACTTGAGTCAGATTATGATAAGAATATATCGAAATTAATAGTAGTAGCAAAAAGCCAAAGCGAGGAAAACCTATGTATTTGTGCTTAGCCAAAATGAAGAGTCATAGATTTAATTGGAATCATTCTTCTTTTAGCAATAAATTCGATTAAAATCGCCGAATGAACAATAATTTTGCAAAAAACCACGATGAAAATGGTTTAAAATTAACAATTCGGTGCAAGCCGTGCCCGCTAGGATAGAAAAATTTCTAAACTAGCGGGCGCGTGAAAAACTACAGTAGGACTGCTAGCGGGGATTTCGGTGATCACGCGCGACACCGCTCGCGGTCTGCCCGCTTGGTATATGTCACTTCGGAAGCGGACGCTCGATTTTGATTGGTCCATTTTTTCTTTTTACTGTAGCGTGACGTGACATTCCGCGTGTCAATCGCATTCCGTTTCGTCATAAAAGGCGAGTATAAATGGTCATTTGGTCGTAAAATGTATCAAACATCTTAGATTAGAACACATTTCTCACCCCTATTCAGCGAAACACGCAACAGTGAGACTCAATACAGCGAAGTCTGAGCAGATTCTCAAAATATTCTTCATTCCGATCCGGTGGATACTGGTTGTCACACATTTTGGCACCAATCGCCACATTTCTGACATCATGGATCAATAGCGTGTTTTCATGACATTACAGCTTTTTATGTTGACTTGTTTATTAGCATGCATGTTTTTCCTTTCCTTTTCCTTTATTGACTTATTCCGATATATCCCCCTTACTTTGAGCGATTTTTTTCTTATTTTTTTAATTGGTGACCCTTGTTCGATTTTTTACCTATAGTCTGTTTTTCTTGAAATGCTTCCAAATAATGAAAATGGAAAGCAAGTATTATTTCAGATTTTTGCGGTTTTCTGATGAACAAAATATCATGTAGGGCTGGAAATTTCTGAGCATACTGGCCTGACCTTTAGCGATTTTTCGAGTGAAAAATTTTACAGTAAGAACTTTATGTAAACAATTTCGGCGACAGTACTGATTTGTGTCACTTTTGCATCTGGAAGCATTTTATAAAAAACAGACTATAATTTTCATTACATTGTTTCACTTTCCGTTTCTTTATTGCTTTTTGGTCTGCCTTCACTGTTTAATTATTTTATTCATTTGCTTTTATCTGCGAACAATTAAATCTCGATTTGTGACTGAGGTCTCAATTCGACCTTTACATTGCGCTTTAGCCCAACGCCAAATTTTTTTGTAACATCAATACGATATGCAAAACCATCTACGCTCAAAGCTACTTTGCCCCTGAGTCTGATGAACTTCCATTTGAAAATACAACGATGACCAACAAAACTAGCACGAAACTCTCGGAGCACATTCAAACATTTTGCAACTGTTTTCCTGACAGATGTTCTTTTGTAATTTTGGAATGGTCCGTTCGTGCATACATACCGCAACTGCAGCACAAAGCGTGTGAAACATAGATTGCCAAATGCATCCAAAAATACACGATTTCAACCAGTAAAAACGATTTTAATATACCTAATTTGCATATTTATTATAAAATTATGTGCGCGTATCCCCCGGCGCATAAAAACTTTTACTATTCGCTCTTTTGAGAATCGCCGTATTGAGACTTCGCCGTTTTGAGTTTCCCTGCTGTGCGTTTCGCTGTATCGGGGACACGCCAAAACACATAACGCCTAATCGACGAAATAAAAACAACGAAAAAATCAAGAACGTACAAGGATACACACATCATCAATCTCTATTATACATATCGATCAAATTCCTACAAATATCGTGAAGATCAAGTAATTTTGTATTCTTATTTAGTACTAACCACCACGGCTGAGTTTTCGCATCCGCAAAAGGAACAGAAATCTTGTATATTTCAAATACAAAGTACAAAATCGATAAAGCGACAGTTTCGGGTTGATATTTCGTGATAATGTCCGGTCTGGTGAAAGAGTCGTTTAAAATCGTCCACGACAATATCGTGATAGGATTGGTTTCCCATTCATCTCCATTTATCCAACTACGCAATGTTTTCAAATAGTATAACAAATACTGAAAAAGGAGGAATCAAAATCATAACTAAATGACAAGGTTCATTACCTACTGCTTAAGATCAACATCATCAGCGTGGGGAAATGGCAGAGATTCTTGCTATCTGAAGAATCCAGAATTCAGATTCATTGTTACTTGCTTAATTTTTGAATTTTAGTTTGCCCCACTAAAATCACATTGAATTCACTGAAAAAATAGACTCTTCATGCAGGAAAAAGATATTAAAAGTATTCATTTTACAATGCTATAGAATATCATAATCTAAAATTTTCTTTCAGTGTTGAGCGCCGGAGACATTCAAGTCCGAGGCAAAATACCTATCACGCTTTTTTATGTTATAGATCATGTGAAACCTTTTGATAAATAATTGTGATTGGTAAATTACTGGCTCCAGACGTATAAGATGCAAAATGGAGCTAAAATGTTTGACCTCTTCTGCCAATCAAATGGTGAAAAGATCGGTCGACGGCAGTTGCAGTAGAATGTGCTGAAAAATGCATTTTCCGACATTTTAGAGGCCCTGGAATCAAAATTTTTCGGCGCAAGGCACCGGACAAGTTACTTTAGCCAGACTTTTGATTTCTCACCCAAAACTCAAGAAATTAAATTTTAAATGCCAGGAACTGACGTGAAGTGAATGAAATAGAAGGGAAGTAACTTTTAATCATTTTTCTTATTGAATTGAGCGAATTTATCAATTTTAGAGTGAGCAACTAAAAAATAATCTGTGCAACCAATTTTTTCCCCAGGTTACAGATCAATCTGGCTTGTGCTAAAAAACCCTGATGATTGATTTGAATAATAACTGATCTTATTTGTGAGCCTTATTACACTGTGTGTGATTAAGAATGTATTAAATTGATTGGTCTGTTATGTGGGCTTCTAATGTGATTTTGAAGAGTGTTTTTTTACTAAATTTGTTGAAAAAAACATTGTTTCTTTTCTACCACATTTATTAACAAACTTTTTAGATTTGGCTTATTGAAATTCCTATTGGCCTGTAAAACTTTGACCTTATTTGTTGCCAAATGGCCTGTCGAGAAAAAACCAAAAACGCCCTGCCATAGCTCATAACGTTCCTAGTGTCACTATGTTTTTATAGTCAGAGTCAGTGTTCTTTTCTCCTGCACCCGGCTTTCTTCACAGTGCAGAAACGCAAAAAAAAATTTCTGCACTGCGGTTTTTTCCCAATACCACTGTTTTTCCCCCGAGTCTTTTCCCCAAATAGGGGAAGGGGTCAAAATTTGTTTCTCCATTTTCCCCATGTCGTTTTTCGCTTAAAAATGCTCATAGACGCTTTTTTATGTATTTTTGAGCTTTTCCAAACTTTCTGCAGTTTTTTAGAGCCGTTAAATCATTATAATTGAGGAAACATTTGAAATTTTTGAGTTTGATCGGAGTATAATCTATGCAAGCAGTGGCGGTACCAGGATTCTTTCTGGAGGGAGGGCGGATGATGAAAAAATACGCAGAATTTATCAAATAAAACACCGTCAGTACGGTTAGATTTTTAAAACGATTCAGGAAAACAGTTTATTCAACGTCGGAGTTTCCAAACTTTATTCCGGTTATAGCGATGTACGATTTGGAATATTCAAGACGAAGCATAATTTTTGAAAATTTCAATTTTCACTCCGATTACCTAGAATACCATGGATTTTTTCAGTCGCATCCATGAAGAAGGGAGGGCGGCCGCCCTCCCGCACTCCCCCTAATACCGCTACTGTATACAAGCATTGTGGAACAAATTTTCAAGCAGACTATCCAAGAGCATATTAACATTGAATTACACGAGAAATGAACGGTTGAGTTCTCTATGATGACAAGTGAGAGACCAAAAAAGATTTCCGGCGCGAAGCGCTGGAAAATTTTTTTGGGTATTGACACGCTGGAAAATCAATTTTCCGAACATTTATTTCAAGAATTAGATTCGAATTTGGTGTTAAAAAGTCGTAATTTCTAGAATTTTATATTCGAAAAATTCTAAAACCAGTAGTTTATTAGCAAACTTTCATGAACTTGAACGAAAAGATATGAGTAAGAGTAGAAATTTCCGAAAACTACTTGGATGAAACTTTTGGATTGATTTTACGTCAAGAAAGGAATAATCACTTTAAAAAGTTTAGAGACTTGACGTATTGATCATTCTCAAAAAATGTGTCAAGGAAAAATTGCGGATCTTCATTAAATATCAAGATAAACTATATTCCAGGGTTTTTTTGACCTACGAGTCACAAGCCAAGTGGCTTGTTGACCTCAAATTTTACAAGCCAATTTTATAATATCAGTATACATGAATAAATAGGTTATTTTTTAAAGAAATGTACATGTTGAGAATCACGGCAATCGATCAAAAAAGAGATGTCATTCAACATTTATTCAATAACATTTTAGAGCTGTTAATTCATTAAAATTCAGGCAACATTTGAAATTTTTGAGTTTGATCAATGTCCAATCTACAAGCATCATGAAACAAATTTTCCAGCAAACTATCCAAGAACATAATGACTTTGAATTACATGAGAAATCGATGGTTAAGTCCTCTATGACGACAAGTGAGAGCCAAAAAAAGCTATTAATCTTTCCTGCCTGAAACGCCGGAAAAATTTTTTGGGTATTGACATTCTGCGATACTGGAAAATCAATTTTCCAACCACTTGTTTGAAGAATTAGTTTCGAATTTTCTGTTCAAAGGCCGTAATTTCTAGAATTTCATGTTTGAAAAATTTTAAAACCATCAATTTATTCACACACTCTCATGAACTTGGCCGAAAAGACATGAGTAAGAAGCGTAGAAATTTCCGAAAACTACTTCCATGAAGCTTTTGGATTGATTTTACGTTAAGAAAGGAATAATCCCTTCAAAAAGTTTACAGACTTGACGTATTGATCTTTCTCAAAAAATATGTCAAGGGAAAAATGTGAATCTTCATTAAATATCAAGATGAAATATTGAAGATTACCAATCAAAACATGAGATAATACGTTTAAGATGATTAAAACTATTAAAGATCAAATGATAAATGAAGATAGACATGTTAGATGCAGTGCCTGAGCTAGGAAATGAATGATAATGCATATTTAAGTTATAACCGGCGCGAAGCGCCGGAAAGTTTTGAGATTATGACCTTCTAAAATGCACCAAAATGCATCTTTTCTGTATCCGATATGATCAAACACATGACTCAAAAAATTCTGACAAGCCATTTTGGCTTGTTGGACTAAAATTCTACAAGCCAATTTGTCAGTCCAACAAGCCATGGCTTGTAAAATGCTAAAAAAACTATGTATTGAACATTACCAATTAAAACATGAGATAATACGTTTAAAATGATGACAACTATAAAGATTAAATGGTAAGTGAAGGTAGACATGTTAGAAGCCGCGCCTGAGCTGAGAAATAAATAATAATGATTATTAATGTTATAAAAGGAAAATTTTGAGGTAATGATCCTCTAAAATGCACCGAAATCCATCTTTTCTGTATCCGATGTGATCAAACACATGACTAAAAAAATTCTGCACCAGTGCAGAAATCACAAAAAAAAAATTCTGCACGAAGACTAAAAAGTCTGCACTGTGCAGAAAAAAACACTGGTCACAGTACACTTCTACTTAATCAGTATAAGTTATGTCTAAACTGAATTTGGAATTATGCAGATCTGGGTGGTTGGAATGGGTTCTTCCGGATCCGGGTAATTGAAAATGTTTTTTCTAGATCCGGATCTGAGTACCTGCAGGGTGACCACTAGTTCGACAAAATCAAATTATCGATTTCTCCCCGGTCATTTCCACAAAATTGTTCAAGTTTTTCAAACAGTCAGAAGCAGTTCTGCATGGCAAATTTGTTCAAAAATGGTCTAAAATGGCTCCAGATGTTTATTTGTTGGTTTACAATATACTACAATTGTTTTTTACTGGGAAACACTGTTTTCTCGTTTTTCGCAAATTTGTCAAAAACGTCGAAATTTTTGTTGTCATTTCTACCGCACGCCCGACTTCAGCGTGCGGAAAAAACTGGAAATTCTTTTTGCATGCGGAATTTTTTTTCCGTTCTAAGCTAGAATTATGTAGAAAATGCGCAAAATGGGCGAAAATTTTATGATTCACTTCAAATGTTGTTATTCATTTTCTATAACTCAACATTATTCAAAATTATTGAGTAAAAACTATTACCTGCTGACATTTCTGTGAAAAGAGCTGAAGATTTATATATTTCATACATGCACACTGAGGTCCATGACACCCCCTTAACTTTATCGTAGACAGTTTTTTTCATGATTTTTATGCATATTTTGTATGAAAGACATGTTTTTGGGGGGGGGGGATTTTTTTCGACCCCCAATCCCCCTCGATTGAAAGATTGTGTACCATTATGTCAACTATCCCAATAAGTCGGCCGTCCAAGTAAGTCGACCGTCCCAGTAGGTCGAAGTGGACTGGACTAAAATTTAGAATTTCTCTTATAAACTGTCACTACAGAACGATTTCTGTATATTCATACTGTGAAAAATGCATTATGCAATGGCCTAGCAGTAGGAATGTGTTAAAAATACAAATTATGTTATTGTATATGGTCTTAAATTATATACAAACTGCTTCGTTTTAATTATTTACAATATTAATTAATTATGACTGTACTCAGCAATGTCTCAATTTACTGACTTTGTTTTGTTATGGTCCATCCTGACCACATGTTGTTAAACGAGTCTAATCCTAAGCCTAAGCCTGTACCAAAGTAAACTGTATGAAAGAGAGCTTTTAATTTGTGTAATATGGATTTAAGGAAATTTCTCATAATTTCAAACGTAAGGGAGTCCCTATGACTACCATATGGCTAACCACATGATCGTCAAATCCTGTATGGCCGACGATTTCTGAGGTTCCAGGATTTTGCAACACTTAGGCTAGCCGTATGGTAGTCATAGGGACATCTATACTTTTGGCCGGAGGGATACTGAGAAATGTCAATGCTGGAAAAAATGTTCAAAAACGTTAATTTGCTCGGTGCATTGCGCCTTGAATACATTTCCTACGGTTTTTCAAACCAAAATTTTTTGAACCGATCGGACTTTTCTAGTGAAAAAAAACAATTTTTGGTTTCTCTTCAGAGACGCCCCTAAAATTTTAGGGGATCAGTGA
Organism: Romanomermis culicivorax; assembly: GCA_963922205.1. Classification (NCBI taxonomy): domain Eukaryota; kingdom Metazoa; phylum Nematoda; class Enoplea; order Mermithida; family Mermithidae; genus Romanomermis; species Romanomermis culicivorax. The sequence continues at coordinate 487,380 of CAWUHX010000033.1, forward strand.
CCACCGGGCTCAAGAAGGTCGCTCGACTTCCCCAGGCCTCTAGGCCCCGTTACACGTAGGTTTCAATGGCCCTCCCCCCAATTACATGTATGGTTTCCACTTTCCAGTCGTGTTCAATATCTCTGTAACAGAGGTATTCCCTTCAGTCTTATGCTCAATGCATCACCTCAGCTTTCAGTTTTTAATACTGTATCCACTACGAATAATTCATACAGGCAAAGTTTCTCGAGGTCTTTTTTGTCTTCCTCCCGTGCTGCATTGTCAAAACCTATAGCTTTCTTGTTGCTAAAAACTGGCGACAATGACTTTTTTGGCCATATAAGCGGATTTGTTAACCCGTTGAGTAGATCCTCATACACTGAATTAATGAAGGAAGATACATTCTCATTCCCTCAAATGACAGAAACATTCAATGTTTCTGAAGAATGAGGAAGGTTAAGGAAACTTTAAAATATTTAATGGCAGGGATTTGATATATTTTTAATAAATCCTTAGAAAAAATGCGGCACCAATCAATATGTAGGCCGAATATTGATTGGACAGTTTTAGCCAGATAAAAATTAAGAACTGCTTGGTGACCCAGAAGAAAAGCAGAAACTCTAGATAAGACGAGAAGTAAACATTCTCGAATAAATTTGATTCAGACAAAATTTTACCAAAATTCTACGAACTTGGTTCTCATTCAAACAATCCAACTTCATATTTCTAGCCTGTTGATTTTATTCATGGCGAAAATGTTTGACCACGTAATAGCTGACCTGCATGTTTCTTGACAGTTGTAATATTTAGACACTTCCACCACAAAAAAATTTCGCTAAAACTAAAACTTTCTGCCACTCCAAGTTGGAAAAAATGGTTCTTTCATAATATTTTCACACTAAATTATCTGTAATGCACTCAAAAGCTTCAAGTCGAATTTCCATAGCAATTATATTAGAGAATACGGATAGCTCGGATGTGAAGTTCAAAAATGAACATTTAGGAGTAATTCTGCATCATCGATAAAAGTGCATTCGTTCAACAATTACGAGCACGAAAAACTGATTAAGAAGCTACACAATTGGGTTACGGCATCGTCATTGAATCAAAAAATATAAAAAATAAGGGAACGATTTTCGCATGTAAATTCGAAACTAAGCCTAAAAAGCATCTATACGCCAATGATCGCAACTCTCACAGACATGTTTATTCAAAACATAAGACGAACTAAAAATCCCTAATCTCATGATCGATTTGATAATGATTTGTTACCCAAAAAATAAATTTATATATATTTACTTTATGCGGCAATTCACGCCAAACGCGAAATTTCAGAACCCGCAGGATTAACATTTCAATTTTTCCGAGACCCTCGCGAATTTCCCAATAATTTTCGTCGATATCCATAATTTTATCATCGTGAATCATCCTGAACAAATGGGAAGACAATCTGCAACGATGATAATTTATGAAATCGTAATACGTATATACGTATAACATGAAATTAATAAGTCGATCAAGTGCAAGTAAAAAATACCCCTAAATAATTTAAAACTTCGACGACTATTTTAACGGAATCAAAGTAAAATGTTTACAAATATGTCGGATTAATTTTTCTTACACATGGAAAACGTTGATGATATCGCGAATTTTCAATAAATCTTCTTCGGTTTTACCAGCTAAATGAAAGCAGCCGGCCGCAAGTGTCTGAACATGAAAGACGAGTAGTGTAAACCGAGGGCGTAGGAAGGATTTTTTAGAAAACATTCTTGAATTGATGTTCTTATTCATTGGCGCGCAAGCCCAAAAAATTTTTTGTTTCGACCAGGCTGTTTTCCATTCAGTGCACATTTTTGACGTTTTTACTGCTGGTATTGATGAAATGTGCATTTTGGTGCGATTTAGAAAGTCATAAATATCAAATAACTCAAAATATTCGCTACAATCAAATTGAAACACGACCTAAAAGAACTCTAGTTTCATTTCTCAATTATCCCTGATTTCTTCCTTTTTTCCGATTGCGATGAACATTAATTTATTGGTTATTCCCACATTTCTTCCTTCACTTATTATACTATTTTTCGACTAGAAATCCAAGCCGGAAGTACTTCAAATTATCTCTCGAATGCGTTTTCCAACATTTCAGAAGGTTGTGTTCAAAAATTCTCCAGTGCGTAAAAGTTTTATGTTCTATGGTTTTTGTGAAGTACCTCATATCATTTTTCAGTCGATATTATATTCGGTATTAGTTTGGATTTCGTTATCATAAATGTAATTGGGGGTGAAAGGCCATAGGAACCATCAGAAATCGTCGGCCATTAAGCTAGAAATATGGTGAACCCGCACAAGATTTACCAATCATATGACTAACCATGCTGTAGTCATAGGGACTCCCATACTCTTGGTCGAAAAAATACTGAAAAGAGCCAATTTTTAATAGAAAAGGGTCATTTTTGAACAAGACCACCGGCGAGTTGGGTGGTAAAGCCAAATTTTTGGGGTGAGGGCGAGGTTTTTTCATTTTTTCTCCACAGGTCAATCAACTCCTAGTCAATATTTTACAGGCCAATCGGAATGTCAACAAGCCAAAACTAAAAAGTTTCTGAACGAATGTGGTTAGTAAAAAACAATGTTTTTTTCAACTAATTTAGAACACTTTCCAAAGTCACAGTAGAAGCCCACATAACAAATCAGTCATTTTGAATATGTTTTCAATCACATAAAGAGAAGTCTCGCACATTGGATCAGTCATTATTCAATCAATAATATGTATCGAAATTTCAGTCAAGAATGCTTCTGCATAAGTCATGCGACATCACCTTGTTGATTCGACCGAATGCAATAGTTTAATATTGTTTTGGAAAGTTTAAACTCTTGAAAATTATAATCCAATCCAGAGTTTTTTCTGTACCAGACGGACTTTTTTGGGCTGGTACGGAAAACTTTTATCCACTTTTTCGTACAATACGAATTGTATCACGTGATTTTATTTTGAAAACCAGTGCAAAACGTAAATTTCTTTACTGGAATTCTGTGAGTTCCATGCGGTACGGATCGACCGGTACGGAAAAAATCTCGCTCCTGTGCACAACTACAGAATCACCAAATAATATTTAAAAATATGAGGTATATACAAAGATGTAATTCCGCAAAGCGGCGATATTTTATGAAATTCAAAGCTGAAAACGCTCTAAAGTTACGCTAAAATTCCTAAATTTTCAAAAGTGGATTTGGTTTGTGTCGCTAAATTCTTGGGAGTCATGACTCCTAATTGACATAAAAACCCTAATAGGGTACAGGGTTTTTTTTGCCGGAGGCAAATGAAAATTTTTTGGGGCAAACGAAATTGGAGTAGTCATTTGTACATGTACAAACGGCTCTTTCCAATTTAGGGAAGAAAATTTTGGGGATAAGGTACAGAAAATATGCATTTTGGTGCATTTTAGAAGTTCATAATCTCAAAATCGCGCCGGTTATAACTTTAATAATCATTATTATGTATTACCTACCTCAGACGCAACTTTCAGAATGTCTACCTTCACTTATCATTTAATGTATAATAGTTTTCATCATCTCAAACGTATCATCTTATTTTTAAAGTGGTAATCTTCAATATTTTATCTTTATATTTGATGAAGATTCGTAGTTTTTCCTTGAAACATTTTTTGAGGAAGATCAATACGTCAAGTCTCTAAACTTTTCAAAGTGATTATTCCTTTCTTAACATAAAATCAGTTCGAAAACTTCATGGAAGTAGCCTTCGGAAATTTCTTCTCTTCCACTCATATCATTTCGGCCAAGATTATGAGAGTTAACGAATAAATAACTGTTTTCAAAATTTTTCAGATGATAAAATTCTAAAATTTACGACTTTTGAACACTAAATTCGAATCTAATTCTTGAAATAAATGTTTGGAAAATTAATTTTCCAGCGTCGCCGAATGTTACACAAAAAAATTTCCGGCGCTGCGCGCCGGAGACATTGACATCTTTTTTGAGCTTTCATTTCTCATCATAGAGGACTTAACCATCAATTTATCATCTAATGCAAAGTCATTATGCTATTGGATAGTTTTCTACAAAATTTGTTCCACAATGCTTGTAAATTAGAATTGAAACTCGAAAATTTCAATTTTTTCCTAAATTTTAATGAATTAATGGCATTTTTTGAGTTATAAATAAAATTTGAAAATTACATTGATTTGGTTATTAGTCTTTGGCCATGACATAGAGGAACACAGGTTATTTATTTTACGTATTTTTGCTATGTACAAATTGTACAAATGAAATATCGGCTACCGTTTGTACATGTACAAATGGGTCATGTACAAAAAAACCCTGATAGGGTATCCAGTTCTCTCAAAATCTTTGGGTCTAAAAAATAAAAAAAATGGAAATATCCTAAAACTTTTTAAAAAAGCCCCAAATTCCCCAATTTTTTCGTGCTGGGTTACCAAAGTTAGGGTACAAGGTCTGACCGAGTTGGGGGTCCCACTTAATTAGACGTACGTTTAGGCTCCCCCCTAAAATTTTGGCTATCGATGACCCCCAGACCTCGGGGCTCCGTTCATGCAGGCCCGTAACTAGGGGGAATGGGGGGGGGGGGAATTCCCTCTGAAATGGAATCGAACAAAAAATTTTTAACCTGCTTGATAATGCAGCTTCAACCGAAAAAATGCATTTTGGTGAACATTAGAAAGCCAGAATCTAAAATTATCTGGCGGAGGAATTTTGCATAGTACGTCTTTTTCGATTTTCTGCATGGTTGTTTATACGTGTCTCTCTGCGTAAATTTGCATCCACTTCCTTGTAGTACAACTATATATGGCCATTTACCAGTGAAACAGTGTGGCGAGCAATTTGTGAATAATTTATAGCTGCAAAATTCCAAAGAAATGAACAATTCAAAACGAAAACGGGCGAACTCAAATGGCGATGAAGAAACGGATTATCGAAAGAAAATTAGTAAATTAGAAGAACAAACCCACGAACTTGGGAGGGCGGTTGAACAACTCGAAAGACAAGCAAAATCCAAGGCATTCTGGATCTTTAACTATCCGGTAAGGTATATCTTGAAGAAAGTGTGGGAAAGCCTTAAGAGGAGAGGGTATTAATTGGTAGTAGGAGTAGTTTTAATCTTTGCAAGAGCAGAAATAAAAAATAATCACCTTAATGTCAGCAAGCATGAGAAAAGAAAATGGTGAAATTGTCCCTCAATCTAATTGATCTGGAGTCTCCATTTAATGTAATTTGAGTGGATATCCATACGAGTCAAAAAATCTTTGATTTGACAGTAAGCAAGCTGACCCTGATGTCAGCACCATTTTTTTATATAAACTCATCTCTCATTTGTCTGTCTCTCTTTTATTTTTTTCCTTTTTTCTTTTCCCCTTGATCTGATCCCCATGGATCAGAAGATGAACAATGCAAAGAAGCGTGAGAAAATTCGCCAATTTTGCCACGAAGTTTTGAATTTACCTGAAGATTGGGCGAAAAATCTCGAAATCCAATGGATCGGATATTACGAGTCAAAGAGCCCTGGAAATCGGATCAATATTAAAGTCGATTTGATGTGATTAGAAGACAAAGAAACGATTTTAGCCAATGGAAAAAACTTGGCCGAACGGAACAAATCTCGGAAACCGCCGATTATTGTTGCGCCAGATTTGACCAAACAGCAGAGGGCGAGCCAGAAAGAAAAACGAAAATCGAAGGAAAAAGGAAAGGAAAGTATTGCATGATTTTTTCGTTTATTGTTGCCCTACGATACTGATTTTTTTCGATTTTATAATTCTTGTTCGTTTTGTTGTTAATTTAAAAGAGCTGCATGAATTACAATCATCTAGTTTCAAAATGAAAAGGTGCTGAAATAGATGCACCATCATCTTAATTGCCTGCAGTAGTGCAGTTTTGAGTGCAGTAGTGCACATTTTGACCGCAGTAGTGCGGACCTTTAAACTATGATATAAAAGCAAAAAGACAAAAAGACCTTGTAGCCTGTAACAAGGAAAGAAAATAAACAGAACACCAGTAATATGATAATGATACTACAACAGTGGATTTGTTGTGAATGGCTTATAATGTGAGGATACTATCTTTGAATATTAAAGGAGGAAAAAATGAGGTGAAGAGAAGGTCAATATTGAATTATTGTAAGGAAAATAAGACAGACATAATTTTTTTACAAGAGACACATTTTTCAGTGGATATAGAAAAACGGCTAGGCCTCCAGTGGGGGGCGGGCCTACAGAAGAAACATCTTTTTTTCTCACATGGTGAAACAAATTCAAGGGGAGTAGCAATTTTACTCAATAACACATTCAATTTTGAAATAGTTGAAATCAACAAAGATGATGAAGGAAGGTTTCTGATGCTCAAACTAAAAATTGAAGGTACTCTCTTTGTTTTAGTGAATGTCTACCCCCCCCCATACGAGAAAAAGAACAGATCAAATTTTGGGATGAGACATACAGAAGTCTTAAAAACATAAATATTGAAGATTCCCCCGTAATAATTGGAGGAGACCTGAATGTAGTGATGGACACCAAAAAAGACAAACTTGGAGGTAACATTTCCTATAACAAAAAGACGTCTGTCCATAAACTCAAAGAGCATATGAATTCCCTGCAAATATCAGATGCCTATAGATGGAAAAACCCAAATCAAAAAAGATATACCTGGAGTCAAATTAAACCGCACCTGGTTAAATGTAGACTAGATTATTTCCTAATTTCAGATGCATTAATCAATGAAACTGTTACATGTAATATAATTCCAGGACTTCAGTCAGATCATAGTGCTATTTTTATAAATATCGTTGGTAAGCTATACAAAAAAGCTGGACCAGGATATTGGCATTTCAATAATTCCTTACTTGAAGACGAAAACTTTAACACAATCATTATGAGAATTATAGAAGAAACAAATATAGAGTGTAAAGAGCAAAACTTAGATCCTTCAGCAGCATGGGAATATAATACGATGGAATACAATGAAGTACTCAAAAGAGAGAGCAAAATCGAGGAGAAACCATGAGGCAGAACTTAGATTGAAACTCGAAACATTTGAAACCACATTGGAAAATTCAGTTGATAAGTATGATGAGTATCTACAGATCAAGGAGGAACTCCAAAAAGTGATGGAGGAAAAAGCAAAATTTATGATTGAAAGAGCAAAAACAAGATGGCATTTGTATGGAGAGAAACCTAACAAATATTTTCTGAACATGGAGAAAAGAAATTATAGCAAGAAAACAATTGTTAAACTTAAATCTGATGTAGGCGTTGAACTGGATAGATCGGAAGATATACTCAAAGAAACTTTTAACTATTTCAGCAAGCTATATAAGGGAAAAGATCTACCATCAAATCTATCCAACCTTCTAGATGATGAAGATATAAAGGCATTACCAAAACTATCAGAAGAACAAAAAAGTGAATTGGAAAAAGAGCTAACTTTGGAAGAATATAAGAAAGCTTTGAACAGCATGAAAAGCAATAAGTCACCTGGAGATGATGGCCTCACGGTCGAGTTTTATAAAAAATATTGGGATATTTTAGCAAACCAGTTGAAAGAGTGCTATGAATTTTCGTTCCATAATGGTCAACTTACTGGATCCCAAAGAAGAAGTGTGATAACTTTAATCCCTAAACCAAAAAAAGATTTGGAGAACTTGGCAAATTGGCGACCTATATCACTAATGAATGTGGACTATAAAATATTGGCTAAAACCTTAGCAGAACGATTAAAAAAGAACTTAAAACACATTATACATGAAGATCAGAAAGGCTTTGTACCAGGTAGATATATTGGTGAGAATATAAGGTATTTGCTAGACTTGATCGAATACTATGAGGACAGAGATGATAGTGGATATCTAATATCACTAGATATAGAAAAAGCTTTTGACTCCTTAAATAGACAGTTCATGTTCAACACACTAGAAGCTTTTAACTTTGGAAAAAAATATATAACATGGATGAAAGCTTTGTATGAAAATTCACAAGCTGTAGTTATAAATGCTGGTTTGACAACTAAACGCTTTGAACTACATTGTGGTGTCAGACAAGGGTGCCCAATATCGCCTTATCTTTTTATCTGTGCCATGGAAATTATGGCGCATATGCTAAGAAACTCCCTGAGATTTTCAGGACTCCTAGTAAATGATCAAGTACATAAAGTTTGCATGTATGCTGATGATACTACAATATTAGCAAGAAACAAAGAAGATTATAGTGAAGCACTAAAATTAATTCAAAAATTCACATCCCACTCTGGTTTGAAAATCAATGTAAATAAAACACAAGTATTAGGAATAGGGAAAAATAAAACAAAAAAGGTAAATTAAATGACAGTGAAATAGTAAAGAGTGTGAAAATACTAGGCATCACATTCTCATATAATAAAGAAGAAATGTACAAGGAAAACTTTCAAGATAAGTTTGAGAAATGCAAGGAACAGTGTAAATTGTGGCAATCAAGACACTTGACCATCTATGGGAATATTGCAGTATGGAACTACATAATTATTCCAAAAATTTTGTACAGTCTGACAAACTTGCCTGTTGACAAAAAAACTATCACTAAACTAAAAACCCTATTAAAGAATTTTCTGTGGAATGGACATAAACCAAAAATAAAACATGGTGTCCTAATACAAGATTATGATAAAGGTGGAATAAAGGCCCTAGATATTGAAATTGTGATACAACAGATGAAAGCGAAATGGCTATTAAGATTGTTGGAACCTGGAAAATGGAACCACTTGGCCCTTCAACCCCTAGATAAAATAGGTGGACTAGGAAATTTATTAAACGATAATTTCTCCCTAAAAACACTAGGTTTACACATAAAGTCCTTCTATGGAGAGATTTTGCAGTTAATAGCATTAATGCCTACAACTAATATTAATAATATTACAACTCCGATGGATGTAATTGCACAAAGAATAAACAATAATAGATTTATCTTAAGTAACAAAACATCCATATATTTAGACGACCTCAAAGAAACAAAATTCAATTATCTCCTCAACTGGTTCAAGGAGGACTGGACTTTTAAAAGCTGGAAAGATTTAAAAGGGGAACTATGTGACATAAAATGGTTTGACTATGCAAGAATAATCCATTCCATTCCTAGATCCTGGAAAGCTATAATTAAAGAATCTAATCTGCTTAAAAGGGAGATTAATTTCGAACCAGTCATTTTCGATAAAAAACAGATAAAAAATCTAAAAAAATATCTGATAAAACAGAAAGAATGCATACCAACAGGACAAAAAAATGGAAAGCGAAACTGGGATTAAATGACGAGGACTTCACTAAATCATGGAAAATGCTATACAAATTAGGTATCAATAACAAAAGCAAAGAAATACAATATAAAATTCTACATAATATCATAATCACCCCACATTTATTAGTGAAATATAGAATTAAAGAATCCAGTGGTTGCTTTCAGTGTAATGGAGACGATGATATTTCACATACATTTCTGGAATGTCAACAAGTTAAATCTCTGTGGAAAGAGTTGGAACATATAATAAATAAAAACGGTGATAAAAATATGAAGTTTAGTCATAAAGAAATAATATTTGGATATGAACCAGAGGTAAAAACAGAACATAATAAGATAATTAATATTATAATCATTTTAGCAAAAACTTTCATTTATAGGAAAAGAAGAGCAGAGGAAGACCTCAATCTAACAGCTTTTTTGAATTTTGCAATGAGTGAAGCTAACACAATGAAATGTAACAAAGAAATGGAAAATGTGTTAAAAAGACTAACAAAACCTTCATTTTTAAGAAATGGAATAACTTCAAATCACGCTTCGCGACGGTCATGATTTATAATTGTTTTCTATCAGGCGCAGCCGTTAGCATATCTGCTTGCACTTACTAATTAACCTTAAACAGTTTATATCAATTGAATTACCTTATCTCTTTTTTATTCGTTAAGAGTCAGTATTTTGCCGGAAATTGAGATTAATGATCAATCCTCTGAATTTTTTCTCTCACTGGCTTGGAACATTTTGAACGTTTTCAACGCGAACTTTTTCATTTATAAACGATGAAGATTGAAAACACCATTCTAGACTGTAAATTTCGAGCTTCTATTCAGCAATTTCTGTTGCAAAGATTCATTTTCCAGCATTCTAGAATATACAAATTCGAAAATTTTTATATTCTAAAACAATGAGGAAAAATTACTATCTATTAGTATGATTTTAATTTACATTTTAATGTAGCGAAGATTCATTTTCCAGCGTTTCAGAATTTAAAAACCCGAAAATTTTACGGCGCTACGCGCCGCAACAATATAGTGCGTGCTTCTCATGAGGAAAAAATCTTGGAGGAAAAACGGTGTGCAGCTTCGTTATCAGAATGTAATGATAGTTGATAGACGTATACAGCTTGGTTTAATTTGTTATAGATTATTTTATTTATAGTTCAGTACCAATTCAAAAATATATTTTGATCATAAGTAGTCCAAATTATTTGTTTCAACTATCTATTTTCGGAGTTTATTCGAGCCCAAAGTAGCCAAAATCGATTTACTATGGATTTTCGCTCCAGACCCCACCATGAGGTTCTTAGGTGCTCCATGCTGAACCTGTCAGCATGATAACCAGAAGACCTCACCAGGTCAAGTTTCATCTATTTTAAAAAACTTTGGAATTCCCCCCTGAAAGAAATTCTTGGGTACGGGCCTGGTTACAAGTATGTCTGAAACTGAGATTTTTCATTGATCTTCATAAATGCTTTCTCTCGCTTGAAGTTTTCGAAACTTTTGGAACATACAATTTATCATTGTGAAGGTGCAATAACTCAAAATACTGTAACTCTTCGAGAAACGCTGTTGAACATATTTGCTCTCCACTTTTCCTGTCTGATCTATAAAGAAGAAACTTTGTGAGCTAAGCTGAAAAACGCGATTTGTGTATATTTCTCAAATCACGGTAAAAGATCTTCACAAAATAACTCGAGAAAACGACCCAAAAAACGCTGTGCTAAACGCAATGCACGATTCATTCACTTCAATTTTTAAGCCTCTCCATGAGGGAAGTCTTCGGGTGCCCTCTGCACTAGTAAAAAACTGTATGTTTTTCTCAATTTTCGTCAGTTCGGAAATTGCTTCCTATCCCACTTTGGCGTCCGTCATAACTTGACGTACAATGTTATATTAGAGGCTAACTATAGAAATCTCAACTTGACATTCATCCTAACTTGGTGTCTGTCTCAACTTGGCATCCAGTGTTGAAGGAAAAAATCCTGACTTGGCTTCCAATGCATCATAAAATCAGAATTGAATTCATTCTTCCATCTTTTCATCTTTTTGGTCTGCGAATTCATCTATTTGTTTTTTTCTTTAACTTTATTATAGTCTATTTTTCTTTTTCTTCTCTGGACCCTGAGTATCATTATCTATAATTTGTGTACTAACCTCATTAATACAAAGTAATACATCAACACTTTATTATACTACTAACCAAATGCAAAATGAATGAGAGAGTAATAGAGAAAATGGAAGGGAAAATAGAAAGAGGAAGAAAGGAGAAATGGAAACACAGACAAAAACTTGAACAAAAAATATAAAGAAAAATAAACAAAAAAAATGCAGATAAGATGAAAAAAACCAAGTAAAAACCAAGCTAACATACTGGGGAATCAAGTGGGGTCGCCACCCTCACCAACGAAGTACCATGGAAATAATATGGGAATTAAGTAGCAAGACAAGAGTCAAAAAATCAACTATAATTAACTCAGGAACTCATTTGTCGCATTCCTTTCAGCTATGTAAACTACAGTAAACAAACTGACAAAAATGTACGAAGCTCCAGATCACCTTTATCCATACCTGCTCTGCCATAGCAACGGAGCAGCAAAGCAACTCAGAACTCTTGGATTATGGAGCTGAGAGTTGATACCTAGTTTATCACGAAATTACTTTGAATTTATTGTTTCGTCATGTTCCTCCCTTCCTTCATTTTGTCTTCATTCTGTCTTGTTCGCGCCCTCCCGCTTTACTTTCTCTCTCAAAGAAAAACGTTTAAACGAATAAATAAAAAAAGAAAAATACATTGTGAGAAATGAAGTGAAGAAAGAAAGAAGTAAGAAAAAAATGTGAATCAATGGCAACGATTTATCGGACAATCTTGCTTTTCTCGATCCTCCTTGCGTCTCAAAAATCATTTGTATTTTAGAAAACAGCGCAATGAATTGACTATATTTCAAAACTCAAATTCAGATGGACATTTTTACGGGAAGTCTGTTAGATTTAGAAAACGTAGGTAATTTATTCAGTTTTCGAAATTCTTGAAACCTACGAGTTTGCATGCAAAAATGTTATGTTCCTTTGTGAAACTGTGTACTTTCTCCATTAAAAACTAGTTAGAAAAAACTGTTTTTGTGTATAGAAATATACAAGTAAAATTTACACATATTGAATAACTCCTACAACTGTAATGATATATGTATTACTCGCAAATGCATATTTTTCAATAATCAATAAAAAGTGAATTTGGATTAATTTTGATCCAAGGCATATAATACGCCAGGTCAAGATGGACACCAAGTTAGGACATACGTCAAGTTAGGACATAAAATAGACGCCAACATGGGATTGATACGCCAAGTTAGGACGGACGCCAAGTTAGGATGAACGCCAAGTTCGGACACAATAGGGAATTCATACAATGCCCCTGCCTTCGTGCTATTTTATTAAAAATATACTTAGGATTTAGGAACCCTGTTGCAACCATCACCGTTACAAAGCGATGAAGACATCATTTTTGGCTAAAAATGTACAGTATTCATTTGAGGGATAGTGTTGAAAAGATTCATTTCTAGCGTTCAAGAGTATCAAAATCCAGAAACTTTACAGGCGCGATGCGCCGAAATGAAGCATCTAGGCACATAAACGTCAGCAGCAATTTTGCTTTGTAATAATTCCGATATAATGTCCCTGGGTTAGAAAAAGAGACAAGCAGGCTTTTTTAGTCATAATTTCGGAAGTGGCTCCTAAAATTTTAGGTCTAGGAGCCATTTTGGCTCCTAAAATTTTGACTTATTCGTTTACATTATAGTGAATTGTAGTTATTCTCATTCAATTTTAGATTTGAAGTAGGTGTTTTACAGGCTCTAAAATCATAAAACATCGAAAATTTTCCGGCGTATCTCATTATATAATTTTTCAAATTAGTCTATTCACTGTTTTTCTACAACTCAAACTTTCTGGGGGAAAAATTCTCGACAAAAAAAAATGTGGGGGTTCGACATAGAAAAAAAAATTTTGATGCATTTAAGAGATAAAATTCTCAATTTTTCCATTTTTGTAACTATTATTTCAAACATGGAGCCGATTTTGAATTCATGATCATATTTTCATAAATTTCAAGTTTAATCTAAATTTGTCAAACTTGTGAAAGTATGAACATATTTTTTAGTTACTAAAATGATATATACATGTTTTCGAACCTTCTATGTCCATCGAATAAGTTATGCTTACATTGATTTTCCAGCATTTTAGAGTGTCAAAATCTAAAAAAATTTTGTTGCATAGCCCCGGAAAGATATAGGAAACAACGGAACAATAAGAACAGAAGCTGCATTTTCAAAACCCTATACTTTTGAGTCAGAAGGAAATGAACTCGAGTGCTATCTTGGAAGAATGTTTGTGCAAAAATAAACGAAATAAAGTGTTTTTTGCATAAAAAATTTTCTTTGCATAAAGATTTCTAGTCCGATCTTTGTACATGTAGAAAGAAGCCTTTAAACGAAAACGCTAGTTGGAAATCAAGTTTTGAACAGTAATTTTTTTAAATCGTATCAACTGATTGAATATCTATATAATTTAATTATATAGTACGTTCTACAGTGTGTTACAAGCCCGTTTTTCGATATTCTTCAATTAAAAATTTTTGGCTTCCTAAATTTCAATTTGGCTTCTAAAAATTTAGGCCTAGGAGCCATTTGGTTCCTGTTTTTCAAACCAAAAAAAATGCCTGGCTATTGGAAAGTTTCCTAGACAAATTGTTCCACAATGCTTGTAAATTGGACTTAAAACTCGAAAACTTCAATTTTTTGCTCAATTTCAAGGATTTTTTTAGTTATAAATAAAATTCGAAAATTACACTGATTTGGTTATTAGTCTTTGGCCATGACATAGAGAAACACAGGTTACTTATTTATACCTATTTTTGCTACGTAGAAATTGTAAAACCGAAATATTGCCCCTCGTTTGTACATGTGCAAATGGGTCATGTACAAAAAAACCCTGGTTGGAAATCAAATTTTCAACAACAATTCTTTTAACGTACGTTCTACAGTATGTTACTAGCCCGTTTTTCGATATTCTTCAATTAAAAATTTTTTGCTCCCAAAATTTAGGCCTAGGAGCTATTTGGCTCCTGGTTTTCAAACCAAAAAAAGCCTGGAGACAAGATTAAAAATTTTGCTGATCATCTGCAATCTTCTCTCATTTTACGCATTTTTCAAATAACTTCATTTTAGAAGGGAAAAAATGTCAAGTCATTTCTACTCGGTACGGACGGAGGCGAGCGAAAAAAGGCGTAATTTCAAGTTTCTCAAAATCATCTTAATTTACCCTGTTTCCTCTTTATGCTCATTTATTTCTTCAATGATTAGAAACCATGTAAGAGACCATCGATCCCACCCCATGAAGGGTGACTCTGAACAACAGTAACCATAGATCGCTCGATCTATACTAAATTAAAAATGTTCAACCGCTGAAAAATAAGAAAGTCAGTCTACTTTTGTATAAAGCATACCATGCCACACAACTTACGTATTTACAAATTTTGACGTCCGTTGGAAGCTTGGACCCAATTTCATAGTAATAGACGATGGCCAATGATGTTGTCGTGCATCGAGCTTCTAATTTGATCCCTTAAGGAATACAAACTGTATTGAAATAAAAATACATCACCCTGAACGTCACTCACCTGCTATAATCATGTCCTTATAGATCTTCTCATCTTCGATATCCATAATTCCGAAGATCTCTGAAGCCAAAACAGACAGTAAAAATTGAACCCAAACAATGATTTATCTCCAGGTGAAGAAGAACACGAAGCTAAAATTTGCATCCCCTATCAATTCATAAAGAATTCAATGGACAATTTTTATTCCTTTTCTTCAAAAAGTAAATCAATTCAAACGAATCAATATTTATTCAAGCATTGGCGTTCGGTCCCCGTTTTCGGCCCGGTCCGGTCGAAACGACGTTGACGAAACGGCGCGTATATTGCAAACGGCGTTTGGCGCGTCCTGTTTTCTTTTTATGCTTTTCCTTCTTGTCGACTTTCGGCGTTTGTCCGCGTACTTTACCGGCGCGAGCCAACGAACCGTGAACTTTACCGCCGGGCAAACGGCCGCACAAGTCGACGGTCGATGAATCAGTTAACCCACACTCTCTTAAACATTCCCCGTCTTGATCTAAAACGCGACCAGCGAAGGACAAGAAGTGACTCGAAGGGTCGAAATCGGTAATTGACGATTTAAGATCGATGACGCGACTCGATTCGTTCAGAGTGACGCATCGGATAGCATCGACGTTGCGAACGAAAATTTGCATTTTTATGATACTATCGAAATGGGAAAGATGATTCCTGAAAAAGGAGGAAAGTGTTTAAAACTCAAAAACCGTATTTCTCGTCATACATAGACATATAGGGGTAGAGGCCTTTTGTAGCATTTTGCATACACTATTGCTCACCTGGAAAAAGAAATCACCGAAGAATATGGAATTTCCTAAAACAAATTTTAGTTTCGTCATGTGAGAAGAAATGAATGTTATACAAAGCATATATCATAAGGGTCACTGCATCACTAACCATTAGTGTATGGAAATCGTAATTAAAAGTAAGCTTTGAAAATGTTTCCTGATGTTCATCAATGATACCATACATGTAATTGGGGGGGGGGAAGTGCTATGGGAACCCACGCCCAGAAATCGTCGACAATATGACTAGCCATTGGGCGACGGCCCCCTCCAGGATATTCCAATCCAATGGCTAGCCTTATGGTAGCCGTTGGGACCCCCATACTTTTGGTCGGAAAAATACTGAAAAATGTCAATTTTTTGATTAAAAACGTCAATTTTTGAACGAAAAATGGTAAAAAATGTGAATTTTCTTATTTTTTCGGTCTTTTTAGGGAAAAATTACTGTTTCTTGAACTATTTTTCGGACTTTTTTCGTGAAAAAACCCAATTTTTTTTCTTCGAGAGATCCTCCCCCCCCCCCAAATTTTGGGAATTACTGACCCCCGGCCCCAAAAAAGTCGCCCAACCCCCCCCCCCCCAGACCTCGGGGCTCCGTTACATGTATGAATGATAAAAATCATCAAGTCGGCAAACATAATCCGTAGAAAAGCTGAAATCGCCGGTTTTCCTCAAAGTAAGAAAAAAAATTTGAGGAATGTATCTTATTGCGGAAAAATTTATGAAGACTTTAAAACTGAAAAGGTTTCTTTTGCGAACCTTCAGAAATTCATAATCTCAAAATTTTAAATCAGTATAATGATCGCGGTCGTTAGCATATCCACCCCCACTTACTAATTAAGCTTCAACAGTTTCTTTTAATTTCTACCTCGTCATTTTTTAATCGTAGAAAGTCGGTATTCTGCCGAAAATTGAGATTTTTCACCGATCCTCTTAATTTTTCTCTGGTGACTGCGCTTTTTCAAACATTTTCAACGTGAGCTTTGTCATTCATGGAGATGAAGATTGAAGACATCATTCTAAACTGTAGATCTAGAGCCTTTATTCAGGAATATTTTTTGTAGAGATTCAATAAAACAAACTCGAAAATTTTTGCGATGCTTCGCACCGTAATGAGTAATAAATTACACACTATTAGTTTGATTCTAGTTCATTTCTCAACATTGCGAAAATCCATTCTCCGGTGTTATAGAAAGTAAAAATCCGAAACTTTCCGGCGCGGAAGAAAGTAAATAAAATTCAATCGGAATCACAGAAATGCTAATAGCAGATTAATGCGTGGGAAATCTACCGTTAATATGCTTTCAACTACTTAAAACATCAATTCGTTGTTCATAAGCTCAATGTGACTTAACTTCATAATGAATGTATAATCGGGGGGGGGGAGTATTATAGGAAGTAGGAACCCCCCAGAGAAAGTCGGCCACATGGATAGCCATTGGGCGACCCCTCCCGCCTGATTTCGCTATCCTATGGCTAGCCATATAGTAGTCATTGGGACCCATACGTTTAGTCGGAAAAATACTAAAAAAATTCAATTTTTTGACGAAAAAAGTCAATTTTTGAATAAAATATGGTCAAGAAAGTCAATATTTTCTATGGTTTGTTTAGACAAAAGTTACCATTTCTTGAACCATTGTTCGGTCTTTCTTGGTGAAATAATCGATTTTTTTCCCTTAAAAAACCACTCCCCTAAAATTTTGGAGAATCATTGACCACCGGCCCCAAAGAAGTCGCCCAACCCCTCCACCCATACCTCGGGCCCCCGTAACATGTATGCTTAACTGACTAAAATTTTCTCATTTTTTCCCGCATTTTTGCAGGTTACTGTTTCCGAGAAACATCACAATTAGTGGATATACTTCTAAAATGCAGAATAAAGCATCCGTGGCAAACACTATAAGAGTTTATAAAAGTGTGGAAAATTTTTGGGAAGAGGAAAAAATTTTGGTTTCAGTTTTTAACTGGAAAAAATCTTCGAGGAAAAAACGGTGGCTGAATTGCTAATTACTCTTTATTAATCGTTAAATATTAATAGTTGGAGACGAAATAGACCTACAGATGCACTAAGCCATTAAATGTTGATTAAGTGACGGTACTGGACTTCTTAAGAACATTAGTTTAGCCAAACCCAGATAATGATACGGATGCTTACATTCGGCGTGCGGCGCCAGAAACATAAGGTTTTGTAACTTCTAAAAAGCAACTTTGGCTTATCATTCAAAAAGTCGGGATAATTTCTCAATAGATGCAATTAAATCATAACATCCTTAATCGATATTTCTTGAGTTTCAAGCTTTCAAGGTGTAAAATTTCTTCCTGACTTTTCCAGGCAAGGCAGTGTATTTTTTGTGCCAAAACATTGTATTTGGCACAAATTTTCAGACTGGTATAAGGCTGAATTCTCTTGATTTATAGCTATTCTATAGGGGTTGGAAACGGAAAATTTTCTCGGCTTTTGGCAACAAGTCAACTCTTACTATGTTGTCCGAATGCCAGGACATTGTCATTATACCTGTAATTGGGGGAAGGTTGGGAGGGACTCCTGCAACCTGATTGAACCATCTTTAGAGTCGTTCATTGGTCAAAAATGAATAAAAAATAAAAATTTTCAAGTTTAATATTGGAATTATTATTCAAACGATCCAAAAGCATGTCATTTCCTTGAATTACAAGAGATATGAGCGATTTAACTCGGCGATGGCTAGTAAATTCTTTTGAATCGTTAACCGTTGTCGCAGACAGTTTCTTTGGCCAAAAACCTAGCAAATTTTAGTATATTTTTAACAACAATTTTTTTCGTTATATGTAGAGCTTCACACGACAAAAATTTCGTACCCGGGTACCCGTTTATTCAATACCCGGGTACCCGAATTACCCGGGTACATGTTAAAATGAGTTGTTATGTTAATGTACATATATGATATTAGACAGATACACTGTGAACATAGAATGATGCATTACACACACTCCGTAGTCCCTACTACATAATATTTTTCAACACTTGTGTTGAAACACTGATTGTGTTGTGGTATACAATAGGCTGCATAGGTAGGTATATTGCAAATAGAATGCTAGACATCATACATGTAACGGAGCTCCGAGGTCTGGGGGGGGGGTTGGAGCACTTTTTTGGGGCCGGGGGTCAGTAATTCCCAAAATTTTGGGGGGAGGGGTCCCTGAAAGAAAAAAAAAAATCGATTTTTTCCATGAAAAATGTCCGAAAAACGGCTTAAAAAGTAGTAATTTTTGTCTAAAAAATGATAAAATATGTACTTATGGCCCGAAGCGCCGAGAAAATTGACGTTTTTGACCATTTTTTGTTCAAAAATTGACATTTTTCATAGAAAAAATGACATTTTTCAGTATTTTTCCGACTAAAACTATGGGGGTCCCTAGGGCTACCATATGGCTAGCCATAGGATTGGAAAATCCTGGGGGGGGGGGTCGCCCAATGGCTAGCCATATGGTGGACGATTTCTGGGGGGGGTTCCCATAGCACTTCCCCCCCCCCCAATTACATGTATGCTAGAGATGATGATTGATACACGTCATTGACGCACCTACGCTGCAAAATACTACACATCACATCACGATAGCTCAATATTATTGACGAGACAAAGCAAAATTTGCATACCTCTAGGGTTTTTTTGACCTACGAGTCACAAGCCAAGTGACTTGTTGACCTTAAATTTTACAAAAATTTTTTTGCTAGGTTATTTTTTAAAGAAATGTATATATTGAGCATCACGGCAATCGATCAAAAAAAGAGATGTCATTCAACATTTATTCAATAACATTTTAGAGCCGTTAATTCATTAAAATTCAGGAAACATTTGAAATTTTCGAGTTTGATCGAAGTCTAATCTACAAGAATGTGGAAAAAATTTTCCAGCAAACTATCCAAGAACATAATGACTTTCAATTACATGAGAAATCGACGGTTAAGTCGTCTACGATGAGAAGTGAGAGCCCAAAAAAGCTATTAATCTTTCCTGCCTGAAACGCCGGAAAATTTTTTTGGGTATTGACATTCTGCGATACTGGAAAATCAATTTTCCAACCACTTGTTTGAAGAATTAGTTTCGAATTTTCTGTTCAAAGGCCGTAATTTCTAGAATTTCATGTTTGAAAAATTTTAAAACCATTAATTTATCCACACACTCTAATCAACTTGGCCAAATAGATATGAGCAAGAAGAGTAGAAGTTTCCGAAAACTACTTCCATGAAGCTTTTGGATTGATTTTACGTTGAGAAAGGAATAATCACTTCAAAAAATTTACAGACTTGACGTATTGATCTTTCTCAAAAAATGTGTCAAGGGAAAAATGTGAATCTTCATTAAATATCAAGATGAATTAAAACATGAGATAATACGTTTAAGATGATTGAAACTATTAAAGATTAAATGATAAGTGAAGGTAGACATGTTAGAAGCAGCGCCTGAGCTAGGAAATAAATAATAATGCTTATTTAAGTTATAACCGGCGCGAAGCGCCGGAAAACTTTGAGATTATGACCTTCTAAAATGCACCAAAATGCATCTTTTCTGTATCCGATATGACCAAACACATGATTCAAAAAATTCTGACAAGCCATTTTTGCTTGTTGGACTAAAATTCTACAAGCCATTTTGTCAGTCCAACAAGCCATGGCTTGTAAAAGGCTAAAAAAACTATGCATACACCCCTACTCTCAAGTCTACATATTATACGTGATACAAAACAGGTACCCGAATTACCCGTGTACCCGCGGGTATTCGATCAACATACAAGGTTGGAAAACATGTATTATATCATTTTACAAACTATATTCATACTTTCATTAGTTTGACAAATTCAAATTAAATTTGAAATTTATGAAAATCACCTCCATTATGATCATGAATTAAAACTCAGCTTCACATTTAAAATAATATTAACGAGAAACAGAAAAATTGAGATTTTGATCACCAAAATTATTTTGCATCAAATGCACCAAAATTCGTTTTTTCCATGTCGATCCCCCGTATTTTTCCCTCTGCCGAAAATTTTCTTTCGTAGAAAGTTGGAATTGTAGAAAAACGGTGAATAGACAGTTTGAAAAATTATATAATGAGATCCGGTGCGAAGCGCTGGAAATTTTTCGGTGTTTCATGATTTTGGAGCCTGTAAAACACTTACTTAAGATCTAAAATTGAATGAAAATAACTACAGTTCACCATAATATAAATGAATAAGTCAAAATTTCAGGAGCCAAAATGGCTCCTAGACAGTGCTTTTTTGTACTCGGTCCATTTGTACTGGTACAAACGACCTCTCAAAAACCGTTTGTACTCCAAAATTTGCGAAAAATTGCTAAAAAGAGCATTCATTGTTATAAAATGCAACAAACATGCTGTGAAATACGTTGGCTATTTTCACGAGACACATAGGAAGGCTATGAATTCAGACACATAAAACACTTGATCATGAGACACAGAACATGCACAAGTGAAATACTCCACAAAAAGCTTTTATTATGCTATAGTTGCTGGTACGTCGTTATCGATGGGGACGCATAAAAAACAAGTCCATTATTGATACTGATGGCTGTTAAGTGACAAAAAATTTTTTTGTCCTAAAAATTTTGTTTGTACCAGTACAAACGAAGCCAAAATTTTCGTTTGTACTCTGGACCATTTCGTTTGTAAAATACAAATAAAAAAACAACACTGCTCCTAGACCTAAAATTTTAGGAGGCATTTCCAATCTTTTAGGGGCCCAGGCCTCTAAAATGACTAAAAAAAGCCTGATTAGAGGATTATCAGAGGGACTCTACTGCCTATGTTGCGCATTATTAGGGATGTACCGGAGGAATACTAGAGGCGTAGGTGTATGTGTTCTCTAATTGCGTCCTATTTGGGACGTATAACGGAAATGTGAAATACCATTATTGCTTGATCCTTAACTGCATTGTAATGAGTTATTTTAGAATTTCTAGCTCAAAAGTATGATCAGAGGCTATTCCACCATCATCATCACGTCTGGATTCTCTTAGGAGGTTATATCCAGAAAAGGCTAGAGATTCTAGGTTTATAGACTTGGTTATAATAACCCAAGTCCCATTTCAACAGTGACAAGTGGTTGGAAAACTCAATTTTTCATGACTGTACATTTGTATATTTGCACCATGGTTTCCAGTTTTAGCTTAAAATTAATAGATATTTTGATTTTTCACTTGGACCGTACTTTTCTCCACTGTTCATCAGATGTTCGAGTTCCTACTAGTCATTACCTACTCATACGATGAAAGTGGCTAGATAAATTTCATATTAAAAAGCCCGAAACATGTTTTTTTCAAAATATTTTATTCTAAGACTTGTTCGCCAGCACAAGGTTGACTGACCACAATAGTAAAGTCTTTGAGCTAACTCAGCATGTTGTTGACCTTAAATAGGTAGTCATTCCAACGTGATCTGACTCTTGCTGAGAAATTGAGAAATTTAACATCAATCGTAGTTCTAATTAGGATTCATCCAAAAACACCGTTGTGAATATATTATCCAATTACAATTCATAACGTGAGTGCTATATCATATTTTGCACTTGAGGTGGCCTGATGAAATTTTTTCTGACCGTCTTTGCTGTTTTTTCTGATCATTTTGTTTAGACACTTTCTTAGCCGTCCATGCTGTTGCTAAAAATAGTTTTTCAGATAAAAGGCACGTGAGAAAGTATGTATACACAAGCACGGGAGGCCGCGTGGTACGCATTATCTTGCTATTTAGCGTTTTCATTACATGCATCACGTTTTAGCCATACATTCAAGAAAACATCCGAAAAAGTCTTGGCGCATGGTCCAGAAAATTTTCAATCAATAAATTTGTGGAAAATTGATATGAATAAAAGAAGTCCATGTGACGACATAATGATGAAAAGAAAGATGGTCGAAATGCGGTTACGGTATGCAGTAAAAAATTGGGTTAATATGATCTCGCGAGACAGTTCAATTTTTGTTCAAGTTCAATTTTCAAAAAAAAAATTCAAAAAATAGGGCTGCACCCTATTTCTCCTGGCTGCACCCTATTTTTCAAAAACTTATTTTCACTCCAAAAAAAAAAAAAATCCATATAATTTTCATTTCTAAAAAGTTAGCAACTTCATTGGTCGGCAGTTCAAAAAGCAGCAGGTACGCTGCTACTAGCCAAAGGTCGTAGGTTCACGACCACCAAGCATTGGAGTTGTGTGCTACAAAATCGTAGCCTAGGGGAGCACCTTAATCTGGGTTCACCTCGTGGTGTGGTGGTCTAGTGGTGAGGACATCAGCCCGGAATGCTGGTAACCCAGGTTCGACTCCTGGCTGCACCCTGTTTTTCAAAAACTTAATGTCACTCCAAAAAAAAATTCCATATAATTTTCGTCTCTCAGATCGACCACGAAAACGAAAAGCTGATGAGCCTATCCTACAATGAATATGTGCTAACAAGTGCCTCTGTGCTGAAACACAACTTTTTGTCTAACACTTGTGTTATCATTTTGAATTCGTGGAATCCTGTTGAAGAAATTTTCTATATAATAGTTTTTCGTGACTCGCTATAGTCGATAGCTGAAATGACCCTCAACCAGAGGTCCCCAAGGTCAGATTTTTCAGGCAGGGGTAAAATTGAAAATTTGCGAGGGTAGTGTAACTAAATGTCCACTAAAAACGTCATTTTGTCTCAGAATTAGGAAGCCAGTGATCGATTTCAAGGACTTTAGGTAGGGGTAATACCCCCCTTATACCCCTCCCCATGGGGCGCTCTGCCCTCAACCATTATCTTGACCGCTACTAAGAAATTAATATAATAAATAGATATTTGGAAAAATTGAAACCAGCTGAACAAATTCAGACAAATCGATCATGATGTAATTCTGTCTTTCCCGACCATAATTCTCCAGATGGTTTAGAGCACTGTTATTTGGTATAGAGTATATTTTAATCTGTCAAAGATTACTGTAGTCCAAACCAATACGCACAATAAATACCTACATTCCAGTAACACGCCTGTAATAAAACACCAACTTGAACCACACACCTCTAATACACATCTCTAGTATTCCTCCAGCGCATCTCGAATACGACGCAATATATACAAGAGACCCTCTAATGATCCTCTAATATATAGCCCTTCAGCTGTAGCGCACCTCTAATACTCATCTAATAATGTGCCGTTTCAACTTTTACTCGCCTCTAATATTTCTACGGCCTATTATTAGAGATGCATTAATTCTGCCCAGTACTGTAGGACCGAACCGGTCCCATAACTTCGAGCACTTTTAATTTTTTCAAGAAAATGGCTTAGAATCATTGAAAACAACAAAAAATCGCAATACGAGATATAACAATCAACTAAATGACAAAAAAACTGTTGTGGGTAATCACATTACAAAGTAATATTATATATATTAAAGATTCGAATAATGACTGTAGTTATGCAGCATCACAATGATAATAAATGTCATCATCGAAATTGTCAGGCAAGCAGTACTCAAATCCAAACTTGACCCAAATCCCATTACGCCCAAGTTTTTTTGACGAGTTATTTCTTTTTTTCGCAAATATATTAGTTTCTACCACTAATGCTTCCTCACATGGAGAGCTTTCAGATACATGTTATATCTGGGGATGAAATGGGAACCCCCTAACACCCCCTTTCAGTGTTCCTTAGAAAGCTGGTTGAGTGGCCGTAAGCAGTATGAATGTTAAAGAAACATCAATTTTTTTTCAGTCCGCAGTCACAATTTACAAATAACTCATTGAATATTATGATCTCGGCAAGTGAAGATGAATAAAAAATTACGTTTTGCTACAAAATGCTGGAGAGCGGCCAAAAATCTGCAATGCAATATTGGTTGACGGAAGGTGGCTTTCGTTGCAAAAAAAATTGCCTTGAGAGTAAGGTAAAGTGGGCGACTTCGATCAGAGTTTGTTGAATGATAATTATTTGAGATCAGCAGGTTATATAGTTGTATAGTCTACACAGCAAGTATAACCTGCTGATCTCAAATAGTTATCATTCAGCAAGCTCTGATCAAAGTCACCCCACTTCACCGTACATTTATCAAGACAAATAATGACAAACAAGGATTATTTCTTTTTGTAATGTTTCAATAAGGTGCTTCATAAAATGCCAATAATTTTTTCGATGGTGCGGAGGTGTGTTACGATAAGTAGCATATTTTAATTTAAAATCAGGTAAAATGATGATCTGAAAATGTTTTACTTTATGAAGAATAAAACTTTAGTGATGTTGCATTTGCCTTATTTTTACTCAGTTCAGATCCATCATTGTGAAATTTAAAAAAATCCAGATAAAACGCAGAAAAAATCCAAAAAAACACCAAAATTCGAGATTTTGAAAATGAGTTTTTCCCAACCCTGCTTCGAACACATTTGTGACAAATGTGTTAGAAACTGGGAACATGTTCGAAGTAAGAGGTCTTACCCTAATATAAAATTGCTGAAAAATTTGAAGAATTATTTAAATTTTATCAGCATTCCAAAACTTTCTGAGTCGTAAGCTATTTTCTTGCACACTTCTCTCTTATCTCACTGGCATGGATAGTTGAAAAATCAGGGTTGGCAAAAACCCAGTTTTTGAAATCTTCATTTTTGGGTTTTTTGATGGGTTTTTCTGGGTTTTTGGTGGGTTTTTCTAGGGTTTTTGTTCCAGTTTTGTACTAATGAATGATCATTTTACTTAAAATATATATGAGAATGTTATTTTTAACGTATAAAGAGTATTAAATTGCTGAACAGTGTTCAAGACTGACTATACATTTGGTTGTAACATATTTACACGAGTCATGCGACTGCACATTGCACAACGATTTTATCCATTTGGCTCATTAAAACGATTGGCTGTTTATTGAATTTTTTATTGCATGATCTAAACACTAAAAATTGAAATGTCACTTTAAAAAATTGAAAATTACGGAAATCAAATTTCACGCTTCGGCTTCGCTCACTTCATCAGATTCACAGTCACGGGAACTTTCTAGCAGCCCAAAGTTTGTCTTAACGAATACCAGTTTGCGCACTGTTTCCGTCGACAATTGATTTCGCAGCTTGGAATGTATGAAGCCATAGCCAAAGGTAGAGAAGTTTCTTTCCGAAGATGCGGTAGAGACAACGAGCGAAAAAACCTCAATTAATTTTTTATACATGTAATACATTGTAACAAATAACATGTTATCTATGTACCTTCAGAGCGATTCGTTGCACCGGCGGCCAGTCAGCTCCATCTGTGAGCCAATACTCAAGGACAGACTTTTTCTTTTTGACGAGCATCTGGTCTGGTAGCGAAATGAGTTATTTTGTTTTTGTAATTTTGCCTCAATCATGTATTGCGTCAATTCTTGATACACAGCACTTTTTTGGTCAGCTAGTTCTGGATTTGCCACAGGGAAATTAACGATGAAATCCTCAATCTCGGTCTGGATTTGCCACAGGGAAATTAATGATGAAATCCTCAAATTAACGATGAAATCCTCATTTTAAAAGAATTGAGAAAAACCCAAAAACCCAAATTTTGTCAAAAAAATGCACCCAGAAAAACCCAAAAACCCAGGTCTTGCCAACCCTGTGAAAAATAGGTTGGGCACGATTTTTACAAAAATTTAGGGCGTTAATTCTTAAGCATTAACGTTTATTAAGATAGTTCTTATCAAACTTTTGGCCTAAAACCTTCCCGCAGTTCTTAGTATGTTTCAAGTAGAAAAATTCTTTGTGCCATTGGTACAAATTTTTTCGGCTTTTTCGCCAAATTAGCACAAATGTCCGTGCTGAAAGAACACTGCTGGACCCCTGCCATATCATCATCAAAATGTTATAAAATATGATTGAGTTTAATATAACTGAATTTATTGTTACAGTAAGCTTTTTAATTTTCTTAGCTCGAAATTTCAAAATATAAATGAGACAACAATAATAAAATTTTATACAGATCAGTTAAGCATACTGTAGGTTAACAAAGAGAAGAGCTTTTGAGTGGCTCATTTTTATGTGACTTAACGTCGCTACAAAGTAGAAAAAATCGTACAAAAATATGTATTTATCATGCAAGCGAGAATAGTATATATAATAAGACCCATTTGCTGCAGTTATAGCTCGCAGACAGGTTTGAAGTGCAAAAATTTGGAAACATCTGAAATGTCTATGTGTGACCTTCAACAGCAGTTTGTAATATTAATAACAATGTAATAATCTATCAATTTAAAACCCTCTTGGCCTCTTATCGAAAACGGTATTGTGTCATTTCAACTTTTCTGTGCATATGTATATATGTGATGCAGTGATACAATTCTGTAGTTTATTTCTTTTGAGTTTTGATTACTTACATTGTGTGTTGTATATTTCTCTTTATTTGTAATTTTTCTTCTTTTCCTTGAATTTGCCCCTTACATATCGCATGCTCTGTTCCATTTTTACTTTCCTTATGTTCTTCACTCATGGTTCCTTTCTTATGTGCCCACTATTACTGTATTTCTATTGCTATAATAGGGATTTCCTATAGCATAAAATAATGACACTACCGATAAGATTAATACTTCTAGCTGCCATTTTAAGGCTCCTCAACTAGTCTTAGATGATACAGGGAACTTCCAGCAGTTTTTTACAGTTATTTTGATGTAGTAAACATTCTAAAGAATTAAACCAGAAAAAACCACTAAAAATAAAAAAAATAAATCAAAAAGTCGAAATTTCAAGTTTAGTTTTTGCCAACCCTGCTTATGTACGAAATGTGTGCTTGCATTATGGAAACATGAATATCGATTAATTAATATACATCATTTGTGTGCGGAATGTACCATAGGAATACGACTATTTTCTATATTGTAGTGAAGTCAGTTCAAGTAAATTAATGGTTTTGTTGATTTAGATAGACATCAATATATGCCTAGAAGATCGAATAATGTGAAAAAAGTTTCCCAGTGATTTTGGAAAAAAACCAAAAAATCAGAGATTTCCCAATTTTTTGGTTTTTTTCTGGAATATTGATATTCTACTGGAAAATGAACCTTTACAGCTTTTATTTCCTAGACAGAAGGTTTAATTTTTCAGTGAATTCATATTCAATGAATTTTCAGTCGGGCAGACTACAATTCGAAAACTAGAGCAGCAAACAAGAATTTTGATTCCTCAACCAGCAAGAATTCACACTCCGATTCGAAAAGTTTTAATCGCACAAATGTCAAAATCTTTTTAAAGACCGCAAAAAGACGTTGGGAAAATAAAGGCAGTGGCTAAATGGACGAGTCCATCAGCCAAAACCCACAAAATGGCTAGATGGACCCGAGTCCATCCAGTCAAACACCACATAATGGCTAGATGGACTCGAGTCCACCCAGTCATAAACACGCAAAACGGCTAAATGGACTCGAGTTTGCCCGCAGTACAGTAAATGTGTGAATATTGAAAGCTGTGAGCTAAATTTTAAAACGTGCAGATCTGTAGGTTTAAGTTACAAATGACTATACAAATCAAACATGTGAGTAAATTTTCATAACATTCGCGAGTGTCTGCACAATGATGCACGCGTTGCATGTAAGTTGTTCATTAACTTAGAAAAATTTTTAAATTGAAAATTTGAAAATTTAAAATTATAAACTGAAAAATTTTAAAGTTATCATTCGAAAATTTTCAAAGTTTAGAATGAGAAAATTTAAAAATTTTTAATCCAAAATTTATAATCGGAAAATTTTACAATTTATAATTGAAAAATCTCAAAATTTATAATTGAAAATTTTTAAAATTTACAATGAACAAATTTAAAACTTAGAATGAACAAATTAAAAAATTTTTAAATTCAAAAAATTTGAAATTGCAATTCAAAATTTAAAAATTTAAATTTAAAAACTTCAAAATTCAGAAAATTTAGAATTTGAAAAATTTGAAGTTTAAAAAATTAAAAATTTAAGATTGAAAATTGGAAAATTTTAAAATTATGAGTTGAGAAATTTAACACTTATAATTGAAAAAAACGGAAATTTGAAGTTAGAAAAATTTGAAATTTTAAATTGGGAAATTTTGAAATTGAAAAATATGAAAATTTAAAACTGAAAAATTAAAAAAAAAATTAAAATTTTTCGTTTACAAAGTTCAAGGTTTCGTAATTATAAATTTTTAAATTCCAATTTTTTTCAATTTTTTTTAATTTTTAATTTCGATAAATTTTATAAATTTAAATTTAAAACCTTAAATTAAATCAAATTTAAAGTGATTTCATTTAATTGATTAATTTTCAAATTTTTCAATTTCAAAATTTCTCAACATTTATAATTTCAATTCTTTTTCAATCAAGTTCTTAAATTTTTTAACTCATAATTTTAAAATTTTTCAATTTTCAATCTTGAATTTTAATCTTTTTCAATCTTGAATTTTTTAAATTTTGAATTTTTCAATTTTAAAATTTTTCAAATTTAAAATTTTCAAATTTAAATTTTTCAATTTTAATTTCAAATTTTTTAAATTTTAAAATTTTTTAAATTTCAAAATTTATAAAATTTTTCCATTTTAGATTTTAAATTTGTTCATCGTAAATTTGAAAAATTTTAAATTTTAAAATTTTTCAATGATAAATTGTAAAATTTTTCGATTATAAATTTCAAATTAAAAAAATTTGAATTTATCAATTCTAAATTTTGAAAATTTTAAAATTTTTCACTTACTAATTTTGAAATTTTATAATTTACATGCAACGCGTGTAAAATTTACATACAAACTTACATGCAATGCAACGCGTGCATCATTGTGCAGACACTCGCGAACGTCATGAAAATTTACTCACATATAACTAACAATAATTTGCTTCTATGCAAATGCAGTTTGAGATCAGCAAATACGTATTTTATTCTCGTTTCGAAGAATAGAAAATAATTGTATAGTTATTTGTAACTTAAACCTCCAGATCTGCACGTTTTTTTACCGCTTTCAATATTCACACATTTACTGTACTACGGGAAAACTCGAGTCCATTTAGCCGTTTTGAGTGTTTTTGACTGGGTGGACTCGAGTCCATCTAGCCATTATGTGGGTTTTGACTGGATGGACTCGGGTCCATCTAGCCATTTCGTGGGTTTGGGCTAGACGGACTCGAGTCCATTTAGCCATTTTGCGGGTTTTGACTAAATGGACTCGAGTCCATCTAGCCACTGCCGAAAATAAACCGAGAAAAATTCAGGGTTGGCAAAAACCAAACTTTTGAAATTTCGACTTTTTGGTTTTTTAGTGGTTTTTTTGGTTTTTCTATGGTTTTTTAGTAGTTTTTTTCTGGTTCAATTCTTTAGAATGTTTGGTCATCAAAATAACTATGTAAAAAAGTGCTGGAAGCTCCCTGTATCATCTAAGACTAGTTAGGGAGCCGTAAAATGGCAGCTAGAAGTATTAATCTTATCAGAAGTGTCATTATTTTATGCTATAGGAAATCCCTATTTAGCAATAGAAATACAGTAATAGTGGGCACATAAAAAAGGAACTATGAGTGAGGAACACAAGAAAAGTAAAAATAAAACAGAACATGCGATATGTGAGAGGCAAACTCAAGGAAAAGATAAAAAATTACAAATAAAGAGAAATATACAATATACGTGAAGAAATCAAATACAGGATTGTATCAATGCATCACATATAGACATATGCACAGAGAAGTTGAAATGATACAATTTTTAGGTATACCGTTTTCGATAAGAGGGTTTTAAATTGATAGATTATTACATATGTTATTAATATTACAAACTGCAGTTGAAGGTCACACATAGACATTTCAGATGTTTCCAAATTTTTGCTTTTCAAACCTGTCTGCGAGCTATAACTACACAGCAAATAGGTCTTATTATATTATACAATTCCCGCTTGCATGATAAACAGGGTTGGCAAAAACCCAGTTTTTGAAATCTTCATTTTTGGGTTTTTGGGTTTTTGGGTGGGTTTTTCTGGGTTTTTCTGGGTTTTTGGTGGGTTTTTCTGGGTTTTTGGTGGGTTTTTCTAGGGTTTTTGTTCCAGTTTTGTACTAATGAATGATCATTTCACTTAAAATATATATGAGAATGTTATTTTTAACGTATAAAGTGTATTAAGTTGCTGAACAGTGTTCAAGACTGACTATACATTTGGTTGTAACATATTTACACGAGTCACGCGACTGCACATTGCACAACGATTTTATCGATTTGGCTCATTAAAACGATTGGCTGTTTATTGAATTTTTTATTGCATGATCTAAACACTAAAAATTGGAATGTCACTTTAAAAAATTGAAAATTACGGAAATCAAATTTCACGCTTCGGCTTCGCTCACTTCATCAGATTCACAGTCACGGGAACTTTCTAGCAGCCCAAAGTTTGTCTTAACGAATACCAGTTTGCGCACTGTTTCCGTCGACAATTGATTTCGCAGGTTGGAATGTATGAAGCCAAAGGTAGAGAAGTTTCTTTCCGAAGATGCGGTAGAGACAACGAGCGAAAAAACCTCAATTAATTTTTTATACATGTAATACATTGAAACAAATAACATGTTATCTATGTGTACCTTCAGAGCGATTCGTTGCACCAGCGGCCAGTCAGCTCCATCTGTGAGCCAATACTCAAGGACAGACTTTTTCTTTTTGACGAGCATCTGGTCTGGTAGCGAAATGAGTTATTTTGTTTTTGTAATTTTGCCTCAATCATGTATTGCGTCAATTCTTGATACACAGCACTTTTTTGGTCAGCTAGTTCTGGATTTGCCACAGGGAAATTAACAATGAAATCCTCAATCTCGTTCTGGATTTGCCACAGGGAAATTAACGATGAAATCCTCATTTTAAAAGAATTAAGAAAAACCCAAAAACCCAAAAACCCAAATTTTGTCAAAAAAATGCACCCAGAAAAACCCAGAAAAACCCAAAAACCCAAAAACCCAGGTCTTGCCAACCCTGATGATAAATACATATTTTTGTACGATTTTTTCTACTTAGTAGCGACGTCAAGTCCCATAAAAATGAACCACTCAAAAGCTCCTTCCTTTGTTAACCTACAGTATGCTTAACTGATCTGTATAAAATTTTATTATTGTTGTCTCATTTATATTTTGAAATTTCGAGCTAAGAAAATTAAAAAGCTTACCGTAACAATAAATTCAGTATATTAAACATATTTTATAACATTTTGAAAATGATATGGATCAATGGATGTCGCCCCGTATGGTCGAAGTACACTCCACGAAAGATTTAGTGTCTACTTCTTTGTGAGCAAATTATAGCCAAGTTGACTCATACTTATACTAAATGTGTGGTTGCAAGATGGATACAAACGATATCGATTGATTTATATATTACATCTTTTGAGTACGAAATGTATCATAAAAATACGACTTTTTTCTTGTAATGAAGTCAATCCAACTAAATTAATTGTTTTGTTGATTTAGATAGACACCAATACATGCCTAGAAGACAGGGTTGGCAAAAACCCAGTTTTTGAAATCTTCATTTTTGGGTTTTTGGGTGGGTTTTTCTGGGTTTTTGGTGGGTTTTTCTGGGTTTTTGGTGGGTTTTTCTAGGGTTTTTGTTCCAGTTTTGTACTAATGAATGATCATTTTACTTAAAATATATATGAGAATGTTATTTTTAACGTATAAAGTCTATTAAATTGCTGAACAGTGTTCAAGAATGACTATACATTTGGTTGTAACATATTTACACGAGTCACGCGACTGCACATTGCACAACGATTTTATCGATTTGGCTCATTAAAACGATTGGCTGTTTATTGAATTTTTTATTGCATGATCTAAACACTAAAAATTGAAATGTCATTTTAAAAAATTGAAAATTACGGAAATCAAATTTCACGCTTCGGCTTCGCTCACTTCATCAGATTCACAGTCACGGGAACTTTCTAGCAGCCCAAAGTTTGTCTTAACGAATACCAGTTTGCGCACTGTTTCCGTCAACATTTGATTTCGCAGCTTGGAATGTATGAAGCCAAAGGTAGAGAAGTTTCTTTCCGAAGATGTGGTAGAGACAACGAGCGAAAAAACCTCAATTAACTTTTTATACATGTAATACATTGAAACAAATAACATGTTATCTATGTGTACCTTCAGAGCGATTCGTTGCACCAGCGGCCAGTCAGCTCCATCTGTGAGCCAATACTCAAGGACAGACTTTTTCTTTTTGACGAGCATCTGGTCTGGTAGCGAAATGAGCTATTTTGTTTTTGTAATTTTGCCTCAATCATGTATTGCGTCAATTCTTGATACACAGCACTTTTTTGGTCAGCTAGTTCTGGATTTGCCACAGGGAAATCAACGATGAAATCCTCAATCTCGTTCTGGATTTGCCACAGGGAAATTAACGATGAAATCCTCAAATTAACGATGAAATCCTCATTCTAAAAGAATTAAGAAAAACCCAAAAACCCAAATTTTGTCAAAAAAATGCACCCAGAAAAACCCAGAAAAACCCTAAAACCCAAAAACCCAGGTCTTGCCAACCCTGCTAGAAGATCGACTAATGTGAAAAAACAGTTTCCCAATGATTTTGGAAAAAAACCAAAAAAACTAAAAAACCAGAGATTTTTCAATTTTTTGGTTTTTTTAAAAAACCAAAAAAAAACAAAAACCAAAAAACCAAAGCCTTGCCAACCCTGGAAAAATTTTGCTTTTCGTCAAATTCTCAAAAAAACGACACATTTATTCATAATATATTGATAATTAAAAGCTATAAGCATTAGCTGGAATGAAATTTTCTGACCGCGCGTTGGAATAATGAAGAAAAAGTATTGAATTATTAAAATTCGGCGCGAAGCGCCGGAAAATTTCGACAATTTTCGGTTTTATAACGCGTAAAATGCATCTCCAGAAAGGAAACCATCAAAAAGTTTTTCCTCAAAGTGGTGCCTAGGCACAAAAAAATTTTCCTCATTCTCAAAAAAAGTTCTTCAAAAAGCGTCGATTGAGGAAAAAAATCTGTGCTGCTTCCGTCAAAAAAGCGAAGTTTGAGGAACGGTGTTTTCACGGAAAAGTTCGCCCAACGTACAGTAATCAGGTATCAAATGAAAACAAGGAATAGTATGCTATTTGTACGTTGGCTCTCGTCTTGCAAAAACACATTCTCATTAGCAAAACGTTAATCCACCAAATTCAATCAACATGGGTTTTATTCTTTAGTATATTATATGTAAAATGGTTGTAAATTGAAAATTGATATAAAACAGGACTATGGTCGAAAAAATTTACGTGAAGCCTTCACAATAGAAATTCTCATTCAAAACATTGCTTAGTTGAATACAAATAATCAGTGCTATGCGAAATAGGGCGGTTGACAGAAGTACTTACTTTGCAGTTTCATGACTCAGAAGCATTTGCAAGAAAAACTGGGTATAAAATTATTTTGGGAATACTGTAGGAAAATCATGGTCCCTGAGCATCTATCTCGATCAAACAGCGTCGCACCTTCTCTCTGGGTAATTTTCGCTACAGCATAATCGCTTTTGCTCTTTGCCTCTGCTTTTTCCTTCATATCTCACCAGTTCTATCCAACTGCATTGACCTCATATCAATATTGAATCCATCCACCCGCTAGTTCATATCCTCTTCATCTTAACTCCTCCCTTTTTAGACTACTACGATTTGACAAATCATACAAACTTGCAACTTCTTTTGTTTTTTTCAAATGAGCCTCGGCGGGCAGAAATATTTTCATGCGAATAATACACCACATGCTTATACGGACACCGTGTTTTCTCGAGTTGACAGTAGCGGTAGGCAAACAAATTGGGAAAAAAGATTTCGGCCTATGACACAGATTTATTGTTTGCTCACTGATTTCTACGGATTATTCAGCTTCCCGAGACTCGTTTGAAAATGAACAGACTATAATTTCATGCTTACAACTCAAACTTTCCATGCGTCTCACTTTCGAAAATGGCCAAATTGGACGTTGCAGCATATGTGACAGGTGAGACACAATTCAGCTCGTCCAGCTGAAGCTCACGCGTCTTTGTGTTTGTTCCACAAAATTCCTAATTTGCATGCTTTTAGTGACAGCTTTATCATCAAATCAGTAAGCGAAGCGGGGGCATCGTCACTGCTGTGTGTGAGGATGCGCAAAAGGTGACGGGCCCAGACCTGGATTTTTGTGACGGGCACTGCTGCAGTCGCAACAGGCGATGCAGGGCTGTGCAGTCGGTGGTAGAGAAGCTACCACCCAGTGTGCCAGAACCGTTACATGTGCAAAACATAAGAAAGAACCATTCACTCCGGACATAATCCACTAAATTTGTTTATTGCGCGGAAAATCTTAACCTTGCGAACCTACTTTCAGCAAGGGTCACCTGAGGTTGCGCTGGGATTCTGCAAACGAACTTCTATTTCAAGCTATTCTGAAAATTCATGATCATTCAGTTGAAATTGTCAACTTTCGTAGGGTAGATTGGGGGGAACAGCTCCTGATTATTTGAAAATTTTGCAAATTGGTGCAAAAAAGTTTGGCTCTCATAGTTTGCGAACTTACGGAATGCGACAAGGGCCATTTGATTTTCCAAAAAAACTTTTTGAAAAAACCGATATGACGGCGATCATTTGATCTTCAACCAATTTTCTTTTGAAACACCCGATTCCGTAAATCATCTAATTTCTCAAAATTTTATCGAGTTTTTCAAAAAATTATCAAAGTTGTACAAAAAATTTATCAGTTTTTTCAAATACTGTAGGTAAATTCTATTGGTTTCTCCAAAGTGAAAACGTATCGGTTTTTTCAATTTGTTGATTTGATTGGCTGAAAATCCTAGTCATGTGATGACTTCCGATTGGCCGATAGGCGGTGATGACTTCCGATTGGCCGATGACTTCCGATTAGCCGATAGGCGTTTTCCAATTGGTTGACCGCATTTTTGCGCGTCTTCGGACCCAAATTTCTATTTACATTTTGTTTTTAGCGGCAGTATGCTGCTCTAATGTTTTGGGTTTTTCGGTTCTTGAAGGGCAGAAAAATAGCATTTTTCTGTGATCACATCGATGATTTTCGTTGATATTTGATAAGATCTTGTCGATTTTTTGAAGAATACTTAATTTGACGTCGTCCATCGAATATGGGGAGGATTATCAGTTTTTCGCGACGCTTTAGAACATTTTTTGACACTGCTCTGCTAGTGAGTTTTGAATCATGTGAGATAATCAAATGCTTAAGATAAGAATTGATTGACCTCGGTAAATCCATAATCAAGATTTTTAAATGGGTCGCTATGCTAGAACTATTTCGTCGAGCATACATGTTACAACTTCATGAGGTTAGGGCTTTAGCACGTTTTCTGGTGCGGGATAAGCTGATGCGGTTCATTAGTGGGAAGGGGCGAAGCAAACGCGGCCCAAAAACACGAATTTTTATGGTACAAAGCATCAAATAAATCAACTTTTTCAAACCTTTTAATGAAAATCAGCATATTTAGCCTTGAGGTTGTAATTTTTACTTTTACAGGTCTGACTGAAGTTCGAGTTCTTGCTAGATATTAATGTGTTTTTTGACAAGAATTTTTGCATTTTTCGATTCAATATTTCATTAGAGCTATATAACCAGTTGATCTATCGCCAAACTGAAAAGCTAAAAAATAACCCACAATTCAAGAGCCGAGTCTCATTCGAAGTGATTTTTCTGAGATATTAGTTGCCAGAAATTGAAAATTATTTCTCGTCGCTCTGTAGAATTTTACGAATCACAAATATTTTTCTACATAAATTGTTCATTTAAAACATATTCTAATATATTTATAATGTCAAAGTACTCATTTTACGTTCTTGGCCGCTTTTTTATTAAACATGCCTGCCCTGTTAAAAAAATTTTTGATATGCGCCTGACTATCGAGTGGTGATGCCACAGATTGTTACATAATTCAAACATTTCTGAGCGTACTTCTTTCGCCAAGTTGATGTCTTTGACGAGGTATTCTGCAATGTAAATAAATTGAGTGCTACCGCCACATAATGAAAAAAATTTAGGATTTCTAAATCGAAAGGACTTCATTTTAACTTCATTTCAGAAGGTCAAAACCCCAAAATTTCCTGGCGTGAAGTTCCGGTTATGTTTATGGTAATATTTGCATATTTCTGTAATCCAGATCAGCTTCAGCATACCACTTTAAAGATTTTTTATTTCGATTAATTCTACCAACAACTGGCACATTGAAGGTTTTATTTAAGTCTTCAAATTATCGATTCAAATGCCAACTTATCTGACAGAAAAACCATCAGAAACCCGAAGTTCAGAATTAGGAAAAGTATGCCTTTGCCAGCTCTGCTTTTTCCAGGTTTATGGTGTGATGAGAGTGGGGATTTGGATCATACATGCACATAGGGAGTAGGGGGTAAACTCTCCTACTTGAAACCCTAGACACCCCCCCCAGGCCTGAAAACAATCGTCAAACACCCCCCTTTGAAGATAGTATATTTGATGGTTTTTATGCATATTCTGTATGGAAAACACATTTTTTACATCTAGAGTTCGGATTTTTGGATAAATTTGGTGAACCCTTCATTGAATGCCAGCCACAAAAGCTCCTCTACCATAGGTCAATTGGTCGCCAGAAATGAATGCTCCACTGTCACGTTTTTGGCAACAGGAGAAACAGGTGCCACCAGTGACGAAAATTTTCATGATGACAATCAAAGGAAAATGCCATTATGGTCCTTTTTTTTCAAATGCTTGTAACCAAAAAAAGATGAAATGAAGTATTGTGACGTGATGATCAATTTTGCCCAACGTCACGTGATTCACATCATGCCAATACTTTATGTTTTTTGCCAATTTTTGTTTAACAGTTACTTACTCTTATTTTTGTGTTTCATTCATTATATTTTACATGCATTGTTGTGTACATTTTTGTGTTTCATTTCCGTTTCATTTTGTGTTTTCATTTCCTTTACATTTTGTTATTTTTCTGTTGCGCACATAGACTACGGTATGTAACCCATTAGTTAGAATTTCCGCCGAAGATAAGCTCTATGAGCTCATGGCCACGATTGGAGCATTATGTGCAATTCTCATCAGTAAAAACTAGCGACGTTTCACAATGTGAAACCACTAATTTGGAGATTCTCTCTTAGAAGATGTTCATTTGTTTAGCATGGAGAGTGAAACTCGCCCCAATGCTTAATGTATTCGAACTGGAAAATGTCTATCCGGCCATAGCTATCTTCTGCAGCGATTTCCGCTGCAGAAGTTAGCTTGGGTGTTGTTAGCTCCACCCAAGGCATACTGTAGGTCTACCAGGCCCTTCAAAAGGGCCTGTTTCATTAGGTTTGTACTCATTTTTGGGCCTACATCGCTTTTCCTTGCATTTAGCTCTTGCGTCCATCAATTTTATATTATTGTTTAACATTACATTGCATCTACTCCCTACAGTAAATGATTAAATTTGCATATGACTTCTTGTCCATCACTGCGTCTGCCACCTGCATTCCTGCATAGGAGTTATATGTCCCCCCCTAGCCTGTCCCTCCATTTATGGATCGCCTGCCTCGCCCGCCAACCCATTTTACAGTACATCCCCCGCTGAATCTAACTGGACCGCCGTCATCCCATTCCTGTCATTCCAGGACCCCTGAACCCATCGATCTGTGCTGAGTCGTAGTTGAGAAAAGGACTAGGGAAGTCTTTTCAGGGAATTATTGTTGTTGAGGGTGTATTTGTAGGAACCCTTTCCTAAGCCAGTTTTCCCTTGAGAATCCCCTCAGTTAGAGTAGCCCTCGTACCTCTGGGACTAGGGCCAAAAAGGGGATTTGGGTTTACAATTGGGTCCCCTACAGTACGCCATTAAACAAATGGCCTTGTCCTTCATTCTCACTGAATGGGACTAGGGATTGTCACCCCTGACCTGGTGGCATTGTCCATTATTCTACAGCAGAACCCAAGGACAGTCCCGAGGTACTCTATAGGCCCTCCTATAGCCAGTACCAGCTGGGTTAGGTTCCCGAAATGAATATAAAGGGAGCCACCCAATGAGGTCACAGGGTGTCACTCACAGTGACACAGCCATATTTTTACCAATATGGCATGGGTTTCTTCCCATCTATGTGATTGTATCAATTTCAGTTAATGTGACATGGCTCCAAATTCGTTTAATGTGACATGGCGAGGCTGGAAAATCGACCTTAAGCCTGGCTTACAGCAGTTAAGTATGAACCTTTACCATTTGAGCAGAGAAACCTCTATTGAATCAGAAAAATCGCCACTTGAGTGGAGAAACCTCTCTCAGGTCAGGTGAACCGCCTTCTAAGTCGGAAAACTAACCTTTAGGATGGCCTCTAGCCCTCATATAAGTCGGAAACCTCCCTTGAGGCAGGTATACTGCCCCTTAGGTCGGAAATTGGCCCTTATGTTGGAGTTTATCACCAACTCAAGCGAGAGGACCCTTGAGTTGAGTTTTATTACTGTACGCCGGGATTAGCCCTTAGGAGTGATCAAATTATTGATTCCCATGTATATTTTATCGCCCTTATGTGTGTGTACCGCCCATAGGTTAAAATAAATCCCCTGGTGTTAGGTTTCCCTAGAGTCGAGCCTGAAGAGTTAAATTTCTCAGAGTTGAGTATTAAATAGAGTATTCTGCTGAAATCTCCTCTGAGTTTTCTCTTTCTTCCTCTTTTTTGTAAATTCTATTCATTTGAGCCTTCTCTTTCTCTGCTTGTGGTCTGATGGGTTACTGTATCCCCGTAGAGCTGGACTGGTTACAGTACACCTAGGATTTGCGCATACTCTGACTACAGTAACCCTAGGCATGGGTACTTGAGTATCACAGCCCATGAGGTTAACGACCCCTGAGGTTTCATGGTTCACAATCACGAGTTACAGTACTCCTTCCGCACTTGATTCTGGACAACAAGTTAGGTCGTGATTTTGTCATCTGTGTCCAGTACCGGTGTCAACAAAATTTTTCAAAATTTTCCTTTTCTTCACTGAGCACTAGCCAAGTTGCTCATTTTTCTGGTCAAAACAAATTAAATTGTACTGTTGACAGATTTAAAGCCATCCTTATCAGATCATCTTACTTATCTCATCCACCTCAAACTTTTTTTTATTTACTTTATTTTCACTTTCTTGGTCATCTATACGTATGTCACATTAAAGGAACTGAGAGCCATGTCACATTAAACGAAATAGGTGATCAGTCGCATTGATGGGAAAACCCATACCATATCACGTAGAGAATACGGCCATGACACTGTCAGTGACATGCTGTGACCCCATTGGGTGGCTCCATAAGGTTTTTTGTTTCGGGAACCTAACCCAGCTGGTACTACCGCAGGAAAAGCCTTTGTCCTAGGGTTCAGCTGTAGAATAATGGACAATGGGGCCGGGTAAAGGGTGGCAATCCCTAGTCCTCATCCACTGAGAATGAGGGACTGTGCCATTCCTGAAATGGCTTACTGTAGGGGACCCGATTGTCAACCTAAACCCCCCAATTGTCCCTGACCTTAAGGGTTCGAGGGCTTTCTCAACTGAGGGTATTCTCAAGGGAAAACTGGCTTAAGGAGGATTCCCACAAATATACCCTCAACAATAATAACCCCTGAGAAGACTCACTAAATCCTCTTCTCAAGGTACTTGGCGCTGGGTGATGGGTTCAAGGGTCAAACGAGGGTCCTTCGGAGGGCAGGGGAGCGGGTTCAATAATCCGAAGGCGATTCGGCGTGGAGGGCAGGCAAATGCGAGTCGGCGGGCGACAGTATCAAAACGTTCCTCAGGGAGGCCACAGGGGTTCTCGATCAACAGGGGATGGAGTAAACTCCTAAGGTTGGGTTACGGTAACTGGCAATGCAAAGGGAGATGGAAGGGGAATATGTAAATTTATTAGAAAGGTGGCGGATGCAGGTACAATATGCAAATTATACTATAAACGACGCAGGCAAACACAGGAACACAGGCTGTAAAACGAAAAGAGGATTAGGCCCAAAAATGAGTGCAAAATTAAGGAAACAAGCCCTTTTAAAGGGCCCCATAATCTACAGTATGCCTTGGGGGGAGCTAAGACACACCCAAGCTAACTTCTGCAGCGGAAATTGCTGCAGAAGATGCCTATGGTCACATAGACATTTTCCGGTTCACTACATTAAGCCTTGGGGTGAGTTTTCACTCTCCATGCTTAACATAGGAACATCATCTAGTGAGAATTTCCAACTAGGCATTTCACATTGCAAAATGTCGCTAGTTTTTACTGATAGGAGGTGCACGTTGTGCTCCAATTACAGCTATGAGCTCGGAGAGCTTATCTTTAATGGAAATTCTGACTAGCGGGTTACATACCATAGTCTACGTGTGCAACGGAAAAATAACATATCGTGAGGGAAATGAAAGTGCCACAAATAAAACAGAAACGAAACACAAAAAAGTACACACAGAAATTGCATGTAGAAATTATAAAAACGGAACGTAAAATTAGCGTAGGTTACTGTAAAACAAAACGTGGCGAAAAACATGATGGAAAAATATGATGTGGATCACGTGATGCTGGGCAAAATTTGTCGGCACGTGACACGTAATGTGTGACACCAATTATAATAACTTTTTCACCCAATAAATTTTCTTATCTCAAAAATCAAATCATATAAAAACTCATAACCTACTTTCTTTACTTTCTAAATAAATAAAATACATTTTATCCTTTTCTTTTTCTACTAAATCAAACATTCCTTATTCAAAAAAAAATTTCTCTTGGTCACACATGCATTATAGTATGACAACCTTCCAGTATGTCATTCTTATTGTTTCCTCAACCTACTGTATGGTCTGCTTCTTCTGTCTATATGAGTTGTTGCAAGGTGGTGATAATTTCACAAGTCATAACCACTGACGTCAGCAACGATAACATCACGTGTTGTTGTTCTAAGTCTGACGTCTGCAACTGACTCACATGCTGCTGTTGCATTGAGGTACGTGACCCCATGGGTCATGCCCCTGACGTCAGCAACAGCTGCATCACATGCAGCTGTTCAGGGGTTGCTGGTCATATGCATCCTTCCCCTGACGTCCGCAACAGCTGCATCCCTTGCTGTTGCCTTAAAGGGTGGGTGGCTTCACCGGCTCTACCTCTGACATCAGCAATGGCTACATAACATGTTGTCTTTGTGGGTCCGTGATCTTACCGCACTGTCCCTCTGACATCCACAACAGCAGAGGTTCATGTTGTTGCACTAGGACTAGTTGGTTTATCAACTTCAGCCCTTGACGTCAGCAATGGCAACACCACATGTTGTTGTTCTGAGATGTCTGGGCCTTACAAACCCCACATCCAGCATCTGCAACAACTGCATCTCATGTCATTGCTGTAGGGTAGTTGATACTCAGCTATGTCCTTTTGGCGTCAGCAACAGTGACACTCCATGCTACTGTAGCAGGGTTGTTGGCCTCAGAGCCCTACCCCTGATGTTTGCAATGATAATGTCTCATATTCCAGTATTGGAATTGAGGTTTTACAACCCTATTCTGATGTCTGCAACAGCAATACTCCGTGTTACCATAGAATTTTTGTGGCCACCGCCTCTTGCCTCTGACGTTCATACTGCAATATGGGACTATGGCACTTACATCCCAGTTACCTGAGGTCAGTAGGGGGTGTATGGTGGTGTATATCATACCCTTGATGTCAGCACTGGGTACTGTTGGTTTTCAAAGATGCCGCTTGAGTTGTAGGCGATTGTTGGAATATGACCCTCTCACCCATAGCTCTTGTCCAAGGGTTGATGTTTGCATGTCACTGATGCCTGGGAAACATCAGTCAACATGCTGACCCAACCTGAGATGCCTTCAGTCCATATTACTGATCAGGTTGTCGGCCGGGGTAGCGGCACTGTTGGTCAGCATGTGACTGCCTTCAAAGCTTTAATTGCAGGTATGAAGGGGTTACACTGGGCCTCAGCCGGGTTGATTGCTTAACTTACACAAATGTTAGGCACTTGCAGTCAGTACTACCTGTGTCTGACGTCTGCAAGGGTTGGCAACCTTCTTGTAAATTTCTTATCTAAATTTCTTGCATTTATCTCATCTATGATCTTCCTTAGCGTCCTAGCTGTAAAGATTCCTCAGGAATTACGGTATAGCCTCCGGTTGGGCCTAAAGTGTAAAAGAACTCCCCTGTAATACTTCTTTCACTCAAACACCTTCGTTAGCTGGCCTAATAATGTCTGCACTAGAGTCGCCCCTAAATCCTGAGTCCACCTCCGTTGGTTGTCTGTGTAGCGTAATAAACCACGAATCAGCCTCAGCGAAGGTGTTAGAGTCCGCCTAAAAACAACAACGGAGTCCGCCTCAGCCCCACTTTACACTCAATAATGGGGACACACTGTACCCCTGTCCCTAGATGCTTTGAGTCAGCCTCGAACCATCCGGAGGAAGCTGGGCGAGTTTCACCTCTGTTTATTTTGGCACAGCTGGGTCAGAGACCTCCATACCACATCTTTACTGACTGAGTGTGTCAGAATAGCACTTTAGTACAATGTCCTCTTGCCTCCACTGGTGACCTAGCAAGGCTCATTGCAACACAGTGATCCAAATCCCAGCCACCAGCTGTATATAATACTCCTGGAGAGTACCCATTCTGTTCAAAGCATGAGCTCCCGTTTTGTGCATGGTTGTAAAGTATATGTGAGTGTCGTCCTGCACGGAACCTCCTGTGCAGTCATCACACTGCACAGAGATCGCAATTGCTCCTTGTGAGTGAGGCTGGTTACATAGTAGCACAGCCCCT
The DNA here is from genome assembly GCA_963922205.1 of Romanomermis culicivorax. Taxonomy (NCBI): domain Eukaryota; kingdom Metazoa; phylum Nematoda; class Enoplea; order Mermithida; family Mermithidae; genus Romanomermis; species Romanomermis culicivorax. Next base: position 530,819 of record CAWUHX010000033.1, read on the forward strand.
TTGCGTAACCAGGCCCTTTGCCTAACTCATGTTGTAAACAGAGTGTAAAGTGACTATCTCCATTGAATTCCTTTTTGTCAGAAACCTCCACCCAAAAATCGCGAAAAATACGTTTGTTTACACCCAGGATAATTTTTTTGTGTAAAGTAACCGCGTCCATTCAATTCCACGCTGTTGAAAACCCCTTCAACCAAAAATTCGCGGAAATACGTTATTTACACTCAGGATGGTTTATTGTGCAAAATGACCACATCCATTGATTTCCCCAACAGTCCAAAACTCCTTCCGCAATAAATCAGGGGAATACCTTTATTTACATATATGATGATTTTTTAGTGTAAAGTGACCACGTCCACTGAATTCCCCGCGTGAAAGCCCCTTCCACCAAAAAATTGGGCAAATATGTTTTTTACATTCGGGATAATTTTTTGTGTAAAGAGTAACCGCCTTCATTGGTTTCCCCATGATCGGAAACCCTTGCACCTGAAACCCATAGCGCCACTGGTTCAATTGAAACTGCAAAAAATTCTGGCACCGTAGTGTATTATGCTGCAAAAAATTATTTTTTTGAAGCCTTCGTAGGTGGCGATTTTTCAGAAAAATCGCAATTTCCGGCAATTCCCTAAGGTCAAACACCCCTTGCCCCAAACATTATGGAAACCCTATTTCTCACGGGGATCAACAGTTTTTAGGTTTTTGTCTAAAATAATTATTTTTTTGAACCCAAATGGATGCATAACGCAAAATTGTTGAATTTCAGGATTTCTCAGACTTTGGTCACTCATATAATTTGACCGAGTCGATATTTTCAAAAAATCTGAAAAAAGTTCGAGAGGTCACTCAGTAGATGCATGCCTCAAAATATTGAACTTGCAGATCAAATACCCAATGTGAAACCCACAGGTACACAATGAAAAGGCCGTTTTTTGCATGTTTTTGCGCCCCCGCCGAGCACCATTTGAATATGTAGCCCCAATGACCTTTGCCCCCCATGTTTGCACCTGTGACGCATATTATACAAAAAAAACCGCATCCCTCTATCTGTAACCGTTTTGGCTCTAGGGGGAGACCTTAAAAAAGGGGGTCCACCTATGTGTTGAAGATTTGTACAGTCCGAAGTTTAATATGATGCAAAATAATCTTCACTGTAGAAAATTTGATTTGTACGCGCTCCAAATGAAATCTTGATGAAAGAAAACATAAATACCGCTTTCCCTTTGAAATTAGAAAATGCAATCATGACAATATTTCATTTCCATTCTTTATTTCCAGAGGTCTTCGTCGCTAAAATAAAGTGAAAAAATTCCGACGACAAAAATTAAAACAGCAGAAAATACTTACTGCTCCGGTACACAACCATATAGGCCAGTAGACGTCATGAATTGACACAAGTAGCCAGGTCTGTCCGATGCGAAAAGTCGCCGATTGTGGGGTTCTTGTTCATCTATTAATTAAGAAACTAATGAAAATTTGGCATTTGCAGCAAACGAATATTAGAATAGCAGAAGTTCAATATCAACAATTCGAATCAAGAAAGTTTTTTCAAACTACTGACATCAATGCTCAACAATGTCTTGCAAAACAGTGCTTCGAACAGAAGGCTTCGTCATCTCCATAGGCCATACATCACTTATGACAAAAGTTCATTCATAATCAATTTCAGGAAAGTTTGGAAGCTTCGATTTTCGAAAATCACTTTTCTGGTATCGAAATGTCAATTTTGCATTTTTCAGCTTCAATTGATATACAATATTTTGGATATTTTCAAAAGATCTGGAACTCCAATGGAACTTTTAATGTTAGAGGGATCGAGGTAAACAAAGCACATTCATGGCCCATTTTCCAGAAGGTCGAGTAGAATACTCCACGGAGTAGTCTAATCCAAGGAGTAGCCACTCCCCGAAGTAAGCTAATCCATCGACTAGCTACTCCCCGAATCAGGCTACTCCGCGGATTTTCTTTTTTGGCATTCCAGAAAGTGGAGCAGTGGCGAAGTTCGTAATCCATGGAAAAAAAACAAAAAAAAGGAAAAAAATCGTCACATTTTTCACAATGGATTTCTGCTGTTCATCGTGGGTTCATCGATTTTATTACTTTACTCTACAAGACCACTTTGTCGACTTTTTCTCTGCAAGACCACACTTTCTCAACTTTATCGATTTTTCTACATTCGTTGTATTATTTTCTGCCAATTTACATAATTTGAGACTTGTGAAATGGGCAACAAAAATCGAGGTGAGAATTTTTCAGAACTTGAAATTAATTTTCCAATTGAATCCGTCAAAAGTCGAAAGAATGTTATCGAAAATAAAAAGGAGGACAGTTTGGTTAATAGGACAAAAATCGGAGTGGGTCAGCATTGAGAAAGACTTCCAAGAAAATTCAGTGTCAGGCTTCCATGCGGCTTTGTTGAATTTTCTAATTCATTATGCAAAATTCCTATCAATCCATGCACTGTTGCTTTATTAAATCGATATCGTAGTCGGAAGTCAAAATCACTACACATTTCGAATGGATCTGATCTTCGAAAGAGAACTCCTGGAATTTTATTTGCATGCACGTTTTCCTCGTCCAAATTTCCCAAAAAATCGATGAAGTCAACGACTTCCATAGTTATAGAGTTATAAATCAGTCTTATCCACCGACAAGAAAAAACGTTTTTTTAGTCCACTGTTTCCACTCTACTTTCTGGCATACCGAAAAAAGATAATCCACTGATTACTCTGCTGCTTAATCCGTGAATTAGCTTATTCCGCTTCCTGGCATACCGATTTATTCTACTCTTCTCTTCAGTCCTCTTTCTGGAATGCCAACTGGAGATAATCCAGGAAATTATCCGCCAATTACTCTACCGAGTAGGCTACTCCACCTTCTGGCATACGAGCCCATATTTTTGAGTGATCAGAGGCTTCTGCTGCAGATAGCAGTGCATACATGTACAGAATTTCATGGGCCACAGTAGTCCAAAATGGGAGGAAAGGATTATGTGCTATTCCAAATCGCTGCCCTTACAATAGTCTATTTTTTCAAGTGAGCCTCGGCGCGCAGAAAGATATTCATACGAATAGTAAACTACCTGCGTACGGACGCCTTTTTCTCTCGAGCTGCCTGTAGCAGTTGGCAAATAGATAAAAAAAAAATTTCGGCCTACGATGCAGGTTTACCGTTTGCTTACCGATTTACTTATATTCCGAGGCCCATCTGAAAATGAATAGACTAGAAAGGGCGTTTTGTTGTTCACGTTTAAGTCACCAGCTGGCTAAAAAGTAGTGTCCTGCAACTGCTTTTCTAGCATCATTTTCCTAAATGTCCATGAAGAGGGCAGGGTTTTATTAACATGTTGTACTGCATTCATTTTGAAATTATAGACGCAGCGTGATCATGAAATTAAATTGACACGGGAAAAACTTGTAAGACTTATTACTGTAGTGAACGAAGGAAATTTCCCGTCCACAGCGGTAAACTGAACAATCAAAAATTTCATCCTATATGGTCAAAATTTCTCGAGTAGCACTCAGGTGTCAATTACAGTTCTATGCTACAGCATAAAGTTTTCCACTTCGTGAAAATCGTTTATCAAATTGAACCTACTTTTCGATTCTCGGACCGTCTCTCGTTTCAAAGTAAATAGACTATACTCGATTTACTGTAGGATTTTTAATTCAAAATGATAGACGCAACGATAATCAGAAATTAGGTTCAATTTGATATACAATTTTCATTTAGTGGAGAACTTTATACTGCAGTAAAACGCTAAATTTCTTCATAAAAATTGGGAAATGCCAAAGTCTTGAAAAAACAGCATGCTGATGTATTGTCGATTTGGACAGCCCAGTGTTGATACCTGTGTTCTACTCTAATTTTGACCGCTCAAAGGTTATTGATGGAAATTTCCAGCTGTTCTGTTTGCCGCTCTCTGACCAAAAATTTTTTCCATTGATTACAGTAATAAGCTTACTAGTTTTTTTGTATTGAACTTACTTTCATGAGATCATTGCATCGATCATTTCAAAATGAGCAGAGTATAGTGCGGATTACTATTATAGTCAGTTTTTTTCCAAATGAGCCTCTGGAAGAAAAAATATTCTCATGCAAATCCCTACCTACAGTTCTTTGGACATTTTGCATTTGGAGGCTCATTTGAAAATGAATAGAGTATAATGATTAATTTTCTTTTATGAACTGATTTATTAATAACGTCAATATGTTGTTCTATAGCCTGCTTTTTACAAAACGCTTCAATTTGGGAAAAAATGATGTGTATGAGCACAGTGGTTTCTTCATCTGCAAATTCCTTTCTCCACTTTTCGAGTCCCGTTAAAGTAAACAGACTAGAGTATATCAACTATACTCCGTTAATTTCGAAATGATCGATGCAGTGAGGTCGCAGCTAAACTTTCATCAAAAATTATATGGAAGGTTGACTCTATTCAATAAATTTTTTAGTAATGATACAGACTCATTGATGATCACTCTTTCCAATTATTTTCATGTGTAACCAAATCATCATATTCATATGACCGGAAGAGTAAAATAACGATGCGAGTAAGGCTGCATTTGTCGAAACTACAATCGTTGTATCGATCATTTCAAAAGGAATGGATTATGGTATTTTTTTAATACCAGATCCTGGTCGGCATCGAAATTGATCTCGATCTCTTCAAGTTAAATCGAAAGTTTTCGGAAAATATAACATTGCTCAAGTGCAATTCTTTCTAATGGAATTGAGGCCAAGCAGAGGAACAAAAGTGGCCTTATGTCATCAGTAGATTCGTATCGGTTGCAATCCAGTATTTACAGCCGTTTTGAAATATGCAGAAATTGACTTACAAAAACGCTGCAAGTGAGAATACTGTGATAGTGTTTTTAGGCTCTACCCTCATAAAGCAAAGATGATACCCATAGAAAAAAGAAAATAGAACCGATTCAACACAGTGATAAAAACCAACATTTAGGAAAAGCATATGCATTAGGAACATTTACCCGCTGTTCCTCTTTTTCCATATCGCAATAGATTGGGACCGGCTCGACCGTACCTTGAAAGTGCCGCGGGAACACGGTAGTTCATCGCACGTGAAAAATTCAGCAAATCTATGCATAAGATTAAAAATAGAATGCACAGACGCGTTTCCATAATAGAATTTTCAGTTGCCGCTTTCCTCTTGGATTGCCCAACTTCAACGCCTGGAATTAATGAAAATACAGAACTATAGGGTACTTACCAAGTTTCATTTCGAATGAAATTCAAGAGTGATGTGATGTCAAAAGTTTCCTTCCAGGTATGATGCCAGAAGTTTCCTAACACTTATCCGATCTAATGTACTGTTGTTTAACAAAGACAGGTCCATAATATTTGAATGAAGATTCTATAACGTATGACGAGAATTCGCTCATCTCTAACTGTTTGCTGAAAAATTACAAAATTAACTGAAAAGTTTTCTTTTCAGGCTGTTGTTTTCTGTTCAAAATGTTGTTATACTTTGTTCAAACTGAAACCGACGAGTCTTATGATTCGAATTGTGATTGCGCAACGCTTTCACCCGTATGCGGCTATGTTGAAAAAGTGACAAAATCTTCATGAAGTCGATATTCCTTTAAACTCAGATTAGAGCTTTAAGGATTGTGGTACAGTCGAAGCTGCAACAGCACCAGAGATTACTGCATCATTCATGGCACTCAATACGGAAAGATTGATAAAATTTTTAACAATGTCACATCAAAACAACTCTGGGATCAGAACAGAAGTTTCGAGTTTTCTTTTTAACCTAGAAATCTCTGTTTTTATTAGTCAATCAGTGTCATTTGATTATATGGCTAGAAACAAAATTAACTGAGAAGAAATATTCAAGTGCTTATTTTTTATCTGGTTAAATCGGAGTATAAACTTCGGAGCACATTACTCGGAAATTGTGAAACTTTGAAAAACTGGCGATGAACATTCTACACCTTTTATAACATTGAAAAGTTCAAGGAATTATACAAAAATTGAAAAGTATCATGCGGTAAAATTTGAAGAAATCCGGCCAAATTCTAATCAAGTACTCAATTTACGCAATTGAGCGAAGGTTGGCTCGAAACAACAGTGGTTTATTATACTCAATAGTAACTGTAGCCATGTGTATTAAGCTTCATCCAAGAAACGACAGCATAAGCGATTTCAATCTGGATTTTTTCTAGAAAGATTGCTTCTAGTGATTCACTTCTGAATTTCTGATCACTTGACCTAGTTTGCCCGATAATTTAAATAAATACAAAGATCACATTTGTGACCAATTGATGCAATGCAAATATCATCAAGTATTCTGTGTAAAGAACCATGAAAAATATCAGTGATATTTAAACGAAAACGCTACGCTTAGATTATACAATAGACACTAAAAATCTTATTAAGGAGTGGAAAACTCAAACTACCATTTTCATTGTTGTGATACGATGAAAATCCGAACTTTGCCTTTCTCGCTCCAATTAGTGTTGCTTGTGCTTTGATCGAAGCTGTATTATATACTAATAGAGAGCAGAAAATATAAATTTTCGCCCTTATTTTTCGAATGAAAGGCTACTAATTAGCTTAATAAGACAACGAGAAAACACAATTTTCTCACGAAAAATAATGATGCAAATAAATTTGCTTGTGAAGAGACCATCATATTTATATGACCAGAAAAGGAAAATCTCGATACCCCAAAACATCAATTCTGAAGAGAAAAGTGGAAAATTGAGAAAATTTCGTGGAAAAATCTTAATTAATTAAGGGACTGTATGGCCAATTCCCATTTCTAGATAGTTAAAAAAAGAACTGACGATGGTCGAATAGATTTAATGTTTTTGGGGCTGAGAATACGGGAAAAAACATCGACTGAGATTAGAGGTAGAAAGCGGACTATGTCTAAATTGAAGAAAATTGCACAATTACAGTATGCTAGGAAAAACGAATAGCTTTGCGGAGAAAACAAGATTCTGTCCTTCGCAGAAATTCTGTGGACTGAAGCAGTCGGAAGAATTTTTATGCTATGCAAAAAATTCTAGGCCCATTAGAAATTACTGTAAACGTCATTACTTCCAGTACTGAGCTCACTCTTCTGAATAATGACGAAATTAGAGTGCTACTAAAACCTTGGATAACTGCTAATGCATGTGTATTAAACACCTAAAAACAATTACAGCGGGGTTTACGGTCGAGATCTTTTGAACTCAGAATGTGTGGAAAAAACTAATCCAGTTAAATCTGATGTTGATGAAGCAACAAATTTAAGACACTGTAGTAAATATAATTACCTCGAGAGGATAATCTACGGATTTTTCCAAATACTATGTACAAAGTCTCCGAATAGATAACTGGGCTTACAAGTTTGTCATTCAAAAATTACTCATCCGCACGGAATAGGAATTGGAAATTTCAAATCTTTAAAGCTTCCTTCATTATGTTTGAAATGTAAGAAAATCAGGTTCATAGAGGGAATAGAGGGAATATATGATTAAAAATACAAAATGAAACAAAATCTACAAAAATATGATAAATGACTATTTTGTTGTATGCTTCACAGTTCAACTGTATGCCATTCGGTACCGGCTGAGGTGACTTCGGTAACAGATGATTTGGTCCCCAGCACCAGATCAAGATTTATTCAAGAACTGATTTAATGGAATGTTGAGAACAAAAATGGAAACATATGAATACTTTTCAACAGTTTTTTACCGAAAACTTTTCTAAGACCTATTGAATAAAGCCCTATTCAGAAGTGAAAAATACTAGGATTTATGTCGCTAACAATCGGCGACAGTCGGCGACTGCACTTCTGGATTGGGCTTAATGTTCTAACGATGAGATTATAGTTGGAAAGCTTACTCCCATAACATTGTTCCACCCGACTGCAATATGTTACGGTCAGTTCCGAACAGACCCTAGACTCACCGTTTGAACATACATAGAAAGAATTTCCTTGACACAAAACAAAGGAACTTTTACCAGACTGATCTTGCAATGGTACCCAGATGATAGCAGAGTGTTACTGATAGCACTGGTGCATACATATTTTGATGATTAAATTTGCAGCATGTAGATTTTGAAAATGTCAGAAAGTTCAGTAAAATTTCAGCATTTACTTTCTTTACAAGGGTTTAGTATTTATAATCTTGATTTTCCGCAGTATCTGACCCAACATTCACACTACAGGCATCTAAGTATCTGTCAGAGTTCTTATACTGAAGTATGTAATGCTTTTAAATTATAGAATTGGGAGTAATTGTATGTTTTAACTTTAATTTTAACGAGAACAAGCAGGAATAAAGTTTTTTTTGTCCTTCCTGTCCTTCCATTTTGTTCTCAAGTATGTGAAGATCTCCTACCATACGCATTCTGAATAACCAGTTCATGAGCAGAATCAAGATCCGATTTTGAAAAAAATCGAGATGTCATCTCGAAAAAAATTAAGAGCCCATCTTGAAAAAAGTCAAGACCCCATGCTTAAAAAATCAAGATGCGCGGCACATCAAGAGATGAAAATTCCTGAAACTAGCCAATCAAAGGCGTTGCTCCGCGTCTCATGTTTGTACTAGATGAGCCAAAAAAAACGACCGGCCTTCGAATGGGCGAAGCTTTGATGTGAGGGCCAAGTTTTATGCTCCTAACCTTTATGATTTTTCCATAAACAGAAATTTCGTGAAAGTGATCATTAAAAAAAAGTAAAAGTTGTGAAATCAAATTAAAAGTTGTGCTATTGTGAAAAAGCTTTGTGAAGTTGTTTGCACACAAGAATATTTAAGAATCACTTAGATTTGAAATTTTCACGTGATAGTCATCGGTTTCTTGATTCAATATAGGCAAAAGTTCGGCAAAATGAAAAAAAAATTATTTGGGAAAAGTCGACGTTTAGTACTTTTTCAAGTATTTGAGCTCTCTGGCTGAAACTATATCTGCGTTCCGCTCCAAGTGTCACCTTCATTCTAAAGCGTTATTCAAGCATTCAGATTGCAAAAATTTTCGAAAAATGGATTTTGACCGCTTAAAGTTTGGTGATAATATTTTTTGCCAGATTTCATCTATTAAGCGTAGAACTTGATGAATTTTGAAAATTTTAGGGTCATTTTTGTTGCAAAGCGCCGATTTTTTTGAATTTTGACCGTTTTTATCTTTTTGAACAGTTCCCCTATTTCACCTACATACAATTAATCAAGCTAAGCAAATCATTTTTGTAGAATTCAGAATGCTGATTTCAGAAAAGGATATTCAGAATCCATCAAACGCTGGCCGGATTTGTGTCGTGCTTCGCTGTCACGATTTTTTGAATTTATAATGTTTAGTATAACTATACGATTATTATGCAACGAATTATCGTGTCAACATGTGTGAAGTCCGAAAAATTCCTGAATTTGACAATTTTGCATTATGCGTCCCTTGGGTTCAAAAAAAAATTTTTTTAGAGAAAAAAACGAAACTCTTGGCCGCTGTGAGAAACAGCGCTTCCACAATGATTGGGGCAAAGGGTGTTGGACATTAGGAAATTGCCGGAAATCGCGTTTTCATGGAAAATCGCTGGAAATCGCAATTTAATTTCTCATAATGCAATACGGTGCCAGAATTTTTTGTAGTTTCGATTGAACCAGAAGCACTATTGAAGTTTTCGGGATATAAAGGTTTTCGATTTCGGGGAATTCGATGGATGCGGTCACTTTACACAAAAAATTATCCTGAGTGTAAACAAACGTATTTCCGCGAGTTTTAGGAGAAGGGGTTTCTAACCATGGGGTATTCAATAGATGCAGTCACTTTACCATACATGCACAGCATAGAAATTATGCTGGGGGTCAGCCAGGACAGGGGGTGGAATACAATTTTTTTCGTTCCTAATAATGAAAAAAGGTCTTAGAAAGGCCTTTTAACGTCCAAACAGCATATTTTCACAACTATATTAGTCAGATATGAGAAATAATTTGCTTAGACAGCACTTTTTGGAGTTTTAATGTTACTAATTTGGAATCAAGTATGCTTTGTTTAGAAAAATTGTTAAACTACAGCATCATTCCCATTTTTATGACGACTTTCTCTTCTCTCTTGCTGATTTTCCTTCGTCAACTTCGCAATCATAGCTAATTGAGTCAAATCTGCTGGGGGTCAGCAAGAATCTGCTGACGGTTAATAAAAATCTGCTGGAGGTCAAAACACACCCCACGTTCATGTATGCACTTTACCCAAAAAATTGTCCTGTATGTAAACAAAAGTATTTCTGTGATTTTTTGGGCTGAGTGATACTTGACCATGGGGAATTCGATGGACGCCGTGATTTTGCACAAAAAATTATCTCAGGTGTAAACAAACGTATTTCTGCGAATTTTTGGCGGAACAGGTTTTCAACCGTGAGGAATTCAATAGGCGCGGTCACTTTACACAAAAAATTCAGCCTTTGTGTAAACAAGCATGTTTTCGTGATATTTTGGTGGAAGGGGTTTTTGACCACGGAACTGAGAATTCAATAGATGTGATCTTTTTACCTAGCACTTGGGATAATTTTTTTTGTGACGTGACTACATCCAGCAAATTCTCCATAGCTGAAAACCTCTCAAAAAATGGCAGAAATACATTTGTTTACACTTGGGATAACTTTTGTGTAAAGTGATCACATCCATTGAATTCTCTGTGGTCGGAAACCCCTTCTACCAAAATATCACCAAAATACGCTTGTTTTCCCCTGGGATAATTTTTTGTGTATAGTGACCAAATTCCTTGAATTTCCTGCAGTCGAAACCCCATTTCACCAAAAAACGACAAAAATACGCTTGTTTACACCCAGGATATATTTTATGTGTAAAGTGACCACTAGTATTGAATTCCTCATCGTTGAAAACCCTTTCCACCACAAATTCACGGAAATACATTTGTTTACACTCAAGATAGTTTTTTGTGCAAAATGATGGCGTCCATCGAATTCCCCATGGTCAAGTATCACTCAACCCAAAAAATCGCAGAAATACCTTTGTTTACACACAGGACATTTTTTGTGTAAAGTGACTGCATCTATTGGATCCCCATGGTCAGATACTCCTTCTCCCAAAACTCGCAGAAATACACTTGTTTACACTCGAGATAATTTTTTTGTGTAAAATGACCATATGTATTGAATGCCCACCTTAAAACCTCGAAAATCAGAATAATACTACTGGTTCAATTGAAACTGCAAAAAATTCCAGCACCATGGTGCATTATGATAAATAATCGCGATTTCCAGTGATTTCCAACAATTTCCGAAGGTCAAACACCCTTTGCCCCAACAGGGATTTATCAGACTTTCTTCAATCATAAAATTTGACCAAGTCGATATTTTAAAAAATCTGAAAAAGCATTTGAGAGGTCACTTGGTAGATGCATACCTCAAAATATTGAACTTGCAGATCAAATACCCAATGTCAGTAATAAGGCCTGCCTGTATAGGTCGTATGGTTAAGCATATTCCTATCTTTTGTGAACCACCTATAATTTGTCATTTTTGGTCGATTTATAGATCCTATGGTAAGCATATACGCATGATTTTTTCATCGATTTATAGGTCATATAGTTGAGCATGCAGGTTCAAGAGTTACCATAATATTAGAATTAGGGTAATATTCGAATTATGGTAATAGTAGAGTTAGGGTAATGGTTGTGTTACTGTAGATGGAAAAGGAAAATTGATGTCAAACAAAAAATGGAAAAAAGAAAATTAAAGTGAACAAAAAATGAAAAAAGAAAAACTAAAGTGAACAAAAAATGGAAAAGAAATAAAAACAAAAAAGTAAGCATGTATAGAAAATGACTTCGTCCATGGGCAGAGGAAGTCTCTCAAAAATTTGCACCCCCGAACCCCCTTAGACAAAAGGGCACAGCCTGCAGGTGTAAATATAATTGGAGGTCCCATCCCTGAATGATCATTCCAGTCAGTAATTGTCAGATTGGACAGATTGGTCAGTAATGGTCTGTTCTATAAGTAAAATCTCCAAAAAGTCTATACATGATGAAACATCATTCCTACAGGTTCATATGTATAAAGTCGATTGCTTGTGGAAAAATGACCAAAAACAATCTGTTATAGAAAAAATGACCAGAATGAGCCTGGTATAGAAAAACATGTAGAAAATTTGGAGATCTTGTGGTGTTCAAAAAACCTTTACGTAACAAAAGAAAAAATGTTTAAATCAATGTACCAATTTTGTTTTATTGTGAAATAATAATTTAGTCCAACCATAAGGAAATGTACAAAAATTACGTTTCAAAATACATTTATCATACTACCATACATGCACGTGGAGGGGTTTGGAGGGTGTTGACCCCCAGCAGATTTTTATTGACCCCAGCAGATTCTTGCTGACCCCCAGCAGATTTAACTTTTCCAGCAATGATTAAGAAGATGACCAAGGAAAATGAGCAAGAGAGAAAAAAATTCGTCATAAAAATGGAAATGAAGTTGTAGTTTGACAATTTTTCTAAACAAATCATACTTGATTCCAAAAAAGTAACATGGAAACTTAAAAAAGTGCTGTCTAAGCAAATAGTTTCACATATCTGACTAATATAGGTTGAAGAATATGCTGCTTGGATGTTAGAAGACATTCTGAGACCTTTCTTTTCATTATCAAGAACGAAAAAAAAATTTTGTATTCCACCCCCTGTCCTGGCTGACCCACTGCAGAATTTCTATGCTGTGCATGTATGTATACTACCCTAAATTTTCAAAGTTTTATGGGTAACAACTTCACGATCTTGCTGGTGCTCAATGTGAAGAATGTGTACATTTACTTCTTCTTGTCCCTTGTTTCTTACAAAAGCAAAAACCATTCATCGTAGTGAATAAAAATTAACTTTTTTCATCATATCTAATGACAGAGTAATCCCTCGAACTTTGATGACATGATGAAATTGTTTGGTAGATGAGTTGTACATTCTGTAAGCGTAATTCTTAGGCCCTCCACTAACAAACTCTGTAATGTAAGATCCAGGGCCATATTCACATAGCTTGTTGGTCATTTTGCCCAAACTTCATCCTGTCAGTACTTGATATTGTTGTTTGTCAACTGTTAACAAATAAATAATACTGTCCCTATCAAAATACAATACTCAACTTTTTAATCACTCGATGTAAGAATATAACTTCAGTCTAGCCTGGGCAGTAGTATAAGCTGCTATAACAAGGTTTGTATTACCCATAACCTTGACAAAGTCATCCTGTTGACAGTAGGTTGTTTACACCAGTTGCTCATTGATTAATCTGACATTTTTAATAATGTTGACAACATTCATCATGAGTTCAAAATATTCTTTAGGTGCATTGTATATAATAGTCTTATCCATATTGTTTCATTGATCAAACTAAAAAACATGAAATAAGTATGCAAAATAAATACAAAAATTATGCAAAACTACCTTTCCCCAAAATGAATTTAGCATCAATTTGGCTAAAGCCCTCTTTCTAGGATTTTTTGAAATTTTTGAAGGATCCAGTGAAATGTTCTCTCTGTTGTAGACTTCCATTTCATATTCCCGTTTTTGCTCACCAGTCTGAACTCTAGCAGGGTAACCTTCACTTTCCTATAAAAACCCGCAATCAAAATTGACTACACTTTAAGAATTATAAAACTTACTAGTTTCATTTTCATGAAAGTGTTAACGTATTGAGTGAACAACCCACCATCAGGGTTCCTGGTTGGATGATATTGTTCAACATTACCATAATGCCAAACTTCAAAAATCTTGAGGATCCAAAACAGAAAATGAAAATATTTGCATACAAAAGGCAAATTATTATTATTATTACAGTAAAAAAATACCTTATATCCTTTCATGACCTTCAGTATTAAAACATCTAATATTTACCATACTGGGTTGACCTAACTCGAAAAAATTATCGGCAACAAAAGATGTATTTGTTATACCCCCACCACCAATCTGAAATGGTTAATAAATTTCTTCTTCATTAGAACTGTGCAGTGTATGAGTTTTGTACTGTTCATTTTCATAATCATCATCATAATCTGAACTAGTTCCTTCTTCTTCATCAGAAATATCATTATCGAGTGTTTTTTCTTCTTCTTCTTCCTAGGAAGTAATATCCTCAAAGGCCTCATATGCAACCAAAGCATCTTCATCAGAAGTAATATCCTCTAAAATTTTGATAGGTATATCGTCCTTGTCCAAAGTAATATCCTCATATATAGGTTTCATTATAAAGATTATTGAAACTAGAAAAAACTAGAAAACACAACTATTTACCATAATTTTTACAGTAATAATGAAAAAATATTTTATAGATAGCAAAAACTATTGATTCTACAGTAGAGTTTTAATTATTGTTTACGACCCTGTTGCAGTAGCTTTTCTTTTTACAATGAGAAAGCTTTAAAGACTGCTATAACTCATGCCCACATAGCCCTATCATTTCTTTAGCTTATTTTACTAGCATATAACCAGTTGAAACACCTGTTTTACTGTACAACTTTAGTATTTTTGTTTTGATTCTTAATACTATACAAGAACTGTAATAGTTGTTTATAACCCTATTGCACCATGTTTTCTTCTTATGGGGAAAAGCTTTAAAGACTGCTATAACTAATGCGCACATGGCTATACCATTTTTCTAGCTTTGACCTTGAAGATTAATATAAAGCACAAACACAATTATTTTCTCTAGCTTCTACATGTAGATGACAAAATAAAGGGCTACTGTAGGACATATAGCCGGAATATTCATCATGCTTATAACCCTGCCTCTTATCTCTAAAATTTTGACCAATTTATACATTCCTCATTTCTATTCATACAAAAGCTACTTGTTTGTTTGTTGTTTTTTTCTCTTTAGCATATCCCTCTATTCAACTCCTGAATACTTATTTTTAAAAATGGAACACCAATTCATGTTGGGCAATAACATGACTTTATTCTTAGTGGTTGAGGGTAAATAGGTGTCAATTTATTTTCGTAATGTTGACCGCAAAACAAAGGAGGGGTACAGTCATCGGTTCAAACTAATTCTACCGCAATACAGTATATTAGGTCTCAATGTCAACATTATTGAAAAGACATTTTCCCATGGAGGTCAATGTGGCATCAACCTTGCATATAAGATGCTGATCGACAGTGATTTGGTTACAGTATGATTTACCAATCTTTTTAATAGAGTGATATGGAGTTTATCTAAAGAAGTGAGTTATATGAATTTTTCTTTGAACAACTGTGAAGACTAAAATGTTTTTTTTCTTTCTTTCAAAGATTAAAATGTTTTTTCTGTAGCAATTTTGGTGTTGGACCAATTTGATACAAAAAATAGCACCAGATATTTCAAATGAGTACAATGCATTAGCAATAAAACATCAAACAACAACAGGAATGATGAAATACAAAACAATCGATGATGGTGATGATAATGATTCAACAAAAATGGCTGGAGAAGGCAATGATATTACAAAAATTGTTGGAGTAGGTGATGCTATGAAAATTGTTGGAGAAGGTAGTGATGCTATGAAAATTGTTGGAGAAGGTGGTGATCCTACAAAAACTATTGGAGAAGGCGACAATGCGATGAAAATCATTGGAGAAGGTGGTGATGCTACTTTAGATCAAAAGACAGTTAGCACTCAAATGACATTTGTTAACAAGCTCTTCATGGACTACCTCAATGATCCAGACTACGATTCATCATCAGATATGAGTTTGCTAGATGCCAAAACCAAACATATTTGTGAACTATGTGTTCTGGGTTTAGATATTCTGTGGTTTTTTGATGAGCAAGTAGTAAAAGGTGAAAAATTGTTTCCAATTATATGTACTGAACTGGCCATACAAAACATTTTTACGGGGTGTATTTTTGACTGTTACTGTGCAAAAGATGTAGGAATTGTTGAGGATCATCAGTGCCCGATGTGTCCATATATAATAATGCAATCATACCAACAGTCGATCATTTGCATGAAAAGATGGGGTTATTATTGACTGTTTTGATTATGTTAGGTGAGGTTCAAGGTTACCATTGTCTTTGCGCTCTTAAACAGATGATTGATATATTTCGCTCTATTCCACTCACAGGTACTGGTCATAAGATTATTAAGGATACAGTAGCTCATTTTATTGATGAAGGCTATCATTATAATTTTGATGATGATATTGTTATCGAAACACTGGGTGAGTTTATTAACCATAAATTATAAGGTTTTACTGACTCACATTATAGTTTTTGTATGCTTAATTAATTAATTAATTAATTAATTAATGTTTGATATTTTTTCATATATCCTTTGCATGTATCTTATTATTTTGGCAAACAATAATCACATGTTACTGTAATACTATTTTGTTTTATTCAATCATTTGGTTTTAATGCTTTATGCCAGTATCCTGTTTTATGTAACTATTAATGTTTTATTCTATTGTAATTTTGTTAATTATAAATAAAAATTCCCTTAAATAAAATCCTTTTAAAAATTGTTCAAGTAAAAAGTGGCTGGTTTTTGTTGAGAATGAGAGAGAGAAAGAAAGAGAGAGAGATGTCAGATGTTGAAGAGTTTCATATATGGAAACACCCATTTAATTGCATAGTTTCTACTCGAACAAAATCAGGAAAAACTCAATTTGTTAAAAAATTAGTAATTTTTGCAAAAGAAATTAATCACCCTGCTCCTGTGAAAATTTATTGGTGTTATTCAGAATGGCAAGAAGCTTACAATGAATTAGTTCAAAAATGTTCTTATGTGGAGTTTATTCAAGGTTCACCTGACTTAGATGAACTTCAAAAAAGTAAAGACACACCTAAACTATTAATTATGGATGATATGATGGAAGACATGAAGAATGATCAATGTTTAACTCAACTTTTTACTAAAGGCTCGCATCACTGGAACTTATCAATTATACATATAGTTCAGAATGCATTTTTTGATGGAATGTGTACCAGTAGAATAAATGCTCAATATTTAATTCTTTTAAAAAATCCTAGCAATAGATTATAAATTTGCACACTGGCTATAAAGTATATGGTTTCTAGTCTTCACAATATGTTTTACTCTGAAAAATTCTTCACTCAATTGAGGTAAATAACCTTTGTCAAACACACTTCTATGTTTACTAATTCGCACATAATATCCTATATCAATCTTAGACTTTCTAGTGTATAAGCTTTCAGGGTAGAGTCTATGCCATATAATTTTTTCGTTAGAATAAACCACATTAATAGGTTTTTCCTTATTTGATCTATGAATAAAGTGATTATAGTTGGAAAAAACTGAGAGTAAAATATTGATCCATTTATAAGTGGTAAACTCTGTAAAATATTTAAATAATTCAGTTTCTAAAGTTCTATTAAACCATTCTACTATTGAACATTTAATGTCTTCATTTGGAGAAGTAAAAAAATGTATATCATTAGCTTTCAATAATTTTTGAAAATCTTTGTTGACAAATTCTTTTCCTTTATGTCTGCGCATTCTCCAAGGGATTCAACCTCTTTTTAAAATATTTTGAAAAGCATCACACACATTCTTTGCATGTTTTGATTTCAATGGTTCAACCCATGCGTATTTACTTAATACATCTATACATGTAAACATAAATATATATCCATGGTTAAAATCTGCTAAAGAAGACTTATCTGCCAAATCAATTTCCCATTGTTGATCCATAGCTGTAACATAAATACGGTTACATGAAAAATTTTTGTTGACTTGTTTATGTAAGGTATTCTTGTTTTGAGAGCCAATCTTTAACATTTTTACGTGTAATTGTTTTATGGTGTTTTCTAGCTTCAACATATAATTTTTCAATTCTAGAAAAAGCTGTAGAATTTCCAAGTAAATTTTTGTATAATTTCGAAAGTAAGGTGTTCATCACTCTAGTACAAAGGAGTATACCATCTAAGTGCTCTAACTTTTCGCCATATCTTCTTTTCTGTCAAGTTTCCTTTATTAAAAAATGAATCGTCTTTGATATCTTCTTCCACACTACTTGAAAATAAATCAATACCTTTCACGAGTGGTTTATTCAACCACTTGACACTACTAACTGCCTGATCATGTGATTCTTCCGGAGGTGTATGGTAGGAGAGTTTCCGAGGTAAAGTGAATAACATTTTAGGTAAAGGGTTTCCTATAGCCTCTAAGGGTACATTATGTTTTTTCAAAGCATTAGCAAATTCGTCTACTCCAGCCAGTTGCATAATTTTTGAGCGTTTACGTGACAAATCATGTAATAAATAAATAATATGTGATCCTCCAATTATTTTCCATCAATTAATACTTCACCTTGCTTGTTAACATTTATACTTGGGTTACGTCGCACATGTTCCAATAATAATGATGCTGATTGTTTAAACTGTTTACGAATACCACTAAGTAACTTTTCATCATTCAACCAATTTTTTTCTTTTTGTTTCAAATCATCACTATATTTTTTATCTTCATTATCATCAATAACTTTTTGTTTTAAAATCACTGTAGAGGGTTGAGCCTTTCCATGTTCAAAAGTTAAATATTGTGAAAATAGTTGCGAGTAAATTTTGTATTGTTCTTCGGGTGTTAATGTATTATCTTTCAAAATGCGCTCTAATTCATTACGATACATGTCAACTTGCTTAGCTATACCTGTCTTTTCATTTGCACTTGTCGAAGAAGTGAAAAAAGCCTGAGAGTTATTCAACTTATTCAGAACCTCATGAGGTATAAGAGCAAATTTACAAGCAAATTTCATTCTATAACAATTTCTCTGTAACAAAACTTGCTAATGTAGATGATAAAGTGGGTAGTACTAGAGGTAAAAATGCTCCACCACTTTGAACAATTCTTGTGCATTTATTACATAAGTCTTTTTTCTTGTTTTTTTCATGTCTTGATACTAAACCTCTAAGCAATAATTTATGTTTCGCCAATTTCTTTTTTAAGTTTGAATTAATAGGATCAAAATGTTCAAACAAATTTTGCATATACAACAGATCAAATCAGGGCAAGAATGTTGAAGAAAAGCACATCTTTGAACACAATTTGAATTTTTCAACACATTGAGCTCGTGAATATATTTCTTTAACCTAGAAGCCATACAAAACAGACCGTACAGTACAGAAAAATATTACAATAATGACCAAATGTTAAATGAACATTGAAATATTTAATGTTTTACATTAAGATAGTAATGAAGCTTCATTTTGTATAATGATATTCAACTCTTTGCGTCTAGAAAAAGCGCACAAATTATTCATACTCATAAAAAACAGTTTATGAGTTGTATCTAGCTTTAAAAAAAGATATTCTACAAAAATAGCGGGAGGTTCGATCATATCCAATTCCATCAGTAATAATTTAGTAAAACACCAAAATTGTGTAACTTTTTTACATCCCATGGGTAAACCAACTTCAAGACGTAAATGATTGCCTGCCTTAGCTATGTCTTTGTAAAAAATCTTGGCTTCGGGTGAGAAACGAGTCCAAAACAAATCAGCTATCTCGCATTTCTGCTTGTTGGTTAGTTTTTTACCTTAAAGAAAAAATAATACTATAGTTTAATAACTAGATGAATAGATATAAAATTTTTACAATTTACTTTATTTTGCACCATTCTGACAAAAACTTCAAATGCGGCTGACATTGTAATTGTCACAAACAAACAAACGAATTATAGAAAAATGACCAACCTCTTCAAAAATTTCGACTAGACTGGTGAAGGGTAAAATATTTTTTCATGACTATGTAATAAATCTAGGGTATCACTATATCCTTATCTAGTTCCATTGATGTACAAGTTTTGAAATTTACTGGTACGACTACAACAAGAAAATACGACAGGATTGAAAATATATATTTTGAAACATGCTCGTTATTGCATAAATTGCCCATCATTCTGAGGACAATGTAAAATTTTTTCTACATAATGTAGTAAGGGTGTTATATGGAATTTATAATTTTCCCATAATAATTTCCAATCAGTAACATTTTTTGTATTTGGTATCGTAAAATCCGTTAACAGTTTCTCCATTTTCATAAAATTGAAAAGGGTATTGTACCCATACAATAAAAACAGCTATAAAAAGAATCACAGTGAGAGTATTAAAAAATGTATTTACTGTATATCATATGCCTAAAATAATAGGATCCGACTAACATGTATAAAGTTTTTTGTAAAAATGATGAATCATTTAGGTGCATATAAAATCATATGATCATTGTCTTTTAAAGTTTTAAAAACACGTCTGACTGGGTGGGGTTTCTCTCTCAATCACAGGAACATGAACACTATTTTATCGCCCAACTTTTTCTCAGACACGGATCTCACAGAGAAAATCATTGTTAATGAACTAGAATTCAATCAAATCAGTGAATTATCGAAACTCTTTCCCCCAGAGAATGTTTTTTCATACATATTTCCTGAGCAGTTTCAGACTTTGGAAATCTTTGCCTATGCAAAGTTCATAAGCCTGATACTTTTGAATCGAAAAAAATATATTACAATCATAGTTTTTTTAGCATTTTACAAGCCATGGCTTGTTGGACTGACAAAATGGCTTGTAGAATTTTTGTCCAACAAGCCAAAATGGCTTGTCAAAATTTTTTGAGTCATGTGTTTCATCATATCGGATACAGAAATGATGCATTTTTGTGCATTTTAGAAGGTCATAATCTCAAAATTTTCTGGTGCTCCGCGCCGGTTATAACTTAAATTATTTATTTCCTAGCTCAGGCGCGGCTTCTAACATGTCTACCTTCACTTATCATTTAATCTTTAATAGTTTTAATCATCTTAAAAGTATTATCTCATCTTTTAATTAGTAATCTTCAATATTTCATCTTGATATTTAATGAAGATTCACATTTTTCCCTTGACACATTTTTTGAGAAAGATCAATACGTCAAGTCTGTAAACTTTCTGAAGCGAGTATTCCTTTCTTAACGTAAAATCAATTTAAAAGCTTCATGGATGTAGTTTTCGGAAATTTCTACTCTTCTTACTCATATCTTTTCGGCCAAGTTCATGAGAGTGTGTGAATAAATTAATGGTTTTAAAACTTTTCAAACATAAAATTCTAGAAATTACGACTTTTGAACAGAAAATTCGAATCTAATTTTCCAAATAAGTGTTTGGAAAACTGATTTTCCAACATCCCAGAATGTCAATACCCAAAAAATTTTACGGCGTTTCAGGCAGGAAAGATTAATAGCTTCTTTGGGCTCTCACTTGTCATCATAGAGGATTTAACTGCCGATTTCTCATGTAATTCAAAGTCATTATGTTCTTGGATAGTTTGCTCGAAAATTTGTTCCACAATGCTTGTAGATTTGACTTCGATCAAACTCAGAAATCTCAAAAGTTTCCTGAATTTTAATGAATTAATGGCTCTAAAATGTTATTGAATAAATATTGAATGACATCTCTTTTCTGATCAATTGCCATGATGCTCAATATATATATATTTCTTCAAAAAATAACCTAGCATTGGAATTTATTCATATTATAAAATTTGCTTGTAAAAATTTGGAATGGCTTGTGAAATTTTAGGTCAACAAGCCACTTGGCTTGTGACCCGTAGGTCAAAAAAACCCCTGATTACAATAATTAAATTTGTAACAATTCGTTTTGTTTCATCAATGACTTAAACAAAACAATCACAACTGATTAAGAAGGGGAAAGTAATTTTGGAAAGAAAGGAAATCAAAGTCCAAATTTTAGTATATGTGGATGAGTAGATGAGCTATTTGCCTGCCATTTTTCTCAAACGGGAAAGAAACCAAAATAACAACTTTCAAGTTTAAATTCAGAATTTTCCAAAACATAGTGAAATAATTTTTAAAGAAGCAATCCAAACACATTAATGACCTTGAATTAGATAAGATATCGAATATTAAGGTCACTGTCTGTACACAGTAGTTCAAGATACAAATTAATTTTCTGGGTCTTCAACATTTTGAAGCAGTGGAAAATCTATTTCCAAACATTCATTTCGAGAATTAGGTATACCTAACTTATATGAACATTTAGTTCAAAGATCGGGCATCTATTGTTTGAAAATTTTAGAAATGGTGTTCACATATCCTCAAAAGGTTTGATTGAAGAAGTATGACTCAGGAAGAGTGAAAATTTCTAAAAATTACATGAAGAGGTTTTTGAATTCAACTTATATCAAAAATGGAATTATCGCACGAAGATGTTGAAAAAATTGGGCTGTTGATTGTTCCCAAATAATTTGTCAAGGAAGAAATATGAATCTCTATTGGATATCAAAAAGCAAAGCAGATTAACATACCTGTAAAATTTCCGACCAATTGGGGGGGGGGGGGGGGGGGTAAAACCCCAAGTTCGTTGGGTGGGTCGTCGTACCAAGTTTCCTCAGAAGAATGAGGACTGTCCCAAAAAAGTAAAGAAAGAACCAAAAACTTCAAAAAAAACAAAAAAGCTATTTTTGCCCAATTTTTCTAACATTTGTGTACTAGGTCCCAAGCCTGGAGCCAGGAATTTTTTTCAGGGGGGGGGCTACACGTTTTTTTTTCACTTCATTTACTCTAAAATTGGCTTTTCTGACTTGACTTTCTCTGAAATAAAAAAATCAAAAGCCTTTGCTTTTTTTCAACACTTGAAAAATTTGAGGGGGCCATGCCCCCCCCCAATCCCAACTGCCTACAGACCTGATAGGTCCGACCAATTTGGGTTGGGGGAAGTGCTATGGGAACCTCCCTCCAGAAACTTTTGACCATATGGCTATCCATTGGGTGACCACCCCCAGGATTTACCCATCCTATTGCTAGCCATATGGTAGCTGTAGGGACCCATATACTTTCAGTTGGAAAAATACTGAAAAATGAAATTTTTTGAAGAAAAATGTCAATTTTTGAACAAATAACGGTCAAAAATGTGAATTTTCTCGGCGCATCGCGCCATGAGTACATTCTTTCCGTCTTTTAAGAAAAATATTACTTTTTTAACCATTTTTCGGACTTTTTTTGTGAAAAAATTGAATTTTTTTCCTTGAGAGACCCCTCTGCCCAAAATTTTGGGAATTACTGACCCCCAGCCCAAAAAAACTCGCTGGAACCCCCCCCCAGACCTCAGGGCCCTGTTACATGTACTGTTGGGGTGGGGGGGAGGGTGGGGGAATATCAACAATTAAAACGTAGAATAATGATACGTTTTAGATGATGAAAATTATAGATGAGCACTGATTTTTTCTATCAAAAAACACAACCATTAAAGACTTTTCGAGATGGCTAGTATTTTTTTGAGTCATAAACCGTTTTTTGGGCAGTTTTTCTCATCTTACTCTTCATCAATAGATGAAAAATAGGCTGAGCACAATTTTTACCTATGTTGAGTGCAATGGATGTAGCTTTTTTATTATATAAATTACATACCTGTATGAGGTATGAACAGTTGATAGGGGGGAGGTGGTCAACCCAGAATTTTTAGGTGGGAATTCCCAAAGATCCTCAATGAATAGGAAAAAAGCCAAAAATTCTGGAAACTTTCCCAAAAATAAGTCAAAAAGGCTACTTTTTTCCTAATTTTTTCGTGTTAGTAGTCCCGCCAAATAGGTTAGGGTTTGACCAAATTGGGAAATGCATCCCCTCCAATCACAGATAAGATAAATTACTAAATTTTTGTCTGCGCACAAAAGAAACGCCCATGTTGAGCAGAGGTGGACATGTTGTGGGACAATTTGGTGTATTTGTAAAGTTCGTGTCGTTTTCGAGTAAAGATCGGCAAGTTGAGAAAAGGGAGATCATGATGAGACCCGCGGAGAGGTGTGGCTACGATGTGAAGAAATTGTGAAAACGTTTTTCAGTTGAGATTGTTTGTACTGTAGCCAAGCGGTTGTGTCCTAGCTTGTGTGGAGAGTTTTGAAGTTTGAGGCGGCGATTTTGTACATTAGTAAATTGTGTTTTGAGTGTGTGGTCTAGGATAGCACGGTGTTTTCGCTAATGCCATTTGGGCTTGACAACACTGCCTGTCAGAAAATCAATATTTTTCCACCTGTATTAATTCCTCCAGATCTCTTTGAATGTTTTCTAAAATATACTGTAGCAAAAAATTGTTGAGGAATTTAAGCGCCAGCTCTATCCAACCTTATTTTGTTTAATCATTTGGAATTCTCGAAGAACTGTGTTTCAATGTTCGAGTGTGCTTGTTTTTTAGTTTATAGTGTTCTTATTGTCTGTTTGCTGTTTATTCCGTCAAATACAGCCTTAGGTGGGGAAAAATTTTGGGTGTTCTGCCATTATTTTGTTTCGAATTCGAGAAAGTATTTTTGAAACTCATTTTTACTAGGATAGTTCAGGTCGATGGTGCATTCACTCTGATTTTTTTCTCATGGTCACTGCTGAGGGCTGACCCCTCAAATCTTGCTTTTTGTCAAAAACATTTCGGAAAAGGGAAAAGTATTTTAGGTGCCATTTGGAGAAGAAAATTTTGGGTATGCAAGAGAGAAAAAATATTTAATGCATAAAACAGAGCCAAATGCTAATATTTTCGGCCAGACTTTCATAATTAATATTCTTTATTAATAGCTCAGGAGCAGCTTTCAAGTGTCCACCTCTGCTTACCACAGGCATTTTTTTTCACAAACAATATCCTCATACTCTTGTAAATGGATGGAGGCATTTGCAGGTTTTTTTTGCACAGGCCAGGTTGCAATGTGCAACTTGGGGAAAAATTTTTGTTGCCCAGATAAATTTTCATTTGCTCACTCTAGAATCGATAAATTTACGTAAAATTTATCGGAAAAACCATCGCGAATCAGTTTTCCTGTATTTCATTTGATCCGTGTCGGTTTTAGCCATTGAAACATCAATTTTCTGAGTTATGGAGAGAAAATGAAAAGATTAATATGACTACACTTGAGTAATTTGTTCGGCGCGTAGCGCCTAAAATTTCTCTAGAATTCCAATATTCTAGAATGCTAGAAAATGAATCTTTCTACCTTTTATTTCCCAGACAGAAGGTTTGATTTTTCAGTGAATTTAATAAATTTTCAGTCAGACAAACTAAAATTCAAAAACTAGGCAAGCGACTAAGAATTTGGATCTCTCAACCGGCAATAATTTCTAGCATTGTCGTACTTTCAAAATGTTTCAATCGCATGAAAATCAAAATTTGTATGACGATTGCAAAAAAATTTTGGGAAAATGATCGATTTTCAATCAAATTCGTCAATAAACAATACAGGTTCAAATATTTATCCATCATAATTTGATAATTAGAACCTATAAACACTGACTAGAATGACATTTTCTAACCGCGCACTAGAATAATATAAAAAATTATAAATAAATTGAAACCCGGCGTGGAGCACCAGGAAATTTTCACTTTTTTTCCATTTTAGAATGCAAAAATGCATCTTCGGACAGAAAACCCTATAACCTGATCAAAAGAGCAGTCAGGCCTCAGTGTTGTGGAGCGATTTGACATATTTGTAAAGTTTGTGTTGTGTTCGAGAAAAGATCGGCAAGTTTGAAGAAGAAAGATCGTGACGAGACCCGCGGAGAGGCGTGGCTACGATGTGAAGAAATTGTGAAAATGTTTTTGATCAGATTTTTTTTGTACTGTAGCCAGATGGTTGTGTTTTCCTGTTTGTCTGGAGAGTGAGAGGAGGCGATTTGTATATTAGTAAATTGTGTTGAGAAAGTGTGTTCTAGATTGAGTCAAACTATTTGGAAAATAGTTTGAGGATTCAGGTGAAACTCCTAGCGGTTAAGATAGTACGGCCCGAGTTTCAGCATCCAAAAACCTTTGACGACCTGAGTGAAGATCCCTGGATAAATTGACACAGCGCTCTCTATGAGCCCGTCAATCTCCTGCGTACGATTATCGTTGCATTAATTTCGTCTAACACTCCGAGTGTTCCATTTCTAGCGTTCCGCATGCTCTACTACATTCAGTACATCTCTTCTTAAAACGCACAATAAATCATCAAGCTACATAGCTTGAAAGCATCCATTTTTGTTGTCCTCTGTTATTTTCACGCATGACATTTTGGTGACCGTACCAGCTCGTTCAAAGGTTGAGGAAACGCTGTAATTTGTGAAAAATCGAAAATCCAAAAAATGGAAGAAAACCGCACACATCACTCTACTGCGCTAGGTTACGTAAAAGGTTTCTACAAGAAACTAGCGAATTCCGATGATCGAGAAATCAAAAATTTCGACTGCGAAAACGCAAATCTACCGCTTCTCTACGAAGCAGATAAGCGTAATTTCGATTTACCGGAAACATCCGCTGGGCAAAAAACATAAAAAACTTCACGATCTCTATCTCCAAAAATCGTTGAAATTCAGAAATTCAACTTTCTAAAACCGAAACGGAAGGAGACCGATACTCGAAAAATCTTCAATAATGATGCGTATATCGACGTAATGCAAAAATGTGATGCCGAAATGATAAATTTTTGTGGCGACGCTACTAATGCGTTGAGCAAAATTGTGACGATCGGAACTCAACAACGAAAACTTCTCGAGGAGTTTAAAACCGAAATCGAAGCGATGAGAGCTCAGAAAGAAGAGCTATCGAAACTGAACATTCCTGAAATCGAGAATATTGTGAGACCCATGAGCTGTTATGCTCAATCTCTGAAATCGAATAAACCAAAAAACGCCATCAGCGATCGAAAAAGTCAACTTAGTTTTCGAGGTATAATCGACAACGATGATGATCTCATCATTCGGACACAAACGTTTGACCACTCTAACCCCTAAACGCGCTAAACTCTCAGATAAATTTTCCGTCTATCCCAACTTCTCAGGTGCATAGATCTTTCCCCGATGACAAAACGAGAATTAAGACTACCTGTAAAAAGATAGCACCGCAAAAATCAGATGATTCGACCCGAAATCAACAAGTTTTTAAATTCTTCATCACACTCGAAAACGAGTTTGGCCTCGATGCATCCGAGTATGCGAAACTTCACACTTTGCGTCGCTTGACTTGCCATCGTGCTCTGAACACCATACGGGATGTCTGATCCTATGATGAAGCGAAACAGATTTTGATGTGTATGAATCCATCAAATTGCGATCAAGACACGCTCCAATGCAAGCTCCAGTCCATCACTCCATTTGAAACTGAAGATCCGTCAGCTTTCTTGAACTGAATCAGCACCTACGTACATTTCCTGTACTATGCGCTTAGTATCGCCATTGAAAAGTTATCACAACTTTTCTTTGGAAAATGCCAGAAATTTACAGAATCTTGATTGACGCAAGTACTCTAGAAATGATTACTGACTTAGCTATAGCTGTCACAAAAGTTCAGAAAATCCAGTGGGCGAATAAAGACAACTGTGAGAGTAGAACAATCTATACTGGTTAATAAACTCGAAAATCCATCGGAAGAGCAACCATCTCAGTCCTGTTTTAGACATGATTCGAAACATCGTTTCAGAGATAACTCTCAATCCCGAAATAGAGACGACTCTAGACAGCGAAATAGCATGAGGTTTCAAGAAAATTAGACTCTAATGAAGACAAAAGAATTCGAGGAAAGCATAAAACGAGTCCTAGAAAAGTTCAGAATCCGAGGAAATTTGCAAAACGCTAACAATTTCGAAAATCGAAGGTCGCAATTTGATTGAGGAATGAGTCCAAATTTCCCGAATAGAGAAAACATTCCTATACGAGATTTCTCTCAAAATCGAAATTTCCCATGAAATCAGTCATGTGAATGACTGGTGTAATACTGCACCTATCACAGTCAGTGTAAGCATGACAGCTCTGCATGCTATCAGTTGAAACTACAGGCCTCCCAGCCTCGGCAACAGCAACCAAATACACCGTAGCAAAATAATCATAATTGGCTTTCTCATTTTCAACAGAATGTGCGTAACTAAACACTCAATCAGAATCAAAATTTTGATGGAAATAACAGATTTTTTAATCGCGATAATGGAAACTATCAGAGAGATGTGGCAAACATTTCTCTCTGTGATTCCAAATCCTGACAAGAAAAGATAATTGAAAAGCATTACTACTACCCGATGAACAACTCACAGTCTGTACAGACTCAATTAGCCTCTCCGCAATCATCGCAACAAGTTTTGCCATTAGAAAATAAAACAGTGTTCAACCCACCTAAACCTTTTGTTCCAATGAAGCGGACGACTAGTACAGCAAATATGGTTGAACCGACAGAAACATCGAAAGCTACAAATTCTTTCATCGCTCCCAGAATCACAGATTTCATAATCGAAAAACCTACTGAACAGTGGATCGCGAGATTAAGTGTGTGTTGAATGGAAGAATGTTCACAAAAAGACATTAAACTTCTGAGCTTATACGCTCCTACACGAGCTTTTCATATCGATGCCAAAATCAGAAAAACTAAAACAAAAGCTTTGATCGATACCGGTGTTCAATGTTCAGTCATTTCCTCATGTCTAGCTCAACGCTCTTTGGGGATTGACTATGATACATTAGAAACATCTGCACAGATAAAAGTAGCTGATGGTGCTATCATCGATGCCCAAGGTCTGATAATCTTCAAAATCAATTCATCTTTCAGAGCACATCTAGTACGATGCTGGATTCTACCTACCGCAGGAGAGCAATGCCTCCTAGGAACCGATATGAACTTTCAGGAAAATTACATCAGAATCAGAGACGTTCAACAAGAACTAAACCTAGTTTTGAAAACGATTGAAAAAGCGCCCTATGATGAAGTATTTTCAAATACTTCTACGGGACAAAGTCAAACGCAAATCGTGAAAATGGACAGATCGCTACCGATTTTGAATATCTCATCATGCTGAGTAGAACCAAATTGTCAAATGTGGGTTAATGGGAAAATCTTCCCTTTCACAAACAAAAGCTTCAAAAGCATCATAGTTCAGCTGGTGAACTTTGGAAAAGAAAACTGGGAATATCCAATCGAACTGGCAATAATCAACATAACCGAAGGCAAATGTCCACTATTATTCATCAATAATAGTGCGAACGGTATCCATCTGCAACCTAACCAGCTCATCGCTGAGGTTAAATTCAGACTTTAAGAATCGAAAATGACCATCCCATTGCTAAGCGATCATGAAGAACACTATGAGCCAGCTACATTGGTTAAAGATCAGTCGACTATATCGGAAGAAGAAAAACTTCGACTCGCTCTCCAAAAAATGACCGAAAAGTGGAATATCAATGATGAAGATAGAAAAATGGCTATCGAAGTCTTCAAGCAATACCGCGATGTTTTTAGTCTCCCTGGAGATCAGCCTACTTTCACACATGAGTTAACAGTCTCTATAGACACCGGTGATGCAAAACCAGTCGCAAAACACTACTACCGTGCGCCGCTTGAACAAAGACCAATGGTTTGCCAGAAAATTTAAGAAATGCTAGAAAAAGGTCTCATCAAACCTTGGCAATCACCCTGGGCAGCGCCTGAGTTTCTGGTAACCAAAAAAGATGGAAGTTGGCGACCTGTTGTCGACTATAGAGGTATAAATGAAGTCACACCAAGCGATAAGTTTCCAATTCCAATAATCGATGACTATCTACATGCTTTAGGTAATGCACGATTTTTCTCAACACTGGACTTGAAAGCAGCATACTGGCAGATCCCTTTAGACATCGCTTTGCGCCATAAAACTACTTTAGTTAGTCAAGAAAGCCTGTTTCGATTCAAAGTTCTACCATTTGGCTTAAAAAATGCTCCCGCTGAATTTCAAAGACTAATGGAAACAAGCTAATACAGCTTCGGTGATAGTAGTCCCGACTACTTTGATTGAAAGCATTTTGTATCAATTCCATGGCGCAATGATTTTGAGCCATCAAGGTCATAGATGCACTACAGCGATGATTCGTCAGCATTTCTGGTGGCCGAAAATAGAAGAATGGATAATAAAGTAGATCAAAACGTGCAAAACATGTCAACAAACAACTTCATATTTGCCGTAACCCCCTCCGTTGCTGCGGATACAGCCGAAATATCCATTTGAAATTGTCGGGACCGATATAGTAAACATTTTCCCTCTTGGTGAGAAAAGATCATATGTCATTGTATTTCAAGACTATTTCACTAAATGGGTAAGCACTCATTTGATTCTGGATCAAAAAGCAGCTACTATAGTCGAAAGTTTTGTAAATAAGGTAGTTTTAATTCAGGGAAGCCCAAAACATTTATTATCTGATCAAGGTTCAGGGTTTACTTCAAACTTGATGAGAGACATCACAAACTTCCTGAAAGTTTGAAAAACCAATACCACTGCGTATCACCCGCAATGTAACGGAATAGTCGATAGATTCAATCAAAAGCTGATTTCGCAACTCAAAGAATTCACCGCTGAAGATCCCCACAATTGGGAACGATATTTACCTTTCGTGACATTCGCCTATAACGCTGTTCCTCACACAGCTACTCACTTTTCTCCATTTCGACTTTTGCGAGGGTATGAACCCAGAATCGCTATAGATTTTGACTGCGCTAAAAGTCTTACGTTA
The DNA here is from genome assembly GCA_963922205.1 of Romanomermis culicivorax. Classification (NCBI taxonomy): domain Eukaryota; kingdom Metazoa; phylum Nematoda; class Enoplea; order Mermithida; family Mermithidae; genus Romanomermis; species Romanomermis culicivorax. The sequence continues at coordinate 561,227 of CAWUHX010000033.1, forward strand.
CTGCTAAACTATGATGCGTATCAGTATATCTTCACATGAGCGCAACTAACTTTATATAATGAAGTTTCGGAAAACTTGAAAAAGGCATCTGAATCGCATAAACGATACGTCGATAGGAAAGCGAAAGAACAGATATACGATCTAAATGATCTAATACTGTTAATTAACAATAAAAAAGCGACTAAAATCAGCAAAGACTACATCGGACCCTTCATAGTGGTCGAAAACTCCGAAATCTCGAAAAACGACATAATGATCGATAGTTTAGATTGTCCCGGACAATCTCAGAAAGTCTCACGTTCTTGCTTAAAGCCATACATGCCTCGAACAGCATTGGCAATTCTACAATCCGAAGACAGTGATCCTCGGAGACTTGACAAAGATTGAAATTTTGTAAATATTTTGTTACATTTCGACTAACATCAATTTTTAGTTTTGCTAATAAAATTCTAATTATTTAATTATTTTTAATCATAAGCGAAAGCGATGAGTATAAAATTTTGGGTATCTAAAAACGTGCTCAACGGGCTAATTCAGATTCTGTGTGGGATGAGTGAAACAAAATGTGTGATATTGTTGCATAGTTTTGTATATATTCACGACCATTTCGAAGAAATCGACCCTCCCTGAAAAGTAGCGCAAAATAAGAAAATAAAGCGAAGAGTGCACGCTGTAGAATTATCTTTCTCCGGTCCCACCCAATCTGAACTTTACACTTTTCGCCATGTGCATGAAAATTTGAAGTCGTGGTTAACAACTTTCCACTTTACACCTTCATCTTTTCAGCAAGATTTTTCGATCTTAATTCTTTATTTGATGAATTGCAAAACCTGTCAAATGGTCATATTGTATCAATCTCTCAATACAAACGAATCGAAATTCGAAATTGAAAAATAGAAAGAATGACCAACAAGTCAGAGGCTACAACGTTCCAGAGTTCGGGGATCACATCATCGTTGATAAACCTGCCACCCTTTTTTTCAAAAATTTTTCAATGTTCAAGATCAATACATCTCATATCAAAAGAAACAACATCGTCAAGATGACTGATTCTTTTTCGAGGATGGTAATTTCTGCACTGCCAATTAGACTAAAGTCTTAAAAGTTAGAAACTCTGGGTTTCTCTTCCCTGAGAAAAATATATATCGATCCGTCGATATATTATATGTGGGTCGCGGTAACTTCGCTAGAAGATTTGCATGCCGGGATTCGAAAGATTGACGTTTCCATGCGAAACTAAATAAAAACAGAAATTAATCAAAATTTTATGATATTTTTTAGAATACAATATAAAGGGAATGATAAGAATCGCAGAATTCGAACATAGGTTTGAAACTGTGTAGGCAATGCCCCTGAATGTCCTACGAAACCCGACATATGTCAAGCGAAGATTTAAAAAATGCATTGGCAGTGCATTTGAAACCGAATTTCTGAAGCCACATTTTAGTCGGCTTGGATGTCGAAAAGATTTCAACCAATCAACTGTATATTCATAAAAAGACCAAAATGAATATACAGAATCAAAATGCGGCTCACCTCGTTAGATTCGTTCAGCTCAGATTCCTGACTGGACACACTATCATGTTTGACGCCCTAGCCGCTACTTCTGATGATTGGACAGCATTCAACAAATTCATGTCAGGCCCGAAAACCATCGTCATCGGTTTAGATCAGGCTGACGATTAGAAATGATTGAAAGATATGCACAGATGTGATTTTTACTCACCGGATGCCAGTAAAACGCACTCTAACGTGCTCACACTCAGTATTTTGGTTGATATCCAAATTATACTGGAAAACATTGAACAATCGCCCAAAAAATGGGAAAGAGCACGCCTCATAGGCCTCTGCCCGGAAAATAAAAAATTAAAGGGAATAGTGGCCCATATGTTTGCATTGGACATAGAGCATTTCACACTGTGCTTTCCGCAAGTGAACGATAGAATCACCCAAGCCGGCAAGCCCGATGAGCAGGTTATAACCTACTCAATTCTAGATGCATACTACCCAATTTTAATGTTCTTGGCATACGGAGGCTACTCTTTCGTCGATAGTGTATACGATAATATTCAAATTTTTCCGCATGATTTTCTGCCGCCCGAGTTCATACACACAGCGACACAAAATCTGTATGATAACACGAATGTCGACTATGACGGCGACAAAAAAGGCGCTTTTGGCATCATAGATCCGATGCTATCGAAAAGTATGCTCCACGCGATAATGCGCGACAAAATTTTGGGGCTGAACCGAATCATATTTTATGATTACAAGGTTCCAAACTTACGCTACTGCCTATATAGTCACTTGAACGTGGAACACACCACTAACCATTAGGACAAAGGATGCACCCTTTGAAATTGCCGTCTATAAAGGGTAGTAAACAAAATACGTCATCCTTAACAGACGACAGAAAACTCGAACTGTACGACAACACTAATATATGCGCCAAAGTAATCGACAGAGCTCTACACTCTAACGATATAACTAGCATTCATCAGGCAGTCGGTGCGCCCGTGTCGCTCCTATTTCTATCCAAAATAGACCAAAATATGGTTATGAGCGACAAAATGAAACAGCCAAATTTCATTTTGGTCATGAACAAGCCCTTTTCAACATACCACCCACCCGAAACCTGGCCGATATATGAAATAAAATCCAATCACCAAATTTCGGAAACGCCAGCCTTAGCGCCACTATACTTGGTTCCCAATCACAATGAATGGATGAACACCATTCGAGGAACCATGCCGCTAGCTGTTCATGTTTGCTCACCGCATTCGCAGGTGGAATTGCAAGCAATGATCAAAAACGAAATCCCAAAATTATCGTCAAAAAGTGAAAACATCAATATCGACCTCATTTGCAAACAAAATTGGATCGAAGGCGATGGAACGTTCGAATTTGAATTAACTGAATGGGCTAGTCAAATACCCATAGTCGAAAGAATTCGCAGCGACAACAAATGACTGGTGTATGCAAACCGATATTTTATTTGACCTATAGTATTCCGAAACGACAGTTTTCCTGTCTATAACAAAACCGACTTAGTATCCAAAAAGAAGTATAAGGAGAGCCCTTATTACTATTTTTCGTACAACTCTCCGATCTTGACATCTCGAAAATGCGAGCATCTCATTTGTTTTCCACCTAACAACATTTTGACAATCAGTTCGAATCTACCAGCATTCCCAGAGGCAATGTAGATGGGAGAAAGCCCGACAAAAACGCCTACCAGGCTCTTACACAAGCTTCCGCAGATACTGAGTTCCATAAAGAAACGGCAATAGCCATCTAATCATTGATAAAAGATATCGCTGATGAATCTTTGCCATAAAAACTGATATCACTACTGAAACCGACATAATTCAAATCAAAAGTGATGAAGACAACATATCGCAGCCGATACTACTGCACCGACAACAACGGCTAAAGTAATGTTTTCACTAACTCCGTTATCTAAAAATCTATCGTATAGTCAATACAAATTAGACTCGATCAGAGAACAGGACGTAGGAGAGAAAGCTGCATTGGTAAAAACCATTTGGATGAGAGATATCTCGCGAATAGATGATGACGATGACGACTCGAAAATGGTTCCACCTCGAATAATTCCGACGAGACATAAAATACCAATAACACATGAGGTAGAAACCTCTACCCCTGTCAGCACAGACAGCAGAACTCCTGTTTTGGAGATAAAGGAAGATTGGTTATTCAATGAACATAGTCAGCCGATTCGTGATATCAGAGCTTATCAATTTTCGTTATTTCGAAGACAAAATGCGATTGATAATCAATTATGGACAATTCAGGACTATCTGGAATCTCATCCAGAAGACCCGAATTATGTTCCACCGTCGAAGACACGTCGCGATTCGCGAGAAGATACGTGAAGTAGAGAACGAAAAGAGACTGACTCGAAAATGCAAGAACGACCTTCACGGTCTACTACATGAAAAGAAAGTGATGAATATGATAGCCCAAAATATCGACACGGTGAATACGCATCAAATGAATGCCCGAGGAAATACCATCCCAACCGATACTATTCTAAGTATCAGTGTGAGCAACCGAGTGATTCAAAAGATCGGCAAAAGAAAATACAATGGGCAAGCGCCCTAAAATGTGATCAATTGCAAAAAGAAGAAATAGAGAGTCAACAATCTTCGATGGCTGACTCTGAAAAAATTAACGATGAACCAACAACATCGCAACAAGCTGAAATGGCTAGCATTCAACAACAACAGCGACGAACCATTCGAGAATACAAAATACCACATCGGCGATTTGGTAAACAATGAACACACCCCGAAAAAAAGTACCCTAGCATACCTACTGCGCCCATAACAGCCCAAATACAACTGCAAACTACTGATGAAATGATTATTATTAATTATTTCATTCGCACTTATTCGAATTTCGATCCGAAAATGTTAAGACAAGCCACCGCGGCTTCACAACAAATAGCTCAGGACTTCCCTGACTATTTTCAAACACCATATTTGCGTCACGATCCACACCTCACAGATGAACTCACCACAGTTCTTCTAAGCTGGATGTGCGATTACTACAAATACTATGGCGCCGAAAACGCAATCGTTATAACACAGCTTACGCTGTTTCTTTTCCACGCCCGGCAAGCATATGACTACAAGACCACCGATAATTCTTATTCAATGGCCTTGCCTTACATTCTGCAATGCATTACCGACACGAAAGCCCCGGCAACCGAAGAAAGAAAAGCAATCATCTGTGAAATTTATCGCGAATACCAAATGAGATGGATAAAAGAGCCGAAGAAAAGAAAGGTAAAGATGCGATGACCCTGGCAAAACTGGCTGTACCTCCAAAATATCAAATGACACTGGCACCGATCATTGCCATGACTACAACCACGACGACTCAACCACCGGTTGTCAGAATACAAACATTGTTGGGAGCAGTGCAATGAGCCCTAGCCCCATGAGCGCTGACTACAAGTCAAGGACCGCAGATGCCTCCACCCCGCATTCTGAAAGCGAGCAAAACTCCAACTAAAGTTCTGCCGAAAGGTCACGGGTTTCCACTAAAATGAAGAATGTGTATCACAATGCTAAACACATTTCTTTTCTTTCACTAGTCCATTGTTTTTTCCACTGGAATCTTTTCTTCTTTCAAATCTCTAAAATTTTAAATTCTCTCGGTTCAAAAATACTAGTTTTGATTTGCTCATCGCTTTGTGCCTTAATATTTGTGATGTTATCGTTAACATTTTCTTTGTTTATTTGTTTGCATAGTTGGCCGCAGTGTAGAGGTATGAAGGACAAAAGCCATCAAAGTTAGAGATTGCCAAATACGAGCTAATTGCTCTCATACAATCAAAACGTCAACTTCCTACGACACGTCCAAATCGCTTAAGGCGATTTACATCGAAATGGGGAGGAGTGTTGTGGGACAATTTGGCGTATTTGTAAAGTTCGTGTCATTTTGGAGTAAAGATTGGCAAGTTGAGAAAAGGGAGATCGTGACGAGACCCGCGGAGAGGCATGGCTACGATGTGAAGAAATTGTGAAAACCTTTTTCAGTTGAGATTGTTTGTACTGTAGCCAAGTGGTTGTGTCCTAGCTTGTGTGGAGAGTTTTGAAGTTTGAGGCAGTGATTTTGTACATTAGTAAATTGTGTTTTGAGTGTGTGGTCTAGGATAGGTCAAACTATTTGGAAAATAGTTTGAGTAATTGGGTGAAACTCCTAATCGGGTAAGATAGTACAGTCCAAGTTTCAACATCGGAAAAACTTTGAGGACCTGAGCAAAGAACCTTGGAAATTTGACATAGCACTCTCTACGAGCCGGTCAATCTCCTGAATTCGATTATCATTGCGTTAATTTTGTCTAACACTCCAAGTGTTCCGTTTCTAGCATTCTGCATGCTCTCCTACGTTCTGTACGTCTCTTCTAAAAACGTGCAATAAATCGTCAAGCTACTAGCTAATTTTCGTCTTTTATTTCTCACGCATGACAGACATGTTAAAAGCTGCACCTGAGCTAAATCCCAATTATTAAAGTCATAACTGATGTAAAACAGCAGAAAATATTCACATTTGCACATATTGTTTTATGCACTAAATACTTCTTCTCTGTTTCATAACCTCAAAATTTACTTCTCCAAATCAAGGAATGATCCTGAAATGCTGCTCCCTCTTCCTAAATGTTTTGCCCAAAAAGCACGATTTGAGAAGTGAACAGTATGTGAAAAATAATCAAAGTGAATGCACCGCAGAATTCCAAGACCTGAACTATCTTGGTGAAAATAAGTTTTTCCACTCCAAATATTATCGAATTTCAAAGCAAATACTGCTAGTACAGCCCAAATTTTTCTCCAACAACTGTTTTTGAAAGATTAAACAGCAAACAGGGAATAGGACGATTATAAACATAACAAGCAATAATAAGCACATTTAAACAGCAATAAGCACATTTAAACTTTCACACATTTTTAAGAATTCATCATGGTTAGACAAGATGAGGTGGAAAGCAAAGCCCCCTGGCGCTCAAATTCCCAACAATTGTTTTGCTACAGTATATTCTAGAAAAGATCCGAAGGAATTAACAAGGGTGGAAATTTATCGATTTTCAGACAGGCAGTGTCCTCAAGCCCAAATAGCTTCAGTGAAAACGCCGTGCAGTGTCGTTGGGGGGGGCGCCATTTGGACGTTTGGCCCGACAATTGGCATTGCTATGCATGCAATGTCCATGGAAGGAGCACATCAGAAGATGCACCCCTGGTGGGTGGTTGCCGACGTTCTGGACTGATGCAGATGGCTGTGTAGGCAACCCCCGATTTTGCAGAGCCAGCAATTGTTCCTTGGCTGTTAGCTTCACAATGTTGGCCGTGAGCCTTGCCATTTCCTGTTGTAATCACCAGATTTTTTGTCGGACTGAGTCAACGATGACAGTTGAGTGTTGCTCTTTTGGTTCGGCATATCGGGATTAAATCCGACTGGTCTAGTTTTTATTCTGAAGAGAATACAGCATTAGATGGTGGGGTATACCGGATCTCATCCCTAAAAATCTGGGATTCTGCATAGCAGACTGCTTTAAGAATCTCTTCAAGAGTTGTAAACTCTCTGAACTTGATACTATCTGGGAGGACTGGTCTCAGTCCTCTCAGGAAGATAGGTTTTATAATAGAATCTCTGATGTCATTCACGAGATCCAGATAGGCCACCCTGGATAATCTCTTGAGGTGCTCAAGGTAGACTATCGCTGACTCAGTCCACTTCTGCAGGTGATCTTGGATCAGCTGCTGATGCAGATCTGAGTCACACCCTACTGGAAAGTCCTTCCGTAGGAAAGTCGTAAACTCTTCATAGCCCGTAGGCTATGGAGTACCACTGCTAAAGTCCCAGTAGGAGGCAAGAGCAGGTCCCATAAGGCAAGACTCCAAAAGCACGATTTTATATACATGATCCATTTCGCTTACACCCTGAAGTGTAAAGATCATGTGAGATATAAAATTGGTTACAGATTCACCAAAAGCACCCAAAAAGGTAGGAGGGGCCATGAAGCTGGACAGGGGAGGATACCTCCGACCACTCATAGCCTCCAACTTTTGGTTAAGAGTACCAAGGGCATTCTCAAATGCTGCTTGTACCTTGTTCTCGATCTGTGATGGGAGATCAACTTCTGACTTCTTGTCTGAGAACTCGTCCTCCAATAGGGTGGCTACGACTGATCTACAAGCTTGTGAAGCTATCCTATCAAATTGAATAGAGAGAGGCTCACTCATCCATGTAGACTGAGTACTGAGATGGCACGAATGTCTGGGTGTCTCTATTTTGCATGAAAAAGTAGGTTTTACTTTTCAGAATTTGCAGCGAAGAAGCAAGTGAATTCCTTGACCATTTTCATGACAGCATTTTTAGGGGTTAAATGGCTTGTTCTCCTTCGATAAGGAAGACTAGCACCCACACGATAATGGGGCTAGAAAAGAACAAGGTTGTAGCACTCAAAACCCGGCAGATGTAAATTAGGTTGACACAGAAGAGGATTTATCTGGTTACCTGTGTGCTCATAGGCATAGCGAATATGAGAATTTTGAATAAGATGGCCTTTCCCAGCCAAAAAAAACAAGGTGATTCATAGGGGGATTTTACTCAAAAATTTTACCCACTCAAAAGGGATTTTATCTGGAGGCTAAACCATGGGTTTTAGTTTACAAAACCTTGGGGCGGGGTGGTCTCCTAGCCGGCAAGATCCTACTCACTAGGAGTAGTGCATGAAGTGGCTCAAAAAAAAGTAAAGGTGGACAACTTGAAGTAAACTTAAGATGGAAATAAATAGGGACAAAACTAATTTACACACCTGATCACGCAAAGGGGCTGCACTATTACGTAACCAGCCTCACTCACCAGGAGTGATTGTGATGTCTGTGCAGTGAGATGGACTGCACAGGAGGCTCCATAGAGGACCACATTCGCAAATCCTTTACAACCATGCCCAAAACAGGAGCTCGCATTTTGGACAGAATGGGCACTCTCCAGGAGCATTATATACAGCTGGTGGCCGGGATGCTGATCACTGTGTTGCAATGAGGCTCACTACCAAGGTGCTATTCTGACACACTCAGTCAGTAAAGGGCGACATGGGGGTCCTTGGCCCAGCTGTATCAAAAATAAATGGAGGTAGGACTCACCCAGCTTCCTCTGGATGGTTTGAGGCAGACTCAAAGCATCTAAGGACAGGGGTACAAGGTGTCCCTTTGACTTTTGTCAGTGAGTGTAAAGTGCTGAGGCGGACTCAATATTGTGTTGAGGCCGACTCTAACACCTTCGCTGAGGCGGACTCGTGGCTTATTATGCTATATGGACAACCAAGGGAGGCAGACTCCAGGTTATGGATGACTCTAGTGCAAACATCATTAGGCCAGATAATGGAGGCGTTTCAGTGAAAGAAGTATTACAAGGGGTCATTTACACTCTAGGCTCAACTGGAGGCTATGCCATGGCTCCTTGGGAACCACCACAGCGGGAAGACTAAAGAAGATCATAGATGAAAGTTTGGAAAGGATGAAAGAAATGTGATAAGTTTAGATAAGAAATTTAGGGTAAGGTTGCCAGACCCTTGCGGACATTGGACAAAGGCAGTACTAACTGCAAATGCGTAACATTCACATGAGTGAAGCAACAAACCCAGCTGAAGCCGAGTGTAACTCGTTCAAACCTGTAGTTAAAGCTTTGAAGGCAGCCATGTACTGATCAACTGTGCTGCTACCCGGGGGGGACAACCTGATCAGTATCAGGGACTAGAGGAATCTCAGGTTGAGTTCGCATGTTGACTGATGTTTCCCAGGCATCAGTTCCACACAAACTTCAACCCTTAGACAAGAGCTGTAAGTGATAGGGTCATGCTCTAACAATCACCTAAAACTCAACTGATAAGTGTGACATAATGTGATCAAGTGACAGATAAAAACCATTTTTTCAAAACAAAAAATATAAAAGCATGTTGAAAAAGTTTCACTTTTGTAAAAATGTACTTGTGAATTGTAATGGATGAGAAATGCAGCTTAGCGTAGGTTTGTTATGGTCATTATGATTATAATAATTTGCATAAATTTATAAAATTCAATGGAAAGAAATGCACCTAATATCCGTTCTTCTTATGAGAACATTGTTGTTTCCTGTCTATTTATAGAAATATGTGCACTGGCGTTCTCAGGCCTCACCAGGAGAAAAAAAAGAAAGTGAGCGGTGCTTTTGCACAATGCACGTTTTTTAACGGGCATTTCTACTGCTCACTGCATCTATTTTTGAAAACACACCGATGCCTTTGCACTTTGCCCAACCTGCAATGTGCTTCTTCACCGCTCAATTTATGCAATATTCTGCATTAAGCATTGGATTTGTACATTTTGAATTGTGCATGTGTGTTGCAGGTGGAAGAGCGATGATTTTGGAATTTGCACAGATATTCTCATGCAATCATTTAGAATGAGCTGTTAGGCTATGTGATCCTACAAATTAGCCTGTGCAACAAAAAACTGCACTTTAGTACACGGACAGGGTCGCTTCAGTTTCTGCAGTATAACTGCATATTTTGTAATGTGCAAAAGCAATGCTCACTGCAATATTTTGGTGGTGAGGGGATTAAATGCAGAAATGTTAATGTGCATTAGCATCCTTCAGCAGGATTTCAAACTGTGAGCTGTAGAAATGCCCAAATGCAAATGTGCCAAAACAACGCCCAAAATTGCAGTGAATGGTATAAATTCGCACTGCACAATTTCCATTGGGCAAAAGCAACGGTTGCTGCTAATTTTTTTATTGGTTCAAAATGCCCATGCACAAGAAGATCGATGTTATTAGTGGTGTTGAGTTTTCATGTTGAGTTGAGACATATGTGCATGTTAATTAATAAAAGTGTCATATAGTGTCGATTATTTGCATTTTTTAGCAGTGTGCAACAGAGATCAGATAAATAGCAGAAAATCTCATATTGCTGAAAAAGCGCCATTTTATGTGCAATGTGCTGCAAATTAACATTAATTTGCAAAAATTTTTGGAATTGATTGCTCAGTAAAATTTTTTAGGTGTTGTAGGTGAAAATCTGTCATCTAATAAAATCATCTCAATCAGAGAGGCACCATTCTTCTAGGAAAATGAATGATCTGAAATAAATTCAATTGTTCTCAAATAAAAATCAGTAGACTTTTATGTAAATTATGACTGGAATCAGAGATGATCGATATAAGAAATGTAATATTTGGCGAAAGGTTGGTTGCGATTGGTGTATAACATTATGGTTCTCCATTCCTTGGCCTTACAATCGCATAAAAATTATATAATGCTTTTATTTTTCCGGTAGGCACACAATGAACAAATAATAATACAGTGGTTATGGTAATGTGATGTTTCGGTAGTCTACCTACTACCTTCCTCAGGCGACAATAAACTCCTTTTTTACAAAATTCACTACCTGAGGGAATTGAACCCTGGTCATTTGATTGAGAGTCTAGAGTGCTACCACTGGGCCATGGGGGCCAGTAGTAACTTGTTTAGAAGTGCTATATATCCTGACTTGGGGGTACTAGTTCAGACTTGGGTTCCTGTCTGTTGCCTTTCTAAGGAATGCATGGTTCCATATGTGGCCTATTTCAATGCTCTTACTACCTACATTTTTCGACCCCCACTTTTTCCATCTCAATGGTTTCTCTGATCTTCCTTTTGTAGGCATTAGGCTCTTGGGCAACTATGGTGGTATTGTCAAAATTGGGTGTACATCCACATGATAGGCAATGTTCCACCACACCACTTTTCTCAAGGCTCAGGTTCTTAAGGGAATTTCTGTGTTCTGCAATACAGGTCTTAAGTGTTCTGCCAATTTCTCCTATGTATACTTTCCCACATGGAGCCATAGGTACTTGGTATACTATACCCTGTGTATCTTCTAAACTGAGTATTGTGTGCGCAGCACCATATTCCAGTTCAAAGACAAATTCTACCAACAAACAGATGGCATGGCAATGGGTTCACCACTATCCCCTGCACTTAGTAACCCATTCATGGACAAACTTGAAACATCAGCATTGAAAACAGCACCAGACAAGCCAACAATCTGGCTGCGATATGTGGATGACACATTCATGCTGTGGGGCCATGGTGAGGAAAAACTAAGATCCTTCCTAGAACATATGAACCAACAGAATCCAGCCATACAGTTCACCATGGAAACAGAAATCAATGGGCAGTTACCATTCCTAGATGTTCCTGTCAAACGGCAAGGATAGACAATGGCAATAAGTGTCTACCATAAACCAACGCACACAGACCAATATCTAAACTTCAAGTCAAACCATCCTGTAAACACCAAAGCAGAATTGTAAAGGGAATGATATTGGGGTCAGGTACACTATGCTCAACTGAAGAAACCAGGAAAGTGGAAGAAAATAACATCAGGCAAGCCTTCAAGAAAAATGGTTATCCCACAGCAATCATTAACAAAGCAAATATAACAAGAAATGCAAATGACCAAGAAAAAGTTAAATACAAAGGCACGGTTGTAATACCTTACAGTGGCCAACTAACACAGAAACTGAAGCAAATATGCCACAAGTACAAGGTTTGACTAGTTGCCACAAGTAAAGACACAATCAGGAAAAGAGTCAGCAAAGTAGCACCACCTAGAAATAAAGAAGATACACAGGGTATAGTATACCAAGTACCTATGGCTCCATGTGGGAAAGTATACATAGGAGAAATGGGCAGAACACTTAAGACCTGTATTGCAGAACACAGAAATTCCCTTAAGAACCTGAGCCTTGAGAAAAGTGGTGTGGTGGAACATTGCCTATCATGTGGATGTACACCCAATTTTGACAATACCACCATAGTTGCCCAAGAGCCTAATGCCTACAAAAGGAAGATCAGAGAAACCATTGAGATGGAAAAAGTGGGGTCGAAAAATGTAGGTAGTAAGAGCATTGAAATAGGCCACATATGGAACCAAGCATTCCTTAGAAAGGCAACAGACAGGAACCCAAATCTGAACTAGTACCCCCAAGTCAGGATATATAGCACTTCTAAACAAGTTACTACTGGCCCCCATGGCCCAGTGGTAGCACTCTAGACTCTCAATCAAACGACCAGGGTTCAATTCCCTCAAGTAGTGAATTTTGTAAAAAAGGAGTTTATTGTCGCCTGAGGAAGGTAGTAGGTAGACTACCAAAACGTCGCATTACCATAACCACTGTATTATCATTCGTTCATTGTGTGCCTACGGGCAAAATAAAAGCGTTATACAATTTTTATGCGATTGTAAGGCCAAGGAATGGAGAATCATAATAAGAAATGTACTCATTCTTTAAATATTAGCTAGACCTCCAAAAACAGGTCACAAAGTAAAGTTTTGCCCATTTTTATTTTGACTTTCTTTGTTATATAATAGAAGTTCAGGTAGTCGATGATACAGGATCAATCTATTACAATGAATCAGCCTGTTAAAGGTAGATATGTTATGCATTTTACACTGTGTAAGTATATAAAAATCATAGAGTATATCATTTTCCACAGCGCTTTGTAACATAGATTTAAATTATTTCTGAATCGAGTTTGTGTTAAAATGAAAAAATCGACTGTTCTTGTGATTTCCTATAAAATGAGGTTTTTGCATTATTTTAAAAAATTTTCACAAAGTGAAGAAATTTGTCAGTGTTACTTTTTTCAACTATAGTCTGTTTATTTTCATTTGTCTGAAGGCATATACTGTGTAATGTAACATCATCAGACTTACAACTGAAAGTGAATGGACTATAATATGAGCAAAAAGTCTTCTGAATGAAATGGCTTGATTTCATATGGAAATGTCTTTTTTATCAATTAACAAGTTTATTTAAGGTCAACAAAGCTGCAAATTGGCAAAAAGAATGACAATAATAAAAATTCATTCAACAACAAATGGCTCTGGCAATATCTTCAAAACCCAACATTTGGATGGGTTGAAATGGTCGACTGTTTTAGTGGCACTGTGGACACATTGGCTCCACTGGCCCGTATTTGTCTTCCTGGCGAACTTCATTTAACACCTGGTGCGCCCTTTCCGAGCATTCTTGGCACCCAATGACATTATGGCATTGTTGGCAAATGCACGGTTTTTGCATAATTCTGTTACACATATTGCATGTGAGTAAACGTCCGACCTGGCTGGTGACATCTTAAAAATTAAATTAGGTTTTGTTAGTTTATTTGTTTGATGTGATATCATAATGAAGAGAATAAAAATTTGCATTGGAGCAGGATGGAATGGAATTACCCCAAATAACAATAACTACATATTAAGAACCCTAAGTTTCTTGGCTGAAAATTACAATTGAAATGTACATGGAATTTGGTGACTGAACTGATCATAGTCAATAAATGGGATAGAACAGATATACAAATTTTATGCACAGAATTCCCAGTTGGATGCATCAAGTGTGAGTGGATGTGGTGGTATATGGGACATAATCACTGTAAATAAGTACCTACTGTCATTCAAATTCCTTGTGGCTAAAGCTGCATTCAATTTTGAATCCATGCTACAGACAATTGTTCACCATTTGTCAAATGATGTTTTGCTTTCAGCCTTCCATTCGTCAAATGATGCTTTGCTTTCAGCCTTCCATTTTTTGAGTTCCACTAGCACTTCGGCCTGGGATGGTCAACGCCGATAGTGAAATAATTCGTTTGCATCATCCTCAGCCGCACACATCACCATTGGGGGCATAGCGACATACCAAAGGACACTGTTTCTTCCTTGACAGCTCCAATACTCCTTTTCTTAAACAAAAATGCAAAATAAATTGGGGAAAGGCACACACACAACCACATTGTGCACTTTTGAAAAGTTTCTTGTCTACAGTCTACAGTCACCCCACTGAATCATCATGACCCATACATGTAACAGCTCAAAAAATTGGGTGGGGGGACAGTGGCCAAAATTGGGTGGGGGGCGGGGAAGTCCAAAATCTGGGGTGGGGAAAATAGCAATTTTTTCATTAAAAAATGGTTAATTTTTACCAAAAAATGCAAAAAATTAAATTTTCACCTAACAATGGGAAAAAAAGTTATTTTTTGACCAAAAATGTTCTAAAATCTTAATTTTTGCAAAAAACGAAAAAATTGGGACCAGGGTATAAATTTTTGAAGATTGGGCGAGGGTCCCCAAATCTGGGGACATAGCGGTACCTTTGGACGGGGGTCCTTACCCATCCTCCTCCTGCATGTGCATCTTGACCTTCTGTAGACGCCTGTGAAATTGATGAAATGTATATGATTTCTGAAAAAAAATTGTTCATGTTCAACATTTTATGCAAATTAGGCTAAAAATTCTGGTTTGATTTCGACCCCTCATGAAATTTGGCTACTGATATATATGAGTGGAATTTAAACAATTTAGGATTCACGTGTCATTGCTAGAGTAACTGAATTCAGAACGGCACTTATGAGAATGGTAAACAAATAAAAGTCAATAATTATGTCGTGTAGCTTCACAGTCATTAACTTTTGATCCATCCTTTCTAAAAATCGAGTAATCTTGCGATTCGGGCGTTGCATCCAAATGTTGACATTCATTGGCCAATAAGCAGTTCAAAGTTGGCATGCAAAAATCCGTCTCATGAGCCAAGAGTTCAACAACGTATGCTCGTCATCTATTGATGTCCACCAGCTGCCATTCTTGGTTAAAGTTGCCCCGATAAAACCGCAAAACACAAGTCTTAATTGGGGTCGCTTGTCGAGCAATGATCGGTGGTGGAGTGGGAATATTTGGTGTTCCCGGAAGTCGGGGAAATGGGATAGGCATTAATGGCCTGAATATTTGAATGATGATGTAGTTTAAACACTCATAACTGAAACAATATAGCGAAAATTCCAGAACCCTATTCAGAACCAGTATTCTAAAATTTAGGAACCTGGAACCGACATTCCCTATGTGACAGAATCCGAACTGGGGTTTTAAGCATTAAGGAAGAGGAATCAAAACCGATATTGTGATTGAAATATTCATATAACCAACTTTTGTCATGCGATCATTAATGTGATAAAGACTTTCATGGGCCTCAATATGCTAGATTAATATGCAAATCTAAGATAATTTTTTAAATTATCTATTTGTAGTTTCCACAGAATAAACATTTTCATTGGAGTTTCACAAAAGAATACCTGATTTTTACAGTGACAGTCGGTTTAGTCCTGCTGGTAGGCATTGTTTTTACACAAAAACTATAACTTTCCCAAAACAGCAGAGGCAACATTGATTTTCACACCTTGTAATTCGGAACGACAACTAATGACATTTTCACAGAAAAGTCAAGAATTTTTACAGATGATCTCACAAAACAACAATAATAGTTTCCTGATACAGTGAGTCACTGATTCTTATTGAAACTGCATTTATACCAGAATCAGCTGTTTGATTTACGAGCTACGATTTAACTAAACACGGGTATAAGTAATTTGAATTTCATCATTCTGATTTTCACTGGATCAGATGAATTACCAGGCTATGTACACATTTTTTTTTGTTGTTTTTGTAGCTGATCGATAGTTTGATACTAAAACCATTTTTGATACAGGTTTCACACGAGAAAATGTCTTACCGAGGTGCTGTGGTTGGCATTGTGGCGCTTTGTTGTAAAATCTGTTGTCCTTCGACATTCAGAATTTCCTGATCATCGGGCAATGAAAACGAACCATCTTCTTCCGGAAAAAAACGTCTTGTCAGTAAAGCGGTTGACTACAAAGACACTGCTTGGTTCTAACTGGAGGGGACATAAATATTTTAAACATTTTTCAGTCTAAATCAGTAATATTTTAAATTGCACCTTAAACATGTGACCCAACGTAACCAAATTCAACTGATTAAATTGAATTCTTCGTTCAACGCTAGTCTTGACATCTCTAACGGTGATGTAATGCGTCGCCATTTAAGAATTATATAACTGATCAAGGAAAATCTAAATAAATGGACGGATTAAAATTATGATTCTATCTCAATTCTCTGACCATCAATTTGCTAAGTATGTCGCCACTATTTGCTTGGTTATCTATTGGAGAAAAACAGTCAAAAAAATCGGACTACTCGGAAAGCAGAGGTTTTCCGCTTAAGAAAATAAGTGGTACCAAAGTATATTTTAGGTGGTTACAAATTTCTCGCTACATCGGTTGTATCCACCTCTTCCATTAGGAAGACCACCTTTCTGAAAAAATTCACAAAATTTTCCCACAGCTCATGCTCTCAGGCATAAACGTATCACTTAACAAATCTTGAGTGCGTGTACGTATGTGGATATGTTAGCTCACTGGCAGTTTTGTTTGTACACAATATGGGACAACACCTCGATATTTTGACACGGTGTACAGTTATTTTTAGCTTTGGGCTATTTGTATAAAGTATTTGCTCTTTTTCAGGTGCATTTGTAATAATTAACCATGTTAGACTGGTTAAACATGATTATGTGAAACATATGGTTGAGATAGAAAAAAAACTCTGCCTGAGATCTGTGAATTATTAAAGCATGAATTTCCAAACAAAGCGGGACTGTCAGCCTCAAATTTGAAACAATTTTGTTCAGTTCATTGTATTCGCAAGCATGTTCCTTTGTCAAAAAACGAAGTCAATCAGCATGTAAGCTGTAAATGAAGTAATGACTGACTGTATCCGCATGCCTTTTTCGAATAAATATCCTGGCACTCCCAGCATCTGAATTCCCCCATCTGAAGAGTGAATAAAATTTCCTCCCATACAATGTGCTAATGGTTATTTACCAAAAATTTGTCAAAAACCAGGTTTATCCGTTAGACGTTTTTCTATGTACTTTGGGTACAACCTCCACATTGAAACATATCATGGTTTTTATATATGCAAATTATATAGAGTAACATTTTTTGTTTAACTACATAACATGTTTAACATATATTTTGGCAAAAATATCACAGTAGATTTTTGCTTTACACTGACTATTTTAGATTCAACAGTTCGAATACAATTTGAAATTATGCAAATTATGTGAATGTAGGACGTCCAGGAAATAGGATGCGTTCTGGGGAATTGACTGAGATATACTTTTAACAAGTTATGAAGAAAATCTTCCCACATTACTCGCATTTTTTAAACATGTTTCTTGATGCTCCAGGTTGGTGGCGCCTACAGTCGAAAGATGATGAGAGGTCACCTGGAGCATTCTCACGGAGTAACCATATCCGAGCGATGAATTCGAGAGAGTTTGCTTACAGTTCATCCATTTTACCACTACAATTGGCAGCAGGGAACTCAAAATCAAGTGAACCCGTGCAGTTATCATGCGCCCTCTTTTGGATACAATCTCCATCTTGATCAAAATGAGAAACTTGAGATGTTTGGCATTGTGTATGTTGCTGCCATTGATTGGTAATCAGCTTTTGTGACTGCCTGTACAGTAATGCCCCAAAAAAACAACATTGCCGTATATCGTGACATTTTAAGGTGTGAAGGCTAAAGTAGCATGTAACCGAAAATGCTTTTGAGGCAAATCTGCTGATTCTTAGGTCATACACGTCATTTATTTGAAACAAAAATCAAATTTTTCAGGAAAACAGTGGAAACATTCGAGCTATTTGAGCAAGTTATAGTGGACCAAGGCAAAGAGTTCTATTTGGCACTTTTTATGCAGAATTATTACTCCCCTTGTAATCGTGCTCCTTACAAGCAAGCGCCTTCTACAAAAGTAATCATTAATTGTTGAAGAAAGAGTCTAAAACTTGATTATTGTTATTAAATTTAGAACAACAGAATTGAACGGTGGTGGTGCCAGCTGACTAAGCGTGTTTCATACCCAATAAAATATTGCTTGATCAATTTTGAGAGAGAAGATCGCAATTTTCATATTGATACAAGTATTCAGCATCACCAATTTTCTGTGAGCACCATCGTATCCATGATGGCCCAGCATGGCGCAGAGATCACTCTCAATTCGTGGAATTCTCACATGGTTCCAGGTAAGCCATGCTCTTGTGTTACAATACTTGAAATGTTCCCTAATATATATTCCATCGGCCGATGCCACAGAATCTAATTTGCATTTCCAGATATTGGAACCAACAATAGCTGTCTGTGGACAACCGAAAAGTTATTTGACCGGATCACAGACAACACGTCTTACGAGTGACCAAATATTAGATGAAGGTCAAGCATTGCAATTATACGAGACATGTGGATGTGTTTTGACCCGGGAAAGCCCATATGGAGAAGATTTGTTGGGTCAGCATCCAGAGATAGCCTTCTGCCGAAATGAGGAGTATTGGAATGTTATCCTTCCGAGAATTGGAACCATTGGCTACGTTTTTGGAAGTGTTGTTAATCATAATTATATGCCGCTGCAAAATGCCATTTGAGAACACATTCGTTTGTCTGAGTCATTGAAACAAAACATTACTATAATTTAGTTTTGATTAAAAGTCGTTTTGATCGCGTTTAATGCTACTGACAACCAAACTTATGATTGACGAAATTTTTTAATTGTTCCTTCAAAAACATCTACAAATAAAGCCTACCTGAGCTTCTATTATATAACAAAAAAATTCAAAATAAAAATGAGCAAAACTTTATTTTGCGACCTGTTTTTGGAGGTCTAGCTAATATTTAACGAAAAAAAACATTTCTTATATCGATCATCTCTGATTCCGTTAATAATTTACATAAAAGTCTATTGATTTTTACTTGAGAACTATTGAATTTATTTCGGATCATTCATATTCCTAGAAGAATTGTCCCCCTCTGATTGAGATGATATTATTAGATGACGGATTTTCATCTACAACACCTAGAAATTTTTACTGAGACGTGGATTCCAAAAATTTATGCAAATTAATGTTAATTTGCAGCACATTGCACATAAAACGGCACTTTTTCGGCAATATGAGATTTTCTGCTATTTATCTGATCTCTGTTGCACACTGCTAAAAAATGCAAATAATCGACACTATATGACACTTTTATTAATTAACGTGCATATATGTCTCAACTCAATACGAAAACTTAACACCACTAATAACATCGATCTTCTTGTGGATGGGCATTCTAAACCAATAAAAAAATTAGCCACGACCGTTGCTTTTGCCCAATGGAAATTGTGCACTGTGAATTTATACCGTTCACCGCAATTCTGGGCGTTGTTTTGGCACATTTGCATTTGGGCATTTCTACCGCTCACTGCTTGAAATCCCGGTGAACGATGCTAATGCACATTAACATTTGTGCATTTCGTCCACTCATCGTCAAAATATTGCGGTGGGCAGTTATACCGCAGAAACTGAAGTGACCCATTTCAATCTCGCACAATGGGATTGCATAATAACACCGCAATAGGTCTTTTTAACATGAGCAGAGAGAAACATTCACAAAACTGTCTGGGCTTTTAACGACTGTCCCATGATACACGGACAGTACATGGACACAAGGCGCTTACAAAATAACTAATATCTACAACATCGTGCAAATTTTCCTTCCGAAATTTACTTTACTGAATAGAAATCAAGATATTTCTTGCGCACAACGAAAATAAGGGATTCGTCCGGTTTTGATTGTTTCACTTGTGACAGATTTTCGACAAAAAAGTATTGCCGTTAGAAAGTAACGAAAAAGTATAGACAAAAGCCTCAATAAATCGGTGAGCAGACAATAAACTTGTACCGTAGGCCGAAATTTTCCCTCAATTTGTTCGCGCTTAACTACTACAGTCAACTCGAGAAAAAAGATGGCCGTATATGCAGGTTGTTTATTATTTGTATGAACGTGTTTTACCATTTTCGCCCAGACTTATTTGAAAAAAATAGACTTCAAAGTAGAGTGAATACTTTAGAAATAAAAAGGTAATGAAATGGAATGTGTTGCTTGAAATGGTCACCCTGTACTATAGTCAGCTTCGTCATAAAATTCCTACAGTTCGGTTTATTTTCCTTTTTATTCTTCATGCCATTTTACTTGGTATATTTTTTGTTCTTCTTCATAATAGTTGCAGCGTTGCGTCGGGTTTCACGCTTGTTCATTTTGTTCCAGATGAGCCTCGGGAAAAAAGATGCTTTTGCAATTAATAATCAACTTGGCAATCAGTAATCAACTACACGGCCGCCTTTTTTCTCCGATTGAGTGTAGCAGTTAGGACTATAACTTGATAAGAAGAAATTTTGGCTTACGATTCATGATCATCCTCTGCCTAAATATATCTTTTGTATATTTTTGGATTCCGAAGCTCATCTGAAAATAAATCGACTGTAGTTACTATGTTGGGCTTTATCCTTTTTCTCAGGACGGGTGTCTGATGTCTGGGCTTTCCAATGATACCACCTTTATTGAATTATAGCTTGCGTCGCCTTATATGTGATGTGATAAAACATTCATGTATTATGCAAATAAGGCCGAAAATCCTTTTTTGTCATCTTCTTTTGTAGTTCCTTAAAGCTCTATGTCGATTTTTCTCCTTCGAAGAATCAAGACGAATAAAAATTGAATAAACACTAAACTATATTCGTTTGTTCAATCATAATATAATGCTCAAACGAGATCACTTTTCATGGTTCTATAATTCTGCGCGACAAAAAACAATTTTCGTTGATAAAAGAATGCTGATTTTATCCCGCTGCGTTCTTGACGATATTATATTGGACAAATTTGACGATAAATAAAGTTATCGTAATGATATCATGATTTTGAGGCGTAATAAATCAGAAAATTAGCCGTTCATGATCATCTAATGGTGTAGTGAAGTCAACTTTCACCCTAAAATTTCGATATAATGTATATCCCACGTTTATGTCATTTCTCTACCTGTATCAATGACTGTCAATCTGGCGTACTTCAAGATCATTTTCGGACTTCAATTAGCGATAAACCTGCACTAAAATATGAATGAATACTTATTGGTCCTATTCGAGTTCCGAAACTCCATATTTTCCCTGACATTCCGTATCGTTTAAATTTACGACTTTTTAGAAATTGATCCGGACGAGATTAAATTGTGAGAAAGCCCCATCGGTTCATGGTTTATGGACAATTAAGATCGTATTTCCAACTAATTACCATGATTTGCGATTCTCATAAACTATATCCTATGCACTAATGATTTTTCAGCCATTTTCAGAATGATGGGGTGTGCGTGCAGGCAGGTAATTCGAGTTTTTTTCCATTGTACCGCCGTTTTGCAGACGATCACACGAGGTACGGATAAGAATGTCAACAGCTAACCTCCGTAAACCTCCTCTAGAAGTAGTTCTCAAACTCGCATCACCCCACCTTTACTTGCATAGGTTTTTTGACTTGTGTTGGCCATTGGAACAACCCATATGTTTATAAGTTATGTGAATCAGGGCTGAACTATCATATTTCCGAAGGGCTGTTTAGCCTTCACAATTTTTCTGCCAGTAATATGCTCTGAAAGATCGTCAATCATAGTGGAAAAGGAAACTAGAATTGATTGTTTTGCAAAATAATCCGTAGAAATCGAACAAGTTATATACTGCTCTAGTGGTGCGTCCAGCTGTTCATTACGCAGCATGCCCGACACTCACCACGGCCACTACAACCACAATTTGCGAACCATCCACGTGACTCGGTTAGCGCAGTTGGTAGGGCGTCTGCCTTGTATGCAGAAGGCCGAGAGGGTT
This sequence comes from Romanomermis culicivorax, assembly GCA_963922205.1. Taxonomy (NCBI): domain Eukaryota; kingdom Metazoa; phylum Nematoda; class Enoplea; order Mermithida; family Mermithidae; genus Romanomermis; species Romanomermis culicivorax. Next base: position 583,382 of record CAWUHX010000033.1, read on the forward strand.
CAAGCCCCACACCAAGCATTATCTTTCTGATGCTCCGGCTACGTGGATTTGGGCATACGACAATGGTGACCATATCAGGGGCTTCCCTGTTGCTCCAAGAAACGGAATCCAAATTCACCATTTTTTATGCCCTGGTCGAGATGGTCACGCCTACTCCGACATCGCCCAGTAGTGGGATAGCTCCAGCGCCATCCAGGAAGCCCTTCAACACGGGTGAGTGTACAAAGGGCCCCCTGTTGCTCTGAAGGGGGAGGGATGTTGTATGGTAATGTATAACATTCCACCCATAGGATTGATGTTTCTGCCAATCCACAGGTTCCGAACCCGGCCATTTAGGTTGAGCCCTGGTCGGGATGGTCACACCTACCCCGACATTGGCCAGTGGTGGGATAGCTCTGGCGCCACCAAGGGAGCCCTTCATCAATGCCCGCATCATGTGCCGCCATCTGTTTTGTGGTATTATTTTTGCTGCGAACAACTAGGGCTGAATTCCTGAATGCACGCTAAGTAAAGCCCGAAACAAAAAGCCTGCTTTTCGTGCCCAATCTAAAATTCAGCATTAGGCCGTATTCCCATGAAGGCTAAACTAAGATCGTGCTAAAGTCTGGACAAAACGTTGCTTTTTGTCCGAAGATCTTGATTCTCGTTGGTAGGCCTACTTAAAGGTAGAAAAGGTCCTTCGTATAGGGAGTTTTCTACCACTACCAGTAGGCCAGAGAAAATACTTATTCACAACACATATCAGAAATAATTTAGAAACCTATAGTCTGTTTTTTATAAAATGCTTCCAAATAGAAAAGTGACACAAATCAGTACTGTCGTCAAAATCCTTTACACAGAGCTCTTACCGTAAAATGTTTCACTCGAAAAATTGCTAAAGATGAGGCAGGTATGCTGACAAATTTCCAGTCCTATATGATCAATTGTTTATCCAGGAAATCGTGAAAATCTGAAATACTACTTGCTTTCCACTTTCATTATTCAGAGGCATTTCTAGAAAAACAGAGTATACCTATGCATGTAGGACAAGCAGGTATGATATAGACTTTTTCTGATTAAAGCGACAGAATAACGTACCCATGAAAAGAGTCAAAAGAGTGTCTCTAGAATTGTCCAGGATGCCGGAAACATCGAGAAAAATGGCCTAGTGTGAGCGACTTAGGCCCGAATGACGAAAGGAAAAACAGGCTAGAGACAGGCTAGGGCTAAATGGTGGGCTAACTATCTCGTAATTTAGCCCTCAATTTAGCCTTCGATTTGTCTCGAGAACCGGCCCACCATTTAGCCCAAGATTTATCCCACCAATTGGCCCTAGATTTACCCCGCGATTTGCCTCAGACTTTAGCAGTAGCGGACGCAGGACTTCATTTTGGGGAGGGCCGAGATTATTTTTTCTACAATTTTTATATTTTTGTTAAATTATTTGCATCGACACAGACAATTTTATTAAAATTTAAAAACATGACGGACAACAGTTAAAAATATCAAATAATTAAATCACGAAATCGAGCCAACTAGAGAATTGTACTTATTTCTTAGTCCGGATTTTCACCATCTAAAACGCTGGAAAATGAATCTCTGCAACAAATATCCCTGAATAGAAGCTCTAAAATTACAGTCTAGAATGATGACTTCAATCTTCATCGTATATAAACGCGAAAGTTCATGCTGAAAACGTTTGAAAAATTGAGGGAATTGGTGAAAAATCTCAATTTTCGGCGAAATACTGAGTGTTATTGATTACAAAATAAGACGAGGTATTTGAATTGATAGAAACTGTTGAAGGTTAACTAGTAAGTCGAAGTAGATATGCTAACGGCCACGCCTGACGGAAAATAATAATTATTATACTCATGACAGGCACTTCGCGCCGGGAAATTTTGAGATTTTGACCTTCTCAAGTTCCCTATGATGAATCTTTTCAATTTTGAATTTCTTTTGAACCATGATCTTGATCATTTTTATTTTTGGAACATGAGTTCGGGGGGGGGCGGTCGTCCCCCCGCCCCTGCGTCCGCCACTGGACTTTAACCTCCCATTTGCCCTACGATTTAGCCCAACAATGGCCCACTGTTTAAGCCGAGAATCGCCCCATCTCCGTATGATAAAGAGTGGGACAGGGCAGAGTCAGCTAGCCCAGCAAAATATGTGTTCACATGCTGAGTTAAAGTGTTTTCCACTGTGTCTGAAGAATGTACATGGTGCGAATAGTGTTAAGGCTCATTTATACTTCCCTTTTTCGACGAAACGAAACGGAACGGATCACCAACAGCTTGAAACTTCCAGCCTGAAAATCTACTTCAGATTGGAAGAGATAACTGCAGTTTTCTAGAAAATGACCAACGGTAACTCCCAAACGAATCGAACGGAACGAAAATTTCCCTTTCGTTCGGTAACGTTGTGTCGATTGCATTGCGTTCCGTTCCGCCGGAAGAGGCAAGTATAAATGACCCTTTAGTGTGGTGGGTAGCGTATTTATTTATGATGCGCTCTTTTTCTTGTAGAATACATTGCCCAATATTACTAAGGGAATAAACATTCATTGACTGCAAGGCATTTCTACAGTAAGATGCCGATAATTACCGTCGTATGTACTATATGATTTTTTGATATGCTAAATCGACTCCAATAAAACGCCACTGTAGATAACTGCAGCTCAGAGACTGTTGGGCGTATTGTGTAACAATGAAACAGGAAAATTTAGTACATTAACATAGTACGATCAGAACTCAAGTACTTTAGCTTGCAGAGTTAATGCATTGTTCCTGTTGGTAAGGTGTGCCAGTCGATAAACCATATTAATCACTGTTTTCCTAATTCATATCATAATTTGAACTCGATGCATTTGAAACGTATCTTTTCTATTTCTAGTTAAAGGTTTATCAAATTGATCTTCTTCCCGATCTTCATCCCTCACCTTCCTCTTCCCGATCTTCGTTCCCCGCCTTCCTCTTCCCGATCTTCATCCCCCACGATGCATTTGAAACGTATCTATGTATTCCAGTAAATCTATCAATTTGTTCTTGAAACAATATTTTCTTTGTGTCTTAGCCCACCACCATGCAGGGCTGTTTCGTGGGCTAAATTTTCACCGAAAAATGCTACCATTTAACGCAGCCCATATTTTGTCATACGGTGGCAGGCAATCATTTGTTTAGCCTGCCATTCAGCCCCAATTTCACCCCGCGTTTTTGTCTGTGATTTTACCCTGACTTAAGCCCATCCCTGGGTCCGAGATTTGCCCCCCGATTCGCCCTATGGTTTGCCCCACACACTAGCCCACAATTTGCCCTGTCATTTTTTATCTACTTTAGCTCGCCATTTGCGCCTAGCCCACCTTTCGTCATTCGGCTCTTAGAGAAGCTCATAGCTTGAAAGTCTTGTATATAGCCCGTTTAATTTAAAACTACAGACTCAGCGAAAAGAAAAAGAAGGTTCAATTTTTGATACACAACTTTCCTTTGGTGGAAAACATAATACTGTAGAAAAACGCCAAATTTCATCACGAGAATGGGAAAAGCCTAAATCATGGAAAAGCATCACTGTCGATTTGGACAGAACTGTGTCGATACCTGAGTGCTACTCGAGAAATTTCGACCATCTAACCAGGCTATTGGAAGAAAGTTTCAACTGTTCTGTTTGCCGCTCACAGGCGCAAGTTTTTCCGTATTGAACTTACTTTCATAGGATCGCTGCATCAATCATTTCAAAATGGAATATAGTAACACAGAAAGTCGAGCTTGTCTCCGGAATTTTTCTAATCAAGTTAGTTTTTATCTGTCGTTTTCTGTATTAAAAGTCCATATGCATAACCACAGTAGATGTGAGCTGTGCTCACTCATGGTAAACCTACATTACAACAAGGCAACAGCAAATATTCTTTTTGATTGGCTATTTGTGTATTACTTGCCTTTGTGAAATTATTCTTGTCATGGAGTACAAGCTATTAATAATTTTAAAAACTATAGCAGCAATAAATAAATATCAAGTTGCTGATTATAAAAGTCCCAGCAGTTTTTTTATTTGAAATGAGTACCTGTAGCGTGATTTTACTGCAGATATGGTTTGAGATCGCTCAAGCATTGATGCGTGAAAATCGTTTTAAATCAGTGGTTCAGCCTGAGGCCTGATCGATCAGTCTATTGATACTTAGGTGCAAGCCTAGTATGCTTTAGTGGTTGGATTTTACCGTTGAATTTTCTCTGGTGAACCAAGTCTTCAAATCCGCTCCGATTGCTCTAATGTAATGGTCACTCTATCCATCCTTCTCAACGTATTCTGAAATGACTCATATGAATGCGATGGGAAATTCATCATGTTTTCATGTAAAAATGAAACATATTTGTCTGTCCCCCTAGGTAAATGTTTTCTTTCCTCTAGGTAGAAAATCCTGCCTGTGGTTAGTTTCCAAACGCTTTTCTGTATATGTCCTCTGGTAGGAGCAGGTTTTTTTGGTTTTGCAACGACTTAAATCCGGATCATCCTGACCAAAAAAATTTTGATTTTGATCAAAAATATACCATATCAAGACAATCCGTGATCCGGAAAAAATCGGGATTTAAGTCGTTTTGGCCACGGATCCTGACCGAGATCCGTGGGATCCTCGGGGATCCAGTTTCAAGTCGTAGCAAAACCAACTTCAGAAACCTTACTTTAGTTATGCCAATCCGAATCCGGATCTGTGTTTAAATCGTCGGATCCGGATCCGCGATCCGCGGGTGGATCCGTGTTTTAGTAGTACCCTGAACAGTGGAATAATATGATCGTGTTATCGATCGTGTTACCAATTTTTTTAAAACCTGCTCTGTTTGAAATTCGTATTTTGCGATAAACCATTTCATATTTCTTTGTGAAACCTTCCCTACAGCAAATAATCATTCATTTAGCGCAAAAGAGGGAGGGTATTTCAAAATAGATGTTTTTTTCCACAGGAATGGCACGACTTTAGCCCGGGCTAAAAATTTATCACTAGAACGCCTTTTGGAATACCGCTCGGAGCACATACGAGTAACACTGTCAGCATTTTCATAAACCGACTTTTGAGTTCTTCCTCCTTTACAGTGAGGAGAAAAATGGTCAGCAACAAGCATAACGAAAGAATGATTGTAGTCTGTTTTTAAGACACGATTTCTGAGAGGTTCTACTTTCCGAGATAAGTTCAAAATTAATCATATCTAAAAATTAGATATTTTGGATAGTTCCGTGCCCTGAGTTCTATGGTATCAGTGGTTTTGCTTGAAAATGAAAATTCACGCCGCTACAGTATGCAAAAGTTTGAAAAGTGATCTATTTTTGGCCTTTTTCAGTGGTCTTGCTAGCCAAGCGATATTTCAGGACAGGATTGATCTTATTCGATGAATAAATACTCATTTTACAGAGAAGAGAATAAGCTCACTTCTGATGTAATATTTACAGTAAATAATTGCATATTACGCTTTTTCATAAAGTTTAAAGTATCGAAAAGAGCCGTCAAAATCGAAAAAATTTTGTTTATGGGCACTCCGGAGCACCTTCCTATCGGATGCCGTAGAATTTTATTTTCACATTTTATAGCTCATGCATTTTTACCGTATTGGTTAAATTTTCATCAAAATTTTTGAACCGTTTTGGGAGCTGCACGGCTCTGAACAAACTTGAGGGATAAAATCAATAAAATTTTTTTGCATTTTTGTGTTTTCATGGAGTTGGTTCATTATCTCAATACTGGAACCAGAAAATATTTTGAAAAGGTCACAAATTTTTTGACACGTTGTAGCAAAAAGTGATTTATGATTTTAACTTCACTTCCATGTAGTTGATAAATTTTTTTCAATCTCGTTGAGTCACCGATACAAGCCCCAGCTCAATCCGTTTTCATCAAACTGATTCAAGTCACTAATCTAAAAGGATGATACAAGCCCCTCGCCCCATGAAATCTCACAAAATCTATCTCAATCACCTGAAAAAGAAAATTAGCTCGCTGTGTGTATTGTTGCAGTAAACTCCAGATCAGAATTAAGCAGAATACATTTTTTATCTCTGTCTGATCTGAACATATCAGAGTGAAAAGACAAAAAAATGTGCACCAACGTGCCACTTACAATCAATTGAAAGTCGTTAAAGTTGAGAACTGATCTCCTACAGTTCATATTGCAGTAAGTTTTAGATCAGAATTGAGACGAATACATCCCTCAAGTTTGTCTGATGAAAAAAGATCAATGACAAAAAATGAAAAGAACATATCCGGCAAAGCGTCAGTATACTGCATTCTTTTTGAAATGATCGATGCGGTGTTGGAGCCAAAATTTTATTCAAAATTATGGAAGACTAGTTGAGCCTATTGAATAATTTTGTCCTCTATGATAGTGACTCCTTGATGATCACTCTTTCTATTCTATCCATTTCAAAATTTTCGAAATTGATTCCCCAGACCCGAATGAGAAAAGGAAGGACGGGCTAGAGACGGGCTAGGGATAAATGGTGGGCTAACTATCTCGTTATTTAGCCGGCAATTCAGCCTTCGATTTGTCTCGAGGGTTGGCCCACCATTGAGCACTAGACCTAGCCGACCAATTTCCCCTAGATTTGCCCTGTGATTTGCTCCAGGGCATTAGCCCGCCATTTATCCCAGGTTGCTCGGCATTTGCCCTCGATTTATCTCGCCATTTAGCTCAGCAGTGGCCCACTATTTAGCCCGAGAATCGACCCATCACCGTATGACGGAAAATGGGACAAGGCAGTCAGCTAGCCCTACAAAATATGTGTTCACATGCTGGGTTAAAGTGTTTTTCACAGTGTCGGCAGAATGTAGATGGTGTGAACAGTGTAAAGGATCATTTATACATGCCTTTTCTGACGCAGCGGAACGGAACGGAATGCAATCGACACAACGTAACCGAATTAAAGGGAAATTTTCGTTCCGTTCGGTTCAGTTGGAGGTTACCGTCGGTCATTTTCCACAAAATTTCAGTAAGCATTTAAATAATAAGCATTTAAAAATGCTTATAAAATCAATAGTGCCACAAAATTTACTGGCTTGGAAATCTTCTACACAAAGCTTTTACTGTTAAGTTTTTCACAAAAAAATTTCTGATGGTTAGTTGAGTGGTGTAAATAAACTTAAAAATACGATTTTCTTCTTTGCTGAGTTACAACTCACAATATGAAGCTTCTTTTGGAATGGACATCGCTGAAATATGTAATATGCTGGCTTGTTTCAGGAGGAAAATCACGATGATCAAGCGAATATTTGTAGTGCTGCAGATTCAGTCAACAAAAACACCATTCAAACACGTTTCTCGGACTTTACACTCTCATGTTGGAGTGAAAAACAGGTTGTGTTCAGCATGAAAAACTGAACAACGTTTTTTTCGGGAACAAAGGAACATCACAACAATGTTTCAATTGTGAAGAGAATCACATCACGATTATATATATTTATGAAAGAAAATTATTGAAAACTGATCAATAAATTCAATTTTTGAAATTACGCAAAACTTATTTTTTGTAGGATATAACAGTCATCTAAAACTGCTGTATGATTTCTCTTTGACATCAGACTAGACTGCGCTGAACGACTTCCATATCGGCTTGTACTGATCTTCTTCGACATAGTATATGTCATCGCAAATTGAAACTCTATTACTTGCTGCAAAGTTGAATCATAATATTTCGATCAATGAAGCCATATGTATCACACATCGGCGAGAAAACGAATGGAAAGTTATAAAGTTAATCAAGTTCCGATATATCAGCAATTATTGTTCGTTTTGGATGTTCTTTCTTGAATTTGTTCGTACATAGTTTGATCAAATTATTCATGTAATACCTTGATGCCAGTTATGCCTAAAGGCTTTATTCTAAATTTCAAGGAAATTGAAAAAAATTTCATCGAAATCTACCCAGCAGCGTAATTTATTTTGGCACCTGTATATTTTTGAAAGGAATCACTGTAGTCTATTTATTCCAAATGAGCGTCGGAACAGTAAAGGATGTTAAGGCAAATAATGAACAACCTTCCTTGATACTCACCTGTCTTTGTCTCTGAGATTGACTGTGACTGTTAGACTTACAACTTGAAAAAAATGTTGACTTACGACGCATGCTCATCATCCTATGAATTTCTTTGCATTCGAGGCTCAATCAATCGAAATGTTCTTGCTTGAGACAGCTTTGTTGCTGACGATATCCGCGTGATCAGATTCGACAAACTATACGACACATAAGATTGACAATCTGTAAGCATACACTAACTTTAACAATTTTGTTTGGTGAAAAATTTAATGTTAAAGAATTTATGTACACGATTTTGACAGTAACACTCTGATATCTCCCATTTTTCAATTTACAAGCATTTTATAAAAAACATTCTATAGATTAGATCATAAAAGTTTGCACTCGTAGTTGGCCCATTCTGGATTCTAATTTTCATTACCTGATGGATTTTACGGATTTTATGCCACGTTTTATGGATTTTATGCCACGTATGAAAAGTAATAGGCGAAAGGTCCGTTTCTCTTTCGAAATGTCATTTTCAAAAAAATACTTATTTGCTCATTTATTTTATTCTGTTTACTCATTTAAAATCCAAGTATTATATCACGGGTCTACATTTCAGTAAGTGTTTTTAAATAGACGAGCACTGTTCTCATCACGTACGTGCGAAATTTCTCATGATATCACCGGGTTTTATGGTGTGCTCGGTTACCATTAAGCTTGTTTTGGAGATAGAAGACAGAAAGAGAACAAACGAATAAACGACGGTTAACGAACTGTAACATAACCCTGGTGACGATGGTGGAAATAACTTGTTTCCATAGATAGACCAATAAGTAGTGAAAGAATGTTCAATTAGTACTTCTACTTTCAGGATCAATAAACGTTCACGAATATGTCCTTTTATGCATGATTTTTATTTGTCTCATTTTCTTTTCTTCGCTTGCGGTTCATTTTTCGCATTTAAAGATCCACAGAAGTGATGATTTTAGACACTTATCTATGATATGCATCGTAGTATCGACTTTCCTTTCTCATTAGCTGCTATTACCTTTAGAGACGAGTATCATCACGAGTCTTATATTACGTCACTCTCATCGAGAGTTCTCCAATTTTTATAATTTTCTTTTATGGAACAAGGTCGAAAAATCATGTATGCTACGATATGCAGGGTTCAATAGTCTGGTCTGGTGACAGGCCTTAGGTCTTTATCAAGGCCGAAAAGATGACATTTTAGAATTTTGAATAATTCTCAGCTGAGACTAAAGGGAGTGAAACAGTATCGAAAGTGGTTAATCGAAGAATGTTCAATCACGGATTAAGAATTGAATAATGATACTATTCTAAGGTTTGAAACTTGATTAGTCGGAAGAAAGTAGCGCTGTAATCGCTCGGATTATATACTTTTCATGACAATATATCGTTGCGTTGGAGACAACACATTTTCTAGAAGCAAGAGAATGTCTACATTTCATGGTCGAGCCTAAATTTTTCTTAATTTTTCTAAAAGTATACTTTGTCAATTTCGTGCTGGGATTTTTCAGTTTACTGTAGTGAGCCACAGCAGATTGGAGTATATCTGCATTAGGTACACGAGATACAAAATCAGTCAATCTACAGATTCTGTTGCGAACTGTAATGTTCTTTGCAGAACTTTGTTGTGATGTGTAATATTAACTGACGAAGGAGGGTCTACAAGTGTAAATTTTGAAATCCTTCCTATTATAGTTCGTTCAATAGCCCACAACAACCTGAACAACATTACACTGACTATTTTGCCTACAAGGCCTTTTTTATACTGAAATTTTCATAAATGTGCTAAATAATCGGAAATTTACATTTACCTAATCTCAGAAACTAGAACAGATAATGGAACAAACGTGGAAAATCTGGTTCGATGAAGCTCGCTGACGTAAGAAAAGTTTCCTACAAGGAGGCAATCTAATCTAGCACGCTTTCGTTTTGCAAACTCTTGAACTTCATCAATGTTCGGAACTATGTATTTCATAGGGTATTAGAGGTGACCGCTTCTTCTAATATTGATAATATTGGGTTTAGACGAACTTACCACTGTGGAGCACATTTATGCAAATTTTAGTGTAAAGATGGCATATGGACAAAAAAGATTATCGTAACATTACTCACATGCTATAGGCTATCGAATGCACTATAACATGTAAATATTTGAAATATACACCCGATTACCTTTCCTTGTGAGATATACAATCTGACTATCAAAAAAGTGACATTTCGACGACACCGTCTGGCCGTTTGGGTAGATGTTTTCTTCGGAAGGAAAAAATGATATGCTGGCGTTAGGAGGAAGGGAAATGATGTGGAAGATGAAAGATTTATGATCACTTTGTTGTGGTCGTAAAGCTTGTTGATAGTCAGATTCTGCATGAATCATATTAATCAAGACTTTCATCAGTTTTTTGATTCATCACCTTGTTTTTGTTATTTTGTTGTTTCCGATGCTTTCTATGTTTATTCAGCTCTATCTCACCTGACTGTAATGATATTCGGGTCGAAATTTTTAAATTTTTACTTCATTTCTATTTATTTTTGCCTTCAACTGTACGCATATTTACCGTGTTTCATTTGATTTCCCTATTGAAGTTTTCTTAGTTTTCTTAGATTCTGCATCCTTTTCTATTTGCTTCTATTTTTTAAATTTTCACCATATTTTGCCAAAAATTTGGATTCAACAGAAAACATGATTCACGACGTTGTCATGTACGGTATGATGAATTCATTGTGGGCCGATTCACAACTGATAATGATTTTGTAGGAAATTGTGGTATTTTAGACCAAAATTTTAGTATAATTCTGCTCTGGGCAACAAGTATGTTGCACAATCAGAACCTTCGGTTCTTTGAGCGTCCCCCAGGAGCGGAAATTTATCATTGTCACATCAACGTTATTCATAAAATGGGAAAAGTTTGGTGCCTAAAGGGCCATCGCCGAAACGACTGGTACCGCAATGTTCGGCACCTTAAATTTGTACTGTGAATGACTTGCCACGCCCGGTTACGGAAAACAACTTTTTTTAATCACAAATAGTTCATATTGAAGTTGTCAAGGAAGCTTGGCATGTAGAGTTCCAGGTATGGCTGATTGCAAACATCACAGCAGTAATGAATTCCTCGAGAATCATAATCAGTACAGTGATATTCTGTCAAAGTTCATATTAATCTTAGGAACACTCAGGGATTTCTGTTACTACTGTAGTATACAATGACAAAGATTAATGTAGTATACAACGACAAAGTCAATATACTATAGTCAAGGAGTCGATATGGCTCGCATTTTATGTTATATGATAGCATTTCTCAATTGACCAGGATATCATATTTTGCGTGCTTTTAAAAATTGGAGTGACATGAGCTTCAACTATGGATATTGATACGACACTTGACTACCTGCACTAAAGAATGCTTATCGCACATTTTCTTATAATACATGAACTTTTTATTAGTTAAAATGACCGATTTCAGAAAAAAAGGTTATCCTCGCGAACAATTAGAGGCTGAAATTTTTCATTCTTTGCTAAAGTTGTCCGTTTGAATAACCTATCGATCCGTAAAAAGAGATGAATTATTGATTGCAGCAAGTTTTTCTAAATGCAAAGTTTTATACGTCACATATCTTGCTGAATTAGTTAATACTTTGTGCCGATCTAATCACGGTGAAGATATTGCTTATTGAAAAGTTAAGTTCTGTTCAGTGCTGTGAAACTATAGGCTGTTTGTTTTCAAATTGCTTGTAATGCAAAAATGCTGAAAGTAAGTACGCATGCAGAATTTTGTGTCGAGATAATATTGTTGCAGACTGTACGTTAGGAATCGATTAATCGGCGGCGGTAAACTGTGACTAAACTCAACTAAACTCTATAACTCTAAAAAATAATTTCCGTCCGGTGCAAGAAGTGTTCAAAAAAAAATTTCGCACGGTTAAAAAAATATTCGCTCTGCACAGAAAAAACTAAGCAAATGACCAGCGCTGCGGCGCGATGCACCGGATTTTGAGATTTCAACTTTCCAAAGCACACCATCGCGATCTTAACTCCCAAATTTTTTACATTAAATGAGAACCATGTGCACAAATTTTTTCTCATTTCCACCTCTTTTCCTGACAGATAGCTTTCAATTCCGTCAAGCTCCAATTGTGGCGTTTTTTCCCGTAATGCAGTATAGAGTGCGCACGCGCGGTAATTTAACAAGCAATGTGTACTTTATTTCATTTTTTTCGGTTATTTGCATTTAAAAAAGAGACTATACGATATCTCATCAGGAAAGTGTTAAAAAACAGCATATGCTAATCCTGAACATTCAGGTTGACATGCCAGGCGGCTTAGTCCCGAAAGTTTTCTTCCACACGTAGTTACACTAAACGCATTTGAATTCACAAATTCCGATTAAGATTGAATCGATCTCGTTCCTTCTGAAGCCTTAGGCATACTTAGCCGCAACGGGCGAAAAAGTCTGCGGCTCGCACACTTTTTTGCGGTTTTCAAAAATTGCGACCCGCAAGTCACCCGCAAAACAGCAATGCGGTTGCGGTTGGCAACCCGCAACCGCATTGCGGTTTATCGACCCGCAAAGAGTTCTCGAGTGGAGTACTCTTTGCGGTTCTGGCAGCCACACTTGATACAGTATATGCCGTTTCGCGCTGAATAACACTGAATACCTGATCTTTATCAACTAGAAAACTCAATTATTTCCAGAATTTGCTTTGTCCAGTGTTTTTTTTCTGCAAAGGAATCTTTTGAGGAGAAAAATTCGGGAATAAAGAATAAAATTTATGCAAGGTTCTCATTGTCAAAAAAATTTTCGGGAATCGGAAACTGAAAAGATGTATTTTGGTGAACACTGTTTTTCCCGCCGGCTTTTTCGTCAAATGGCGATAGCGGTAAAAAATTTTTCGCCAATTTCCTAAAGTCTTTTTTCGCTTAAAAATGCTCATAGACGGTTTATTTTAGTGTTTTTAAGCTTTTAAAACATGATGTTTTTAGAGCGGTTGATTTTTTTCACATGAGAACCGGACCCAAAATTTTTTTCCTCATTTTCCAAACATTTTCCCCATCTTTAAAAACGTTTATGATGTGCCTACGGATGCTTTTCCATGCAATTAGGAGCATACCCAAGCATTTTGACGCTTTTGGATTCGGAAACCTACAACCTTGCATCTCTTAAATAATTTCCGGTTCGAAATTTCGGTTAACTATGCTTACAATTGCGGTTTTCCGGTTCCGCATTTTTGCGGAACCGCGGAAAAGTATGCCATTGTGAGAGCCGCAACCGACCCGCAATTGCGGGCCACAAAATTTGGGGCCGCAAAAAAACCGGTCAAGTATGCCTACGGCTTGATCAAATACTTAGGCGGATATTTCCTCCGGATAACAGTTTGTGAAAACATTTGGTACCGGCACTGAATATCAAAACTATGATCGTAACAGCCATATGATACTTTTAATCGAGCTATTTTTTCATATTCTATTAGAAAACATAGTAAGTCGTACGATATTACTTCAAAATTCTTATGCATTTTTAGTCACTGCGACTTGAATATACTGCTTTTAAATTTGGAATAATACCGTTTACTGTAAGGGGATGCTTCATGGTGACAATTTTCAACTATTTGATGATCTGCTAATGACAACTGTAAGAGTAAAATTGCTGATCAACCGTGAGTAGTTGATTTTTTCACAGCAAGCATGTCGCCGCGGGAACAACGTTGAGGATTTTTACATGGTATGTTTTTTATACTAAAATGCTTCTAATTGGAAAAATAACAAAATAAGTATCATCGTCAAAATCGTTTAAACAAAGGTTTTACTATACGAATTTTCGCTCGAAAAATTTTTATGAGTGATTTTGACTCACCCCAATACCTTAATCAAGGGCGATAATCTAAATACAGTTGTCCTGAATTTTACATAAATTGTTCAGTTTTTGACGCTGGTTATCATGATAACAACCATTTTACAGAAATTCATTTTTCATGATTCTGCAGGCATTTAAAACTGCAGAAGTTTGCATAAAACCACAAAAACGGTTGATGTTGCATTTTCACGTACAGTTCTCTCAATTTGTGCTATATTTTGTTCGGACTTTCTTTAAAAGCTAGTATAGCATAGCTAGCTAGCAAAAAATGGAGCAGATGTTGCATTACATTTAAATGTAATATTCACGACAAAAAATTGTTCTTTCAACTTTTTTATGGACAAAAGAACGCAGAAATTTAACGATTTACCTGTTAAAATTTTGCACATTTTGGCCTATAGTAACCCAGGTAAGGGCCGAATTTCAAATTCTGTCAGCATAAAGAGCAACCATATGACCTTCAATGAGCCGAAAATAAGGAAAATAAAAGAACAGTATATTGAGCTATTGTGTTTCAAAGTACAACACCTCATTATGCATAACATTGTAAAATTGGTCAGAATGAATCTTAGTACAAGTATGAATGCACATAGGGATATCTGGACCCCAAGCAGATTTTGATTGACCGTCAGCAGATTCTTGCTGACCCCCAGCAGATTCGACTACGCAGTACTGATAAGGAAGATGACGAAAATGAGAAAAAATGAAAAAATGTCGCAAGAATGACAATGATAACGATTTTTCTAAACAGGGCATACTTGATGCATTACAACCGGTAAGTTCGTTGGCTGATTAAAGGCCGATTATAGTAGTCGGTGATTATACGTCACCTATAATCCTGGATCAAATTTTTTTGGTAAGCTCGACGGCCGATTGAACGCCGATTATAAAACAATCGGTAAGTTTGTCAGCCGAGCCGAGTTAAGCTAGATTATCATAATCGGCGATTATGATAATCGGAGTTTTCAATCCTGCCCCACCCCAGGTTTAAAAGGTAGATTATATATGTTTTTTGCGATTGCGTTGTCGGTTTAGTAGTTAAAGAGTGGATGTTGTTTTTTGGACGATTTAAAGGAGGATGAAGCAGATAATCAAGTACAAATTCTTTATCTTCCTGGATAGATCGAATTCGATGGGAGCATATTCTAATGAGAAGTTCTGGTTGCCATTTAAACTAAGGACAGTGCAAGGGAGCTAATTGGATAAAAGGCTAATAAAAATTGAAAAAAAATTTTTTTTTAATTTTTTAAATAAAAATTCAATAAAAATTTTTTATTGAAAATTTAAAAAACTATAATAATATTTTTTTAATTTTTTCAAAATAATTCAATTTCTTCAGAATCAAAATTAGTGGTCTTCTACCGAACACGTGGATTTTGAGGTGGATATCACCAAAAAAATTGATAACGATAAATTGACGACGAAAGATGGAAAGATGACGTAGTGAAGGGAAATCTGTACACCTACGCTGTAAACAGTATCCGTTGTACAGTTTTGAATCAACGATTATACTTTCAATCCGGGATTATATGATTTTAATGGGCGATTATGTAATCGTCCTTTAATCAGCTGACAAGCTTACCGATTATTTTAACATCCGATTAAGTTTTAATCCAAAACTACATAATCGGGGATTAAACGTAACCGTGGAGTATTTTAATCGGTCAACAAACTTTAAAAATAGCTGACCAAGCGAATACTTTCACATACCTTACTAATATAGATGGAAGAATATGATGCTTGGATGTTTGAAGACCCATCTTTTCGTTATCAAGAAACAAAAAAATTCCATTCTCCCCCTGTCCTGGCTGACCCCCAGCAGAATTTCTATGCTGTGCACGTATGGGTATCCCAGCAATTGGGTGAAAGACAATTTAGTGAATGCGACATTTAGGTGAATATGACAATAGGGTGAACGACAGTTGGGTGAAAGACAACTGGGTGACTACGACAATTGAGTGAACGCAGCAATTGGGTCA
The DNA here is from genome assembly GCA_963922205.1 of Romanomermis culicivorax. NCBI lineage: Eukaryota > Metazoa > Nematoda > Enoplea > Mermithida > Mermithidae > Romanomermis > Romanomermis culicivorax. The sequence continues at coordinate 599,220 of CAWUHX010000033.1, forward strand.
AAATCATAGAAAAGCATTTACACTTGATGGAATGTGTGAAGAAATCTTTATGCCCAACTTATGGTCAGAGTGAGGTCCGGCCTACCCAGCTGAGTCAAACATTACTGAAATTCCAACTGCATCAAAGAGTTGACTTTCAAGAAAGTCAACTCTATACTGAAAAGCAAATCAAGCGGTTGAAATGATTTTATTCAATTCGACTCTTACATGAATTTTTAATGTACAAAAGAAAAAATCAGGTTGATCAAGTAATTTTTTACACTTATAAGCGCTACTAAAATTTCAAAAAACTTTTGTTCTCACTAAATCTACTATTCTTTCGAAATCATGGGATACAAATCATTGACAGTGATTGGAACAACTATAGTCTGTTTTTTGAAATGCTTCTAAATAATGAAAGCGGAAAACAAGTAGTATTTCAGATTTTCACAATTTGCTGGTAAACAATATATATCATATAGGACTGTAAATTTATAAGCATACTTACCTAAGCTTTACCAATTTTTCTAGTGAAAAATTTTACAGTAAGAGCTCCATGCAAACAATTTTGACGACATTACTGATTTGTGTCACTTGTTCTATTTGGAAACATTTTATAAAAAAAGAATATAACTAACATTCAGAGATTGAAGTAATTTAAGTGTAAAACAAATTTCAGAATTTTGGTGCTCATTCGATGTAAACTGCAGTGTCTTTCGTTTATTCCAAACATTTCTTACGTTTCTACCCACATAAGCTACTGTTTTTCATAACCCAATTGTCGCATTCACCCAATAGTCTT